>JAPWDM010000011.1:6602755-7232755 GCA_035578155.1 Brachynemurus nebulosus | reverse complement strand
GCGCAGTACCGCCCCGGAGATCATATTGATGTAAAAACTGCGCCGCGCCGCGTTTCCGACCTAATGAACGCTCGGCTTAATACTCTTGTTAATATTATAACGTGAGTTATTCTTCTGTTCGTGCGTTTGACATACATTTTCATTAAAAAATTTGGCGATCCAGAGCAACTAAAGCTTAATAAATAATTTACCTGTGGCTTGGACAAGATTGTGGAATGGACAACATTTAATGTTTGTCCATTCTGATGTCTTACTTGAATTTGCTCTTGAAAATGATTATTTAAATAATCGAAACATGGCGAGTCGCTATTTCAAATTCGATTTAATCTTACCCATTTTTGCAAGTTGTCGCTCCCGCCTTTTTATAATCATGTGATTATTTGTAGAAAAAGTATGGCAAAGGAATCAATAGAGATGTCAGGAGGAACTCATTCGTATAAAATTAGCTTTTTATCCAACCAAACATCTTATTATGCATTACGTCTAGTTTTACATGAATATTGCTTATACTTTCAAGAATCTGACAATAATTTGTAGGACTTTATTTCCTTATTTACTTTGTTATAGGCTCAGAAATAACACTAAAAATTTGAAAAAATAATAAATAATATATAGGTAGTACCAACACATACACAATTGTAATTAATTAAAAGAAGGCAAATTGTTTAAAAATAATTAATATTTATTTAAAACACAAAAATAACACGAAACAAAACACAAATAAAAAAGAAAAACAGATTGACAAAAGACAATCGTCAATGTTGTTGATGGGATTTAAACAAAAGAACAATAAAAATCAGACATTTGAAGTCTGTTCGTATATACCTATACACGAGCATGAGGGGGCAACACTGGGGATAGAGTACGTTGAGTAGTAAAAGAGGGAACGCAGTGCAGAACAACACTCATCAAGTGAGTTAGTACGAAATGAGAAACACAGAATATAGTAACTGAACAAATAACAAAAAAAAATATAAGTAAAAAGGGAAAAACAATACGTAAAAATGAATGAAGAAGAAAAAGGAATGTACAATTGAAATGAAATAAACGAAAAGGATCACCATCAACGAACATACCGATCGGCAAATCAGAGTTCTGTAATGAAATACCCGGAATTCCTTTCTGATCAACGGTGAACGGGGGGCCTAATTCAATATGTATCAAAGTACAGTGCATACATACGTTAAAAAGTACACAAGTATGTGTCAATAAGGTGACCATATTACTATACTGTGAATAGCAAAACTAGTGGAATTCTTTTGTAACGGGCGTACGGGGTAACGTATAATTTTTATGACCCTTTAAGGGGGACCACTAGTGTGACCACTAATGTGAAAAATTTTAACTTGATCGTGAAAAGTCATAGGACCTTTATTATTTGTATTTCAATAAAGAATATAAAAAAAATTTGTCCGGTTGAAAAATGACAATTCCTTGCAATTGTTTAAACAACTTCCGGTTTAAGCAATATGGCCCCAGGTTGCCCCCTGGCAACATGCATTTATATCATCAGTAGGGCAATGTCAACAGGATCGCATAAAAAAATTGAGGTGGAATAGTTTTCGGTACTCATGCGCCAGTACCTCCCGTACTAATTTTATAAATAAAATAAGAAATGACACCAATAACATTTCTTTAAAATTACTTATATATGTATTGCATCTGTGATAAATGACAGTAGCTAATTCATTTGTTTTTTCTTTAAATTAATTATGCCTACACTCTTGTATGCACGATTTATTATGAGAATAAAATAAATCATTTTAACCACATATAACAACGCTATTTAATTCCAATGTAAAAATGAGAAAACTGGGGGGAGGGGGGGGGGGGCAAGTTAATGTGAAATCCCTAAGAGGCACTAACTGGATACTAACTCAATACATATACAAAATTTCATCCCTCTAGGTTTACTCAGAGAGTCTCTAGGCGTGTTATAAGAAAAGGAAAAAAAAAAAATCATGAAAATAATGGCGTAAAAATCGTTGGAGTAGAGGTTTAAAGTTGAAACCTCCAAAAAGTAATGCCTGGGTGTTAACTTAACCTATACACAAAATTGCAGCCCTCTAGATTTATTTAGGAAGATTTTGACCTTGACAAAACTGCTAAAAAACAAAAAAATTTTTTTTGGTATAAAAATGGTGGGAGTAAGGGTTAGAAGTCGAGACTCCAAAAGGCACATCCTTGATATTAACTAAATCCGAAGACAAAATTACAGCCTTCTAGGTTTATACTTTTTACTCGTTGTAAGCAACTCAAAAATTGAAATAGGATCATATGTCTTACTCTTTTTACGTACAGGTGAATTTTATTGTCTAAAAAGAGTAAGACAAATGATTCTATTTGAAATTGCATACAACGATTAAAAAGTGTATTTGGGTGACCTATACGTGTGGTACAAACTTCGAAAACGTCGAAAAATCATGAAATTGTAGCTTAAAAATGGTGGGGGTGGGGATAAAATGTCCAAAACGTCAGGGATAAAATGTCCAAAACGAGGCTCTGGGCATGTTAGATCAAGCCAAAACACTTTTTTCCCCTCTACTCCCTCCAAATCATCCTAGGGAGTTGAATTTGGGATACGTTGAATAATTGACCAAAACATTACTTCCAACGACTTTGGAAAAGTTTTATTGTTTTGTTGCCCCCCACCACCCTCTTAAAGGTTGGGTCGGATCCAAAATTTACCCAAAATCTCATGTCAAAATGTTTGGCTAGAATCAACTGCAAAACTACTGAACCGATTTTAATCAAAGGACCCCTCCGGATAAGATAGGTGACTCTGCCTAAGGTCCAACCTGGGTCGGGGGTGCCATAGTAGGGTTCGCCCTTGCACGAAGCAATATTATGTCACCTAGCCTATGTTTGTCAGAGTAAAGTAAGAATTTTAACAATATCACCCCAATCTAAATTGTGTAGTGCTTGTCTGTCTACCCCATTGGTTTTTCTGCGACGTCACCTAGCATATATTACTCAGAGTAATGTAAGGATTCTAATGATACAATAGACATTTATTTAAATCGGCTCACATGTAGTTGCTCTCATCTATCACCTAACAAGGGGTCGCTTTTGACCAGGATATCACAATCAGCACAAAATTGTTGAGTAAACGACTACTTCAGTAACAGTTCAACTAAAACATTAATACACTCGTTTAGGGCTTTTTGGTATGATTCTCATCATCTCAGTGTAAAGATAAGTTGGAGGTGAGGAACTTTAAGAAGCATGTGCCCTTAACAAAACTGTTCAATAACTTTTCAGTTTATCTTTTTGTGACGGAATTTTGTGACACCTTTCCATGCTGATGAAAACACTATTAATGAGCCTTAGTCGCACAAACTTGCTTTTTTAAAGGGTGAGAGGAAGGCGTCGCCATATTTTATGGCTAAACAAGCCCACTAAGGCGGCTGCAACACCGAGTGTCACTATAGAGCCCCTTATATTTAAATCCTTAAATTAGCCTTACTTGGCCCAATTTTGCGAAATATTCTTAGACATATATTTACTAATTCAAAGGCGTAGATTTCCAAAATCTAAGTCTCATTTTGGTCCAAGATCGCGTTTTATGTGTTTTTATTGTTTTTATCGCGTTTTGTGTGTATTTATATTTTATTTGTGTCATTTAGAAATTTTTGCAAATATCTTCTTCTAAACACCGTGTTTTGGAGAGCTGCATGCACTGTCTTATAGGGATCTTAGAACCCTACATGCATATATATAATACTTAGGAACTTGAGGGGAAGGCAAGTGAAAAAGCGGGAAAAGCCCAAAATTGAACATTTTGGTACAACTCGACAACGCAAAGCAACCTTGACCTAATATTGCAGCTATGGAATACATGTGCAAGGGTGAACGCTACCATGGCACCCCCGACCCAGGTTGGACCTTAGGCAGATTCACCTATCTTATCCGGAGAGGTCCTTTGGTAACTATCTGTAATTTGGTCCAATTTAAAAGATCAGATAGTTTCTACCACAAAATTTTTATACTAACCGTAGAAATTTACGAGAAACCGCAAAACATCAATTTTTAATTACTGTATACAAATATCTATGGAAAAATTTATAAAAAAGTCATGCAAATTAATTTGTTGCTAAGCATTTGGAGAAAAATAATTTTGGAATTTTTGTAAGTACTTCTATAGATACCACCAATAATATTTTTACCTACGACAACTATGAAATTATTATACTTATCTACTGTGAAAAATACTATTTGTATCCTATAAAGAAATAAACAACTAGATTGTTCAGTTATCATCAAGTGGATCACTTAGCACATCTGGCTAGTTACCAGAAGATCCTGGGTTCGATTCCCGGCCGATCCGGATAATTTTTTCAATCACTTTGTGATTTTTAATTTACATGTGGTTTTTGGTCATACTATACCAAAGAAATCGAGTGCTTAAAGTTTCAGTTTAGCTGAACGATTAGTGAACATATCAATACTGCGTGTGTTGAAATGCAAGCAAAAGTTTGTCATATGTAGTAGTGTCTCACAAGCACTCGATAATATTTGAAATTAAAACCTTAAAACTAATTTACACATAAAAATTTTTCAAGAACCAATCTTATGTGAAACTTTCTACTATTTTTGATGTAATAAAAATTTTGGAAGAATTTTTACCTTTGAAATTTCGTTTTTAACGTATCTCGAAGTTCAATTTATTTTGAACAATGATGAATTTTGGCAGAAAGCTCTGCTATTTTGACGAAAAATATCCAAAAATCTATATTCTGGGCATCGAACGTGATTGGCTGAAAAACTCATCCAAAGATTTGTTACTCCAATATTTTTCCATAATTTCATTACATCGGCATTGGTTGCACAAACAAGATTAACTTTAGATTTCCTACTATATAAATTAAGATATTATATCAGATAAAATATTTAAGAACTGTAATCTATTTGTGTATTTAAATAATACATTTTGTGCATTATTTTTGTGTACGAAAATATATTAATTCCTATAATCTATAACAGACGCTACCCACATCATTATTTTTCAAACTTTATTTATTCATTTATTCAATAGCATATTATAATTTTTATTTTATTATGATGTGGGTGGAGGACAAGAGAAATGGTACGAGGGTTTTTTTAGGGGTAGGGTAGGATTTGGTAAGTATGTGTATATAGGTTAGGTATATATACCTACACACATAGAGGGAGAGAGAGGTATAAATATATAGAATAGGTTAACAGATTTAATTAAAAAATTACTTCAATTTATTTTTGTGATTTGAAAGAAGACATAATAAAATGAAAGCTTTAATCTTTTTTATCTTGAAATTACAAAAGCTCTGGAAACATTTTTGTAAATCACTGTACTTATGTCACTGCATTTGTGTAGGTATGTTGATTTGGTTCAGTTGCTAACGAACAAATGAAACAGTAGTCAAACAGAAGACATTGACAAAAGAGGCAACTTACATATTGGCTACATACGGCTGCATATTGTATGTATTGTACGCTATTTGATGATTGGTAAGTGACAGAGAGCTATATACAAAATTGACTCAAAAAGAGATGACATTAGCTGAAGAGAATTTAAAAAAGAATAATTAGTATGTAAGTACTTAAAATTTTCAATTATTATATTTCTATAAGAATTTGAAATTCATTAAATATTTTTGCTCATTCACTGCGCAGCTATTTGAATAATTGCTTGTTACTGTATACTAATGTATAACTGTTATTAAAGTTTCAAAAGAAAACTAAATATTTTAATCGTCTCTATATGTGGCAGTGTACCAAAGACAGCATTCCCTTTTATAAAAAAAATTTTAACAATATGTACATAATTTCTTCTCACAAATAAATCTTATTGTTAGATCACTAATTAGGTAGCCATACACGGGCGGACTTTTTAAAGGATCTAATCCGTCAAACTGAGTCCTACGGATTTCGTAAGACCAATTCCGACGGATTTGATCCTAAAGTTAGAACACTAGCACAAAATAAAAATCCGTTTAAAATTGACGGAACTACTCCTTAACCGGACCAGTTCCGCTAACTAATGTTTAGTTTTCCGTCATTTGTAAAGGATTTGATCCGTATAGGCTAGATCCGTCGATATTGTGAACATATTAACAGGATCAACGGATATTTTATATTGTAACGGGTAAATTATACAGCCACACACAAAAAAAAAATTTTCTGACCTGGAGGTCTCACTATATGTACTATATGTTTTTGGGGTCGCTGAATCCGAATTTGGGGTCAGTTTCATTCCAGTACATCTGGGTTCGGCCATAACCTCAAAAAACACCCTCAAAATTGCTATATTTGTTAATTTTAAGGGTGTTTTTTGAGGTTATGGCCGAACCCAGATGTACTGGAATGAAACTGACCTCAAATTCGGATTCAGCGACCCCAAAAACATATAGTACATATAGTGAGACCTCCAGGTCAGAAAGTTTTTTTTTTGTGTGACTGCACAGCCACACACAAAAAAAATTTTCTGACTTGGAGGTCTCACTATATGTACTATATGTTTTTGGGGTCGCTGAATCCGAATTTGGGGTCAGTTTCATTCCAGTACATCTGGGTTCGGCCATAACCTCAAAAAACACCCTCAAAATTAACAAATATAGCAATTTTGATATATTTTACAAATATAGCAGTGGCTGTGTTAGTATAAAGTTATAAAATTTTATATAATAATTAAATTTTATGTATAATTTAAAATTTTATAAAAATTTATGTCATACTGAAGTAGAAAACTAATAAATTATTGCTATTACATAATTTTAAATTTTGTCCTTAACAAACTTTATGCATTCTTCCAATCCATTGTTTTCTAAAAACGTTGCAAGTTTCTTATAGCCACAATTTTTTTTAATTTTTATTTATGTATTCTTGGCTATTTTATTTTTATAAATATATAACTAAGGTTTATAAAATTCAGTAAATTCAGTAATAAGTTTATTCCATTCCATTGCATGTATTTATTCAAGTTAAAAATGAAATTAAGAACAAGAAAATAATACGCAACAAATTGTATGAACAAGTTGGTAAGTTCGGTTCATAATTAGTAAATGTAGGATCTGAACCGGTGAAGTTATCATATTCTCTGGAGCCACTCATAGGTATATTCGTTATAAAATAAAATAAAAATGATCGTGCTGCAACAAGTAATATTTGTAAACAAACGGATTAGTTCCGTTCATAATTAATAAACACTAGGATCAGAACCGCCGGATTAAATTCAACAGCCCTGATCTAACAGAATTAACCCGTAATCACATTCTTCTACACATGAACGGACTTTATAGTAGATTTGTTCCGGTAAGGATCAGATGTTTCAAAAAGTCCGCTCGCGTACGGCTACCTATTAGGAAGCGTTATGTTCTGATTACAAAACCTCAAAGTCTTAATTTTTCGTATGTGATTGAAACGCGTTAGATTACAATTATTTTAATATAAATATCTATCTCTTGTATTTTGTACAGAGAAAAAACAACATAAAATACAATATCAAATTACAAATAAATTAGACTATAATTCCATGTAGTCTCTATGTCGAGAAAGTTATTAGTTAAATTAGTATACGAGGGAAATTTGTCGTACGCACAACTACGTTCTTTCTGTTACGAATATTTATAGCCAACTTAATGCAATTCCATTATTTGTGAATATATCTATACTATAGACACGTATTTAATTTTATACATTAATAAATTACGTTCGCAACATTTTTAGGGAAGATAGTGAGATATAAAAGGCGTCTGTATCCATCTATCTAGTTATTGAAGTATGTATACAAATTATCTTTGGGGCAATCAGGTTCAAAACAAATTTAAACAATGCACGAAAAATATCTCTTAATAAGTATTCAAGAATTTTTATATTATTATACTGTCTATTAATCTTTATTCACTATGTTTGAGATTAATAGCAGTTTAAATTTTAATACAATGACGGTCATGAAGAATTATGATCAACTTATACACTGTTTTGACAACTAATACACTTTATATGGAATTACTAACCCGGTACTGCGTGATGTAGCAGTTAATTAAGTTTCAATGAACGTCTTACAGCGTCAATGACCGTCAGCAGGTTAATAATTAAATACAGGTAAAATTATCTAAAGTTGGTCTGACGTCAGACTATATCTTTGTTGTATTTGTTTAATGACGTCAGACAAAGTTTAGTTAATTAAAACTATACTTACCCAAATTTTTGTTTTAACTTAATAAAAAAAGAATTAATCACTTTAATTGATTAGGTACTAGTAAATTTCAAGGAAGATATTGTATATTCATAGGGCAAGAGTGTAAGAACACAGATGCCATTTTATTAACACTATACAGTCCACGCATCAACGCAGTGAACTTCCCCAAGGACCGGCAATATTTTTAGAATGTTGACGCAACGCCGTAACCCGACAACAATTTCATACAAAGCGTAGGGGAAGGTCGCCCAAAGCGGGTACCCCTCTTAAAGCGGGTAAGCGCTTGTATATCGTTGTATCGAATGTTTTTGTCAGGTCGTGTGTATACCGATTAACCGAATATCAACCAATGTCAATCAGTTGCACTTGAACGCTTGTGTCGTTTAATGTCCTAGTTAAGCGTCATCAAATTTTTTTGTTGGTTTTGTTAAAAATATTCTGTGACTAGTCACAAGACTTTTTATTTGTAATCTTTTTGGTATTACCATATTATGTTATCATCATTTGACTTTTAATGTAGAGAAAGATAGACATGTATCGGCTTTCATTTCGAAATTATTCTAAGTTAACAAAATTAAGTCTTTTTGGGCATAGCGGGTAGACAAAATAGAAGCATCTTAATGGAAAAAACTGTTGGAAGGGGAAAAAAATAAATAATCTTCTTTTTACGACGAAATGAGGGAAAAAGCTTTAAAAAAATACTTCTGCCTTGTTTGTGGTGATTTTGATGTGGAATCAACTGAAGTAATATATTCCAATATGGAGGTTGTAAAGAAAGTTACAGTTAATTGTTATAAATTTATTATTCTTGTCTTTTTTCAATTTTTTTTTACTTAATTATTATTATTGTTAAGTTCTATATAATTAAGAAAGTTTATATTAAAAAATAATAACAGTATTTAAATACATAATGTACTTACCCGCTTTGCCCAAAGGATACCTATACGGGCAAAGCGGGTTTTTGCAGAGGTTTTGTATTTTCTTTACTAAAAATAAATATCGTATAAACATTTCTTAAGCGAAGTTTCATTTTAAAGTTCGATAACTATTCTATCTGATAATATAAAAAAGATCTGCTTATCGAGGTCAAAAGTCACTTTTTTGGGCGTTTAATCTTAGCTTACCCGCTTTGGGCGACCTTCCCCTACACTAACAAAGTATATAAACAGTTTGCTGTCTGTCTACCGTGAATAACTGAACAGTGTGATGTGATCTATGATACATTACGTATTGTACAGCAAACATTTTATAGCTAAGCACCTATTATATGTATTATGTTATCCATCTATAACGTTTACAGAAATCATCACTACACCGAGAGGGTGGATGTTTCTCATGCTATCTGTTCGCGCTAGTATCACAAAAATGTGAGACCACTGATCGCAATCGGCCTCTACGGTTGTTCTGGTTATAACACAACTAGTGTGTCGTCGGACTGTACAGTGTTAATTACATAAAGTATTCCAATCATTCGTCATAAAACCGGAATCACCACACACAAACGACAAACGAGTTAATTATAATAAACATAAAATTTTAAATTATAATTTTATCGATATTAATGTTTATTTAAAACACAAAAAAATACCCAGATCATCGTTGGTGTGTAGAGTAGGCAAAAATAAGGGAGCCGTATTTTTTTTATCGGCCATCATTCAATTTACGTAGTGAAACCAGCGCCTAAAGTTGGGGATTCAAATCGTGATACCGAAAGTCTATTTATCACTTATTATTACACGAGAGGTTTGTATTTTTTCGAATAAATTTCGGTTTGTCTAACGAAAATTTGTTGCCTAGCAATTTAACGAGAAGAACTATCAACTAACAAAAACGCGACAGCGAAGCTGAAGCGTTTTTGGGTTGACAATTCTTCGAGTTAAATTGCTTTAAGGCCAGAAATTTGAGTTGAAAAAAAACATAAATTTCTTCAGAAAAAATATAAAACTCAAGTGTAATACGGTGAGACAATTTAACGAATAAAATAAATTAGTATAATTCATATTATTATTATTTAATACATTGTTACTATGGTTCTGAAATCAGTTAAATTAACCAATACGAATTTTTGTTTCATTTTTATCGTGTTTACCTACAATGAAATGACCAATGAAATGTTGTGTACCAATTTCGTCGCTGTAAAAATCTGTCCTAACTTTTTTTTCCATGGTAAAATTGAGAAAATTACAATATTCTTATAGGTCTTGATACACATGAGTTAAATTATCACTTTTAAATAATAAAAAATTTTTTCTATTCCTACTATTAAAAGTAACATTTTGTGCACGGCTAACTATATGTAAAAAATAACAATTGCCGACACTGTGCGGAAATACAGAGGGAAATTATTTCCCACGCCTTAATATAACGGCTGTTCCGTTAGTTTAATATATAATATATAGAAATAATAATAATAATAATAATAATAATAATAATATTCTTTATTTATAAATAGTTATAAAAAACTACATAAAATGCGTCACAATAGAAAGTTACGTGGAAAAGAATTCCTCAGTGCCATATAAGCATTTGTCTAACAATATGTTTTTCATTTTCTTTAGAAAATACGCGTCGTTTAAGTTTTTAACCTCATCTGGAATTGCATTAAACACCCTAATAATCATATTAGTACAGCTCTTATGTATGACAGACCTAGAAGAATTCATCACTGTAAATTTTGTTTTAAATCGCGTTTCGTATTTGTGGTCTTGCCGAAAGTCTTCAAACAAGTACAAATTTCTTTTTGCGAATTTAGCACATTCATAGATGTATAGTCCATATATTGTTAAAATTTTAAATTTTTTGAATAACGGTTTACAAGAAGTTCTATTTCCGACCCTAGCAATGGCACGTACTGCTCTCTTCTGCATTCTGAATAATGAAGTACACATTACGGAGTTCCCCCAAAATATGACTCCGTATCTCAATATAGATTCAATTGTACCGTGGTAGATATTTATAAGAGCTTCAGAAGGCAAAAGAGATCCAAGCGACCAGAGAAGGTATATATTTGGACTGATTTTATTAATAGTGCTTTCTATGTGAGATTTCCAATTCAAGGTCTTGTCGAGGCATACCCCTAATAATTTGACTGTGTCAGTCAGTTTAATTTCACCAACATCGGTTAGTGTTATGTTATTGTCTATATGTCCAACATTGTTAATTTTTAAAGCTTGCGTTTTTGTCAAATTAATTTCCAGGCCATTGTCATCTAACCATCTAAAAATATTTCTTAAAGATTCGTTTATATTTTGTTCAAGTCTCTCTATATTACTATCACTAAATGTTAATGTAGTGTCATCCGCAAACAAATAAATGTGTGCATTTGTCAGCTGTACTTGCGCTAGATCATTTATGTATATTAGAAATAAGAAGGGTCCAAGAACGGATCCCTGAGGGACGCCTCGAATTAATGCTTCCGATTTGGAATACGCATTATACTTCATGTTACTTTTACAACCTGGCCATTTGACACATTGCGTACGATTGGTTAAATAAGATTTAATTAGATTTAAAGCATTTCCTCTAACACCATATAATTCGAGTTTAGAAATTAAAACTTTCCTGTCTATACAGTCAAATGCTTTGGTTAAGTCTAAAAATACGCCAACATTGAGAAGATCATCATTCCATGCATTGTACACCTTAGACAACATATTGTAGATTAGCTGATCGATTGATTTGTTTTTAACAAATCCATACTGGTGAGGAGAAAGCAAATTATATTTAACAAAAAAGTTTTCCAGCCTTGTTTTAATGGCTTTTTCAAATATTTTTGAGAAATTACTGAGCAATGCTATGGGTCTATAGTTTTCAATATTTGCCTTATCGCCTTTCTTATGAACGGGATGGACTATCGCTGGTTTGAGTTTTTCGGGGAATTCTCCAAGTTCAAAACACTTATTGATAATATAGCTTAAGGGTTCCGCTATATATGGACAAACTGATTTTATAAGTTTCACTGGAATTTCATCCCATCCGACTGAGGAAGTATTTTTTAGGGTTAAGCAAATCTTGTGGATTTCTTCTTTATTGCATGGCTCAAGAAACATAGTATGTATATTACTACAAATTCCACCATTAAAACAAGGGTTTAAATTCAGATTATCTGTAACAGTTAAAAAATATTTATTAAAATCATTTGCAATTTCTAAAGAATCTACACTTAATTTATCGCCGACCCAAATGCCGTTAGTATTTTTATTTTCAGAATTTTTACGATTTTTAGCTAGATCCCATATTACTTTATTAATATTATTGGATTGACTGATTTTTTGTTGGACATATAGCTGTTTGGAAAATTTAACTTCTCTTTTTATCTGATATTTTATAGATTTATATTCATTGGATATATTGTTTTGCATATCTGCAGTTTGTTGTGTGAATGTAGGATGTTTAATGCAATCATACAGATCTCGTTTAATTTTTGATAATATTTTTATATTATTTGTCACCCAACTATTATTTGAGTTTTTGTTTAGACCACATCTAAATTTAGCACAATGTTTTGGGAAACAAATGTCCATATAATACTGAAAAATACTTAAAAACTTATTATAAATGACATTTATATTTGTATTTTGACAACTATAAACATCTAACCACGTTTCATTATAAATTAAAAACAAAAAATATTCAATATTTACATCATTAAAAGATCTATTATCTAATAGCAGTTGAATGTCACTATTATTACTTATAGTAATATCTATAGTACATTCTATATATAGGTGATCAGAAATATCCATATGTGAAGCATTAAAATTTAAACAGTTAAGATTTGAAATAAAATTATCCAGCAGACTGGTACTGCGTTTTACAGTACGCGTCGGGATTTCTATATTAAAAATTTCTAGATCAAAAGGCTTAAAAACATTTTTAAAATAACTTACTTGACTAGAGTTTGTTTTTAAAAGATCTATGTTAAAGTCACCACAAATTGTAATATTACATTTTGGATTTTTAATGTATTGTTGTTCTAAATATTGTTCTAGATATTCTAGTGATGATTTGTAATTTGTATCAGGAGATCTATAAAATGATAATATTTTCACAGTAACATCCGTTAACCGAACTTTAATACCGCACATTTCGAACACTTTTTCTACACATTGTATATCTTCACTTATATCAATACACATATTATTATTGCAAAATTCATATGACCCATAAAGTGCTACTCCTCCATGCAAAGCTTCTTTTCTGCAAAAGTAACTAATAAGTTTATATCCATCCAAGTTCAATTGGTTTTCATTCAAAGCCCAATGTTCAACAATTGATAGTACATCTGGTTTTTCTGGTCTAGAAAGAAAAATTTCCAGGTCGTCCCTTGCCGTGGTTAAACACTGTACATTCATATGTGCTATTTTCAATTTCCCGTTAAATAATTTTCCCGTTAAAAAATTTCCCGTTAAATAATACTAAAAATATACATATATGTATGTTGATTATTTATTATTGTTTCCACACTTTCAAAGTATGCTTTGGCAAAAATTTCAACATCTTAGCGCTGACATTATAAATTTAAAAAATTTTTACTACTTATTTAAATTTTATTTAAATTATTTATGTTAAATTTTATGAAAAAAAAATGTGCTCGTAGAAAAAGTATAGCGTAAAATACGTGGGAAAAGCTTATTTCTCACTCATACGAATTGTTGCACTCGCTCTGCGGGCTCGCGCAACAAACTCATATTCGTGAGAAATAAGCCTCTTTTCCCACTTATTGTACAATATACTATTTATTTTCCAAAATCAAACTCTACTCTAGTTAATATTATCACTTCCGTTTAGAGTTTAGATTTTGAAATTTTCTAGACAATTTTGGTTGTTGATATGTGTGTGTGCGTGTGTTGGTGCGTATGAGGACCACACTTAGGGGCCAACATTAATATAACAGAATTTTCAATAAACACATTGTATACAGTTGTAAAATAATTATTTATTCAATTGACGAATGGGCTTTTGTGATTTTCTTAATTATTTATTTTCTTATGTTGTTAGAGTTCCAACAACAAAATACAATGACATGCTCGTACTACACCAATGTTGTTACAATGTACCTACATTTGTCATCAACTTTTGTATAAATAACAGCAAAATGAACCGGCGGCAGAACAGAAGGGGGCGGCAACAACAAATTTAATTTAATCTTGACCTTTTTGTTTTGTTTTTGTTCGTTAAATGTTCTTAACAATATTTATTTTACTAATTTTTAACGATTGTAATGAATAATTCAATTTTGTAATATAAATGAATTTTTTGGTTTGGAAAAAAGCTTTCATACTTGATTGCTAAAGAAATTTGGACAAAATTATATCGTAGAATACATAGGTATCTGAATTAAATTTTAGATCAAAAATTCTCAATCAGAAATTCCTATATAATATCGGTTTCATCCAAGGATAGTTCCATTTATTTCAATTATTGTGAACATACAATGTTTGTCTATGCCTAGCATAGTGTAAAAAAATGTGTCATTAAAACTTGTACCTACCTATACATAATGAAAAAGCCTGTATTATTTGAACATCATTGGTACCCAGTTGAATCATTGGAATACAATTGGTAATAATTACCTACAACCTTCGATAGAGTGAACAATCAGCAAAGATTTATGCAGAGTTTAAATTATTATAAGACTACACTAACTAAAAATACCTTTATAGTAGCATCGTGCATAACATAGTGTATTTCTCAAAATCAACCCAACTTGAGATAATAATAGTTTTTTCTATACGTCCATTTTTCAAACTTGCGTCTAACACAGACACCACTAAGCGAATTCAGCTATTACAGCTCCTGTCGTAGTTAGACTTGCGCCCGAGACTGTTACAGAAATTTATTCAGAGGTCCCTAGAAACCAAAAATGATATTATAATATAGTTCGTGATATTATGATATAATTCGTGAAAAAATGAAATTTTTGCCCAAATTTTCCAAAATTCAAAAGTTTTCTATCAACCCCTATTTTCTTATGGCGAGCGGAGCGAAGCATTATATGGAATTAATCTTTTATAGAATTTTGAACTGTTTAGCGAGCGAAGCGAAGCACTTTATTCTCGCGCCTATTCTCAATCCCATATGATTTAAAATTGGCTAAACTATTTTCAGCTTTATTAGTAAATATTGATTTTATTGTATCAAAATGATAAGAAAAAATTAATTGGAGCAATTATAACTACTGAGCCACAGCAACGCGTGGCTGGGTCAGCTAGTATCTTAATATTTATTATTTTGCTGAAACTTGACGGCTATTCGGTCAATAACGGCTACTGGTTCCCTTACCTTACTGGAAGCTAATTTAAAACTAATCAACATAAACTACTTTCGGAAATCGAAGCCATGACTTCAATATTAATTTTTGGCTAATCCAACTAATTAAACAAGATAACCTAAAAAATCCACGAAAATTCTTCAACTTGCATATAATTTTTTCTCATTTTATGAATAACACTTATTGTGAGACGACATAGTACTTTTCACGTCGATCACTTTATAATAGTCAATTCACACTTACGGTGTAATTTCCATTAGGTTATTAAGAGTAATTTGGAAATTAATACCACGCAGAGAAAAACCTTACGTTTTCAACACCCATATCGCTTTTATATTTACAATACATACTCACGTACCCTAGATACACGATTATAACATTTCTAATATGTATATGGGCACAGATGACGTCATTATAATAACATGGACGCCTGTGTGATTGTGATAAGCGGCAAACAACAGAACAGACCACCAGCTCTCCCCATTACATTATTATCCTTTGCACTAAACACTGGGCGCTCTTTACTGTTGCTTATTTTTGTATAATGGTGATGATACATAGAACATAGTTATCCCCTTATTTTGTCGCCGTTTTTGTACGTTTTGTGTTAGGTTTGCAATGAAAGAGTCAGTCATACCATGTTTTTGCTATGTAAATATACATAGATTTCATTATTGTTGAATATAAAACAAAAAATAACAAATATATTAACTAAGCTTTTTTTTGGGCTTTTAAATTTTATTTTAAAACCATTTTAGGTCTAATTCGTTATTATTATCCACAAAATTTGGGTTTAGCCTGTTCAAATTTTGTAAAGAACAAACATTTATGAAAGTTTGCAAAGTGCTAGTTAGGCTTGTACGTGGAGGTTTTCGTATCGTATTTATAAAATAAAATTTTCTCGTACTGAAAAGTTGGGCGTATAACTTTTATATGCTATTAGGAATATTCCTTACTAACGTCTTTCAGTCAAATGATAGAAGTAAACAGAAAATCTCACTTGAACACACATAAAAATTTTACAGAAATTTCAAAATGTCTTAGACCGTAAACCACTTTAATTAACTTATGTGTACCTACATAAAATTTAAGTCAAACTAAAAAGAGACTTACTATAATTCTCTATTTTTATTGACAAATATAAATATACCATACAAGCTTTCATTGCAAAATTTATTTCAACAAGCCCATTTGAAATATTCAAACAAATAATTGTTTATTAAAACAGTATCGATGAGTAAATCTGTTTGTTATGTTTCCTGATGAAAATAAATTAGTTTTAACAATTTTATTATTTTATAAATACATAATGTAACTTAGAAAAAGCTTTCGATAATTGCAATTATCGCTAATCGAATGTCTAGTGTAACGAATAATAGAGCCATTGTGTTGTTAAAGATGGCTGAATGTTTTGGTGGGTCAATTTACTATACAATTGGTACTAAATACTATTTCTGATATATATTATGTGAACATATACGTATACTAACAGAGGGTAAAGAAACGTTTTTAAATCGTTGATAGTACACTTGTTAACAAAAGTAACGATGGTATCAAATATTAAGGCTCTATTATTTTATTTAAATTATTTTAGTTGAAATTAAAACTAAAAACTTCTAACAATAGTTTTCTTTTGCCTACGTTTTCAGAATTGTTTCTCATGCATACATAGTTCTTACAAGAAACGTCACGGGAGTGTACCCTTCTGATTTTGTTTATTCTCTGGAAATTTTGGCGATAAAACGGTCTGAAGGGATGAAATCCCCGTTCAAAAATTTAAAAATTACAAAAAATTTAATTTTTCAAATATCTCGTAAACGATAAGAGATAGGGCAAAAATTTAAATTAACGATATTACCGTTTTCTTAAAGAGCTATCCAAGCCGTAGGCGTATGTATAAAAAACTGTGGATAGCAGTGTGTCAGAGTGTGTCAGATACCGCTTAAGGCATTTAGTCGGTCGGTGGCGATCACCGAATGCACGACAATTTTTATATATTGTTGAAATAATTGTTAGCTACGCTGCATGTATCTCTGTCCGCATGCAGGTGTTATGTAGTTGTGTGTGTAACTATTCACACACATTCAAACATCAAATCCACATCACTACAAGCAGTGTGTACCTACACAACATAGTGGGGAGAAGTGGATGGGATTTTTTGTCTACACTGGTATCACTAGTACAGAGATAGCAAGTTGGTTTCTGAATTATTCTGTGGAGTTATCTATTGATATGCAATTTTTTTTAAATTATGTTAACGGGGGTGGTTAGAGCTTAAAATTTGAGGTTAATTTTGCGAAAAGAGGATAAAATATAAAATATATTAAAATTTTATTTGCGGATTTCAAATCTACTTAAAAAAAATTTTTACTCAATTCCCTAATATAAGTGTAAGGGTAGTATCTAAGGGGGACTGTGTCGACATAATCGTACTATTTGAGTAATTCAAAAACTTCTTCATGGAAAACAGTTTAAGACAATTAGAATACCGTAAGAATGAAATACTCGAATTCAAAATTCAGTTGAGTAACATTAGGGAGAGGGAAGAGTTATCCTCTTAAATTACATTACATGATGTAGGTATCGGATATTTTTCGGATCAAACAACATCGTATTTTGTATATGGAGGCAGATAGACAGGTAATTCGTGTCTATCTGTAGGTATTAAAATATCTGTTAGGTATCTGTATACCGTGTAGGTATTAAAATATCTATTCGTTTTTATTCACATTAATCACACCAAGTCCGATATACCTTTCTAAACAAAACACGAATGTTGTTTGATCCGAAAAATGTCCGATACCTAGACTTATCATACACCCATTTTTGTTATTAACACACTGGCGGTAAGTAGTAATGTCACGTAACGTCAGGCATTCTACACTAGGATCAGACACAGAGCTTAAGACAATTCGCGAAGACCTTTGGAAAGCTCAACTGACTTTATTAAAAAAAAGCAGCTTTTTAATTCTTACATATAAAACCGACAATTAAAATAGAGTTATTACACAGTATTCAACTAGAAATCAATATATAATCTAACTGAGCTCCCCAACTCCAAAAAAGAAGTAGAAGTCTAGAAGATATAATGATGCAAGTACCATTTAAAAGATCTAAATTTCTTAAATTGAAAGACTGAACAGATTGTCGCGATGAAATATGGTCCATGCTCTAGTCTATAATAATCTAAATAAATCTATAAAAAGTAAAGGTTATAAAATTTTGAAAAAATATGATTGGTTAAAAAAGATGACAAGTATAAAAAAGCAGCTTGTACAGTGACAGTTTAATTTAGTTATCTCTCTCACACAAAAATGTGACAAACAAAGTTGGATTTACATAACTAAAAAAAACTTCATAATTCAAAAAGTCAAATAAATGTATATAATTTTTAAAACTATTGATTTAGATTATAATTTAACATTTCTATATCGTATTTTGTATTGCCATATTCTATTTTGAATTGAAAAGTAATATTTTTATGAATGTTACTGCAAGAGAGTAGTTTCGTACTGAAAATAATTTATTTATTTTTAAAGTAATAGTACTTTGATTAGAAATTACTATTTTTTGTTTGGTATAAAACAAACTAACTATACTAGTTACTTCTTTTAATGTACAAACATATTTTAGCAGTATTGACTGTACACAATTTTGTTGTCACGTGTAATAAAACAAAAAACTAAACAGCAGCAGATTTCGAGCATATTTATCTCTTCTTCATCCCTCTAATGTACATATACCAAACGACACAAACGAATTTCATTCAATGTTTTTCTGTATTTTTATGATATACACATTTTTATCTATGATAGGCAGCTCTGCTCTAGTACGTTCATCGAACAAACAGGCAAGTGGTGCCAGCAGTCGGGAGTTAATAAGTCCTGTATGTGGAATGTCCACCAAGCTCGATAGCAGTGGTATTGATACTCCTTAGTGTACGTACTCCACCAAACTCATATCTATGGAATTAGCTAATTTAATTTCGCCATTTGAAACGATAGTATAACTGGTCGCAAGCAACCAACTACTGCTGGTAAGTTGGTCTTCCTCGTGTAATGGAGCTTATGAAAATAATGCTTATAACGATTATGATGTCAAAGGGGCATTTTTAGGAAAATATAAGTAAAAATAACAACAATATGGGTATAATGATATTATATTAAATAAAGAGAGATAGCGGTAGATAGATTATATGTTTTTGTCGGGTACAATTTAAGTGCATCTGTGTAGGTTGTCTGTTGATAACCGCTTTATTTATTTATCTATTTTTTATAATAGCAAAGTTGCCTTGTCCAAGTCAGAAAGACAATGATGGACCGAGCTTGGTTGAAAATGGGAATGACAACCTCGTACCAAACCTGATAGATAGCCTTGGTCCAAGATTGGTATTCAAAATTGATCCAATACTCAATACTAGTGTCTTGCGAAGATTGGTATTTAACGTTGATCTACAATTCTATAAGAAAGCAGAGTGGTGACGAAGATGTGACTTAGAGGACGAATCTTCGTCCCATGTTTTATGCTTTTGAGAAACATTGTCATCCGTGAAATACAAGTATCTGGGATCTCCAATACTGAGTGCCTATAACATCAGGATTGCAGACTTTAGTGCAATCCTGAGTTTCTATGAGGCACTGGGTATTTACTAGTCCCTCTTGGGTGCCGTGGGGTACAATGGGCCCGTAGTTGTCTACGTGCAACGAGAACTTTGAATGCCGATCCACTTACAGCATTCATTCATTCATTGGTCTACAAGAAACAAAAGTAAACAAATAAAATAAAGTTTATTTATTTATTTTGTTCTTTCCAAGTACCTACTTTATTCTTTCATAGGAGCAATAGAATAATTACTAAATATTTTTATTCTCTCTAAGGGTAAATAGAAGTAATATTTTGTAGAATTTCCTGTTAAAATCAAAATTACCAAAATTACCAATTTAATGAATAAATAACTTGATTAAACATTTCATAAAAATAATCAAATCAAGGTTTGGGCCAACGCAACGTCGCAATTTTACACTTAACGGACTACGAGTATTTGATATCGGGCCAGACTTGGGTAAAAGTGTTAATTTCGAGATTTAGTTAAAAATCTGAGAAACACATCTACCTAAACGCTTGGCCAATATCGAAATTCTGACGCTTAGTAAACTACGAATATTTGACATTAGCCAGGCTTGGGTAAAACCGCAAATACAGAGACTTGCCTGTTGACTGGAAAATATATACTCAGCCGATATTTAGTCCAACGTCGAAATTTGACGTTTGACAAACAACGAAGATCATCGAGTAGCTGGGAAATATTATTAATGTATGGCGAGTTTTTGTTCGTATTTTTACATATACCAATATTCATATGTTCACTTAATGACCAGCTTTAGCTGATACTTGAAACACTCCATTTACTTTGGCATGTATGACCAATTCATTATGTTAATTAAAATTCACATAGTGTTTGAAAAATTGTTAAACTAGATCAGCTGAAACTCGAACCCGGATCTCTTGGTGCTAGCCAAGCGCTTTACCAATTAGGCTACCGCCCACTAGTAGCTAGCTAAGGCGCTTGGCAAAATTTTTCAAACACTATGTGAATTCCAATTACCATAATTAATTGGTCATACATGCCAAAGTAAATGGAGTGTTTCAAGTATCAGCTAATGCTGGACATTAAGTGAACATATGGATATTGGTGTATGTATAAATACGAACCAAAATTCGCAATACATTAACCCTAGAATCATACGTTGGTCTACGAGTCAAGTTAATCATACATCGGCGTCGTTTCGACGAATGGACTTTTTACGGGGAGTTTTAGAGTTTATTTGCAAAAAACATTTTTTTTACATAACAATACTACAAAAGCAAACAAAATATTTAAAAAAATTGGATTTGGAAAAATTTCTTAATATAAATATTTATTAATTTTTTTAATCTTTTTATCAAAGCATATTTTCACTATAAAAATTAAAAAATAGATAAATACATCAGTTGTATCATAAAACATGTCTTTCAAATAATTAATTTATGAACTATTATGAGTCAGTGGACATGTGTGGCTTTACAGAATGTGAAATTTCTCAGTCATAAATATTCCTATAGATATGTAGTTATTTCCCCATTAGGCACATTTGTAAATTTTCTAAAATTTGTTAGTAATTTTTCGAATAAGATCTCAAAAAATAATAAAAATTAAAATATTTTCCACAAAATAAATTGTCAATCTATTATTAACTCACTTGAAACGCATTCTTTGGTTTGTGATTCAATATATTAAAACTTCAGTATTATGTCGTCTCTATAAGTCAAACAGCTGTAATCGTCTTTCAAATTATCATAATCATTGAATAAATTAATTATAACATCCATATCTTTAATAAATTTTAGAAAAATTAGGAAAGCTTTCATATGTGGAGTACAAAATCTTAAAAAAAAAATATAGGTTAATCATACATCGTCGTCCTTTTGACGCACACTATTTCAGTATAAAAAAAACGACAATAGCTATAAACAAAATTTATACGTCTTATGTGTTATAATAACAAATAAATTAGATAACAGAAGTTTCACAGCAAGCAGGTACCGACAAGTTGTGGTATTGGAGCAGAAAGAGAAGTTCGTTCGTCGTTTTGACGAGTACGTATGATTCTGGGATTAATAATAATTAAAAATAGCATAATGTTGATTATCCAAATCAAAACTTTATGGTGGTCAAAATCAAAACTTTATTTAAATTATGCCGGTTAATACTTAATCAAATGTGTTACTCCTACCTTGAATCATTGCCTGAATCTGAATTTTAATCAGTAAGAATCTCAGCGAAGTTCTCTTTTGCGCAACAAGGAAACTATTATTTCGGCTTGTGCTCAATGTCAATGACACTCCCAAATATATTTCCTCTAAAATATCTTTAATGTAAATTACGACCCCTTTATACATTTGTTAGTATAAAATAGATATATAGCAATTATTTCGGCTTTTTATTTCATTTTGATAGTTTTAAAGTAAAATGGAATAGACTTCATAATCGTCTCAATTATTATTTTAATACATTAATATCCAATCAGCAGCCACACCAAGCTGATTGAATAGAAATAATAATATATTTTCTTATATATTACTACGGCAAGACAAAATAATAAAATATGAAAATATATAATTTTTTTTTTGCCAATATTCCCTTCTTGTTCATATTCACTAAGCGAGAAACTGTAATGAAGCATGACATCCTTAGATCTCGTCTGCTTAGCTTTATATATATATATATATATATATATATATATATATATATATATATATATATATATATATATATATATATATATATATATATATATATATAAAATAGAATATGAATCCTGTCCTGTCATCTGAACAAGACACATACAGGACTTATACACAAATGATTACATGAACAGAATCGGTAATGAGTTTTTGTACGTACTATACTACATAATATTATTGATTATTTCTCATACAAAATAACAGAATAAGTATGAAAAATCGAAACTTACTACAACGTCATCCTTTTCTGGTCCCACTTTTAACTGCAATTTTAGTAGATATATCTATTTAATTTATGTTGCATGTTTACTTTTAAAATTTCAGAATCTCTAATTGGAGCAACTTTTTTCCCCAACAAACATTTAATATAACATCTTTTGGGTACTATACATACCACTAGGACCCACAAAAACTAAATTTTAGTACATAAATAATAATTATCGTAGAAAAATTGATCTTGGAAAAGTACTTCAATTTGTTACAAGCCTCTAAATTCTAAAACCTATAACCTCCTCTCCCTAGAGTTCTCCCTGACTTTAAGTAAAGTATCCTTACTTAGCATATAAAAAAGGACATTAGACTTCTGATTCCATGGTTCGATCACTAAAGTCTTCTCCGAAAGTTTAAAGTAAGAGTACGATAATGGTATAAATTTTGGTTTTTATAAAAAAGATGCATACTCACCTAAATAAATTTTTATTATGGTTTCGTCATTGACTCTAAAGTTCCATAAATATATACAAATCAGCTGTTTTCTTGTTTTCCCTGGAATTTTTTTTTTTTTTTTTTGAAAATTCCATAACTTGCTCCATAAATTCAATATTGTTTAAAATCCTTTTATGGGTGATTATTTTGTTTCAATCAACTTTTTTTTCTGATAGTTTCATTTCAATTAATAGAATAGGGTGATTTTCAAATTGTCGATTATCTGTAACAAGAAAAATTTTAGATAACATGGCTACACGTGTACAACAAAGAGTGCAAGTATAATCTTACTAAAAAGTTTACTGAAACATGATAAGGGCTCGTGTAGCCGACAATGATTTTTTCATACACGAACAAGAGAAAATTCTTGTCATATACATGAGCCCTAGATATTTTATTTAATAATATAGAATTGTTAATTTAGCAAAAAAATTTGGCCCTGTAACTAAAAAAATAGTTAGGGATATATTGGTATTTACAGATTGCAATTCTGCATCTGAAATCCACAGGAGAACTTTTGTCTGTCACTCTAATCATATCAATATAATTAGGAATTAAAGTCGCTGGGTTTGTTACAAGAAAATCATGACTTTATAACTACCCGGTCAATTTCAAAAATTATCAGAGTGTAGATAGACAAAACTTCATTTCAGAAGTGAAATATATCTCCCAGTAGATACCCAAAATATCGAAACTTAACAAAATTTTGCTTAAATACTATTAAGATACCTTGAAAAATTAATACGAGATTGAAATAGTATCTTGGGGATAGAGGCGGCGCAAAGGGTAGGCGAAGTGGTTGACCGTCTATAGCCTCGCGTCTTTGAGGGGCCTCGCGGTGGGGCCTCATATGTGTAAAAAAGCTGGTAGAATTTGATTAAGATTGCTGATGGTTTTTTTGTTCATTATTTAATTTGTAGGAAGACATTTTTTGAAAAATCAGGGTAAAGGTTCCTGGAAAAAACTATTAAAGTGGTTGTTAAGTTTTTGTTCGTCACCTAGTTTTTAAGGACAAAGGGCCTCGCACAAACCATCTTCCCCACTTCCCATATTAGTTTTGCACGGCCTCTGCCTTGGACTCTAAAAGTATCGAAAACTGAAGTGTTCCCTAAACTACCAATAATTTAGATATAGGTACTATAAAAATATGAATATGACTATACTTTAAAGTTGTTTTTGTGAGCAGAGTGAAGTAGGGTAAGGGAATTTTATACAAAAGGGTCTGGAACCATTACCATAGGTGAATTTGCCCAAGAAATGAAATTCAACGATATGTATGCGATTGTGTAGCTTAGTGAAAGAGTAAACCATACGTATGGATTTTTCCTCAATATTTTTACATTTTGCCGAGTTATAATACCAAATACCAAAAAATAGTGGTCTTATTCAAACTTTTTTTTCTCGTAAACTATTACAGATAGAACGATGAAACAAAATCCATATTGTTTGCTATGTCCAGTACTTTATTATATATTTTTTTCATTTAAAATGATCATTAAATACCCTTTATAAAATATGAAAAAATATTCATTAAATTTTTTTAGCTACTTGTACAAGAGTGACCACTTTCTTATACCTACCAAAAGAAAGCTCGCAAGCACTTCCCTCATCTTCCTGAATTTTATTTTTGTCAAAAGGGTGGAACATATTGAAAAAAAATAAGAATATATATATTTGGTGATGTTCATGGTATGTGTATGTGCAGGTACAGGTCAACAAATCTGACTTTACCTCTTCAAGGTAATTAAAAATGCACTCTTAAAGAAGTGAGATAGTACTTAATATAAAGAAAAAATGACCTTGAAGCGGCAAAGTCAGATTTGTTGAACTGTACCTACTTGTTTTTGAATTATGTTTTTAAGAAATATTTTGAATGAATAAATGAATCATTGAATGTTTTTTTTTTTTTTTTATTACATGATAATCTGATGCCTGCTCTACACTCTCGATCGAAGTTCATCGACGAAGTAATCGCTAAAGTTGACTGAAGTCGGAATACCGTTATAACACCAGCCACGAAGAACCATGAAATGACCTTCTACACTCTCGTACTCGGTCCACTTTGCGAGAATTGAGAGTAGTCATAAGGAATCTAATATGTTTTATGTTCAAAATGTTCAAGGTCATTTTTTCTTTATATTAAGTACTAACTCACTTCTTTAAGAATGCATTTTTAATGACCTTGAAGAGGTAAATTCAGATTTGTTGACCTGTACCTGCACATACACATACCATGAACATCACCAAATATATATGTTCTTATTTTTTTTCAATATGTTCCACCCTTTTGACAAAAATAAAATTCAGGGAGATGAGGGAAGTGCTTGCGAGCTTTCTTTTGGTAGTATTAAGAAAGTGGTCACTCTTGTACAAGTAGCTAAAAAAATTTAATGAATTTTTTTTTAATATTTTATAAAGGGTATTTAATGTCCATTTTAAATGAAAAAAATATATAATAAAGTACTGAACATAACAAACAATATGGATTTTGTTTCATTGTTTTATCTGTAATAGTTTACGAGAAAAAAAAGTTTGAATAAGACCACTATTTTTTGGTATTTGGTATTATAACTCCGCGAAATGTAAAGATATTGAGAAAAACCTATACGTATGGTTTACTCTTTCACTAAGCTACACAATCGCATACATATCGTTGAATTTCATTTCTTGGGCGAATTCACCTATGGTAATGGTTCCAAACTCTTTCCGAACATCAGAATTAAAATTAATTAGGTCTACAATTTAAACAGTTGTTTGTACATTTTATTACACAGATGTAAGTTAAGAATATGTAGACTAGAAATATAACAAACACTACAGTAAATATAGGATCTGCACATACATATTGTATATTACGGGAGTGTTATTATTGATGTAAGCAACTTTGTTACTTATTTTCTTTGTACGTGTGTTTGTTATTTTGGGGGGCCCTCAAAGAGAAAAATGACATGCATACTACCTACACGTTCAATCAAACTTCTTGTGTGATGCATAAAAATGCACAAGTGACGCTCATTGACAATATTATTAATGATCTACAATCAAAGAGGCTGGCTGACATGATTGACTTAATGCATAAAAAAAGAGATTTCCCTGACAAAAAAATTGAAAATATAAACATAAAAAATGGAAAGATAATTAGAATAGAATTTGCTTCATCATTCGATGTTTATTCAATTAATAAATATAGTAAATGACAGGACGCTTTTCCATAACTTTGTCAGAAAAAAAATTCACCAGCCCTAATCAGCAGTTCTTCACCTTTTTTCTCGGATAATTTTGTGTGGATCAATCACATATAGGATGGCATATGACAATTGTAATTTTTCTAAATTACATTTATATATAATATGAAAATTGGTTTTCCGACTGTTTGGTCGATCATGTATTCCGATAAATATCGACACTTTCTTAAACATTCTCGAAATGTTTACAAGCAATTCTTTAATTTTAAATTGAATTCCTGTAGCTTGGAATCATTTTCGTCATAAGTTGAAATAACAACAAGTCCTGTAATAAGAAATGTCTTTTTTCTACCATACCTGGTCAAACGTGTAATTCAGATAAATATTGACACTTTCTTAAGCATTATAGTAATGTTTAAAAGCCGTTTTTAATCTTAAATAAAATTATTGTTTCCTGGAATCATTTCCGCTATTCGTTGGAATAACACTTGGTCGTGTATTATGAAATGTCGTTTTTCGACCACTTGGTCTACCATTTAATTCAAATATTGATACTTTATTAGGCGTTAGAGAAATGTTTAAAACAATTCTTTACTTTTAAATGGAATTATTGAATCCTAGAATTCTTTTCGCCATTAATTAGAATAACATTTGGTTGTGTAATATGAAATGTCGTTGTCCGACCACTTGATCTATCATATAATTCAAATATTAATAGTTTGTAAATAATAAACAAATACTTTACTTTGCAAAATACCACTTTTATTTTTGAAACAATATTGTCACAGTTTCAAAAATAAAAGTGGTATTTTTCAAAGTGAAATATTTATTTATTATTTACAAATATGGAATACCATAAAGTAACGCTCAAATCTATTAATATTATTAATAGTTTCTTAAGCTTTAAAGAAATGTTTCAAAGTCATTCATTAATCTTCAATAAAATTATTGTATCCTGGAATCATTCCCACCGTTAATTAGAATAACATTATTTAGTCATCATGTAATATGAAATGGCTATAAGTTCCTACCAAGTTAGCCCCGCCACTTTCTTTTTTCAGAACAAAATAGTAATCGTATCCTGTCATGTACTGTAAATAAAAAAGCTAAAGCCCTAATAAATGATCTTTCTAGAGTCAAAAGCTATTTTTGAATTTAAGGTAAGCTCCGCTGTTTCCTCTTTTAAAATAAAAAAGGTTGAGCCAATTTTTTCATAAAGCTATCCCCGCCATTTTCTTGCCTTTAAAGTGAAAATCAAATTATAATTATATAAATATTTTTGTAATTCATTTTAATTCACACATCTTTTTCCGGACCGATACGACACTTTTGTAGACTGACAGTTGGCAAGCCCGGCGAGAGGGTGGGGTAGCTGGGGTTACAGCCCCGGGGCCCGGGCTGGAAAAGGGGACCCGTAACGGTAAGTAGGAGCCCGGAAAAAGTAAAACAAACTTCTTTTTGCTTATCATTTAGGTATGTTTTTGGGGGAGAAATTTTTAAGAAATGTGTTTTGTTCGCGGGGCCCGACATTTCTCTCCACGGTCCTGGCAGTTGGGTAACACTGCTCTATGTAGTATCCGTCAGTTAATCTAAAAATAAACGCAGAATATAATCTGTTAACTGCTAATTATTTTAAAAAGTTTTGTTATCAATTACTTCATCTTTATTTCATCTTTATTTCGTCAAAGGATATTAAGAAAATTGTTGGCGCTAAATGGGGCTTCTTTAAAGTCTACTCAATACCGGTCAAATCTGCCCTCCTAACTCACGTATTTTGCCCGCAACTGGAATTCGGGTGTTGAATCACCTCAATTTTAGTTTGATTTCTTTCTACTAACTTAGTAAGAACTTAATAATAAATTTTCAAATGTAATCAGAAGCTAGCTATGCCCCGATATTTTATTGTGACAATTTAGCCAAAAATAAAACCATTACATCTTCTGTTTAAGAAGTTGCTTTTCCGTAACACATGCAAGGGAAGTGAAGGCATTTTATACAGGAGTTGTTTTGTAAAATATTGATATTATCTACTATTAAATTTACCCATGGATTTTGGGAAACTTTAAGTTAATCATTATTTACCATGAAACTGCACTTCTAAGAATGCTTATGACAAAAATAAGAAACGAGAGCGAAGGACATTCGTCTGTTAACTCCAAATTTAAGCGGATGCAAATAACTGAATAATACCGGCGTCTTCTAAGAAACGGAAACTGCAACAAAATTATGTAATTTATTACTATAAAACTCGCCAAAATAAACTAATTAGTTAGTAAAAGCTCTAACTATAAGGCAAAAATATTAATTGTGATCAGTTATCAAAATGTACAGAAAGTGAAATAAAATTAGGTACTTAAAATTTCATCGATTACCTTCTCACGTTCTCGTAGACATTTGTTGGCAGGTTGTAGAAAATATTTTGGTAGAAACTTTTATTCTAGATACAAGACCCGACTTGTAATTTCAACATACGGCAGATTGTCTCCATATCAAGTTAACTTCAATTTCAGTTGAAGAATGAGCTGTTGTCTGCGTAATAATTTTATGTAGCCACGCCAGTATGTTCTACCCAACATAATCTCATCTAAATTCTCACCCAGGATTCTTTCTATGCACACGTCTCATGTTCTTGGAAAGGCAGAGCTTCTGGCCGATGTCATAACTGTTTGCCTAGATATAACAAACTACTTCAGTTACAATAATTGCAAATTCATGAACTATTGATAGAATCTAAGGAGATATTAGATAAAACGAAAAGAAATGGTTTAATTTCTATGTATGTATTTTTGAAACAGGTATATAACAGCCTCGTAAATACGTCAATATTAGAATTATTTTACAGCTCTATTTATAAATTCACCTTACCGAATAAAAAAGCATGTATTCAACGCTAATTTACTAACGAAAAACTATAAGCTTTATTATTTATTATTTTTATAATTTTTGAACACGGTTGTGTAATCCTATTATTCTGAGGATTTAATTAATTATTATAATTAGATAAAAGCTTTTTCAAAATCAACATAGTTAAATGCATAAATAATCTAACTATACATGTATTGATGATGTATGTACCATACAACTAAAGTCCCCAACAAATAGTAGGCATTAATATATATATTTTAGGTTATGTATTTTCGTAGTAACAACTGTAATATGAATTAAAATTTTTGTTTATTTATACAATGAATTAGTTTACCGAAAACAAGTTAATTTCTCTGATATCAAATATTATTGCTCAAAAAGGTTAGGTACATAAAAATTTAAATCGTCCATCTTTTCAAAAACACTCGATACTCACAAACCTATGAATTATGCGCATATTTGCTTTTACAATTGAAATTATAAGAAAATGAACACGTGACATGCGTTAGACTATATATATAGCTATACAAATTTTGAAATGGGTAAAAGTTACAGATTTGATTATCACAAATGTAGTATCATATATTGAGACTTTTAATGTAGCACCAATGTAACAGACTTTCGACTTGAGTATTTATCACCTCAGAGTATTTTTCTGTTTTACTTTTGCATTCTCATTCTACAAATCTATATCATCTACGAGAAATTGTTTGAGGTGTTATATGAATCGTCTAGCTTTAAAAACCTCTATAAAACATTTTCAAAGAAAATGAAATAACAGTTTAACTGTTAGTGCTTTAACTAAATACGTATATTTAAAAAAAAAAAAAATTGAAAATGTCGTATAGGGGTTTTTGAAATTAGACGATTCATATACAGTTGTAGCAGTTGTGTAAGTTAATTAAAAATATCGTCGTTATGATAAAATCATGATTTTAAGAATATGCGCCTCAACTATTACCAAATAATGGACATTTTATATTAAGGAGAATTATATTTTATAAACGAAGAAAAAAAAACACTTGCGATTTTTAGCGAATTTCCAAAACTGGAAATTCAGCTTTTACGCCAGGTGTCATGGTGCGACCTAAGCCCGAGACCATATCAGAAATATGTTTTGAGGTCCCTAGAATACGAAAATGATATTCACTAAAATTTATATATATATATATATATATATATATATATATATATATATATATATATATATATGTATATATATATATATATATATATATATATATATATATATATATATATGTATCCGCGCGATAACTCTCGAACGAAACGTTTAATGCTTATGAAATTTTGTGTGCGAATTCGATTTTCCAAATCGTTGGATGAGTTCGTTAGCCAGACACGTCGGATGCCCAGAAGTAGGTTTTCCGGGCGTTTTTTGTCAACAAAATGAGTTTTTTGCCAGAATTAAGCAATTTTTCAAATTTTTTTTTACACCAAGCCCTAGTAAAAGGTAAAATTCATAAAAAATGTTTTTATACCGTTGCTCTAAATTGCTTACTTTTCGAGAAAAACTAGGAAATATGTCGTTCTCCATTTCACTCGCACTCGCATTCTTTTTTTTTCTGTCTCATTTTTTACGAGCTAAATTCGAAAAAATCCGCTTTTTAAGTAGCATGTCATGATTTTTTTAATTCAATTTAACTATTCGGCTATATTCTTTTTCTTTGTCAGTTAAATGTTTTTATAATGTATCTCTATTCCATTTTTTTTTAGATAAAAGATCACGGCGCAGTTTTTTATGTGATATGATCAGAATTTAGATGATGTTTACACCTTCCTAAAATTAATAAGAGCTTGCTACAATCGCATAAAAATTACGTTAAATCATATTCAAACAATAATATTTTTACGTAATTTTCTATCCAAATGACAATACTACGTTATAATTATATGTATAAACCCATCATTTTAGTGGTAAATAAATTTGCACATTCAGTTTTTTTTTTTTTTTGACAACAAAACAAATAATTTTAAATTTTGACAAGTTGTATCATACATTTTTGAAAATATTAAATATTTATTTTTTTAAGGAAAAAATGTATTAAAGATCTGAAATTTGTTTAACAAAAACCATACATCTGCTCGTTTTACCTTAAAAATCTCGGAAAATAGAATATTTTTCAATAATTAACTCAGAAAAAGCATATATGAGGTAATTTTCATGATATTTTTTTGAAAATTTCAAAATAGTAGGGTTACAATGTTTTTTTTTTTAATTATTTTGTAGAATTTGGTAAACACACATCGTAAAAAGTACTCGCCTTGAAAAAATCAAACAAGTATTTAAAAAAAAAATACTATTTCTTAAAGAAAATATTAAAATTATGTACAAATGCCGTCCTGACCAACTGATATATTGGAACCGATTTTGAGCAGCTGGATTTACTACAGGCAAAAGCTCATAGTGAATACACACATTTTTTAACATCCTTTTGAATTTTGTAATTCAATCATTACAAATAAAATCTAAATAAAAAAAAATCTATATGACCTGTTTTTTCTCAATTTTCTAGCATCAAATCTAGCGATAATTAACTAGCGAGTGATTGTATTGACCACACATTTTAATGTAAAATATATTAATTTTAACCGGCTTCAAAATAACGTTTCGATTTTAACAATAAAAATATTTAAAAAAGTGTTTAAGTTCTGGCAAGATTGTCAAAAAGGGACTGAAATATTTTTAGATATTGATATATAGAAAAAATATTAATGTGTTAAGTACTTACTAGACTTATAAACTTTCATTTTCGTATACGCTTTCGGTTTCGGATATTTAATTATTTCGGATATCGGTAGTTTTAGTTACGGTTACGAATATCCATAACATCCCTAATGTAAATGTTTGTCAATCCAACTTCATCGAGAGAAAGTTAATTAGGTATTTACGATTTTCGGAAGAACACGTATATAAATTTTATAAGTACGTATTATCATATAAACACATTTGGTTTGCAATTTTTTAATAATTAGTTTCTACGCTACTGAAATTATCTATCCATTTGAAAATTGGGATCCAGTGATGTACATTGACACTACAAAAGTGTGGGTGAAAAATTTCATTTTCACTTTTACTGAAATTATGTCATAAATTCATATTTTCAGAATTTATTCATTTGACAGAAAAATTCTAAATTATTAAAAAAGCCAAATAATTAATAACAATTAAAATAAAAAAAAAAAAAACAGAAAACATTTATTTATATTTGCATTTTTATAAAAACATGTAGGTATTATATTTTATATGCACTTTAACTAAAATGTCAAATTTCACACCTTGTTAATTTTCAATTTCACTCATAATGTGCTTAAAAATCAAAACTTAAAGTTTATAACATTCACAATCCGTGTAGAGTGTCCATACGTCTTGGTTTTCCCGGATTTGTCACGGTTCTAGCTCCGTTGCTCCGGTGTCCCGACAGACTTTTTCAAGACGTCGGTCGATTTGTTTCGGTTTTTCAAACTACTAATTTTTCATCATCTAATAAGTACACAATTTTTCATTTTCAATAATGAATAGTTCAGTATCATATTAAAAGATCAACAGTAGATTCATTTACAACCAAACCTAAAAATATTTAAAAAAAATTAATTACTAATTAAATTTTCCAAGTTTTTTCGATTTTACCTTAAACACGAACTTCCAAAAAAACATTTTCTTTTATTAACTTTCCATCATATATGTATCTACATAAATAAATTGTAATATTATTTTGCTTGCTTTTATGATACTGAAGGTACTGATTCCTGAACAATTAAAAATTAAAATGACTGGAATTTTATTCGAACTTTTAAATAAAGTAGTTAACTAACGCGCTAGATAGATAGCGCCAGAATACAGAAATTGCCAACATTTAAATGTTCATGTTTCACATTAATACAAAATAAAATACATTAATACAAAATAAAATTGTCTAAGAAGCTCACTTTCATAAGAAATTTTATAAAAATTTAAAAAATATATATTTCCTAGAACAGGGGGCGATTTATTTAAAAAAAAAATTAATATTTTAAATAAAGAGCCATTAATAGGTATTCTATACATATAATACAAATGTAACGAGACCGTTTCTGTATAGGGAATATTTTTTAAAAATTGTGCAGATACTGTAAATAGTTATCGATGTAGATATCAAAACAGCGATTTTTTAAATTTTTGTCTGTCTGTCTGTCTGTCTGTCTGTTCGTCTGTTCACGCATCACACAAAAACTACTGGATGGATTTTAATGAAATTTGGTGTGCCGACAACTTATTACCCGGATCAACATCTAAGATACTTTCTACTTCGAGAAAATGTCTCATTCCCACGGGAAAATGGAAAAACCATGTTGAGCATGTGCATACAGTACGCAAAAACTATTGAACGGATTTTGATGCAATTTGGTGTGATGATAACTTATTACCTGAGTCAGCATCTCAGATACTTTTTATTTCGGGAAAGTGGCTCATTCCCACAGGAAAGTAAAAAAACTTTTTGAGCATGTGCACATATTACGCGAAAACTATTGAACGGATTTTTATGAAATCTGGTGTAGTGATAACTTATTACCTGCGTCAACATTTAGGATACTTTTTATTACGGGAAAATATTTCCTTCCTTCAGGAAAATTCAAAAATTATTTTGCTTATGTGCATGTATACTTAAAACTATTGTTCTATGCGAATGCTTTATAATTACTATACTTATATACTTGTCATTTATTAAATTAAATTTACCATAATACAAAATTTCTGGAGACTAACTCTATTTTAAATTAATTTAGAAATTTCGAAAATTTAAGTGCCTATATATCCGAAAAATTCATTTTGGATGAAACTTGTTATATTTATAGGATAGATACTAGTTTGCAAATATAATAAAACAATAAAACGTTGGAAGTCCAAAAATTTTGTATGAGTTCTCCAGTCAGACACGTCCAATTCCAAAAACCTCAAAAAAATGAGTTTTTTGCAAACAATTTGCCAAAATTTAAAAGTTTTTCCAATTTTTTTTACATTGTGGAAAGAACCAAGAAAGACACAGAAAATACATTTTGAACCATTATTCTAGGTAAGCGGGTTTTCGAAAAAAAGTAACTTTTATGATTGGAAATTCGCTATGTTATGCAGATGCTGCGACAGGGGTATTTTTACAATATAAGAAAATATAATTTATTTCAACTTTTGGCATATTATTATATATTATTTTGAAACCGCAAAATTTATAAAAAAAAAAAATAATTTGGCCATTGGCAACTAGTTTTCGAAAATCGCTGATTTTTCGCTGTAGGCAGAGTAACTCATAAAATTTTTACGTAAAAAAAGAAAAAAAAATTTTTTCTATTAGTAGATGCTTATGGCTTGCATCGAAAAATTACTGTTGCCGTTCATTACATCTCATTTTACAAGTAGAAAATCAACGAAAAACACGAAAATTTTTACCAACAATCAAAATTTTTTGTTTAGAACACTGTCAAAAGTTGAAATTTCATTTTTTTAAAATCCAAGCCAAAAGCATTTACTAATAGAAAAAAATTGCCACAAGTTGGAATAAATTAGGTTTTTTTGCTAAAAAAGGAAAAGCCATGTAACCTTTTAACACTGATTTTTCTGCTCGCTATTGTACGTAATATTTTAACAATAACAATTCACAAGCGGTCAGAGTCATGTTAGCGCGTAAGTATCGAATACGTGTTTGATTGAATTGTTGATAAATTTTTTCAAGGGGGTGGCGGCAGAGGTACGATTTTTCATAGGGATGGGGGGGGGTAGTCCATAAAGTTTGGAAACCGCGGCCTTACAGTATCTTTGTTTCTTTTTTATTTTTTATTTTATTTTTTTTATTGAACAAAAAAAAAACATTTTTAATTAGTTATAATTATTAGAAAATAATTTTTTTTACATTCCTTTTATCTTAATTCATATTTTACTTTTGTGAGTTTTAATTCAAGTGTTTAAAAGAAACAATAAACATTAATAAAAACGGGACAATCTACTGGAAAAAATTATATCTGTAAAGGTAAAACGTACAACCTTAAGTTCATACTTATTCCCTGGCAGTATTAAGTCTTGATTGATTGAATCACGTTCAAAATTGCATTCATAAATATTTCATAACGCATTTTCTTTATTTCCTTCCATACATACTCTTTTCAAACGGTCCTTTAGTATATCTGGAATAGTCTGTAACAAAAAAGCCATAATTAAGTAATTTAATTTTTTCATAATAGGGTAAAAGTCTCTATACCCGAACGCGTTCAATGCTCGAACAGTTTTAATATTTTCTATATTAATGAAGTTATTTCTGAAAAAAAAAAGAAACGGTAAATATTAAAACTCTTTGAGTATTGAACGCGTTGGGCTATAGCGGCTTCTACGTTACTTATTACTATTTATACGAGGTTGAATATTCATTAACACCTTGACGGTCATTGACGTCATAAGAAGTCACGTAAGTCATGATAGTCACGTAAGACCTTAATATCATTTTTTTTGTGCCTACTTGACAAAGACTCTTCGGACTCCTGCAATTTATACAAGATCGAAGAAATTTTAATTAAATATAAAACATGTAGTCATGAACCAGATTATCTATAAGTACATAGGTACATTCTAGTTTCTTTATGAGTCCGTTTACGGGCTTGTAGGGGAATATAATTCTAAAAATTCCTGTACCACCACTGTGCCTAGTAGTCGACCGTCGTAACTCGCACTTCCCCTACTTTTCAATCATGTGACAATGTACTTACTTATATATTTAAAGCGCTGACGTTTAGTGTATTATAAATTATCCGGTCAAAAAATTGAATATTCTTCAGGAGCGCAAAAACAGGTACGGGGTTCAAGAAATGACAACAAACTGTATATTATGTATTATGCATGTCTTTACATTACACAGTACCATACTTGTGTGTGTATGTATATTGTATATGTACTATGTATGTAATATATTAGCAACTATTTACAAACATTTTTTTTTAAATTGTTACTTAAAATGTATAGGCCAACTTCAAAGCAAACGCAATCCTAACAAACGCATCAAAAAACCGATTTCACCATTACATTGGTCATCCAAAAAGAGGCTAAACAGTGACAAAAGTTCTAAAATATTCTATTCAATAGCAAGCAAAAATATGGGCAAATCGACTTCAACATGGGATTGATAATGGAATAAATATATTAAACAACGATATTTAACAAATGTTCTTGAACATTCTACACCGGTCCCTCAATTTACGCGATATCCGTTCCAAGTGGATTCAATTTACGCGGATAAAAATCGCGTAAATTTACAGAATTTTATAATAATATAAACTGATAACCAATATATCGAAAATTACATACAAAAATTTTAAAAATATCGTTATTTTCGATATCGATAATTTTCGATAACGAAAAGCAGGTTTTGACAGTTCCAATATGTTCGAAGTACCCACAACTTGCTTCGCTTAAGCCTTCAAAAAATTCGTTATTTTTGAGCTACGACGCACCGTTTAGGCGATATTTATGATTAAAGTTTTGATAGTGAAAGTTAACGAAAAATAGTTTTTAAAAAAATTGTTTTGTTACTGACTAAATCAATGGGACAAACACAGTCTAAATTAACTAATTATAACCAATTTATATAACAAGTTACGCGGTATCGATAATTTTCGATAACGAGAAGTAGGTTTTAACAGTCGCAATATGTTTGGAATTGCTCAACTTGCTTTGTTTAAGCCTTTAAAAATTCCGATATTTTTTCGCTACGATGCACCGTTTACAAGATATTTACGATTAAAACTTAACGATTACGAAAAGTAACGAATTGTCATTTTTTTTAAAATACTATAATTGACCAAATCAATGGGACTAATGGAGCCTAAATTAATCAATTATAACCAGTTTATCATCAATAATTGGTTGACTTTGCTAGTTCTCGAACAGATATTCTAAAACTTTTGTTAAATATCTTTATTTAGCTTCTATTTCAATAATTCTTCTAATAGTGTTACTGGTTTTTCAAAATCTTTATTAATTTTCGAATAGAAATTTTTGTCAAATTTTTCCACCTGTATTCAACCATTCAAAATTCCTTTTTTCGATGATTAAACAAATAGTAAAATAGATTTTTCGATATCTTTGCTGATTTCCAGATAGAACATTCTCGAACTTTCGTTAAATTTCGCCACATAGATTCTTCTTTAATAACTAATTCGATGGTGAAATCAAGTTCTGGGTATCTAATCTGATTTTGGTCACTTTTTTGATGAACAATTTGATGCTGATGCCAAATTTTCAATAATTTGTCTAATTTCCGAAAAGAATATTCTAGAACTTTTGACGAATTCTGCTATTTTATACTTTTTTGATGTCCAATCCAATGCTGAAGTCGGTTTTTGGATATATTTTCTATTTTCTGAATAGAATTTTCTCAAACTTTCGCCGAATTCCTTCCTTCCGATCGCTTTTTGATGAAAAATTTGTGGTGAAATCAGATATTGGATATTTTTTCTAATTTCCAAAAAGAATATTCTAGGGCTTTTTCTAAATATCGGTACTTGGTTTCTTTTTCGTTGGTCAACCCATTGATAAAAGATTTTTTGTCTTTTCCGATTAATGAAAGAATATTCTAGAACTTTTGCCAGATTTTACTATCTAAGCATCTTTTCGATGACCAACCCAGTGGTGAAATCGAATTATGTAACAGTTTTAATTTATCTGTATCTTTGTAAAAGAAATGTCTCCTCATAAAAATTTACAAGACTACGCTCCTCTCAGATTTGTTTTTTCAATTTTAATGCGGGAAAAAAACTTTTTTCAGGTAGTTGTTTACATAAGACACATGCAGTTGATCAAATTAAACGGTGTTCGTTTGTTGCACGAGTGATGTTACAAACTCTAATTGAGAGACTGTGTTGTTTATATCAAATTTTATTGTTTTCAAAGCAAAATATATTTTCAACGTACCTTTTTAATTTCTGTCACGTAAAACTATAGAGCGCATTTAGAAAAAATTTTAAATGTATTTATAAAAAATAGATAAATTATGTGCCGCTTCTAACAAATAGTAATACGTTTTTGCGGCACTTTTGGCAGGATAATTTATGACTTGCATTACACATTCCGAGCTCAACCATAACGAGACACTGAAATGAATTTTTTTTCGGTCATGGAGGGGGAATGTTTACAATAGAAATATAAATCGGCGGACTCATAACGAAGGTGGGTACTTATAATAAAACTGTAACGAAACCGTTCCTGTACATTGAATATTTTTTGAAAATTGTACTGGTACTGTAAATAGTTATCGATATAGATATTAAAATAGCGATTTTTAACATTTTTGTTCGTCTGTCTGTTTGTTTGTTCACGTATCACACAAAAACTGCTGGACGGATTTTAATGAAATTTAATGTGATGATAACTTATTGCCTGGGTCAACATCCTAGATACTTTTTACTCCGGGAAAATGTCTCATTCCCACGGAAAAACAGAAAAACCATTTTAAGCATGTGCATGCATGACGCAAAAATTATTGTTCTCTATGCAAGTTCTGCACTTATAATTATTGTTATTAAACTTATAAATCCCGCGGTCGGCTATGCCTATGAAGGTTTTCTGCAGTTTTCCTTCACAATTCCAGATGAATATTAGCATAGCTCCCTAAGAAGGAGGCTGCCGACGCATACCTACCAAATCCTAACCCTCGCACCACTTTCCTTGTCCTCCTACCCATATCATATAAATGTATAACGTAACGAATATTGTAAAAAATATTAAAATAATAAAAAAAGATACAAATAATGATGTGGATGGCGTCTGTTATAGACTAAATGATCTCAAAATCGGACGTTAAACACATTATTATAATTTTTTTTTTTTTTTTTAATTAAAATTGGAGCACTGCTACCGGTGGATGGCGCGGTCAGCAGTGTCCGGCGGCATCGCCAGCGAAGGGCATGCGCCGCCATACAAACCGTGGTATATAATATAAAAACAGACACAGAACAGACAGGGACACATAAATGCATTAGACAACGGACAAACACATACAATAAGAAAAAAAATAGAACAATCAGATCCTGCCATCCCAGGATCTTGTGAAACGCTCGATGAGGACAGGATATGACGGCACAACGGGTCATACAGATAAGGTGGCCTGTCCTCACTTTAGCATAATAACGGTCTTCGCACCACTGAACAAGAACAGTGATCAATGGTGCGGAGCAATTTGACGCTGTATGACTATGGATTTTTATTTTTGGCATAACAAATGATAAAAAGTAAAATAAAAGAAAAGCGTGCAAATAAAAAAGAAAAAAAGGAGACTAACAAACAACGATATTTAAAAACGAAGAATTAATTACTAAAACAAAAACAATCTTATTAAAAAACAAAAACAATATCACAGTTTTCAAAATTTCTTGCTCTGTGACACGATTCCGCTCCCCATAGTCTCGACAATTCCGAAATGGCTTCGTCAACACCTAGGAACTCACACGTGTAGGGACAGTGACATCTGATTACTGAGCAACATGTACTGTTCTGTCAGATAACTGATTACTGGGTACATGTGCCGTTCTGTCAGATGTCGGGGTCAACCTACACGGGAGACCGGTACGATGACTGAGCCACGTTCGTTCGAGTCGAGGCTACAGAGAACGGGACAACGCCACAGAGTATCACAATGGATCCGACCAATGTCCCTATTACTTCGACGTGGCGGAAGCGGCCAAGGACGCCGACAAACGCATCCATGCGAGGGACGACAACGTCTCCTTACTAGACGAGCTCGCTCAAGCCGTTCGGGCAGACGTTGACTCACACGTGTGGCCGACACGAATGAATGCGTCAAACGCCGCATTTTTACCCGTCGAAGCCACAGGAACAGAAATCAACATTATCACAGAGCAGATCACAATTGTGTCACACTGGAGTGCACCATCCAGTGGACACTAGGACAGATAAAAACACCACAGAAAATATCACAGCACAAAATATCACCAAAGATGAAAAATAAAAATCACAGCAACAATTATCACTTATTCGACTAACCCGAACACGATTCACAACTCCGGCAACCACACCCATACAAGTTACTAGGCTCCCTTAATGCTGAATTCCGGTCAAGGTACTTACAGACGCATCTCAACTTTCGGTGGCACTTCTCTTATACGGGGGATATAACCTCGGTCGGTCATACGACGTTCATCGTCGTCGAAAATTTTACCAGAGCCTCGTCAGCCTGCTAGCCGAAGCTAACAGTTGCCCGCTGGGCACGAACGGGGACGTGAAGGATGGATTTTAGCCCAGCATTATAATTATTATTATTATGATTATTATTATTATTAAACTTATATACTTCTCATAGAGTTTATAACAATGCGTCAGGCGAACGACGTCAGGGATACCGCGAGTTAAGAAATATATTACGAAGATCATTGATTGTAGTATTACAATATAAAATGGCTTAATGATTTGGTAAATATAAAGTGCTTCGCAACACAAAATCTGAATTAACTAAAAGAAAACTAATTAATTAGTGAAAAAAAATTCAAATAATAAGAAAAATACAAAATAATTATTTCCAATAAAAATTTTCTTTCAATATTTATTCACAAATTGTTATGGTTAGAAAAATAAATTATATTCTTTTGAAAAGCATACAAAGTAGATAACACAAAAAAATTGAATAATGATATCAGGAAGGAACTTAAGAAAAAAATTCATTAAATTTTATTATAATTATAAAAGATTTTTGTACTAATTAAATTTTAATGTTTAATACACAAACTGGCTGAATAATAATTTATCCAGAGTTAACAAAAACTGAATAATATTGTTACTTTTGACGCATAAAATTTACTTGTTTTTTTGCAAGTCATTTTAGTTATAATGGCCACTAGTTATTTAGATATTATGCCCTCTTTTTAACTAAAATTAATGATACAACAATAAAACCAGTCGTGAAGTGCAAGCTGTTCTTGCGCAATTAGTGTTCCGTACAATCAGTCATTTTTATGGATTTAATAAGAAATGGATATTTACTGAATATAATATCAACGTTTACTACCAGTTTTTCTTTCAATAATTTTAAGTTGACAAATTGTTTAAATATTATTATCGATTTCTCTGAACATTTTGAATCTGTTGTTTTCATAGATACACGGAGAGAAAAATCCTATAATTTTTGTAGAGAAAATTTCAGAAAAATTACCATGCTCCCCTATAATCCGTGCGCGATCGACGACCAAAATAAAAAATATGTGCTAGCATGGTAAAATTTAATGTGGTGCTAACACAACTTTTATCACACTCTTATGCATATATATATATATATATATATATATATATATATATATATATATATATATATATATATATATATATATATTATAGTTTAATTCTTGTTGTCGTACTCTTTCATTTGCGCATCTGACTCGCGACCTTATGTTGGTTGCACTGTACCTGTAAAAACATGTATACAAAAATGATTGCCAACTATATATTCTAATACATATACTAAAGATAGGTAAATAACAAAAAGATGAATTAAACGATGACATCGTCCTAAGAGAGTGTAAAAGAAACTGACTACTAGCTGTGCTAGCTGCTTGTAACACAGTCTGATAAATCAAGGTGCTTGGTGCGAACTGTCTGACAAAGTTTATTCTACAGTTCACACCTATGGTTCGCATGTAACTCGCTAAGTGAGGTACATTTTATTACAGCGTTCCCAACACAACCAACCTTCTTTCTGTTTTTTTTCTTTCTATTATTAGCATGTTAGCATGGTAATTTTTTTTAATAAAAACAATTAAAAATTATTTTTTTGTCGGTAATGGAACTTTTTACTGTGCTGTTTTACAAATTTTACGGAGATAATATTACGAAAAGAACATTCCATCATTTAAATTTTTTATGATTAATTATAATCTTTATATTTTTACCTTACAGAATTGAATATGTTCGCTTTTACACGTCGATTGTAGTGCTGAGCACAGTAATTTTTATAGGAATTTTCTCTCCGTGTACGTTGACAAAATTTTACATATATTAAATACTAACCACGTGACGTTTGGCAGAAATTCTATGTATTTTTTGCGTGCAGATTTATTAATTATTCTTTTTCTTTAATCTCCAGAACTCATTTTATAAGAAAAAAAAAATATCTGCTCAACATAACATATAATTTTGACTAAACAAAATCTTGATCAAAACAGAACATCAAATTTTCTTTTTATATACCAAGAATATTACGTAAAAGAACTCATTCCTGATAATTTTTCTTCAATCTACACCTTATTCGTAATGTTCAAGAATATATTTTCGTTTTTTCTTAGCGATCCTTCTAATAATAAAGGGCTGGGATAGCACTTTCCAAGAAATTAAAAAAAAAAATGAACAAAAATGTATATCATTGAATTTGAGTTCTAATAAGTTTTCCTTTGATATCCTACTCAATGATCTTGGGGAAAACATTCTTTTCCACTTTTCAGGCTACCCCTTGAAATCCCCACACTCTAACTCTGTCCTAATTTTGAAATTTCGGCGCCGAAGGGTTTTAGAGAAAATCACCTGTGATTTCTTGATAAGTGTTCTGTTTGGTTAATTTAGGTATGGAACACTAAAAAAGAATAAATATAGACCTAGTAAATATATACAACATAGTCTTTTCCAAAACCTTTTGTTGGAGAATAAGCGAATTTTCAAATGTTTTAATGACAGGACTCTTCAACAATAATTCAAAAAATTCAATTAAGGGTATATTTATTATCAGTCTTATACAACATGAAGTTTTTCTTTGATTTTGTAACTTAATAGCGTTAAAAACTTGAACGACTAGTCTAAAACTGATGTCGATGTTAATTGCAAGGGTTTAAAAACGTAATGATTTAAGGTCTTTATTTGAGAGTGTTTAGACTTTTACAATTTACGAAACGGTCGTATTTATTGATAGGAAAAGATGACATCAACGACATATTTATTCAGTCAGTTATTTGGGATGTAGTTATCAACAAATCAAAATACCCCTGTCGCAGCATCCTGCATAACATAGCGAATTTCCGTTTATAAAAGTTAGTTTTTCTTGGAAACTAGTTGACATAGCATAATAGTTTGAAGACCTTCTTTATGTGATTTTTTCTCCTCTTTCCAATAGTGTAAAAAAATTTTACAAAAATTTTTGAATAAGAGGAAATTTTGGCAAAAAGTTAATTTTTTTCACGAAAATTGCTAAAAAAGACATGTTCCAGGCATCGGACGTGTCTGGTTAACGAACTCGTCCAACGGTTTGGTACTTCCAATATTTTCACCAAATTTCATAAACGTAAGACATTTCGTTCGAGAATTATCGCGCGGACACACACACACACACACACACACACACACACACACATATATATATATATATATATATATATATATATATATATATATATATATATATATATATATATACATATATATATATACATATATATATATATATATATATATATATATATATATAAATTTTAGTGACTATTTTTTTCGGTTTCTAGGAACCTCAAAACAAATTTCTGCCATAGTCCCGGGCTCAAGTCGCGTCATGACAGTGGCTGTAATAGCTGAATTCCATTCGCTAAAACTGTCAACAGTGATGTACTTATTTGAAAAATATGTATATTAGAGGTACAAATACATTCACACACATAGATATACGTATATATACATTTTGTACTATATACGTCGTTAAATTGGTTCCATATCAATATACATACCTATCACCAATGACACAAATAATGCATTTAAACAAAATATCTAGTAGTGTTTCCTAGCCCATGGGGTAGACGTACCCAAACTGGATCTATATTTTTTCTTTAAATAATAATAAATTTATAAACTTAATATTAACTTTTTACCGAAGTTCCCAATTTTTATGGACTAGTTTCCAAAGGATATTAGTCCATAAAAATTGAGAACTTCGGTTTAAAAGAACTTATAAATAAGAAATTTATTTTCTATAAATGTGTACATGTTTGAAAGCAGATGATTTTATTAAAAAAATTCTCAATTTGATACATTATAAGCACTAACTGGTTTATTTCGGCATTTTCAGATTATTTTGAATAATTTTGTAGATTTATATTATTAACATTAAATACGTCTAGAAAGTATTTTTCGTCTCCAGATCAATATTTTATTTGAGGATTGTTTACTTTTTACGGCAAAAATTAAATCAATTCTATCAAAGAAATTAAATTATTCTTTATTGATTGCCATCAATTAGTAGTACTCACGTTAGTATTCATATTATGCAACTAATAAACGTTAACTTTTTTTTAGCGTAGGTCAATCTTAAGGTCAAGAATATCCAAAACTAGCAACATGACACATGTGACCGATTTAGGGAAAAAGTAAACAGGTTTATTAATCAGTCTTATAATTTAATTACTTATTTCAAGATTTCACTTGAATTGAACTACCTGGAAACGATTCTACAATAAAATTGATAAGTAATCCGTAGATCCTCTATTAATTGAAATATATAGTTGTTTATATAATTGATTTTGTATTTTAAAAGTACCAAAAGGCTTTACTGACCAACTTTTGGTACATTCATCCTATAAAGATTTTGTTTCACCAATACATTCAGATGCAGACGACATCTTTTAACCAATCTATAGGTAGTTGCAAAGAGCGACTAAAGTCCACTTCCAGTTTTACTACAGTACCGCGTTAAATAAATGAAAGTAAGGGTCTACACCATTAAAAAAATCGTATTTATAAATACCAAAATATGTTATTATTATTATGTAAGGGTATTTTTCATAAAAAATTTTCCTGTTAGTAATTAATATTTTAAAATTGGTAGCGTTAAGTCGTTTTGAAACATTAAATTTCTTATCATAGGTATTTCTAGTTTTAATTATATTACATATTTCTTGTAGTTTAGAAACATTTAATTTTTAATGTTTTATACTTTCTGAACAATTTACTAAATATTGTAAGTAATAAAACGGTCTACAATTTTCTCTTTTAAAGTCTGTACTTTTCAGTGGTTAATTAATTGAAATGTATTCAATTTTATTGAACTACCTGATACAGTCATAAAACCTGCATAAAACCTACCTTTGTAAATATTGCTATTATTATGAATTTTTCAATAAAATCTGTTTATTAGTTTTACAAAATTTGTATGTTTACAAATAAATTTGTAATTTTTAGAATCAGTACTTTTACTTAGGTTTGGCTAGTCAAGTGCTTTACCTGCGAGATACAAGTTTCGATATTTTAACAATTTTTTTTAACTTATCGTATTCTTGATTATTATTATACTTTTTTAATAGGGTTTTTATCTATTGATATTTAATTAATTTAAATATGGAAATGAATATGAGTATTAAAAATAAAATGTTAAGTCCACAAGCAAAACTTATCATTTTAAATGTGTTAGTGTTTATGAAAAGTGAAAGTGATGGTGTGAAAATCCCATTAACTCAAGTTTAGTAATAGGTGTGTGAGGAAAGTTCAAGTGATAGTGACTAACAATAAGATAACAATAACAACTACTTAATTTTTTTACTTCGAAGTATTCAGAGTTAGTAAAGGTAATTTCTTAATATTATTTATTTAATTTAAAATTACTTATTTAAGTAGGTACATCATTGCATTACTATATAAATAAGCAAACTATTTCAAAATCGATTACTTTTTTTTACAACGTAGTGTATTTTTGTACATTGTATATATCGTTCAATATTACCTGAGTGAGAGATATAACAACTAATAGGGGGAGTTTAGACATAATTACTCTATATCCATCTTTATTGCAAAAGTATTTTATCTTTTTAATATAATAAAATATGTATATCTCTTACTAAAAATACATCTTTCCTTTTTGTTGGACTTTGATACCTCAAAAACTCTGCAACTAGTTATAAGTAGGTATGTATATCCACATACGTATATCTCATTATTGCAGTTATATACATACATACACATTATATGATTATACACATACAACATAGTTGTAAACACACTAAAATTATAGAAAATAAATTGACTTTTTTTTCTTATTTTCTCAAAAACTAGCTAACCTAGAATAATAGTTCCAAAACCTTTTTTATGTCATTTTTTCCCGTCTTTGCAATGGTGTAAAAAAATTTGACAAAAACTTTTAAATTATAGCAAATTTTGGCCAAAAACTCTTTTTCACGAAAAATGCTCAAAAAATCATGTTCCTGAGCTCCGACGTTTTTGGCTGAAGAACTCATCCAAGATTTTTGGACTTCCAACGTTGTCACCAAATTTCGTAAAACTAGCAGTTTTTCCTGAAGCGCTATCGTGCTGATACATAAATACATAAATACATATATACATATATATATATATATATATATATATATATATATATATATATATATATATATATATATATAAATTTTAGTGAATGTTATTTTTGGGCTCTAGGGACCTCAAAACAAATTTCTGCCATATTTTCGGGCTGAACTTCGACTATGGCTAACACCATAATAGCTGAATTTCCAGAATTCTTTCTGGAAATTCGCTAAAATCAGGGATAGATTTAAAGAAATTGTAATTATAATTATTTAAATTAACATCATTCATATAAATGAACTCATACTGGACAAATATTCTCAACTTTCCCTAGTTCATTGAAAATCTTCCCCTTTATGTTCAGTGGCTGATAGCATTTTTCATAAATTTACTATTTTATACAATTTTTTAAGTATCAATTTTTAATGTACCATGTGACGCATGCAATTACCCGTTACAAACAGTACAACAAAGAAATATTATTACACATTGTTATGTTGCAAAGTTACATTATACTCTTTGCCTTTTAAAAAAAAATAGACGGATTATGTTCCCGACGTAACAATATTCTAATCCAGGCTTTTTTATATATATTTTTGGTGTTTTTGAAATTAGAAGTATAAATGTGAGTGAAAAAAAAAATGTGGATAGATATAGAATGTTTACATTTTGTTTAGCAATTGATTTGATCAATGTATTAGGCAGGGCCGAACCTACAGTTATTACGAGGGGGGCAGACTTTGCTGTTGGCGCCGTCCCCGAGAAAAAAACGCCAAATTAAACATTTTGGCGCACCCATTTTAAATTTAACCTAAACTTGCAGGTGGGGCATGTACCCCCGTTACCCTTCTAGATCGGGCCCTGGTAGTAGGAGAAATCTATCTAAAATGGGATCTCTATAATTTCAGTATCAGTAATGATAGGTATCTACCAATCAGCGATAAAATTAAATCACTAGTTGCATGCGCATTGCGCAGTGTACATAAAGCCTCATGGACTTTAGTAAGAAATAAATTTTCATTAAACAGAGTTTTTTTAGTTTTTTGAATGTTTGGTAAAATATTATCCATTCAAGAAAATAAGTATTACCCATGGATGTATTATATATGCAAGATACATAACTGCATGCGTTTAAAATTGTAAAAATGAAACCACCTTAGCCATTTTGAAAAAGGTCAAAATAATATTTATATATTATAATGCTATTACTATTTTAACATTTACTTTCAATTTTAAATCTATTTAATAATAAATGACTTCTAAATTTTTATTTTAATGTGTTTACAGTGTTAATATGTATTAATTCATTCATTATTACACGACTATTTTGACATTTCTTAAAATGGCGACTGTCAATAACATGCTTCACTTTTACTTCACGTGGTATTACCTAAATATGCCGTTATCTGTAATAAATATTTAAAATTAAAATATGGTGCCTGATACACTAATAATAAATTACTGTTAATTTTAGCGGTAGAATTTTTGGATAGATCATTTAAGTTATAAGTTTCTTCCTTTTTTAAGTGATGGATAATGTTTAGTTTAAAATGGGATATCCATATCTCATTTACATCATGTAACAAATGGTCCACGATACATGTACAGGTGTCGTTAGTGATGATGATCTCTTTGCTTGTGATATTTGCAAATAGTGCTTAATGTATATTTTCTACGATTCAAATGTTTAATTTTATTTCGAATGTAAAATTTGTTGTCTAAGAGTGTAAAAATATTTATTTTCAAAATATGAAAAAAATGTATGCATAAATGTTATTCTGTTTTAGAAAAATAACATTTCCCATTTTAGGAGAATCATACTGCCAAAATGGGAGAAAACGTCACCTTACAAATTTTTTTTTATTTATGTATATATATTTATATATGTGTCCGCATGATAACTCAAGAACGAAACAACTTATTTTTACGAAATTTGGTGCAAACGTTGGAAATCCAATAACCTTGGATGAGTCAGATATTCCGATGTCCGAAACATGGTTTTTTATGAATTTTTCATGAAAAGAAATAGTTACTGGCAAAATTTCCCCCAATTCCATTTTACACCATTGGAAAGACGAGAAAAAAATCACATAAGAAATGTGTATGAACTTTTTTTGATTCTGTGTAAACTGATTTTCGAGAAAAACTAATTCTTGTAAACAGTAATTCACTGTTATGTAGGATACTGCGACAGGGGTATTCTTCATATTAATTTCCATTTAGTCACTCGAATATTTTTAATTTCGATGGTTGACTACTATTATAAATTTGATAAGATACTAAAATACTCTCGGAACAATTAAGTAGATACTGAGACACCATTTTTATACTTGACTTAAAGTGCTCTACCACGCCGCAGAAAATTGCACTACCCCAGTTTACGAAATATATTACGTCTATATGTTAAAACAATCATACTTTCCCTGTCGAATGCTACAACTGTCGCAGGCATCTAATTTTTTAGATATGTATCCTTGGCTAGTCAATTCTAAAAACTTCAAAAAAAGTTACAAATAATAAATGAACATACTGTATGTGTATATTCTAATATCACGCCGAGCTAAAAAACTGGTAAATAACGAAGTAGGCATTCAACTACCGATCAGGGAATTGAGATGTACTATTTCTTATAGTATCTATACACACATATATATATATATATATATATATATATATATATATATATATATATATATATATATATATATATTACATACATATATTTTTATATATATGCATACCATGGTTCGGTCAAACTGCCACCACGCACCAGCTATCGCACCCCCAAACGGACGTGCTAGGGTGCAAAAAATGAGCGTCGTCAATTTTTGAATTTAATCAAAATTTATAGCTTGTAGGGGATTCATTTATTTATATATTTATTTCTGCGTATATGCTGTTCTATATGTAGGGTTATAAATTTTTTGTATATAATATTTTAAATATATACACATACATGTATAGGTTTATATACATGCATGGCTCTGGACATATATATGTATGTATATATTACATAAAAGAAAAATTTTATTTCTTCATAGCACGTATATAAAAAAAAAGAAAGAAAAAAATATATCTTCATTTTAGCTTATTTTATAAAATTGAAAGCTTTCTTTGTCTTTTTTTTTTATATATTTTGAAATCATTTTGAATTATTTTTCTTGTTACAATTTTGTTGTTTTATTTTTTGTTAAATTGCCCGAAAGCTTAAGCGAAAGGCTTAAAACGTTCCCCTCATTGGTAGCTTAACTTTCAGCTTGCACTAAAATATTCCACACAAAAGCTACAAGTTCTTAAAAATACTTCTTTATGGCAAGTATTTTTCTATAAACTTTTGTCTTTCTTGCATATACATCTCAATAACAATGCTTTCGTCATTAAGTTTGAGTACGGTAAGTATATTTCTTTTTAACGAAAACCAGCGGTTGGTCATAACCTCTGAAACCTTTTTTTAATTTAAACTGCAATTTGTTTTTTCTTTCATACAATCAAATATGGAAAACAAATTTTTTTTGCTCTAGATCACCTTCCCTATTTTCTTTCAAAAAGTATAAGGTAAGAGCACCAGTAGCCGTCATGTTAAGACATGAGCAGGATTTTACATTAAATGTTTTCATTCATAATTATACGAACTAACCAACAGAAAAGCTAAAATGAAAGAGAATTTTATGATTTTTCAGGAATATTTTAATTTATTTGAATATTTTTATAATAAATATATTTATAAAAATAAAATAAAGGAAAAAGTGTGGTGTACCCGTCAATAAAAAATTAACAATGTTCCAGTATCCGGCAGAGGGACCCAGTATCCGTCATTCTTTAAAATATGATTAATCTTAAACAATGGAGCTATATAATTAAAATACTTAAAGATAAAGCTTTATTAAAAAAATTATTTAATTTTGTTATCTCCTTTCTACAATTCCTGCAGATATATTGCTTAGATTGGCACTGAACTGATTCTTTTAGAAGTCTCTTTAGCTTTAATACAACCATACGTGATGCTAATTCTTCTGAAGCATTATCCATAATATCCATAAATGTTATTTTTGTACATTATTTTTCATTGGAATTAATAATATTATGTACTGATTTTTGTTCTTTCTATACAATTGCTTGGTTATTAGTCGGGCTCGAAAAGATACTGATCCATCATAATTCCATCAGATTCTCTGTATCTTTCAAAATTTCCATAAATTCTTTTTCTTAAAATATTCTTCAATTCCCTTAACCAAGTTTTTTATATTTTACGCTACCGAAGCCCTTGATTTTCTTAAATTTTGAGATAATCGCTTAGATAATTCCGGATGTATATTACAAAAGAGAAGAATCATTTTCGTCCAGGTCGACCATGAGTAAGTGAATTTTTTCAAGTTCTCGATTAGTAGTTGGCGGCTACTGTCTAGCAGTTAAGGATCACAGTTTCATTCAAATATATCATCCACTTTACTATGTTCTCATCTTCTTTGTTGATTAAAATAATTGTGGAGGCACTTTTTGCATAATATGGGGTACTTTCCTTTTAATTTATCTGACAATGTGGTCTGACAATTATCTGTGATATACGAAATTGTTTAACTACAATAGATATCGGCATTTTTTTTTACGAATAGCATTTCAAAAGCATTTATTTAATCTTCATTACTGTATTTTATATTGAAATTTACCTACAAAAACGACGGTACCAAAAACCCTTACTATAGGGTACTAGTATCCGACATTAATTTATCAGGATTACTAAAATTTAATTGTTAGAGAAAATAATGACGAGTACTGGTCAATAGCTTTATTGTATTGTTGTGAAGGTAATCCAGATTTTAAAATGTTTGTGTAAAAAACATAGGAGAATATGTATCCTTTTTCAAAATACAATTTGTTACCCCATAACCGTCACTATGACGGTTACTGGAAAATGCCTGTATTTTATGTACCAGTAGCCCCCATCAAAAATAATAAACTTCTGTTAGGTTTTCTGGTCTAAAAACTATTTTTTAACAAAATTTAATTCATAATAAACCTCAAAAAACAAAAAAATATAACTAATTATTCGTTAAACCAAAATTGCAGTAAAATGAAATTAGTGCTTACCTTAGCTAAAACTTAAGAGTTTTAGTGAATATATGCAAATTTTTCAAACACTAACTTTCAGATGAGCCGTTATTATGTCTAATGCTAACTGAATGCTATTATAAATGGAATAAGTTGGGCATACTTTCCAGAGCGTGTAGCAGGAAACACAAAAAATATATGCTTGCTTAATATCTTAAGGTGCTATCACAGTGTAATTCTGCTGAAAAGTAGTCAATTTTCAAGTAGCACCGAATTTAGGCTTTTTTTAAAGACACATTTTGTAAAAAAATATAATAATTATAAAAAATAAATAAAAATAAATTAAAAGAATATTTTTGCATTGTCAAATAGCGGTATTAATCCTAAAAAAAATTCATCCACATTCCCCCATCCTATCCATCCGAAAAAAAATTGTGAAAATTGACTACTTTTCGGCAGAATCACACTGTGATGGTACCTTAATATTTATCATTTTACTGAAACTTGACGGCTATTGGGTCAATGACGGCTACTGGTGCTCTTACCTTATTTATACGTTATTAAATCAATGCTGCAACGTTGAATCAATAACGCATAATAAAAGTCAATTGTCTCAGATATTTAATAATGTTTAAGATAATTAAGATCATCTGATATTTTATTCAAATCAAGTTTTTTCAAAACTATCATTTCTGATATACGTGAAATTGGTGTGACACGGCAGCAGAGGTTTATGAATACTCAGAATACAAAAACTAATGCAACTTTATTTTTATTTTTCTCCTTATACACAACCAAATCTAAAACAAAACAAGATCCTGGGTAATGTATTCAAATTAATTAACAAATTAGTGAACTAAAAGGGACATTTAATACTTAGATATTTTATGTTTTTAAAAATTCGTTAATTTATTAAAAAATTACGGAGGGTGCCACAATATTTATTTTCTAATAAATCAAACCCATAGGTATATACATATGTACGTATTTCTATCATGTAATAGACAGGTACTACCTACTATCCAACTAACTAGAAAAACACAAATGCCATTAAACACGTGCCAGTCGAATTATAGGTATAGCGATAACCATCTGACATAGTGACCATATGTGACTCCACGGTGGTTTATTGCATCTTAAAATTATTATGTAATTCTATATTTTTTCCTAATAGTTATCTAATCAAACGAAAAGAATCGTATTGGATACTAGTTTCAAAAAAAAAGTGAAAATCAAAGGGTCTATTTATAAAACAAACATTTGTAAGTGCATTAAAATATATATTTAATTAAACCTGTCAATACGTATATCTTCACTAATAGAAATAGAATAGGTGAACTATTTGGTATTTTGTATATTCCACACACTTAATATGATCAAAATTTATAAACAATACATAGGGTACCCCCGGGTACAACAAAAAATTTTCAAACATTTTACAATATTTGAGAAAAAATCATCCTGTTATTATCAGTCATGTAATCATCAGTTATTATACATTTTAATTAAATTTTGCAAATTCGTTTCGTTTTCAAAAAAATAATGAATACAGTAATGCGATAATCCCTATTATTATAGTTTTTATATCTTTTTTTCCTCCTGAAATATATATTATAAATTAATGGTTGCGTGATCACTTGAAATATAAAGAGTCTTTTAATATTTTCCATATTAACGCCCTCTCAAAAACTCAAAATACATTGATTATAATTTTATTTATTGTCAATAATTTTTTTGGTGTGAATACATATGGATTATTTATTCACCCCATTTTTGTTTTAAATAACACTAGGTAGTTGTTTTCTATTTTAAATAATTTATAAAAGTAATTACCTAAAAATATGTCATCATTAATTAAATTCAACTTTAACAATATCTAACAACTTTTAGCGCAAAATTCAATGACAAAAACATTACATAGCTATAAAACAGCACATACTGACAAGGAGATACCCCCAGTATGAAATTCGCAATTTTGATGAAAGCTAGTATGTAGAAAAGACAAAAATAAGGGACCCGTATTTCTTTTATCGGCCACCTTTCACTTTTACGAGATGAAACCAGCTCCTCAAGCAGGCCCGAATCTAGGGGGAGGGGGGGACCGGGGCCCCTGTCCCGGGCGTCAGTTTCAGGGGGCGCCAAAATCATACTAGGTCGGTCTATGTCAAATGGTCTAAAAAAAAAGTTGGTTGCTCAACCATTTTAGAAAAAATTAATATTCTTCTAGTTGTTTCTATTATATTTGAAGTGCCGAGAACAATTCTTTAAAAAAATTTTCTTGAACCGTTTAAGCGTAGTAGCCATTTTTGTTTTCCAATTTGCATTGATTTTTGTATTTACAGCCATTTATGCCAATGCACATATTTCATAAACCGTTCATCCTAAAAAGTTGAAATAAAAACTATTTTAAAGGTAATAATAAATGTCTCTTTATTTTAAGTGATGTCCATATTTAACCTATTTTCGTCCCTTCCATAAGAAAACATTTTTTAGTCGAATTTTCTCCGAAAAATTAGACTTATACAGTCTATACGATAAGAGCTGCGAGAGGCGAGACCAGGGGCGCTATCCGTTTTCGGACCCGTAGAACACGATTATGTAAAAAAAAAGATGTCTGATATATATATATATATAGATATATATATATATATATATATATATATATATATATATATATATATATTTTCCCGCAACCTTTTAATATGTGTAGGGCCCCCCTATGGAAGTTAAGAGATGAAATTTGGTAAGTGGGTCTTATTCCGATGCACAACAATACTATCAAAGTGGGGTCAAATTTTGGGCAAATTTTTTTTCGGACCCGACCTTTAAGGGGGTGGTGGGGGGCGGAAAAGCAATAAAACTTTTCCAAACCGGTTTTAAATAATGTTTCGGTCAATTATCTACAACATATCCAAAATTCAGCTTCCTAGGATGATATGGTGGGAGTAGAGGGGGGAAAAACGATTTTCGCTGGATCTAACAGGCCCCCAGCCCCCCAGAATTAACGTAGAGGGTTGAAATTTGGTGTGTTGATAAAGTTCGTACCTAGGTTATGCTTTTCGGAGGTTTTAATATTTTACCCCCACCCCCCTAATTTTTTAGCTACAATTTCATGCATTTTCGACGTTTTCGAAGTATGTACCACTCGCACAGGTCACCCGAATAAACCTAGAGGGCTGAAATTTTGTATTCGGATTGACTTAGTATCAAGGGGGTGCCTTTTGGGGGTCTCGACTTCTAACCCCTACCCCCACCATTTTTATACCCAAAAGAACATGATTTTTCTTGTTTTTTAGCAGTTTCGTTCGGGTCAAAATCTCCCCAAATAAACCTAGAGGGCTGAAATTTGGTGTACAGGTTAAGCTAATAGCCAGACACTGTTTTTTGGAGGTTTCAACTTTTAACCCTTACCCCCACGATTTTTACGCCAATATTTCCTTAATTTTTTTGCTTGTTTTCTAACATGTCTAGAGACTCCATAAGGAAACCTAGAGGGCTGATATTTTGTACGTGTATTCAGTTAGTATCCAGCTAGTACCTTGTAGGGAGTCCGCATCACTTTTACCCCCACTTCTCCCATTTTTACATCGGAATTGAATGCTATTGTTAAATGTGTTTTAAAAGCATTATGTTTATTCTAAATACAAGTAGGCGAATAGTAATTTTAAAAAATTTAAAAAAAAGTGAACTTACTTTTATGACAAATGAAATACATACATATTAAGTAATTTAAAAATGTTATTAAAGTCACTGTTAGCGAATTTCGAAAACTCGAAATTCAGCTATTACAGTAGGTGTCATGACGCAATCTGAGTCCGGGACTATGGCAGAAATCTGTTTTGAGGTCCCTAGAATACGAAAATGATATTCACTAAAATTTATATATATATATATATATATATATATATATATATATATGTGTCGCCACGATAACTCTCGAACGAAACGTCTAATGCTTATGAAATTTTGTGTGCGGACTGGATTCTGAATTCGCTCGGCTAAGTTCGTTAGCCAGACACGTCGGATGCCCAGAAGTAGGTTTTCTGGCCATTTTTTATCATTCGATCCTATCATAAGGCAGTTCAATTTTTACATCGTTGAAAAGGAAAAAAAAAATTATGAAGAAAATATTCTTATAATTTTCTTTCTATTTTAAGTATCTTTCGAGAAAATGTAAATTTTCACTTTTATTCTTTCTTTGTTAGTCTAATAAGTAATTTATATTTATATCTCAGTTCTTTATTAAGTATAAAAATATTTCACTTTTTTATTAAAGAATTTTGTGAGAACAAGTGAAAACTATTCACATATATTTGATATAACACACATACATGTATAGAGTTTTGTTTCTCATTTATTGCATTATAATTAGCATGGTTCTATCCCATGTTAAAAAATGTAAATTAAACAGATTTTCTAAGCTAATGTAATGAAGAATTTTTTTTTTTTTATTGAATTTTTAAGTAAACAAGAAATTGAAGATTATGTTATGATATAATATTATTAAATATATGAAACAAAACAAAGTATGTATAATGTACATATGTATGCACGGAAAAATATTTTGAATCGATTTTGAAAATTTTTTCACTAATAATTAATAATGTTAAAGAATTAAACCATTTCAAATGTATTTAAGGTATTTTATGTGAGGTCAAGGTTTTCGGGACCTAAAACGGCCAGAAATTAATTAACCAATCGATTTTAAAAATTTTTTCACAGTTAGTAAGTTAAAGTATTTGAATTAATTAATTAAATGATGTCCGCAAGAAGCGTACGGACTGCCATAGATTATATGAGATCCTTAGAACCCTTTTCTTACTGTTAGAGTACTAGACTTGTATGAGTTTCGCCAGGATTTACTGATCCCATAATTGTAAAAAATAAACTAAACGACCAATTTTAAAAATTTCTTCACTGTTACAGAGCTAAACTATTTTAGATAGATTTAGAATACATTATGTAAGGTCCGCCAGGGTCCACAGGACCCAAAAGTGTCAAAAATAAACTAACTGACCGATTTTGAAAATTTTTTCACTGTTACAGAGCTAAACTATTTTAGATAAATATCGATTACGTTATGTAAGGTCCGCCTCGGTCCATAGGACCCAAAAGTGTCAAAAATAAACTGCCTGATCGATTTTGAAAATTTTTTCACTGTTACAGAGCTAAACTGTTTTAGATAAATATAGATTCCGTTATGTAAGGTCTGCCAAGGTCCATAGGATCCAGAAGTGTCAAAAATAAACTAACTGACCGATTTTGAAAATTTTTTCACTGTTACAGAGCTAAACTATTTTAGATAAATATAAATTACGTTATGTAAGGTCCACCAAGGTCCATAGAACCCAAAAGTGTCAAAAATAAACTAACTGACCGATTTTGAAAATTTTTTCACTGTCACAGAGCTAAACTATTTTAGCTAATATAGATTACGTTATATAAGGTCTGCCAGGGTCCATGGGATCCAAAAGTGTCAAAAATAAACTAACCGACCGATTTTGAAAATTTTTTCACTGTTACAGAGCTAAACTATTTTAGATAAATATAGATTACGTTATGTAAGGTCTGCCAAGGTCCATGGATCCAAAAGTGTCAAAAATAAACTAACCGACCGATTTTGAAAATTTTTTCACTGTTGGGGAACTAACTATTTTAGATAGACATACATTACGTTATTTAGGGTCCGCCAGGGTCCATGGGACCCAAAAGTGGTAAAAATAAACTAACCGACCGATTTTGAAAATTTTTTCACTCTTACAGAGCTAAACTATTTTAGATAAATATAGATTACGTTATGTAAAGTCTGCCAGGGTCCATCGGATCCAAAAGCGTCAAAAATAAACTAGCCGACCGATTTTTAAAATTTTTTCACTGTTGGGGAGCTAAGCTATTTTAGATACATATAGATTACGTTATGTAAGGTCTGAAATGTCAGTAGGACCTAAAAGTGTCAAAAATAAAATAACTGACCGATTTTGAAACCCTTTTACTATTACCAAGGTAAACTATTTTAGATAGGTACAGGTTGTGTTATCTGAGATCCACAACTGTCCTGCGGATGCAAATGCGGCGTAGAATGCTACACAACGGGTTTTGAATATATATATATATATATATATATATATATATATATATATATATATATATATATATATATATATATACATAAAGTCCGCCTAGAATATACGGTCGAGCTGATTTTTTAATGAGGTCCACCGGGATCTTGCAGATCCGAAAACGCCAGTAATAAGCTATCGAACCGATGCTAAAAAATTTCTCACTGCTAGAGAATTAAATTATTTTAGATGGATACAACTATGCTGCACAAAATTCGTTCGGGTTCTTGGGTCCCCAAAACTACCAAAACTAATTACCCAGCTGATTTTAAAAATTCTTTTACTCTTAGAAAGCTAAACTATTTTAAATAGGTACAGGTCTTAGATGAGATCCGCCAGTGCCCAAGATTTGGAAATTCGCTATGTTATGCAGATGCTGCGACAGGGGTATTTATTTATAAATTAGGAATTTTGGATTTTTAGTATTTATAAAATAGAAATTTTGGATTTTTTTGGAAAGAAAAAATATCTTTATAAAGGCCTTCCAGTTTACTATTTAAGGTCCTTTTTTAATTTTTAAAACTAAAACATAAAGGCAATTAGCGGATAAACATGGGCAGGAATGTCCTCGTACGAATTGTGTTTGCTTTTTTTCTGCTACCTGTTTTCGGCACAAAATTGAAATTTACTGAGATACAGCCCTTAAATACTTAAAACCTTTTTTTAAAGCCTCGATCAGCCGAACACTCATCACCAGTTTTGAAACCAACAAAATGACAATTCGGTTGTAGACTTTCAATCACATTTCGCTTGTAGACATTCAATACCGAAGATGAAGGGGAAAATTCGACTACCGTGATGGGGCTCCGCTGCTCACGGCGTTTTTTTTCTTATAGAAGGAATATTTTAAACCTCGCTTAGTATTTTTTATGAGAATAACTATACGGGTACAGCTACCCATTATGAAGCAAATACACACCAATTCAATTGTGAAACTTGTATCCTTTAATTTTTACAGACTTCCGAAAACTGACTTTTTCCAAATTTTAGAATTTTGCGCTCCTGTATCTCCGATGGGGCTGGTGATAAAGATTTGAAATTTGCACAAGTTGTAGTGCTTTCGGAGTAGATTTATTAAAATAAAAAATGAACTTGTACTATTTGTCTATGAGACGACGATCTCTAATAGCAGGACGAAGGGAAGAGGAGAAGTGACACGAATTGTTATGCTAAAAAGAGACAGACGGAATACATATTATGCTAAAAAGAGACAGATCACAATGATGGCAACGACGGCGTCAGAGATCATCGTCTCATAGACAAGTTGTACCTATATTGATCCTTTACAAAACCCTCAATTTTTATCATTGCCGCAACGGGAAAATTGGAGTTTTATAAAGGACTTATATACTTATGAGTTTTTTGACAGTTTATGTCAAACGTTGGAGAGGCTGGGCGCCATTTTCAAGTTTCTGCCCCGGTTTTAAAAAATCGTAGATCCGGGGCTGTCCTCAAGTTGGGGGTCCAGATCGTATTTATTATTTCGAAAACTATTAGGTTAGCTTATTTTATTTATTATTTCCTCTAAACGATAGAGGAAAACTTTAAATTGACGAAATGCTACTCTTTAAAAGACATATCCACTTGTATATAGGTTAAAATCAGAGAACATTATAGAAGCAGTCTACATATAAAAATCTGTCGTTCGTAAGTTGCAATGAGTTGTAATTTATACCGCTTCTGATTTAGCCTGTTACTGTTCGTCACATCGTTCACATCGTTCTTATGTCATTGTTTGTTTAATCAACTCGTGAAATTTAATCAAAAAAAAAAAAAAAAACGCCGTGAGCAGCGGAGCCCCATCACGGAAGTCGAATTTTTCCTTTCATCTTCGGTATTGAATGTCTACAAGCGAAATGTAATTGAAAGTCCACAAGCGATTTGCCATTTTGATGGTTTCAAAACTGATGATGAGTGTCCGGTTGATCGGGGCTTTAAAAAAAGGTTTTTAAGTTTTTAAGGGCTGAATCTCAGTAGGGGAGAGCGGGGCTATGCCGTACACTTAAGGGAGAGCTGTTATTGTTCATCTAATATCGAGTATAAAATTATAAGAAAATTAGCAATATATAATTTGGACAATTGGCTACTGATTTCACACAAAGAAATTTGAATTATTCCACTGTTTACATATTTAAATTAAATTACAAAAAAATCATCTTGTTAAAGAAGTAAATAAGAGTAATGCAATAAATTATTGTAAAAAAATCATCTTGTTAAGGAAGTAAATAAGAGTAATGCAATAAATTATTGTATGGTCTATTTCAGTTAAATTTAACCATGCTTCGTAACTTTGAATTTAAATATTTTCCGTTTTCTTGGCTTTATCTCTTTTATTATTGCATTTATGTAAACTTTAAATTTGCAGTTTATTTTTAGAAAAGAATAAAAGATCGATTTGTTTCCAATATAAGAATTATTTAATTTTTTAACGAAAACTCATGATCAATTTTATCTGAAAAGAGGTATAGAAAACACATTTCATTATTTATTGTGGACTCAACTAAGAAACAACATAACGTAACTTGTATTATCGGAATATTTAGTTCAGCTTATAAAAGTATAAAAAGTGTTAGGTTAACTTTTATCAAAAAAAGTGATAAATTTTAGAGAACGAAACTATTTTATTTAAAGTTTATACATTTATACAAAAATCACAAGTAAAATTATTTGCAGACTCGGCAGACTTTATTGTATTTCCTGCATCAACTACAATTTATTAATGTTACCATATTAAACCATTTGGGGCTAAGCCGTACACTTCTCTACGGTTTAGCCCCATCCTGTACCTTGTGGGAGTTTCATAACCTAACCTCAAATTCCGTCGCCTAACTAGTCTTCACTAGTGATCAAGAGAGAGCTTAAGAAAAGTAATTTCTCATGATCTTATCGCTATTAGCTCATAAGTAAAGGTTCTCCACCCAACTCTTATTTGGCAGTGCCCCAAAATTATAAGAGAAATAATAAAAACAAGTTTTTTCACCGTCATATTGGCATTTATACGCACAGCGGAACGAACTCTATCCTGTGATTTTCCGCGGTCAGGCGCTAGGTTGCGACAACGATTGGACTTATCTAGCTTGAAATCTAGACACGAAAAATGAGTGTACGGTTTAGCCTCGCTGTACGGCATAGCCCCGCTCTCCCCTAAATTTCAATTTTATACCGATAGCAGTTAGCAGGAAAAAAGCCAACACAATTCGTACGAAAGCATTCCTACCCATGCTTATCCGCCAATTGCCTTTGTGTTTTATTTTTAAGTATTAAAAAAGGACCTTAAATAGTAGACTAGAAGGCCTTTATGAAGGTATTTTTTCTTTCCAAAAAAATCCAAAATTTCTATTTTATAAATAATAAAAATTCAAAATTCCTAATTTATAAATAAACAGTGACTTTAATAACATTTTCAAATTACTTAATATGTATGCATTTCATTTGTTAAAAAATTGTATTCACTTTTTTTTAAATTTTTTAAAATTACTATTCGCCTACTTGTATTTACAATAAAAGTAATGCATTTAAAACACATTTAACAATAGCATTCAATTCCGATGTAAAAATGGAAGAAGTCGGGGGAAAAGTAATGTGGACTCCCTAAAAGTTACTAGCTGGATACTAACTGAATACACGTACAAAATTTCAGCCCTCTAGGTTTCCTTAGAGAGTCTCTAGACGTGTTAGAAAACAAGCAAAAAAATTAAGGAAATATTGGCTTAAAGATCGTGGCGGTAAGGGTTAAAAGTTGAAACCCCCAAAAAACAGTGTCTGGCTATTAGCTTAACCTGTACACAAAATTTCAGCCCTCTAGGTTTATTTGGGGAGATTTTGACCCGAACGAAACTGTTAAAAAACAAGAAAAATCATGTTTTATTAGGTATAAAAATGGTGGGGGTAGGGGTTAAACGTCGAGACCCCCAAAAGGCACCCCCTTGATACTAACTCAATCCGAATACAAAATTTCAGCCCTCTAGGTTTATTTGGGTGACCTGTGCGAGTGGTACAAACTTCGAAAACGTCGAAAATGCATGAAATTGTAGCTTAAAAATGAGGGGGGTGGGGGTAAAATATTAAAACCTCCAAAAAGCACAACCTAGGTACGAACTTTATCAACACACCAAATTTCAACCCTCTACGTTAATTCTGGGGGGCTGGGGGCCTGTTAGATCCAGCGAAAATCGTTTTTCCCCCCTCTACTCCCACCAAATCATCCTAGGAAGCTGAATTTTGGATATGTTGTAGATAATTGAACGAAACATTATTTAAAACCGGTTTAGAAAAGTTTTATTGCTTTTCCGCCCCCCACCACCCCCTTAAAGGTCGGGTCAGAAAAAAAATTTGCCCCAAATTTGACCCCACTTTGATAATATGAGGTGCCTCGAAAATGAGCCCCATTTACCAAATTTCATCTCTTAACTTCCATAGGGGGGCCCTACACAAATTAAAAGGTGGCGGGAATATATATATATATATATATATATATATATATATATATATATATATGACATTTTTTTTTCTACATATTCGTGTTCTACGGGTCCGAAAACGGATAGCGCCCCTACTGTCGCCTCTCGCAGCTCTTATCGTATAGACTGTATAAGTCTAATTTTTCGGAGAAAATTCGACTAAAATTAAAAATATGAATTGTGTCGTATTTAAGTGTAAAAATTCTACTGAACACAAATATTCTCAAAATAAAGGGATACCTTCCTAAAAATAAACAAATTTATTTTTAATTGTTAGTTGTTGGTTACAAAGGTCGGCCACGATAGTATATACTATATATATGCAAGCTGCGTAGTCATTGATCAAGATATTACACTAACACATTCGCATGTTTGTGTGGATACAACGATGTGTTTTGTTGTATCATAATCGCTTGGTAGGGGTAGCGGTGCCCACGCCATTTGTCGGCGACAGCGGGCACAGTAGTTATGAAATAGGAAATTTATATCTATGTATATCTATGGTTAAAATGGTCAAGGGAAGCTGGGGGATGAAAATAGGGCTAAATTTTCTTGTACAGCCTGAGTGACTCAATGTATCCATTTTCACTATTATAAATAGAAAGAGCACCAAAATTTAGGGAATAATGGTTTCTGCGTTTGTTCGAAATATGTGTAATATTCCAAACATATAAGGATGAAAAAGTAGGGTAGATTACATTGATTTATCATTGATTGCAAATACTTTATACATTTTTTTTATTTTTATGTTAATTTTATCATGAAAATGTAAGTTTTTACTTTCCTATAATGATTCACGTATTTCTCAGTATCTACTTAATAATAAATTGGTAATTTAAACATGTATAGTTTTAGTTACTCCTATTTATATTTTCTACACTATACATATGCAAAAGTTCATCTCCCAAATCACCACATTTTATTAAACGAAATATAATACTACTTCTTGTCGAGCATTTTTGGCCTAATAGATTACGTAAGTGAAGGTTATTTTAAAATTGAAATTAATTGTCTGCCATGAACTGAATTATCAAAATTAATGGAAATTCAAATACTGAAGAAAAATCATTAAGAATAATAGTCATTTAAGTATATAGTATAATATTACTTAATTATATAATATAAAGTATTATTATTTTTCTATATTTGGCAACTTAACAACATTTAACTTGCTGATAACTTCTAGTCGTATTCCAGATTCTGTCTGAGTTCAAAAAAAAAAAAAAAAGAAAAAAAAAAAGAATTCAACAAATTTTCAGCAAAAATAATTGAGAATATCTTTCGCAACAAAGTAGATATTCTTTTTACAAAATTAATATAAAAATTTTTAATAAAATTCTCAGTACTATTATAAATCATATTTCCATTCGTACCTACCTGTATAAATGTATAGTGAAAGTATACTTAAGAGAACACATGTACGTATATTTTATTATAAAAAATTATATTAAATCAATATTCAGTAGCATCAGGTATTACAGTGTTATAATTTTTATCTTTTATATACGAAAAACTACGTAATAAAGTGTACGCTTACATTATATTATGGCCTCATATCTATTTACTATATACAGTAAAATCTCGTACATGCCAAGTTCTATTCTTTTTAATCCATGACTACATTTATATTATGACGGAAGTACTGAAATAGTATATTGTACAATAAGTGGGAAAAGAGGCTTATTTCTCACGAATATGAGATTGTTACGCGAGCCCTGTCATCTTCCGCTCTATGTCGGTGTTTTGCCTGAGTCAAAAGATCCAGAGCACGAAACGACTCACTAAACTATTTTATCTACTTCGCCTATTTTAGTGTACATTTGTTCAAATATCTTCGAGTATACATGCAGTCACAGTCTACATCATTAAGATCCTCCCAAAGTTCTATGAGCGTGTGATGACCCTACTCAGACCTTGGCCAACTTCAGCGAGTACTTGGACGAGGACTTCGGCCGAGAGTGTAGAAAAGGAAATAAACTGAGTTTATAGGTATACTTCTTTCTAACATTCTAAAGATCTTAATTTCAAATATTATCCTGGGTTTGATTCCCGGCCGATCCGGATAATTTTTTCAATCACTTTGTGATTTTTAATTTACATATGTGGTTTTGGGTCATGTTAACCAAGGCAGTCGAGTGCTTAAAGTCTCGGTTTAACTGAACGATAAGTGAACATATCAATACTGCGTGTATTGAAATGCAAACAAAAGTTTGTCATACGTAGTAATGTCTCACAAGCACTCGATAATATTTAAAATTAAAATTGTAACTGTTTCTCGAATCAGAGAGAGTACTAATACACATAGGTGATTGAATGGGTGTCCGGCTCGGACGCCTGTCGAGCATATCGGATCGTTGGTGTAGTGGTTAGCACGCCTGGCTAGTTACCAGGAGATCCTGGGTTCGATTCCCGGCCGATCCGGATAATTTTTTCAATCACTTTGTGATTTTTAATTTACATTCAAAAGATCTTTCGTTACTTTTCATCAATTATAGCCTGTTTACATTATTCCAGTCCAGTAATCCAGTGAGCTAATCCAATCCAGTGCTGTACTGGATTATTCCAGTTATTCCAGTTCACATTATTCCAATTATTCAATGGTCCATTCCAGTCATTCAATTACATTATAAAAGACAACAATGCTTGGTCACTGTTCAACGTTTAATCCTGCACTGGATTGGCCATCTACACTATTCCAGTGGCGCTGGAATGGGCTAACTGGAATGAAAATTAGACCGTCAATCCAATCACTGGACTGGATTGCTTACTGGAATAGGTACATTACAAGTGCATTCCAGTGTCACTCTACATTATTACAATAATATTCCAACGCTGGTTTCGATCACTGGACTGGAATCCTACTGAAATAATGTGAACGGGCTATTAAATAAATTATAATTTTACGAGTCGACTTACAGGTTTTTAATTCAATACAAAGCTCAGCCGATTATCACCTTCCTACATGTTTTGGCACTTCCAGTAAGCACTAGATATGTAAATAATAAAATTGTTACTCACCAGCGGAGTGGTCGAGCGTGCTTAGACACTGGCACTCCGACTGGTAGGTCGAGGGCTCGAATCCTACGACCGGCTATGCTCGTGAAGGTTTTCTGCAGTTTCCTTTCACAATTCCAGATGAATATCGGCATTGTTCCTTTAAAAAAGTCGGGTGCTGACGCACACCTTCCAAACTCTAGACCCCCACCAATTTCCTTATCCTCCACTCACATCATAAGTGTATTAAGTAAAAAAAAGTATTGTAACAGTTTGAAATGTATAAGTAAAGGTACAAATAATGATGTGGGTGGCGTCTGTTATAGACGAAAATTCTTAAAAACGGACGTAAAACCACATTATTATTGTTAGCATTATATTATAAATGGGCGATTCTCGCGTGACGCACGGGACATTTTTGCAACAAAGACATTTTTAACCCTAGAACGACTCAAATTTAGCAAGTGAGTGTCATCCACGACACCTATTTCTTTTTCTATTTTTTAAATTAATTACAGGTCAAATCGATATTTAATTGATGTCAGTGTCAACGTCTATCTGTCCAGATGGTTTTCAAATTTTTACCAAAAAAGAAATTTATTACATTATTGTCAACTTCTACATTATCAAAAGTTACAGCGCTGAAACAAAATACGTAGGTGTCATGTATGACACCGACTTGTCGTTCTAGGGTTAAAAAAATGCAATTAATAACAATCAAGACAAAAAGCTTATAACACGGGGAAACTGGATTAAAATTTTTTGAGCATATTTTAATTTACATCTGAAATGCAGTACTCCAAATATAAAGCATAAAGTTCGTTTCGTATGATGTCCCGTGCGTCACGTGAGTTTATGCCTTGTATCTTGAGTACCTACTGGGTTTCAGATAAAAATTAGAATATGCTCAAAAAATTTTAATTCATTTTCTGCGTACTATAAACATTTTGTTTTGTTTATTATTAATTGCATTTTAAAAAAAAAAAATGTTGTCACGCGAGAATCGCCCAAATAATTGTTACCCAAAATAAATCTTGATGACGAGGTGAATTTCGAAAGTAGGTTTGTAAAATTGTAATTTATTTAATTGATGAAAAGTGATAATGAAAACATTTTGACAATTTTCACTTTAGAGTTATGTTTCAATGGCACACTGTAACCAACTAAGTGATGTCCTTCTATATTAATGAAAATAGGTATACTATTGACCCAAACATCATTTTTACAAGTATTAGATTATAAAATATAAGTTATTCAATTTCAAATATTAACGACACCTGGCTAGTTACCGAGAGATCCTGGGTTCGATTTCCAGCCGATCCAGTTTGATAATTTTTTCAATCACATTGTGATTTTTAATTTATAAATTATTCATTTAATATCGAAATCATAATATTATTCAGCATATTCGAGTGTTATCTAATCCTGAATAAGCAAGCTTCTACTGTACCATTATATACGTAAGGCTAATGGGATGTTGTTTTGTATCCTTGTAGTTGATATATGATGATAATCTATTCACGGGTGTGAGTGATAATACCTATGTTATATTTTTCTGAATACGAGACTCGTACTATATTTTTGCCAGCTAGTAGCTGGCACTAAACATCGCCTGGCCGCATTACTTTAAAAAGTTTTCTTTTTTTTCATTTTATATTATGTCTCATATGTTGTTGGTCAGATCTCGTCATCAAATATATGGCTATATTGTGTGAATGCGAATATACAACATAATATAAAGACGTTAAGTTTTAAGATGGAATTTTAGTAATGCACATCATTAAATTTAAAATTCTAATTTTATGTGGAAGAAAATCTGATAATCTTATTAGAATTATGGTAGTATTCGTCTTCATTTTCTCCATCAATTCTAAATATATTACGTTCCACAAAAAAAGTTTCTCGTGCGTGAATCAACCATCTGAATTTAGAGCTACATAACAAATATTTCAGAAATCTATAATTTTCAATTTCTGGAACTCAAACTTCGTAGGATAGCAACGTGTTTTCTAAAACTAATTGTATACTAAGAGAAGAAAGTGCTTGGTAATGGCAACGAAAATATCACTGACGTCCAAATTACATACTTATATAAGATTTCTTTTCACTAACTCCATACAAAAGGTTTAAGGGGGATCACTAGTGTGACATTTTGAACAAGTTTGAAAATTTTTTGCATGTTTCGGTAGTCTATACCTTTAACAATACCATACTGAAATTTCAAGTGCATATCTCAAATAGTTTTTGAGTTACAGCCATCTAAAGAGCGGATTCTGATTTTCATTGTTAACTTTGAGATATTGAGAAATGTATGAAGGTTAATAATTCGGGAGTTTCTGGAGGTGGCTGTCAGTCATATATTGTGGAACAGCTAGACTCTGGCACATTTAAATGACTTATCTAGTTTTACTATGACCGTTATAGGGAGTATATCGTAAATAATTTTAGTAAAAATTTCAGTGATTAAAACTAAAAGGTAAGGTAAAGAAAAACTACATGTTTCAAATTTGCTACAATTATAACTCGAAGACAAATCGTCCGATCGATTTAATTCTTATTTCAACGTCTCTTATGTATGTTTCTTCGTGCCATGATCCTCCAGTTTTCTGATCGAATAAAAAGTGTAATTTTTCAGGCCAAAAATCAGCAAATTTTCGCGTAAATTTTTTTTTCCGCCATTTTATTAAATTTTAACTTTTTTTTCGATTAAAGTTCATGGCACGGACAATATCTTCTAGTTTGCCCCTAGTGTATATCTAGCACTGAATATTATGTAAAAATTTGCATTTGTGAATATCAAAAACTTGACATTTGTTACATCTGCAGTACCTAATAAAAATACATAAAACTATATCTACTGCTATTAGACTGTTACATAGGTTACATATCTTCCAAAACTATAAAACTCTAATTGATTAGAATCAGAAATCAATAATAAGAGTGAATATGGACAGATGCAAATAAATTTTTAATGATGATAGAAATTTTTATATACTTGTATAAATATGACGTTATGAACTTTTTGAATTCCTCTGTCAGTATTTTAAGCATAATGGGTAGGTTATAAGGAGAGCACCGTAACTCTATCCATTCATCCATCGTGGTGGACAAGACGTCATCAATAACAACGCTTCTAAGAATCCCTAGTGACATTCTAGGCTTAAGAAAAAAACATGTTCTATACACATTTGCTAACGTACATTTATATAAATATACGTGTATAGGTAGCTACATAGATATACATATGTATGTAATAATATAAAAATTTATTTCATATACTTTGTACAACAAAACATAAACTTGGGTAACAATATAATAAATAGTAATAACAATACTCGCTGTCGCAACATTCAGCATAATAAAACGAATATCTGAAAATTTACGAGTGAAAAATTCTCAAAATCGGTTAGGTAGTTAATTTTTGACGCATTTGGGTCACCAGGAACCCACCAGATTTCACATAATAATAAGTCCGTGTTTATCTCAAATATTTTAGCTCTCGAAAAATAAAAAACGCCGTGAGCAGCGGCGACCCATCATGGAAGTCGAACTTTTCCTTCATCTTCGGTATTGAAAGTCTACAAGCGAAATGTGATTGAAAGTTTACAAGCGATTTGTCATTTTGGCGGTTTCAAAACTGATGATGAGTGTCCGGCTGATCAGGGCTTTAAAAAAAGGTTTAAAGTTTTTAAGGGCTGAACCTCAGTAAATTTCAATTTTGTACCAATAGCAGTTAGCAGGTAAAAAGCCAACACAATTAGTACCAGGGCATTCCTACCCATGATTATCCGCCAATTGCCTTTGTGTTTTATTTTTAAATACTAAAAAAAGGAACTTAAATAGTAAACTGGAAGGCCTTTATGAAGATATCTTTTCTTTAAAAAAAAAAAAAAATCCAAAATTTTTATTTTGTAGATAATAAAAATCCAAAATTCCTACTTTATAAATAAACAGTGACTTTAATAACATTTTTAAATTACTTAATATGTATGTATTTCATTTGTTATAAAAGTAAGTTCATTTTCTTTTAAATTTTTTAAAGTTACTATTCGCCTACTTGTATTTAGAATTAAAATAATGCATTTAAAACACATTTAACAATACCATTGAATTCCGATGTAAAAATGGGAGAAGTGGGCGGAAAAGTAATGTGGAATCCCTAAAGGCACTAACTGGATACTAACTCAATACACGTACAAAATTTAAGTCCTCCAGGTTTCCTTAGAGAGTCTCTAGACGTGTTAGAAAGAAAGCAAAAAATTTAAGGAAATATTGGCGTAAAAATCGTGGGGGTAAGGGTTAAAAGTTGAAACCTCAAAAAACCAGTGGCTGGCTATTAGCTTAACATGTACACAATATTTCAGACCTCTAGGTTTATTTGGGGAGAGTTTTGACCCGAATGAAACTGTTAAAAAACAAGAAAAATCATGTTATTTTTGTATAAAAATGGTGAAGTAAGGGTTAAAAGCTGAGACCCCCAAAAGACACCCCCTTGATACTAACTCAATCCGAATACAAAATTTCAGCGCTCTAGGTTTATTTGGGTGACCTGTGCGAGTGGTACAAACTTCGAAAACGTCAAAAAAACATGAAATTGTAGCTTAAAAATGAGGGGGGTGGGGGTAAAATATTAAAACCTCCAAAAAGCACAACCTAGGTACGAACTTTATCAGCACATCAAATTCCAACCCTCTGCGTTAATTCTGGGGGGCTGTGGGCGTGTTAGATACAACCAAAAACTTTTTTCCCCCTCTACTCCCTCCAAAATGATCCTAGAAAGCTGAATTTTGGATATGTTGTAGATAATTGACCGAAACATTATTTCAAACAGGTTTGGAAAAGTTTTATTTATAGAATATTACAGAACGAACGGTAGTATCTCTATACTACTGAAACCAGTGTAACGACAAAGGATAGAAAATAACCCCCCACTATGTTATATATGTGCACGCGGAGTTGTGTGTGGTAGTGTGATAGATGGTTGTGTGTATGGGTGTCTTGCATACGCATATACATAATATGTATGTGGTACGTACATGTACGTATACCACGTATACCGTGTCAACACGACGGTAACAATATGGCAACAATTGAAACACACCCATTGGTAGCTACTAAGTGAATGACAACATAGTTCTGTAAAATGCACATACTTGCCCATAAGTGATTGCAGAAAAGAGATAGTTGTATTTCTTCCAGTGTTCCAGGGTTTTATTGTTTTACGGCGCCCCACCACCCCCTTAAATGTTGGATCGGATCTAATATTTGCCCAAAATTTGACCCCACTTTGATAATATTGTTGTGCATCGGAATGAGCCCCACTTTCCAAATTTCGGCTCTAAACTTCCATAGGGGGGCCCTACACATATTAAAAGGTAGCGGGAATATATATATATATGTATAATGTTTTTGATTTAAAAAATGTAATTAATAGTATATTGTGCAATAAGTGCGGGAAATTGGCGATTGCCCACGGAAGCGAAATCCGTGGGCAATTCACTTGAGTGAGGTAATCGACAATCCCGTACGAGCTGCACATACTATTTTTTATTACGAATTTCACATACTTTTTTCTATTATTATCACTATTTTTGACATTTTTATTACTTTTCAAAATAACGTTTTTAAGGGTTCGTCTTTTTGTTCTGAATTAATTATCGTTAAAATTACTTTATTGGTGGTTTCTATAGAAATAATTATGAAATATTTATTAAATGAAAAATTTAGAGGCGGCTTTGCGTGTTTTGATTAAATTTTGCGTGTTTTATTGTCAATTTGCGTGGGGAAAGTTACTTTCCACACACAGAAAAGTATGCGAGAAGAGTACAGTGGGCAAACAGCTATTTTGCGTACAGAAATGTGTGCGCCAAGTTAGTACTTCTCCCGCATGAGTAATTAAAAAAGTAAAACTTTATTTTAATTATCTCCTCTACAAATATCGTTATTACAAAATACAAACGAATTCTAAGCGAAAAATCATCAGTCAGCAGAATCATCTATAAGATTTCTTTATTTGGTGTGAAAATATCTGATTTTAAAATTACATGAAATTACAGGAAATGAATATTATACTTTTTGATGTACAATAGTTTGAATATTGATTTTACATAAAATATAAAAAATGAAATAGGATCTATTAAATTTATTTAATTCTTAATAAATCGAATTCATAACTATATATATATATATATATATATATATATATATATATATATATATATATATATATATATATATATATATATATATATCAGACATTTTTTTCTTCAGAATCGTGTTCTATGGGTTCGAAAACGGATAGCGCCCCTATTCTCGCCTCTCGCCATCCTTATCGTATAGGCTGTATAAGTCTAATTTTTTCAAGGAAAAATTTGACTAAAAATTTTCAAAAACGGTTGATGAGTTTAGCCTATTTATTCATCTAAAACAGTTTAGCTCTTTCACATTCAGAATTAGTTGGGTAGTTTATTTTTGGTGCTTTTAGAACCCAAGATCCTAGTGGACCTCATGCAACATAACCTTTTTCCATATAAAGTAATCTAACTGTGGAAAATTTTAAAAATTAGTTAGGTAGTTTATTTTTGATGTTTTAGGTCCGCAGGATCTTGTGGCGGACCTCACATACAATAGTCTATAGGTATGCATCTAAAATAGCTTAACTTTCTAACAATGAAAGCATTCTCAAAATCAGTTTTATAGTTTATTTTTGGTTGCTAAAATAGTTTAGTTTTCTAACAGTAGAAAAACTATTCAAAATCGAATTGGTAGTTTATTTTGGTGTTTTTGGGTCCTGGGACCCTGACGACCCTCAAATAACCAACTTATTGAGTTTTTTCTAAGCATGCAATCATTTTTAAATAGGAAAACAGTTGTTTTAGAAAAATATAAAAAAGAACCTTTTAATTTTGAGATACTCTTCGGCACGCTGTCGAGTGAGTAAAATCAAGAAAACACTATAATAATTTTCCTCGTTAGAATTTAAAGAAAAAATTCTAGACAAAAATCTACCACAGTACAAAGTAGAAATTATTTTTATATGAGATGTTACGTTATATATGTTTATATGATGGTTATAAATGTGAGGCGTGGGGATCTTTTTGAGCCTAGCCCTTATTTATTCCTGTCTAAAGTATACATACATATATATCGCTATGGCCAGTTTTCTTGTTATATATTTATTTTATATCATTATACACGTCCGGTGACGACCGACACCATTCCTATTGCCTCTCTGCCTGTTTTCTTCAAACGTATAAACGTTTTTTCAAAAACCCAACCCAAAACAAAAGTAAGCATCCATTACCGATGAATGACAACATTATGGAACGTAAAAAAAATACATAAGGATCTCTGATTTTCTGTCTCTTATAAAAAGTATTGCATATACATTATATACGCACATGTAACCCGTAACATTTACACTGTATTTCAAAAGACAAAAAATTTTCCACGTTGTAAATAATAACTATGGGAAATTTGGAATATCAGTTGTAGAAACGTTGGAAAATCGACTAGTATAATGTCTGTCCGTTTTCGACAAAATTTGAAAATATATATACAAACATATTTATTCATTTATAGTACTACACAATATGGATTACACTATTAATATTTTGAGGTCACGTTTCCATCTGCAAAAACATTCGCATCGCAGAGGTATTTACACACGAAAGCTTAGATATCGCGCAAACTATGACAATTTATTTGTACTGTCGAATCATGCCGAGAAGACGTGCACAATTATATTTTTATAATCCACATGCCCTTTTTACCACAAAGGTTGCACCCATAAAACCCTATTAATTTAATAGTATCTTCTCGAGACCATTCACGTGTCTGTCGTTAACGCATTTTTATTTAATAAAAATATAACCGACCAGCCGCGAGTGCAAAATTTATCAAAAACTAGACCGATAAGCAACGTTATCTGCCACAAATCGCTGTGAAAACGTTTTGACTTGCAATCTGCTGCACTCACAACTACTTGCAACAAATGCTTGACAACTATTGCGAGTGCACCTTAGACTTTACCCTACTTACTTACCATTTTTAATACTACAGTATATTCAATTCCATGATATTATTATATGTCACCAAATTAAATTTTAAAATCTACTATGATATTTTTACTATAAGAAATATAATAAGCTTCATAAATGGTTTTGACAAATAAGAAGTTTTCTTTAACATCTAAGATAAGTATCTTAGTCAATTATATTACAATATGATGGCAGCAATTAAAAAACTTTATGAGAAAATGGTCACTATTTCAGAAAATGTCAATCAACAAGGTCCCGGGAATCCAAAAATGCCCAAAATTAAACTACACAAACAAAGTTAGAAAGCTAAACTATTCCAGATTGACGCAGGTCATGTTATATTAAGCCGCTGCTACACGATGCTACGAACACCTTCCAACATTCGACGTTGGATGGTTCATAGCATCGTGTAGCCGTTGTTCGAACCTACGAGTGTCCAATGTCGAGCGTCAAACATTCGCATTTGGCCATGTCCCGCTCGATGTCGGTATTCTTGCACCGAGTCAAAGGGATGCTTCGAACGTTTGAAGGTCAATGTTGGTTGCGTTGGTTGGTTCGACTCAGCAGCTGCACGACTCGTTCATGTGAAGAGAGACAACATCAGTGTATAACATTAGAGATAACATCAGACAGATAACAGCGTCGTCGCTTGAGTACCAACACATCATCATTCGTATTGGATCAAACATTCGATTCACCGTGTAGCAGATACATTCGTCGCACCAACTATCGAACTTAATTGCCTCAAACGTTCGATCGAACGTTGGAAGGAAGGTTCGTAGCATCGTGTAGAACCCGCTTTAGATTATGAGTTCTCCTAGACCCCAGAGAATCAAAAACCGCTATAAGGTAAACTATCTAACCGATTTTGACAATTTTTTCACTGTTGTGTAGCTAAACTATTGACATAGGCTATGTTATACGAGATACCTAGACTCCTGGGACTTCAAAAACGCTTAAAGTAAACCACTCAACCGATTCTGAAAACTTTTTCGGACTTGGGAGTGAACGGTAGTGCTACACTTCAGGACCAGAAATAAAAATCTGGAACGGAATTAAAACTAATAAATGGGATTGGAATAGAATTGGACGAGAAGGGTGGAAACAGAAAATTTGTTGTATTGAAAGTGGGCGTGAATAGGTCCAAAAAACTTTTTGTCAACAATATCTGTACTTTAAAATCGTTTGACAAGGAAATCCAATCGTTATAAATAACTGATTTAACTGATTTCGTACAGAATTTCGGAATATTTATCTCAAAAATGATTGCATCCATAATTTTGATAATTTTACGGGGATAAAACCGCGGATTAGAGCTATAAAATATAAAAATCTGGCAGGAAATTAGATCAAGCACCAAAATGAAACTGGGAATTCACCCATTTGAAACTGGGTTAATTTAAAACTTTGCTATTGTAAAACTTGATTTTGTAAGTTTAGTGTACAATATTCTAACTTCTAACAGAGCAATTCAATAGAGAATAAAGAATCAAAGGAGATAAAAAATTAGCTGAAATTTGTTTTTTTCACAATAATATTAAAAAAATTGACAAGAATTAGTAAGAGTAATAATAATAAGGGAGGCACAATATTTTTAAAAACTTATTTTCTTGTGTCCAATTCATTTCGTTTGGAAAAAAATTATTTGTTGTAAACAACTCTTTCAATTTTTTGAACTTTAACTTCACTATCGTCAATTTTCATTAGTACAGTTAAATTGACGGAACTATCTTTATACTTCTAGTATATATATATATATATATATATATATATATATATATATATATATATATATATATATATATATATATATATATATGTGGTGTGTGTGTGTGTATGCGTATAATATGTGTATGTATTTTCTCTCCCAAAAAGTATCAAAAGTGATTATTAGCATTGTTGAATAGCTTTCTCTGTTCTAAAGACCTGTCACTAAACAAAAGTAATTGATACAAAAAAATAAAGTGTCTCTTTCGATAAACACTACAGTCCTCACTTTCAAGATTATGAACTATTTATAGTTTTGGGCTTAAAAAACCATGCCTGTTTATCCTTATTATAGTATTTGGTACTTAACCTTAAGTCTCGATCCACACTATCGTGCTGCTCTCGGTACGATATCGCTACACTCCCAGTTCGATAAAATTTCTTATACAAGAAAGAATGAGTGTATTCACATCATCGTTTCGATACCGCTTGATATTAATCGCGGGTTAATACAGATCCAATATCGTTCCAGTACCAATACCACTCAGATAATATTTTATCGGCTGTATCGATAGTTTGAACACTTTTTTAATTCCACTCCGCTCCTTTTGCACTCAGTTATTATGAAATGATATTTGTACCGAACTGAGACCGAACTGAGAGTGTATCGAGAGCGACATTATAATGTGAATGGAGAATGAATAGGTACCAGCATGGTATAAGCACTGTGATGCGAACACAAAAAAATTTTATTGGAACGGGATCGTATTGATATCGGTACTATAGTATAGATCGAGTCTAAAAGTGATGTGAAACAGTTAGACAGATCCGAGAGCTTATAATCATGCCCAGTTTAAAATGGAAAAAAGAATTGATATAATTAAGCAGAGTACAGCTGAGCTAGTTAACGGGTATACTCACGGGGTACAATGTCCTGAGCAAGCAATTGTATATCATGGGACTAGGAAAGAGTCCTCTCTGTTAAAGGTTGGGTCTGGAGGACGACTCGTCGTCCTCTGTTTTATGCTTTTGTGAAGCATTGTCTTCTTTGTGATGTAAGTATCTGGAATCTCCAATACTGAGTCCTGAGGAATCAGGATCACAGATTTTAGTGCAATTTTGTGCAAAAGAGTTTATACGAAGCACTGGGCGTTAGTTAGTCACTCTTGGATACCGTGCGGTACTATTTGGTGGCCTATGTATAACGGGAGCTTTGAATCTTGTTCTCACAATCAGTAATACAATCAAACCTAATCTTTCTTAAAAGTTTACATTTACTTTTTAATTTGAAGGCCGTCTGATACAAGGTTTGCAGTATCTGTCGAGATCTGCTAAGTCTCCAGTATAAAAATACCGATTAACCGAATATTTTCAGTAAGTCGTGATATTTTTCCTGTCAACTCGGCTATGTTTCACTCGGCCAACGTTTTTAATAAAATAATACCATGGCAGATTAAACAAGACCAGAAAAATACAATGACAGATTCAAAAAGACCAGAAGATTATGCAGAAAAAATGATACTGCACGTTACGTATTTGAGAACTTGAACATAATGAACGAGATTGCCAAGAATGGTGGATTTATGTACCTTGCCGTGAACTGATCAACTAACAGGTTCAACGAAACTAAAAAAAATTAATATCGCAAAAGTCAATACTAAATCTTCTCATATCAGAATTATGCTTAATTAAATATACACCTTGTATCTGTAAAAGGATAAGATTCATTATTATCCTATATAAAGGGATGTTTGTAAATAATGAATGAGTCAAAGGGTTATTGTGCAAAAAGAAGTAGAAAAAGAAGGATATATACAGATCCATTGATACGTACATACATTACAAATATATAGATAGAAGGTACAAAATATAAGTGATCCATCAACTATCACTTGACAACCACGCTGTCAGACAGATAGACAAACAGTAAAGAAAGTAAAGAAAAAGTCACAATATTAAATTTTGTTTTGCCGTCTACATTAAGTTTCACACTTCATTCTCTAGTTGACTCAAACCACCCTCATTGAGTTTTACGTTTCGAATAAAATTATTTCTCGCCCAACATAGTTGTCCATTTATTGTTATTAGTTCACATAACTTTAATAAATTAGTGTTTGAAAAGAGCTAATCTTAGTTAAAATAAAGAAATTAAAACATCGGCGGGAATGTTCTAAATTTTTGGGACCTATTAACTTTCTTATAAAAGTCATCTATCCGCTGGATACAAACTACAGAGTAGGGGTAACGAAAACGACTTATTGTGTGAGAATGCTTACTGTAACCAAAATGAACTAATTAAGCCGTTACAGCTATTCTATCCGGTGGCAAAAAGTTAAGTTAGTAAAACTGGATTTAATTTTTAGCGAATTTCCATTCTGGAAATTCAGCTATTACAGCAGCTCTTATGACAAGACCTAAGTCCGGGACTATGGCAGAAATTTGTTTTGGAGCCTCTAGAACCCAAAAATCTACTTCACTAAAATTTATATATATATATATATATATATATATATATATATATATATATATATATATATATATAAAGATATGCAAGCAGGAATCCCGATTCGCTCAGCTAAGTTCATTAGCCAGACACGTCGGATGCCCAGAAGTAGGTTTTTTGGGCACAAAAACGTCCTTGGAGCGATACTTGTTTGTCAACCGGTTCTCAAGCGAAACTCGCCAATATGAGGTGTTCTAAAACAAAACTCGCCTAATTCATACAAAACGAGTTATGTAACAAAATAAAAAATGGAAGGGACGAGTTTTATTACAACTTACTGGTCAGTTTTACTATAATTTGAAGTAAAACCCCATTTTGATTCAACTGCTAAGCAATGCAAACTGAAGAATTCATTTCATCGCTAACTCATTTTGTAATTGATTCCAACATGAAGGATTTTTGTATACGCAATCTTAAAACTCAGTTTCAATGAAAATCGATTCAAATTTAAAGATCTCTTGATTGATTAGTATTCTAAATCTGGTAAATAGTGTCAGATTGATGTATATTGTTCAAATTGTATGTAATTTCGATACTAATTTATGTTTACTTTGAAAATTTATTATCTTTTTTGTAAGCCCTGTGGGAAAAAAATTTCATTTACACTTTCACAGAAATATCACTTTCATAAATTCTTATTTTTAGAAATCATTCATATCACAGAAAAATCCTCAATTATTATGCCCAAAAGAGAAACAATAATACCAAAAATAAAAATTAAAAAAAGAAAACATATATTTCAGATGATATTAGTAGCGTGATTATAAAAACATCTATTGGGTATTTTATATGCATTTTGTCAATGCAAATTCAAATGTCAAAGCTTTTTCACACACGTTGTTAATTTTAAAAATTATACAACTTCGCTTCTTCTAGGATTAAAAATCAAAACTTAAAATTCATGACATTCACAGTCCAGTTGAAATGTTCATAGCAAGCGATCACAGCCAGTAAGCGGTGTAATTCGAAAAATATTTTGAAAATTTCGATTTTACCTTATCAACGAAATTCATAGCAACAAAAATTATTACAAAAATATATTTAATTTTCTTAACTTTTAACCATAAATATAATATTTTGCTTGTATTCATGTAACGGAGATTTATTAACAATCAAAATAAAGAATTACACCTATTTCATTCAAATGTACATAGATAATAGTTCAGTAAAGCCACCGCTAGCAGCGCTACTAATGTAGCAGCGCGAACATCAAAGTGAATGTCCATGTTTTAGTTAAGTTTTTTTTCCTGAAAATTAAATTGTATAGGTATCTACCTCAATTTCACAAGAAATTATATAAAGTTTTAAAGATATTTGCTTTTCAGAACAGGAGGGAATTTAATTTGAAAAAAATTATTTAAAATAAATAATTAATACTAAAAATAAAAAGACAATTTTTACTTTACTGATACCACTTTATTTAAAGTTTTAAATGTCTGTAATATGTTTCGGCCCGTATGGCCATTAACGGACAGTCACAGACATTTAAAACATGTCACAGACATTTAAAACATACTAAGTGATATCAGTAAAGTAAAAATTGTCTTTTAGCGAATTGGACCATGGAACCCAAAAGTGTCAAAAATGAAATAAGTGACCGATTTTGAAAATTTTTTGACTGTTACAGAGGTAAACAATTTTAGATGGATATAGCTTATATGTTGTATGAGGTCGGCCAGGGTCCTGGGATCTTAAAAGCGCGAAATAAACTAATCGACCGATTTTGAAAATTCTTTCACTCTTAGAGAGCTAAACTACTTTAGGTAGATATAGATTACGTTATGTAAAGTCATGGGACCCAACAGCTAGAAAGCTAACCTATTTTAGATAGGTACAGGTTGTGTTGATATTCACAAATATCTTGCGGATGCAAATACGGCATGGAAAACTACACAACGGGTTTTAAAAATACTTTTACTATTAGAGAAAGATAAAATATCCTAATATATATATATATATATATATATATATATATATATATATATATATATATATATATGTATATATATATATATATATATGTGTATATATATATATATATATATATATATATATATATATATATATATATATTAATGAGTTCCACCGAGATTTTGCAGATCCCGAAATACCAGAAATAAGCTACCGAACCGATTCTCAAAATTTTCTCATTGCTAGAGAACTAAGTTATTTTAGGTGGATAGCACTATGCTGTACAAAGTCCGTTTGGGGTCTTGGGTCCCAAAAATAAATTACCCAGCCGATTTTGAAAATTCTTCTAGTCTTAGAAAGCTAAACTATTTTAGATGGGTATAAAACTGAACTACCCAATTGATTTTGAAAATTTTTTTAACATCAGAAAATTAAACTATTTTAAATGAATATATGCGCCAAACGCCTTATGTGAAAGAGCGCCAATAAGTAACTACTCAACTGATTTTGAAAATCTTTTCATTCTTAGAAAGCTGAATGATTTTAAATGGGTACAGGTCTTAGCCAGTGCCCAATATTTGGAAATTCGCTATGTTATGCAGATGCTGCGACAGGGGTATTTTTTAATTCAAAAGTTATAAAAAATAACAGCAATGGTAGGGAAGAACGGTAATCCAATTAGACTTCTTAAGGGGACACCCATTAATTACGTGAGCTTAAAGTGGGGAGGAGGGGGGAGGCCCGATAAAATCTCATTAAATCTTATTTGAACGAGAGGGGGGGGATAATCGACAATCTCACGTCAACACTCAAAAAATATAAATTATTTTACAGATAATAAAAAAAAATTATTTTGAGTGCCTTGATTTTGCCCCCTTAAAAAAATCTCATGGCTATTATTAAAATCATTTATTTTAAGAGTAAAAAAGAAAAAAGAATTTTTTTAAAATAAAAAAATTTAACGTAAATCTCACATAAGGGGGAGGTGGTATAACCAAATCTCATTAAATCTCACCTAGGGGAGGAGGAGTCTAAATTGAATAAAAAGCAGCTCAAGTAAATGGATGTTCCCCTAAGCGAAACTACCGTTCCCAGTAAATTTTACCAGTTTGTATGTAATATCCAGTCACAGCCGATTGTTTGACTTATAGAATCCTTAAATTGTAATTATACAGACAGAATCGTCAAAGTTATGGTCACTAGATGGCAATAATGCCACATACATTCTGCTAATGAGGAAGCTACTTCAAAATTATTCACTGATTCGGACTTTGGTAATATTCTCGCCACATTATGAATATATATTCTGGATTTCCAATTCTAAATTGTACTATATAAATGGTAAACACTGGGATAGTTTTTTTGTCAAATTTCCGTCATGACCGAGCCAACGATATAAACCTCTTAAAACTTACTCTCGTAAGTTTAACGGCTCTAGCTGATCTAATCGTAAAATTAATTTCTATCGAAACAAGTATTATATGCCTACATACAACACCAATACTCACAATCAGTACCGACCAACTATAGGCTCTACTCTACTAACAATAAGTAGGATTCAATACGAATGAAGGCGTAAGTAACAAGTGTATGTGAATTTCATTTTTCTCTATTTTAAGTTCAAATATAATAGCTCGCTAATTATTAATTAATCATTATAAACAAAATATATGTTAAGCGTAGATATTCAGTCAATTCAACTCAGATACTGGTGTCAGCGCCGGGAAGACAAACTGAAAATTGCTTCTCCATTCTTTTTTCAAATTTAAATTCAAAATTTATTTGATTTAGTTTATTTTTCCTACTGGTAAGGTACTTTTTTTTATTGTACGTTTTTATTTTTAAGGCATTTTCGACCTCTTTTCTGTTTAATTTATCGCATGAATGTGTTATGTTAATAGCGTCTAACAAAAATAACAATTTATTTTATTCCTTTTTTTTATAAAACTCTATAAACTTAATTTAGTGAATATTTTTATTTTAGTTTCGATAAAATAACACCCTATGTTCCCGTATATAAAATGGACGATATCGTAAAATATACATACATAAATAAAAGAAATGATGAAAATGTATTTATGTATGTATGTACGTAAAGAAGATAAAATATCATTTGCAATTACGAATTCCAAATGAATGAATGGTCCGAAGCAATTCCATTATAAAAATTCAATGATAATAATAGCTTGGGAAAACTTACACATATAATATACATATGGAAGTATATTCGGTTTCGATAAAAATTGAACAATGTAACAAAAAATATATATAATCAACAGCAAATTTTCATATTTTAGCTTTGGATCACTAAAAAGTAATAAGATTACATTTTAAGACAGCAGACGTCAGGAAACTGTGGCCCACTGTCCTGGCCTGCCGCCTATTTTTAGTTCGACCTGCCCATTAATTAATATTGTTCTTAATGTTTCCACAGGTGAACAAGTTTAAGAAATGGACTTAATTTAAATCCTAGAAAGATGCAATTGTTCATTATCATCATGTGCACGAGAATTTATATTTGTATCGTAATATGCAAGGACATTTTCAGAAACGTGTGTAGTACCTAATACTATTTGCAACGCGTAAAAAGAGTAAGCCATTTTGTAACTATTACAGGCAACTATAAAGTTAATCTTTTTAATTCAGAATTGCAAAGAATAGTTTTTTAATCTAGCTGTCAAATATTTAAAAATTTTGTATAATTTTTTCATTTTTATTATTTTAATGCAGAATTGCAAAAAATACTGTTTGCGACACGTGTAAAATAAGTATTTTTTCCACTCATCACAATTGTCCAAATCGGTGTCAGCCTCGTTGGATAACTGTCCGACTCGTGAAAATAACACCTTCATTTTTCAACTTGTTGCATAAATAATTATTATTATTTACAATTTACAAATTGATAGTGGTATATTTTGAAAAGTAATTATTGTTTCACATATTTTAAATTTAAGACCGGTTTCATCAAAACCATAATATAAGACAATAGTATATTGTGCAATAAGTGCGGGAAATTATCGATTGCCCACGAAAGCGAAGTTGAGCGCATGAACGTAGTGAGCACGAATTTCACATACTTTTTTCTATTGTTATCACTATTTTTGACATTTTTATTACTTTTTAAAATAATATTTTTAAGTGTTCGTCTTTTTTCTCTGAATTAATTATCGTTTAAATTACTTTGTTGGTGGTTTCTATAGAAATAATTATGAAATATTTATTAAATGAAAAATTAAGAGGCGGCTTTGCGTGTTTTATTGTCAATTTGCGTGTGGAAAGTTACTTTTTATTACTCATGCGGGAGAAATACTAACTTGGCGCATACACTTCTGTACGCAAAATAGCTGTTTGCGCACTGTACTCTTCCCACATACTTTTTGCGTGCGGAAAGTAAACTTTCCGCACGCAAATTGACAATAAAACACGCAAAACTTAATCAAAACACGCAAAGCCGTCTCTTGATTTTTCATTTAATAAATATTTCATAATTATTTCTATAGAAACCACCAACAAAGTAATTTATATAATATTTAATTCAGAAAAAAGAAGAGGAACACTCAAAAATATTATTTTAGAAAGTAATAAAAATATCAAAAATAGTATTAATAAATATTAGAAAAAAGTATGTGAAATTCGTAATAAAAAATAGTATTAGCAAACTCATGCGGGATTGTCGATTGCCCACCCAAATGAATGAGCGCACTCACTACGTTCGTGTGCTCTACTTCGCTTTCGTTTTCGACAATTCGACAATTTCCCGCACTTATTGCACAATATACTATTCCACACGCAAAAAAGTATGCGGGAAGAGTACAGTAGGCAAACAGCTATTTTGCGTACAGAAATGTGTGCGCCAAGTTAGTACTTCTCCCGCATGAGTAATAAAAAATAATTAAGACTCATCTAAGAGAATTTAATACGAAGAGTAAGGAAAATTTAATATGAAACAGTTTGTATATATATACAATACACATACATGTATCTGCCTATCCTTTTTTCGCAACTTAAATATGTTTATGTATTTTGTTGTTTGTTGGAGATATTTGGTATTCTAAATAACTTCCCGCTGTATATTTTTTATTCATGAGATCAGTTTTATAGTGAAAAAAGGGTGTGTTTTTATTCTGGTTTGGTTTTGCTGAGCTCTGCTTGCTCTGTAGGTATAGGTCGGATAGTGCTCGGTTGGTTAGCTTCTTGCTAGCGCACACGGCCGCAATAACAAACGAACGTACATAGTAATTCAAATATATATTTCATTCTGAAAAATAGTGATTTTTTTTTCTTCTCGCACCCTTAAAATGTTAATCGTGTATGTATGTATAAATTGGTAAGAGGGTGGCTAACAACAAACGGTGGCTTGCAATCACAGTAGCAATTGTCGTATTTTTTTTTTAAGTTTAGTTTTCCTCCATTGACACATGTGACATGTGTCATATGCTTAATGACACAAAGATCATTATAGCATCTAAATTATTTAATCCAGTGTATGCATGGTCATTAAATTTTTAAAATAAATGTTAATGTTAATATAAAGGTAAATGTTACTATTTAGGTAAATAGAGAGTTAGAGAGGATAGAGTTTTTGACATAAATATAATTTGTTGCAAACTTGAGTATTAACTTTTCAAGACAAGGAAAAGTTTGCCAATTAATCAAATTTCGAATATATGTACCTCAAATTTTATTTCAACAAATAAATTGTTAACTGTATTAAAATTTTTAATTTCAAATCTAATAGAATGCCTGTCAACCATTATTAATGTATGGCAGACTTTTGTTCGTATTTATACATACACAAATATTCATATGTTCACTTAATGTCCAGCTTTAGCTGATACTTGAACACTCGATTTACTTTGGCACGTATGACCAATTCATTATGTTAATTAAAATTCACATAGTGTTTGAAAAATTATCAAACTGGATCGGTTGGGACTCGAACCCGGATCTCTTGATTACTAGCCAACCGCCCTACCAATTAGGCTACCGATCGCTTGTACGAGTGCCACTCCAATCTGATAATCAATCAAACACATCCTCTCTTTAATGTGAAATGCAGTTATATTTTTAATTTCAAGTTTAATCAAAATTCCGCCATACATTAATAATGTTTCACAGGCACTCGATTAGATTTGAAATTAAAAATATAACTGCGTCTCGCATTAAAGAGACGATGTGTTTGATTGATTATCAGATTGGAGTGGCACTCGAACAAGCGGTTGGTGGCCTAATTGGTAAGGCGCTTGGCTAGCAACCAAGAGATCCGGGTTCGAGTGCCAACCGATCCAGTGTGATAATTTTTCAAACACTATGTAAATTTTAATTAATGTATTAAAATTGTAAGTGGAGTAAAATTCCTGGAAAATCTATACTATCTATAATCTATAGTAGTGCCGTATTCCTCAGTCACATTTCGTTTCACTCCTTCTGGAGAATGCCAGTGATTAAAAAAGAGAAAAATTTTATTGTTTAGTCGTGACAAGACGAGCAGAAATAAGATGAAATTTAACAACGCATAAAAAAACAAGCAATCTTTTTGACTTACGATTTCTCCTATTCCACTAAAAATGACACTAACGAGAAAACAAAACAGAAAACATAGGTTATCGCTTAATATAGGGATTTGCCTTCAAACCTGCAGCTTCTAAAGACACTGATTAAAAACAGAAAAGTCCCTTGGACCATGCTAGCAAAATATAAAATTCACTGGGAGGTGCCGAAACGCCGTTCCACCGCTTTCCGGCCGATATTAAGCCCTACTACGACATTTTTGCTTTATAAGTATTGGCTACTTATTAACAGTAAAGTCTATAGTAATGATTTTTAAAATTCTAACTAAAGTTCCTAAGAATTATAATAGAAACGAAAAGTATTGATTCAAAAAATTAAAGTCCCGGTTTCAATTTTCTTCAAAAGTGGCAATTCTTTTTAAACACAGACAATTGTTTTAATGTACATTTAAACACAGATAATATGCACGAGCGAATACAGGAAAGTGGTCATGGGGGATTATGACCCACCTCTCTCTGAACAGAGATTAATTTAAAATTTATAGCGGTTTATCGGATGACATCATCAAGATTACTAAAATTTTTAATTTCGTAAAAACCGTAAATAAAATGACAGAATAATAAAACTGAAAATGAGTTGCAAATTTTCGAAGTCTTCCTTTTCATGTTCACCAAAAGTAGACACGTATGACCACTAGAAAAAACCTCTTGGATCAGTCACATTTTCAATTTCTTAAAAACTTTATGATAATATAATAATCCATAAATTTATTGTGTCTAGAATTTACATTCATCACAAGAGTTTGGCTGATTACAGAAAAATACAATATTGGTTTATAGAACAGTTACCAATAGTACTAAAAATAACTATAATTTTACTCTAACGTAACTATAATAAATTAGGAAGAAGAAACAATTAACGGAATACATCAAATTAGTCTAAAATCAATTTTCACTCATTCATAATAAACAGAGCCGTGGAGAAAAATAGCGGGCCCCGGAAATAAACTACATTCTTTTAAAACATTCCTCCCAAAAGAATAAGTTATGAGCAAAAAACCTTTTTCCTGGGCCCTCTACCGACAGTTACGCGCCCCCTCCTCAAGCCCGGGCCCCGGGACTAGAACCCCAGCTACCCCATCCTCTCGTCGGGCCTGATAATAAAGCGCGCAATCTCAATACACTGACAGTGTAGTGATAAATTGCCGTCAAGTTCTTATTAATTGCAGCAGTTATTACTTCCAAGAACATAATATGCGTAAAGTTCCCGTCATTCAATTCCGTTAATAAACCGGACACAATCTCAGTGCACCATAAACCGGATATTCGAAGAAAAACTGTTCCATAGTTTCGTGAGCTTACAAATTGCATATTGTACACAGTTCTAAGGGAGTGAGCTTGTGGGCACTTCCATGTAGATAAATGTCTGCAATTTCTCCACCAGTTGTACGAAGCTGAACAATTACTCGCTGCAGTTTTATTGGCATATCCCTTTGTAAATATGGTTGCACACCACTAACTAATTGCAATACGGGTAAAATAAACAATAATTTGAGTTAGCCAATTGTTCAATATCATCTTTTATACATTTATCTTTTAAAGCAGCAATAAATTGTTTTTGTGATACAAGAGCAGATGGATCACCGAATAAATTACTGTCAGTAATAATTGGTTGTAAAATATACTTCAGTTGGCAGTACCAATTATATCTTCTATCTACTTCACCATTAGTCTCGCTTAGTTTTACTAGCCTGTTGAAACAGAGTCTTGGATATCTTTCTCCACTCATCAATAGCATTTTTTTGATCCAATTAAGTGTCAATTCTAAAAGTTTTCGAAGTCTTTCTTTTCATATTCATCAAAATTAGACACGTATGACCACTAGAAAACAACATCTCGGATCAGTCACATTTTCAGTTTCTAAGAAACTTTCAAGATTTTTCATTTCCTTAAAAACTGTAAGCAAAATGATAAAATAATGAAATTGAATGTGGATTGTAGGTTTTCAAAGTCGCTTTTTCCATTTTTAGCAAAAATGTCAAATAGGGCAACTAGAAAAACTCTTCTGTTCGATGATATTTATAAAAGAAATTGAGTCATTTTTATAGCAAAACGAAAAAATTCGCACCCAGATTCCTCTAATTCAGTCAATCTCCCTATTAATTCAAATCACTTCAGTACAGTTTGCTTTAAGGGAAAGAGAGTCTTCTTTTCTAGAAACGTTATCAAATTTACTAACATTTTGCAGTCGCTTAAAAACCCTTAATAAAATGACAATATGATGAAACTAGAAGAAAATTATTGGTTTTCAAACTCGCTCTTTAATGATCACTTCGGAGCACACTAGTTCGCCGCTCCCGCGGTCAGATAACCCTGAAGCGTAGTATACCAGTTTGCTCTAGTGACCGTATACTAGTTCGCTTCCGTCTAGACCGTATACAAGTTTGCTCTTGTAACTATATACCAATGCGATTAAGGTTCACTCAAAGAACCCAAAGAAAGAGAAATTACACAAATTGAACAGCAAAATAAAAATGTTTTTATTTGTGTTTTATAACTTAATATTAAATACATTATAAATTTGCTGTAAATTTGTGTGACATAAATTTTACAAAGTCGAATCTTCTTATTATATTTTGTTTCAATAATGATATTTTTTCCTCTACAAATTCCTTACGCAAATCAACTGCCTTGCAATACACTTTTTCTGCTTTTATTAAAACGTTTTTGTGTTCTTGAGAAAATTATATTTATATTTATTTACAGCTAACATGGGTTTGCCTTTTTCAATTACCATTTTGGTATCGATGACAAAATTATACAGATTGGTTGTTAAACAAGTTTTATCTACAACTGATTAACCACAAATAATAACTAATGTGTGAATATTTTCTATTCATCTTATTATATGGAATATCCCCACCGTCATTTAGGTAATTAATTTTACCTGTCAGTAGATAACAAGTCGGGAGCGAACTAACCTACGTCCCTTTTTCAAGATAAGATTAAAATCTGACCGCGGAAGCGAACTAGTATGCACCCGATCACTTGAGTACATGTTTTTTTTTAAAATTTTCAATCTCAAAACAGCATTATGAAACCTTTAGAGAAATATTACTCCCTTTTAATCCGAGAACTGTATCCGCCCCTGATAACATCTGTATTGTAAGTATTTAATATAGTTACCGATATCATATTATATAGCCTAGAAACCCATGGGATATTGCATGTCAAATTTGCATATACATGAAAAATATTTATATTGATCTTAACTTCAACATTCTGCACAAGTACAAGTCCTCTTAAATAGGTCGAACATTAGATCGAAAGCTCTTTGAAAATAGTCTGTTGTATCAAATAAAGTGTTTCTCTTTAAACATTGGTTAACCAGTTTACCATAGTTGCCACGTGTATTTAAGCTTATCGTTATTGCTTTCCTCATCACACATCTAAGGAATAAAATCCTAGTCTAAAATTTATATTTTTTTATTATGTAGAACAAAAAGATACTATAAACGCCCATGTACTCTCTAGATTTAAGTCACCCTAATACATATGTATATACAATAAATATAAGAAAGCACCACATATTATTTTTTATGGTTCGTAGAATTTAAAATAATCTCCTTATTTTTATATTCCCTGCTCTTATTTCATTTTTTTTTTTTTATATAAATGTGGTAAATTTAAAATAAAATGAAAAAATTATTCGCAGTAAGCAGTCTATAAAAAAAGTTGTTGGTTGATTTCGTCTTACGATTTACCCCCTCATGCATTTATACATATCTTGAATGTAAAATAAATGTATTTAGTTGTTATTAAGTTCACATCAGTGTTAAACATTTTACAATGAAGGTGCAAATACCCCGAAGTTATTCGATTTTATAGTAAAAATGTTTTTTTGCATTGTGCGGGTAAATATATACATACATATATGTGCCCGTTGTATGACAATCCTCCCCTAGTTTTTTACATTTTTTCAAAAGATTTCATAAATGCTCATATTCAATGTTTTATAATCATATTTTTTTTATGAAAATAACCCCATTTTTTAAAGAAAAAATTTTGTCTATATATACTATGTATAATTATCTCAATTGGATTCCAATTTTTTCTTAATTGTAATGTAATATGTATATAAAGATGTTAAGGGTTAATACCATATTTCTTCTGTTACAATTATTTGGAATTTGTTCGTTTAACGAATTTTTATATTTTGAAACCATAGGTTGATAATTATATATGTAGCCCATATTATTTTACATAATAGCAAATTATTCCGTTTAGACGTTAGCAGTAACTCTACAGTTGAAATAATATTTATTGAACTTCATATCAGGAATGTCTCCCAGCATTAAAATACCGTCAATTTTTCACACTGTTTTACTAAAAAATAAAAAAAAATAAAAAAATGGCAGTTAGTCCTTTTTTAATATCAATAGAATGTCATATATTTTTATTTTTTCCTTATATAAACATATATTTACAGGTAGCCCCCGAAGAACACGGTACTCGAAGAACAAAGGTCTCGAAGAACACAGGTACCTTCCCCCGAAATACACGGTTTCAAACAACACGATTTTTAAGTAATTCTTTTGAAAAAGAATAAAATACACATATGTATTGTATATTTGAAATGAAGTTACACCGGTCCTCAATGTACGCGAATATATCCGTTCCATGTAGATTTAATTTACACTAATAAAAATCGTGTAAATTGAATCTGCCATTATAAAATGAAAATAATACTGGAAATAAACTCTACTAAAAATTTTAGAGAATTTTATAATAGAAATGTACGAATATGTAGTTTACGTAGGGTAGTGTCGTGTAAGACGGCGCACTTAACAATTAGGTGGCTATAAAAAAATTACGAAAAATGTTATAGTAGTAAATTGTATTTATTCTAGTACCTTAATGATTAGTTAACGCTGTGATAAAGGATTTTTATTATAAACTCAGTACCGACCGAGTTATTAAAAAAAATTCACAAAATGGGAAGTGCGCACTCTTACACGACCGGTCGTGTAAGAATGAGCATTGAGGTCGGTAAGATGGCGCACTTATTAAAAAGCTTGGAACTGAGCACAAATCACATTTAAACAATCCCGCACCTAAGTAACAGGCACTTCTTCATATTTTTCGTTATTCTAAACTTTGATCGTAAGTAACGGTAGGTCGTAGTCAAAAAATAACGAAATTTTTGAACGTTTAAGTGAAACAAGTTATGGGTATTTCAAACGAGTAGGAGAGCTATGACAGTACGGCGGCATACTACGTCGTCAAAAGTATGAGAATACCCTGACGCAAGGTGTGCCCACACTTTTGACGCCGTACTATACTTAATGCTATAGTACACTACCGTGTCAAAAATGTCGATACACCTTGGGCTAGGGTGTCCCCACACTTTTGACAATATAGTGTGCCAGCGTACTGTCCATAGCTCTTTTACTCAAACGTATTGCGATTGTTAAAACCTATTTTTCGTTATCGAGACTTACCAATTACTTATATAAATTGATTACAACTGGTTAATTTAGGCTCCGTTAATCCAATTGATTGGGTCAGCAATAACACATTTTAAAAAAATTAATTTTCGTAACTTTTCGTAATGGAAAACTTTTGATCGTAAATATTTCGTGAACGATGCGTCGGAGCGAAAAAATAACGAAATTTTTGAAGGCTTAAGCGAATCAAGTTGTGGGTATTCCAAACATTTTACGACTATTAAAATATTGTTTTCGTTATCGAGAATTATCGATACCGAATTACTTTTTATAAATTGGTTATAATTGGTTAATTTTAGGCTCCACCAGTCCCACTGATTTTATTAGCAATAGAATGTTAAAAAATTACTTTTCGTTATCGCTAGTTTTCGTAATCGTAAACTTTTGAATTTAGAGTGTACGAAAGCTTGCTGTATAGAATTCCTTAAAAAAGTTAAAGAAAAACGTGATAAAAGAAACTGTCATGTAAGAATGTGTGCCTTTGTACTGCATCATCTTACACGCCTGCCAATTGTCAACAAAATCATCCTGTGGGAACCATCCACGCGTACTGACACAAATTAAAGTGATCGGAGCTAGTTCGTGACTATTTTTACTAGCCACAGGAACATTCATAACTTTTAACTTGTTTCGACATAAACCGTAGTAACATATTCAAATTCGAGAGAAATAATATCAAATCGTACTAAAAATTTTAAACTTATCTAGAATATTGGAATTATGTCGTAAACCAATATTTTTTGGTGAGCAATTACAGATACCCGAACACTTCAAAACACGATTCAAATTTGTTACAAATTTCGTTCCTGTTTCGAGAAAAGAGGAGTGTGCACTCTTACCGACCGCGCCATCTTATACGACCCTACCCTATGTATTTGAATTCTAAAAATATCGCTATTTACGACATCGATAATTTTTGATAACGAAAAGTAGGTTTTGACAGTCCCAGTATGTTTGGAATACGCACAACTTGCTTCGCTTAAGCCTTCAATAATTTCGTTATTTTTTCGCTACGACGCACCGTTTACGAGATATTTACGATCAAAAGTTTACGTTTACGAAAAGTATCGAAAATTAATTTTTTTGAAAACATTCTATTGGTGCCTAAATCAATGGGACTAATGAGCCTAAATTAATCAATTATAATCAGTTTATGATGAATAACTCGGTATCGATAATTTTCGATAACGAAAAGTAGGTTTTGAAGTCACAATACCCGTACGGAATACCCACAACTTGCTTCGCTGAAGTCTTCAAAAATTTCGTTATTTTTGAGCACGATGCACCGTCTACGAAATATTTACGATCAAAATTTTACGATTGCGAAAAGTAACGAAATGTAATTTTTTAAAAATATTCTATTCTTGACCAAATCAAAGGGACTAATAGAGCTTAAATTAAACAATTATAACCAATTTATGATAAGTAGTTCATTATCGATAATTTTCGATAACGAAAAGTAGGTTTTAACAGTCACAATATGTTTGGAATACCCACAACTTACAAATTAAACGGAACGTTTTTTTATTTTACTTTTTCTTATTTTCACACTTGAAATGGAATGTCTGTCTGTCTTTGTAGTCTCGAACAACACGGTTTCAAAGAACACGGAACCAATTAACCGCGTTCTTCGGGGGATTGCTGTAATACTTTACGGTCCGATGACACAACATTTGTGTCATGACCAGAAAAACCGTAGGTATTGGTAACTTGGATCTCAGCATACACTCATAGTTCAAAATAGAAAGCAATGTTTGTATGTATACCTTACTGATGTACGCGATGTACGCTTTGTACAGAATTGTTAACGTACAGCGTTGTGCTAGTCTCTGGGAAAATTAACTAAGTACATAGACTGTATATTTTTAAATACAAGAAAATTTTCGCAAATTTTATCAAGCATTAAATATAATATAAATGTGTTTTACATGAGGATTCTACTTTATTTACAAAATTCGCAACTTGACTGGCTTTTGTAAAAACAAAATATTAATTCAATTCTCATTAATAAAATTAGCTAATTTAAAAGTTATCAAATACCTATCCACTGACTCCCAATTGAAATGTGAAATTCGGCTACTATATGCTTCAATGAAATTCACAAGGACTATCTAGAGCCCAAGCCAAATAACTCCTGAAAATTTTATCTGCGCAAAGGTTTTGCACATTGAAAGATTTTACAGACATACAGACAGGCAAGCAGACACAGAACCAAATTTCTGATTTTGGAGGACAAATTTTTCATTTCTAAAAAGTGATTGCTACCTTGACGTAGACAAGAAAGTAAGAATCATTTGAATTATTATAAATAAACTATATACCTATATAGCAAAAAATTATTTCTTGTTTAAATCATCTACACAAAATGGCAATTAATTTTTGGAGGATCAAGCAGACCTAAAAGGTGCACGGACCATCGCCATCACTAACAATCGCCACCAGTTTTATATTTTAGGTCGTTGTAGAGAGGAACTTGTCCCTACATATTATTTAACAAGAGAACATTAAAAGCAATAAAATTTTACAAGTCAGTTTTACATTGGAACAAATTGTAAATAAAATATATCAAATATTTGGTGGAATTACTTACATATTATGTTATAAATTCAAAAATGTTGTAGCTTTAACTATCGGGTCCAGAAAGTAGTATTTCCTTTTAGATATCGTCAGCTGAGTATTGGTTTGTATCAAGTCAACTTTTTAAACATTTTTTCTAGATAGTTGTTTTGTTAGTTTTGGGAATTGAGGAAGCCGAAACAACTATCAGAAAATTCTTTCTTTAACAACTGACTTGGTACAAACGAATACTCAGCTGACGATATGTGTGCACAACTTTTCAAAATGACGTCAGTTAGACAAAAATTAATTTATTTGAATCTTTATATTTATTGCTTTTCTTACATACCGTACATACAGTATTATCATCTAGGCCTACTTACTATACGTTACATAATATGGTAACAATAGTGGGTGGGTAAACCTGAACAACAAGCGTAAAAAAATATTACACCCATTTCAACAAAATCAAATTAAGAAATTAGAAAACCCAGAACAATAAATAAGTAAAAGCGCCGATGTACCGGCTAAATGATGGCATAAACACTATGACATGCAAATTAATAACGAAATTTTTACTGTTCATTTACATTTTTTTTTCTTGTAAAACTGGCTTATAAAATTTTATTTCTTTTACTTTTAATATTTACCTGTTGGATGTAAACACAGTAAGTCACACGGGCAGGTATAAGCAAGCTAATACTGATGACGATTGTCACTGGTGGTGATTAACATATGGTCAAATATAATGAGTTATAGGCTAAAGCAACATGAGCGTTTTTTAACGCCTAGTTTTGAGCGTTAATTAACGCTAGAAATATAGGCAACATTGATATGAATCTAGGTGGCTACACGTAGCGGAAATTATCGCTCAGTCTGGAAAGAGACACGCGTTCTCAAGGTCATAACGCTAGAAGATGGATCTGGACGGTCCAGACCTATGCGGCGATAAAAAACGCGTGTGACGCATCTGGCTGGCCACACAAGCGACAACTAACGCTATTAACCTCAAACGCAATATCCGTCATATTATACCCTATATGTATTGAGAAATACAGATTAATGATTCAATTTCATTCTGTTTTCATACTTCAAATTTATAACACAATAAATATTGAAATGAAATTTGTCGATAATGAGCTATTAAATCTTAAAGTTCAAAAGCACTAATGGCGTTATTTATCGCTCGTGTACCCGCGGATCAGCGTTAAAAAACGTCGCGTTAATTTCCGCTCAAAATTAGGCGTTAAAAAACGCTCGTGTAGCCTTATAGCCATACAGCCAGGTATAAACAAATTAATGGGTTGGTGACGATTGTCGCACATTTTCAGTTGGTGGCGATTGTCAGTGGTGGTGATTGTCAGTGATGACAATTGTCATATATTCACCTAAAATCAGTGTCACTATAATACAAATTGTCACGATGAATATCTATATTGGTAAGCTGCTTCTCTTCTAAATAATATAGAGAAGTAAAAAATATCAGCCTCTATGAACAAATATGTATATATAGAAATGAGAGAAAAAATTAGATAGCTGTTTGGTTACAACGTAGACATACGTATACAGTACAAAACGTAGGTATATCTAATTGTAAAAGATAGGATACAAGAGTCTAAAACAAAGAAAAGAAGTCAAACGAACGGATAAGAAACGTGAACAAAATAAGACTATTGATAGCAAAGTAAAAGAAAAATAGGTGTCGTTGTAAATACTAAGTATGGCTTTGCCAGAAAAATTCTGTACAAAAATATAGCATACAGTATGACAAGCTACTTTCCAATATACTAGAGAGAAAATAGTTTAAATTATTACATATATATTGTCGTTTTAACGGTTCAGTGGTAAAATTGTAACAATCAGATTCTAGACTCCACTTCTGAACAAAGTAAAAAAAAAAAAAACTAAGTTTGACTGAGAAGAATATTTTTACGTAAACTCTTGTCGTAATACTATTTCTACGATTGCTGTAAATCTTGTGATCTCCAGTTTCTCTTTCGGAGACATAGATAAAAAAAAAAAAAATTAGTGAAATTTTGATTACTATATGAAGTTACTGACACAATTTTAGTTTGATTGTTTTTATCAAGTACCAGTACTAGCATTGTTTTTCAAATTTCTTAGATCCCGGTTGAAAAATAAAAGACGAAGAGACAATTTAAACTTCAGCATTTCGTAAACGGAATTTGGCGAAACCGATATGATAGAGTTTTCTACGATCCCTAACTAGAATCTTAACACTTAGATGTCTATGAAATTGTTACATTAAGCATTTACTTATATAGTAATTAAAGTCTTAAAATAAATATTTATGGAAAAATATAGATATTTTAACCCAGAAGACCAACATGATTTTCATATATGATGTGCGTACATATGAAAACTAATCCTAGTAATGAGTGGAATATAACAAGAGAAAATTTTACGCTGCTAGCAAACTGATAACAAATACTCCTCCTTCACACGCCAAATTTTCCACAGTAGGCTCTATACAGAGAGAAAATTCATATAAAAATTACTGTGCTCAGCACCACAATCGACGTGTAAAAGGCGAACATATTCAATTTTGTACGGTAAAAATATAAAAATTATAATTAATCATAGAAAATTTAAAGGATAAAATTTGTAAAACAGCACAGTAAAAAGTTCCATTGCCGACAGTTTAATTGTTTTTCTTACAAAAATTACCATGCTGTCTTAAAATAGAAGAAAAGTAGAAAAGAATAAATGGTGTATAATAGTAGAAAGAAAGAAAGATAGAGAAGGTATCAACGTTGTCACATAGCGAGGCAAGCTGCAGAAAGTATCAACACAATCATATATAAAGGTCACATAGCAGGACTGTTAGTGTTGCAAGTAGCTGATTAGCTGGTGTGGTGTCGTGTGGTGTCGAATCAGTGTTCATTAGAATGTCTTGACGGATGGTCATCGTTTAATTCATCATTTTGTTACTCCACTATCTTCAGTATTAAAATATATTGTTGCCAATCATTTTTGTATGGATCATAAAGAATCAAAGGTCGGAAAAGATCGGGCATCTTCGAAGTTTTTACAGGTACAGCCGAAGCAACATAAGGTTTCGGGTCAGATGCGCAAATGAAAGAGTACGACAACAAGAATTAAATTATAACATATATGCATAAGAGTGTGATAGAAGTTGTGTTACCACATTAAATTTTACCATACTTTAATATATTTTTTACTTTGGTCGTCGATCGCGCATGCATTAAAAGAGAGCATGGTAATTTTTCTGAAATTTTATCTACAAAAATTATATGATTTTTCTCTCCGTGTATACACGTCAATCTAAAGCTTATTAAAAATAAGGTCTTTTTCTATATCTTTTCTAGTTTTCAAATTAACCAAACGAAATCAGAAATTTAACGAAATTTTCTATAATTGCTACCAAAGTCATTGGTCAACCAGATCAATTTATAAAGTCAACTATGGCTTAGTATAATTTTTAAATAGCCACGTTCAGGTGCGGGGTAACAGTCTTTAGAAGAACTTAATTTTTTTTTTTTTATTGGTTTTTGGTACGTAACAGCTTAGGTCATATGTACCCTTGTAATGTGCTATTAAGTTTTGAGGTTGGAATGGTTATTGATGGATAATGCGGTATGGTAGTGTAGATGATGTATCTCCTCCGGTTGGTACCGAACTCACGATCTTATCAACCAAGAGCGGAGTTGCTAGACACTAGACCAGCTCGGGGTCCAAGAACTTAATTAATAAAAGCTCAGATATTGTAAATATTTACATATTCTATCACCTAGTATAACTTTTTAATAGGCAATTTAGTCAACCTATTGTAGTCTACATTAGAGATGTCGAATAATTAATCGATTAGTCGATTTAGTCGACTAATTTTGTTTACATTTAGTCATATTTTAGTCGACTATTTTACCTTTGATTAAATGATTAAAATGATTAATTTTTTTTAAATGACTAAGAACGACTAATTTAACAATTTTTCTGTATTATTGATTGGACTTCAAAAAATGAAAACTAAAAAATTATCTATTTGTATGATTTTTCACTTTTATGTGATTAATATAGTGCGATATTTCATATCTTTCTTTTTCTTAAAAGAAAAAAATTAAAAGTCCATAATTAAATTCGAAAGAAAACCTCGGTTTTGAAAGAGTTACATAGGTTACCTTATTCATAAATTCGACTAAAAATTTAGTCGAACAGTCGATTACTCTCTGCTCGATATTTTCGACTAATGACTAATTTTATCTGAAAAACAATTTTAGTCGAATAATCGACTAACTGCTTCTCGGTCCGACATCACTAGTCTACATACAATATTTATGTATATTCCTTAATGTGAAACCCCCGCACCGCTCACTCACTCTTTATGTTTCTGTGTACAAGAGTGAAAGAGAACAAAGGGTTTCCCTTAGAGAATAATTACTGTAACATATAATACCTATATATTAGTGTCTCTCAACAATTTTTGGCCATTATCCACCATTATTATTCGTTATCCGTTAAAAAATTTTGAAATTTTAGCAGGCGCCGGGAAAGATTATTCAGAGCGAAATCATTTTGGGTACGCTATTAAAAGACAGTGAAACGAGTATCTATATCTAGTATCCATAAAATTTTATCATTACAAATACTTCCAATTCTGAATATTTTAAATTTGAAAATTAAACCTAAATAAAAATTCCAACCAAGTTTATTATAGCAGTAACGTTATACATTATGTGTAACCCTCTTCAAGTTACTCTACGGAATACGAACGGCAGACGTTTAACTGTCCAAGACTGTATAAACATAACATATTATGTTTATATTGTAACAAAACACATTCACATTTCATGACAGGCTTTCGTCATTGTCGGAATGCAATACAAAATCAAGATTGGATTTCAAATAGAACAAAACTACCCTATTCTCCTTTCATTCAAGACTCTTAAGCACATATATACATACTATATAGGTGCATATGTATCCATATACAGTGTTCAATAAGTTTGGAAACCATTTAAAGCCACGCAAATACTTTTAGGACCGATCACAGTTCGTTGTTGGTCGAGTCTTAGTCCGATAAAATATTCTTAAATGAGGTACAAATGACTGTATTCACATTATCAGTCATGATTGGATTGGAGCTGGACTGGTGTTGATAGTGTAAAACTGTAAATACACTAATTTATTTTTATGGTTTAAAATTATTTTACCAGGCCAAGACTGAACCAAGAACGAACTGTAATTAGCATTATCTACCCTAGAATTGACCCTTACTTTATCACCCGGTCAAATCCCCTCCATCCTACTTTTAAATACGATTTCCGGAAAGAAGTATCGGATCCGAGTGCCTTCGCGAGCCTCGTCTACATCCGATTGTTACTTCGACAGTCGGCTTAATGATTGCATCGGAAAACCATCGCACAAATAAAAGTCCAAGTGTAATGTAAAACTTCACTCTTTTATTTCTTACGACTCAAATTTACCACGAAATAGTAATTTAATTAAAAAAAATTTTCTACAGATGAAATTAAAATTTTTACAAAACTGGTCTTATGATTCAGGAAATAGTCTCATGATTCAAGATGAACTTATCAAATCACAACTTTCACGATAATATTTTTGGGTAAATTTAGGGCTAAAAAAATGAATTTTAAATAACATTTTTTTAGGGCCGGCGCAACCATATAAGCGAACTAGGCGATCGCCTAGTGCATTAGAAATCGAGGGGCGCCAAAAATCTGGAAAAATAAAAATTATAAATTTTGTAAGCACTATACGTATTTCTATTAACTAAATTCACTTTCCAAACGATTTTAATATTTATGTATTTTTATGTCGAAAGGTTGATCGGATCATATGGTCACATACAAACTGAACGGTGTTTCTTTAGAAAAGTATATTAAGAAAGGGATTAGTTAACCTTTTTTTTAAATTATCTTCATCAAAATCGTCTTTTTATGATTTTTTATTAAAATATTTTTCTAATACTCTGAAAAGAGTCAATGTTTATCTGCATTACATTGTTGGTCAAGTGGTCGGAAAACGACATTTCATATTACACGATCTAATGTTATTCCAATTAATAATGAAAGTGATTCCAGACTACAAAAAATCTATTCAGAATTAAAGAATTGCTTTGAAACATTTCTGTAATGCTTAAGAAAGTGCCGATATTTATGTGAATTACATGGTCGGTCAAGTGGTCGGGAAACGACATTTCATATTACACGACCTAATATTATTTCAGATAATGCGAAAATGACTCTGGGCTACAAGAATTCTATTTATAATTAAATAATTGCGCGCTTTTAAACATTTCTCTAATGTTCAAAAAAGTATCGATGTTTATCTGCATTACTTGTCAGCCAAATGGTCGGAATACGATATTTTATATTACACGATCTAATGTTATTCCTGTTAATGACGCAAATGATTCTAACCTACAAAAAAGATGCAGGAAACACTGGTAGTCTTGGCGACAGTATCAGCTGACCAAGAATTAGCGGGAACTATCGTCTTGAATATACTAGTTTTTATATTTTGTAAGCTTAAGACTAGAGAAAGTAAAATATAATCTTCAGTTTTTTGTTTTCTGTTTTGTTTTCTCTATTCTTATGTTTTCGAATCTCTTTTTATTATACTCGCTTTCAGTTAAATTTAAGCATGACTCATTACTTAGGAATTTAAGGAATTCCAATGCTAGAACTTTAAGAAAATGTTTGTCTTAGATAATAGCATACAGTGGCCATCCAATGGTACGTACTCCGATTTTACGTAGTGACGTCAGCGATTTAGTGGAGTTCTCCTCTCACAGATATGTTGTTGTTTGTCTGTGTTGGTGAAAATTTATGTACCAAGCCAGAGTCAGGGCCGTAGGTAATATTATCTGAGGGTCTCGTAGCCTTTAAAAATTTAAAATTTCACTGCAGATATAGTATATGTACATATTCTGTATACGTAATATGCAAAATGCAAATGCAAAATGAGTAACGTAAAATTCTAGAATATTCTAATCGTTAGCTAGCCAAGTTATCAAAAAGCAGACTTCACCGTTGAATTGGTCGTTAAAAATGAGATTAAACAGAGTATAGTGTGACAAAAATTCTAGAATGTTCTATTTGTTAACTAGCAAAGATATTAAAAAATTAATTGTACCATTTAATTGTCTATATTGGAATAGAGGTAAAATACACATTTTGACAAATGTTCTGGAATATTCTATTCGCCAACTAGCAAAGATATTCAGAAACAGACATCGCCATTGAATTGGCTACCAAAAAAGAGACCAAATAACACATTTTGAGAAATGTTCTAGAATATTCTATTTGTCAACTAACAAAGATATTGGAAAATCTACTGCACCACTTAATTGCCCAATCGAAATTAAACTAATGTAAACCAAATGTCCGATTTTGACAAAAAATTTTTGCTATTTGATGAATAGAATATTCTAGAACATTTATCAAAATGTCCTATTCCGTTTTTTATTCGATGGCCAATTAAATGGTACAATCGATTTTTCGATATCTTTGTTAGTTTATGAATAGAACATTCTAGAATTTTTGTCAAAATGCGCTGCTTAATCTAATTTTTAGTGCCCAATTCAATAGTGAAGTTTGTTTTTTGGTATCTTTGCTAATTCACGAGAAGAATATTCTAGAATTTTTGTCAGCTTCCGCTATTTGGCGTCTTTTACGCTGATGAATGCAATAGTGAAGTTGATTTTTCGACAGTTTTCTAAAAGTCGTCACTCATATTCATTAGTATAAGATTCGATTTCCTTTGTCTACAGAACCGAATTTTAGATGTAAATTGTCTCTTAAGATAATATTGTTTTAAATAAATTCAGATAAATAATATTTACCAACCCCCGAAACAAAAGTTTACCGACGCCCCTGATCTTCCGATTTTACGTACTACCCCTTAAATTGCACCGACCACTACGTAAAATTGGATTTGTGGTGTAATTTCTATGGATAAAATATACAAAAAGTGTTTCTGATAATGTTATTGTCCTACAATAACCAACTAGAAAATAGAATTTGACAAGCGGACAATTCAAAATTTAAAAAAATTCTACATACCTATTTAAATTAATAATTAATCATAAAACTTATTGAGTCAAAATGTATTTCTTTACATTCAAATATACTAAATAAAGTTACTTAAAATTAGAGTGACATAGTTTTTTCTGAAATAAAAAGCTTAATTAAAGTCAGAATCTTAGCATTTTTATGTTTTTGGCCATTTTGGCTATGTAGATGATATAGATGCCGTTTGATGTGACTTTTTTTACCTTCTACGTCTAAAATAATATTTTTATAGCATCTTTTTCTTATCACTACTGAGTTCATTTTACAATCTTTGTTTGACTAACAATATTATTTACAATTTCAACAAAATATTTTAAAAAAAAATTTAAGAAAATATGTGTTACAATATTGTTTAAACTCCTGTCACACAAACTAGAGAACGCATTTAGAAAATATTAGTAAATGTATTTATTAAAAATAGGTAGATTCTGTGCCGCTTCTAACGAATGGTAATACTACACTAAACGTTCGGGTTAGGGGATTATAAATAAATACACACTCACACACTTGAAAAGTAGGGGAAGTGTGAGTTACGGGGGTCGACTACTGAGCAGAAGTGGGGGTACAGGAATTCTTAGAATTATGTTCTCCTACTGCCCCGTAAGCGAACTGATAACGAAAGTCGGCTGTAAGAAGATTTAATTGTGTTAATATACTTTGTAAAAAACTTTCACAAAGTTGAAGATAGTTAGAAGTTGAAGATTCGATGAAAGTTAGAAGTTGAAGATTCGATGTATTCAAGTTCGAGGTCACCAAAAGATATTTCGCCTAGGGCGCCAAATAACCTTGCACCGGCCCTGTATTTTTTTTTTGTTTAATTTGAAAGAATTTATTATAAAGTCATCAGGAAAAAGCACGATGGCAGAATTTTAATATTACTCAAATTTTGAGCCATTTTGTACATTATTTATATCTAACTTCAATAAAATGGAGAAGCTAATTTTATAGTGTTCTATTAATCATTTTTTGTTTACTAGATTTAAATCTAGCAATATTCATTTATGTACGTTGTTTGGATTCAGATCGGCAATTATTTTAGCCTATCGACATTTTTAGCTCTGTAACAACAAGCTCTGTTTTAGCTCTGGTACAACCTATCAATTAACGTTTGATATGTTCTTATAGTTAAAATAGCTATTCAATCGATTATTGCAACTTTTTCGACACAATTTTCATGTTTCTCATTTAATAAGAACCTGACCCGGCAAGAACCATTAAGCGCTACTGAATAACAAAATATCTATAACAATGATTTGCTTTTAGTCGAATTTTCTCCGAAAATTATGGTCCGGGGGCCAGGGGGTGTTTTCATCATTGATAACCACTCGTCTGTAACTTCGTGTGCGGCTTCATTCTGACGAGTCTTCCAAGTTTTTTATCTACGAAAATTCTTATAAGTGCGGCGTTTACTAAATACGCAATTGCGAAAGACGTTAATTCAACGATGTTATAAACAGTTATTACCAACGTTTTACTTTTAAGTTTACGTAAAAGATAATGAAGTAACCTAAGCGAAAATATATTTGTCCGACAAAAATGGTGCGCCGTTCGCCGTGTCCGCCGTCTGTAATTTGGCTAAGTTAAGGCGGACACGACGAACGGTGCACCATTTTTGTCGGACAAATATATTTTCGCTTAGGTTACTTCATTATCTTTTACGTAAACTTAAAAGTAAAACGTTGGTAATAACTGTTTATAACATCGTTGAATTAACGTCTTTCGCAATTGCGTATTTAGTAAACGCCGCACTTATAAGAATTTTCGAAGATAAAAAACTTGGAAGACTCGTCAAAATGAAGCCGCACACGAAGTTACAGACGAGTGGTAATCAATGATGAAAACACCCCCTGGCCCCGGACTATTAGACTTATACAGTCTATACGATAAGAGCTGCCAGAGGCGAGAGTAGGGGCGCTATCCGTTTTCGGACCCGTAGAACACGAATATGTAGAAAAAAAATGTCTGATATATATATATATATATATATATATATATATATATATATATATATATATATATATATATATATATATATATATATATATATATATATACATATATATATATAATATATATATATATATATATATATATATATATATATATATATATATATATATATTCCCGCCACCCTTTAATTTGTGTAGGGCCCACCTATGGAAGTTAAGAGATGAAATTTGGTAAATGGGGCTCATTTTCGAGGCACCTCATACTATCAAAGTGGGGTCAAATTTTGGGCAAATTTTTTTCTGACCCGACCTTTAAGGGGGTAGTGGGGGGCGGAAAAGCAATAAAACTTTTCCAAACCGGTTTTAAATAATGTTTCGGTCAATTATCTACAACATATCCAAAATTCAGCTTCCTAGGATGATTTGGTGGGAGTAGAGGGGGGAAAAACGATTTTCGCTGGATCTAACAAGCCCCCAGCCCCCCAGAATTAACGTAGAGGGTTGAAATTTGGTGTGTTGATAAAGTTTGTACCTAGGTTGTGCTTTTTGGAGGTTTTAATATTTTACCCCCACCCCCCTCATTTTTAAGCTACAATTTCACGCATTTTCGACGTTTTCGAAGTTTGTACCACTCGCACAGGTCACCCAAATAAACCTAGAGGGCTGAAATTTTGTATTCGGATTGAGTTGGTATCAAGGGGGTGCCTTTTGGGAGTCTCGACTTTCAAGCCCTACCGTCACCATTTTTATACCCAAAAGAACATGATTTTTCTTGTTTTTTAACAGTTTCGTTCGGGTCAAAATCTCCCCAAATAAACCTAGAGGGCTGAAATTTTGTGTACAGGTTAAGCTAATAGCCAGACACTGTTTTTTGGGGGTTTCAACTTTTAACCCTTACCCCCACGATTTTTGCGCCAATATTTCTTTAATTATTTTGCTTGTTTTCTAACACGTCTAGAGACGCTCTAAGGAAACCTAGAGGGCTGAAATTTTGTACGTATATTCAGTTAGTATCCAACTAGTACCTTTTAGGGAGTCCACATTACTTTTCCCCCCACTTCTTCCATTTTTACATCGGAATTGAATGCTATTGTTAAATGTGTTTTAAATGCATTACTTTTATTCTAAATACAAGTAGGCGAATAGTAATTTTAAAAAATTTAAAAAAAAGTGTATACAATTTTTTAACAAATGAAGTACATACATATTAAGTAATTTGAAAATGTTATTAAAGTCACTGTTTATTTATAAATTAGGTATTTTGGATTTTTATTATTTATAAAATAGAAATTTTGGATTTTTTTGGAAAGAAAAAATATCTTCATAAAAGCCTTCCAGTTTACTATTTAAGTTCCTTTTTTATGTTCCGAACTACCTTCGTGTAAGTTCGGAACATTATAAGATTGGTGAGTAACCGAAAATTTGAGAGAAGTGGTAAATCAGAGAACAAATGGTAAATAATAATAGAGTTTTACATTCATATATTGAATATACGCAAGAGGACTATGTATTGTATGTATTTCATGTACCTGTGAATTCTATGGTTTGGTGGCCAATGCACAATCAAGTTTACTTGATTGTACACAAAATTGCAATAAAAAAAAATTTCTCTTTCTATTTCTATTTTATAGAAGCGTGTATATATTTATCTCTTTCATTCGCTGTTTTTTCTTAAAATTATTAATAATGGAACAGATTCTAAAAATTGTTATCTTTGTCTAATAACTTATTTTAATACACAGAGAGCCATCTTTACGTATTTGTGATAATTACATACTTGCCGACCAGTCCACATAATTCATAGAAAAAATTATATACATATAGAATCCTATCAAAAATAGGGCCATATTGCTCATCATTGTATTTCTCCCCAACTGTAAGATGGCTCTCAGTGTCCGTCTTTTCGCTTATTTTATACCTATTCGTTTCGTCATAGTTCGTCCGTTTCCGTTCGTTCGTCCGTAAAGATTTGATATGATGAAAAAAAAATGTGCACGTAGCATATTTACTCATATAACTAAATTTTAACCAAATGGATTCCCATAATTTCCCACAAATTTGAACTTTTTTGTTTATAATATTAATATCTGGATCTTCTACTTCCTATATAAGTTAAAAAAATTTCATTAATAGTTTTTTAAAAAAAAAAATTTCTAAGAAAAATGTTATGCATGCAATTTGTATCAACATGTCCAACGCCACATTCGTATTCGTACACCTTAAAATTTGATAAATATTTTTATATGTTTCAAAAATTAATTACTTTATTTTCAAATTTAGAAGTATATTTACGTAGGTATGTACCTTTATTTTAAATAAACATAAAATATAATAATCCTCAAGGTCGATTTTTCCATATATTTACTGAAAAATTAAAGGAATTTCAATAGAGACCAAAAAATCGATTATGGATCTATGCTACCAAAATAAATTTTTCAGAAAGGACTTAAATTGTAAGTAGGCGACTATTTAACACTTAATATGTCATAAAGGACCACAAACAGGATCATAAATTAGAAAATAACTCTTGAAATATGGATAAAAAATACTACATCTTGTTCTAAATTGTCATTTTTGAATGAATAAATTAACAAAAATCCACCAAAGAGCCCTAAAATGGTCAGGATAAGGTGAAAGGATTACATAGCAAAGAAATTTCGCACCGAAAGAATTTCTCACGTTATTAAAACACGTGATATATACCGTGGGAAAAAATGCATGTAAATAACATATATAAACAAGGATAAATAGACTGTTCCAGAAACTACATAAATAAGGATTCTGAATCTCGATGTAACAAAATATTCCCAGATAAACGTAAAATTAAGATTTTCATCATTGACCATGTCCTTAAATCCTTATTTTCCTACATTTTAAAGCAATATAAGTTTTATTATTTATTTATGTTACTTATCACGTACATTCCCACGGTATATATCACGTCTTTCAATAACGCGAGAAATTCTTCCAGGACAAAAATACTTTGCTAAGTAACCTTTTCACTTAATCCTGACCATTCTATCATTCTTTTATGGATTTTTGTTAATTTTTTCATTAAAAAATGACAATTTAGTGTAAGATGTAATATTCTTTATCCATATTTCAAGAGTTATTTTCTAATTTATTATCCTGTTGGTTACCCTTTATGACAAATTAAATGTGAAATAGTTGTTCACTTATTATTTAAGAGGTTTAAGGACTTTCTGTAGGAATTTATTTTATTAGCATACATCAATAACAATTGCTTGAACTCCATTAAAATTTTTCTATTTTTTCGGCAAATTAATCAAAAATTTGACCTTAAGGATTATTAAATTTTATGTTTATTTAAAATAAAGGTACATACCTACGTAAATATACTTCTAAATTTGAAAATCAAGTAATTAATTTTTCAAACATATAAAAATATTTATCAAATTTTATGGTGTACGAATACGAATGTGGCGTTGGACATGTTGATACAAATTGCATGCATAACATTTTTCTTGAGAATTTTTTTTTAAAAACTATTAATGAAATTTTTTTAGTTTGTATAGGAAGTAGGGGATCCAAATATTAATATTATAAACAAAAAATTTCAAATTTGTGGGAAATTATGAAAATTCACTTGGTTTAAATTTTGTCATATGAGAAAATATGCTGCTGTACGAATACGAGTGTGGCTGACTGTACATAATTAGCTTTAATAAAAACAAGTCGTCAAGTGCAAGTTGTACTTGCGCTAACAGTGTTCCGTACAATCAGTTGTTTCATCAGTGTTCCGTACAATCAGGAATTTTTTATAACGGGATATGAAGGTGGATAAAATATTTTTCCTAATAAATAAATCTTATTCCTAAAGTATAACCTATTTTTTGATTTCAGAACGATCGTGTTCGTATGTGTCACATCGTGAACGTATGTGTCCGGACTGTTATATTTTAACCCTAGAATCATACGTTGGTCTACGAGAAACGTTAATCATACATCGACATCGTTTTGACGGATGGACTTTTTACGGAGAGTTTTAGAGTTTATTTGCAAAAAACATTTTTTTTGACATAACAATACTACAAAAGGGAACAAAATATTTAAAAAAATTGGATTTGGAAAAATTTCTTAATGTAAATATTTATTAATTTTTTTAATCTTTTTATAAAAGCATATTTTCATTATAAAAATTAAAAAATAGATAAATACATCAATTGTAATAATTAATTTATGAACTATTATGAGTCAGTGGACATGTGTGACTTTACAAAATGTGAAATTTCTCAGTCATAAATATTCCTATAGATATATAGTTATTTCCCCATTAGGCACATTTGTAAATTTTCTAAAATTTGTTAGTAATTTTTCGAATAAGATCTCAAAAAATAATAAAAATTAAAATATTTTCCACAAAATAAATTGTTAATCTTTTATTAAGTCATTCGAAATACATTCTGTAGTTTTCGATTCAATATATTAAAACTTCAGTATTATGTCGTCTCTATAAGTCAAACAGCTGTAATCATCTTTCACATTATCATAATCATTGAATAAATTAATTATAACATCCATATCTTTAATAAGTTTTAAAAAAATTAGGAAAACTTTTATACGTAGTGTACAGAATCTTCAAAAAAAGCATACGTTAATCATACATCGACGTCCTTTTGACGGACACTATTTCAATACAAACAGAACGACAATGACTATAAACAAAATAAATATATGTGGTGTGTTATAATAACAAATAAGTTAGATAACAGAAATCTCACAGCAAACAAGTAACAACAAGTCGTAGTATTGGAGCAGGTAGAGAAGTTCGTACGTCGTTTTGACGTGTACGTATGATTCTAGGGTTAAGAAGTTTTAGTTATGACCACTGATTGTGAGGAACATTACTTAGTGCGTGTCAAACACGCACTTGACGAATTTTTAATATTTAAAAATAAAACACAAAGGCAATTGGCGGATAAGCATGGATAGAAATGCCCTCGTACGAATTGTGTTGGCTTTTTCCCTGTTAACTGCTATCGGCACAAAATTGAAATTTACTGAGATTCAGCCCTTAAAAACTTAAAACCTTTTTTTAAAGCCCCGATCAACCGGACACTCATCATCAGTTTTGAAACCACCAAAATTACAAATCGCTTGTGGATTTTCAATTATATTTCGCTTATAGACACTCAATACCGAAGATGAAAGGAAAAATTCGACTTCCGTGATGGGGCTCCGCTGCTCACGGCGTTTTTTTTATTTCTATTTTCAGAGAGTTTTTTTTAATCTTCGCAAATTCAACTATGTTCGCAAATTCAACTAGGGTCGCGACCGCCCGGAGTTTCGCGAAGCCTTTTTAAAGGGGTCGCAGTTACTTTAACAATAAAACCACTCTAATTAAATATATAATATTTAATAAAGAAAAGGTTAATTAAAGGTTACATTAATGTGATGGTTTCATATTTTCGCTTCATAAAATTTCAATATAAGTAACTGGTCTATTTTCGTAAATCCGAATTTTAAATAATTGTCGCCATGTAGACGCTTTTTCTTTGCTTTTGTTTCATTACTCTAATTGAAACTTGAAGTTGACGGTTGTGCATGTCTTTCCAGAAACTCATTCATTTTCAATAATTACCATGGGCACAGAATTTTGGATATTAAACAATAAAAAACAGTGAACAACTACTAAACAAACAAAGTCAATTCAATAAATTTAAACACAATTCAAAGCGAATTCACAATTCAAAGAATTCAAAAGTGCCATCCTGTACTCGCCTAATGCTCCACGCAGCGTTCATCATATCGCGCTATATCTTGCTCACACAAGTCACGCGCACGTTCAGATGCTACTATAAGTCGTCAACTTCGATGTCGATATAAAAATATGCCTGTTTAAAATTCTTTGTTACGTATATATTTAATTGACGCCTAACTGAAAATATGATAAACGGATTCGATATTTATAACATAAAATAAAATAAAAGTTAGAAATAGCAGGGGTTGCAAAATATTTTTCTATTTTAGGGGGACGCGAAATATTTTTTTTTACTAGGGGGGTCGCGCCATGAAAAAGGTTGAAAAACATTGGTCTAAAGCATGTTTAGAGCCGTAACGAATAGTTAAATTTTAGTATATAAATTGTTTTTCTATAAGTTTATGGTATTTTATTTAATACATAGGTATTATTCGTAAGTTGGAATTCTAATCTTAGCATTTACAAAGCGAAGAGGACAAAGTATATACATAGAATCAGCAATTGTACATATAACACACATTGGAAAGCGTCAAGTCAGTCCTTACTTCTTTCGCCGTGTCTATCGTATTTATCCTTTTTTGGTCCTTTACTATTCATCATATTAATACGTGAATAAAACAAGACTAGAATTATATAACAAAGGAACCTGCCTAGCAGTAGATATATATTTGATTCAGAGCAGCAGTAATGAAAAACATAGACAAAGATGGCAAAAAAGGAATGCGATTGTGGTAAAATGATAAAATGCAGAGAGGCAATCGCTGGATGCATAGTGAAAATAGTTGGTCCACAATAAACAAGACTTTTCTGGAAATCAGAAAATATTCGAAAATTTTACCTTTTATTCAATATGTACTCAGTGAATTTTTATATAGACTAGCGACCTATGGTATTTCAACCTATGGTACGCGTACCCCTGGGGGTATGCCGCGAACTTCTTAGGGGTATGTGAAAACATTATTGGTAATGGGGAATGTTACCAATACATAAGTTGCTTCACTTAAAAAAAATTATAATTTAAAAAGGAAAATGAAATAAAAAAATTATATATTCTAAAAATTTTCAACACAAACACTCTTACTCATTTAAAAAGCAGTTGAAAGCAGACCATAATTTTAAAGCCTCTTAATTAGGCGTCACATGATTAAAAGTATTGAGTTTTATATTGAAACTAATTAACTAACACCTGATGAAACTATTTTTCTTTTTTATTATTTTATTTTAACATGCGTGCCTTGAAACGACCAGCGAAAGACTACTTACTACGAAGCGATTTCTTATATTCTGAATATTTGTAATTGGCTTTTGTTATTTAAGATCCTATTATTTGCTATAACTTCAAAAACGATTATGAAGTTTGTAATAAACAAGAATACTGGTAATAAGAACTTCAAGACTCCATTTAAAGAGATAGGGGGTACTCATAAACGAAACACCTCCGCAAGAGGTACGCGAGGGAAAAAAAGTTGAGAACCGCTGATATAGACAATTATATAAAAGTGTTTTAAGAGTCCTTATAATTTTTGAAATAGGGGCCATCCATAAATTTTTTACACAAAAAGGGCAAGAAGAGGGGAAATTCCCTAGCGTGATGACGTATGAGAAGAAGGGGGGATCCGAACAAACGTGACATTTCTCAATTTCTCAATTTTACTTTAATTAGCAATTGCAGTAAATCGCCAAAGAATAACATTTTGTACTACACTAAAATTCTTTTTGAATAAATGACAAATAGAATTCAGTAATGAAAATATGTACATTGAATTAAACATTAATATCACAAACAAAGATAGTATGCTCCAAGCTAAAGGAAATTGCGTGACTTGAAACGGAATTGAAATATATATGATTAGTGACCTAATAATGTCCGACATGCCTAGAAGCTTAGGAGCTATTTTAATTGCCCCATCAAGGAATAAGGTTATTTTATTTTAGTATAAAAACTAAATATAACACAATCATAAATGAAACATAATTCTAAGAACCAAACAGAATCTAATAAGAGCAGTATTTTAATAAAAAAACGTGAACTGATTTTGAGCAAAATAGTCAAAAATGTGAAACGATTAGACTTGAGACATTTGAAGATAACTTTTCTGGGATTCACTTCAGATTTCTACCTTAACCTCTTTTTCAATATTTGAAAATAATAATACCGTATAAGTCCCAAATCATAACGTCACTGGAGCATGATTTCAAAATCACCTATATATAATTAATTTATCTCGTTTTTGTTGTTTCGTAGGTACACACTATACACATAGGTATAATGCGTTTGTTAGTTTGTACTGCCATTGTTTTCATAACACTTCAATGAATGCTTTATACAATAAAAATAGTAAATTCTTTGTTACATCTCTCTTTTTGCAACTCTTACTACACTCGCTATTGCATACTTGGTGATACTGCTGGATATTTTTGTGTTAAAATAGATTTATATTACATTGTACATACATAAGTATTCTACAGTCCCCAATCACTATACTGAGTCCTTTAGAAAACAGTGCACCTTTTGCTTACAAAGTCACTCCTTTACCCTCTTAAATAGATCGGTTATCTAGTTCGGTTTTGGCCAAGTCGGTTGACAGTTATCCGGCTAACCAACCGCGGTCTCATCATTTTGTCCATATACCTTAATACTAGGGCTTGGAATACCGGCGTCTTTTTATAATACCGGTATTTATTCGGTATTAGCATTTGAAATACCGGAATTCCGGTATTTCGTTATTTTTTCGGTACTGAATGAAGATAGTATAGAAAAAAGGAAAAAACATTAAAAATCATTTAATAAAATTAATTAGTAACAATAATAATAACAAACTACATCATCTTTGGATTTTTAAAATTTAAATACATAATTTTGTAATTTTTCTTATAGAAAAATACTTAAAAATATTCCAGAATTATGAAAAAATATGAATAAGTATAAGATATCTGGGCATCTGCACATATGGAAAACATTAAGCAAAACTAAAGACATTCTAATAAAATTTATGTTGTAAATCTAACGTAAAAAAGATATTCAAAATATTTAATATATAAAGTATTTGATTTTGTTAATACCGAAACCGAAACACCGGTTTTTGAAATTTTAATACCGGTTTTACAAAACGCTTAAAAATTTCCGGTATTCCGGTTTTTCGGTAGTACCGGAATACCGGTATCCAAGCTCTACTTAATACCCTAGCATATAATCTCACAAGCAAAGATAGACTATGGACAAGCATAGTCTACTATTGCTGTTAGAAAGGTGAAGAAGTGAGCACATCTCCAAAAGAAATAAGAAGAGATTTAACAAAACAACGGTGGAATCGGTCATCTTATATGAATGTGCAGTCTAGACACTTAAGCAAGAAGCAAAGAAGAAGCTGAAAGCCATCGAAATGGAATACCTTAGACATACTGCAAGAATGTCCAGATTTAATCCTGTGATAAATGACCAAATCTGGACCATCATGAAGGCAGGGGAGAGTGTAAATAATAGGTATGAACAACAATGCAACTGAAATTGACACTTGTATTTAACTTACCGTATTCGCTATCGAATAGATTTTAACTAGGTTCTCTCGTTTTTAAAACTATCTAAATTCAAGGGCGCCCATACGACGATTTGTAGAGGTGGAGGGGCTAGAATTGAGAGTTAGGAGTATTTTTAATATTTTGAATATTTTGGACGTAAGTGTTTTAACGTTTTCCTCACAGCAGAGGGGGGGGGGCTTGCACCCGAACATGGGCACCCTTACCTAAATTGATACATAGGTACATGTTTTTTCCTGTAAAAAAGTATGAAAAAATTGTGAATTAATATATTTTTTTAACAACTTTTTTATATAAATACTAAAATGATACCATTTTATTGATTAGGAACTGTAAACGTTTCATTATTCTGTATATATTCAGACAGATTAATACTGTTTACACTTAAAACAAAAGACAAAGACGAAAATATATCCAATGAAAAATTCCATGTCTTTGTTCAATGTCGTCGTCCATATCAAATAAATTTGTCACGTAATTATTTTGTTATCAGTTAATAGAATATTTTCCATCGTGAGGTAAAAATATTTTTCAAAAAAACGCGAAGTCAGTCAGTTTATCTGAAACTGATATGTATATGTACAGTCCCAGTCACTTGAATAGCCTCAGTCATTTTATCTAATATTTTTTATTTAACTTTTACATTATTGGACTGTCATCAGTTATTTATGGTAACCCTCTTGATAAGTAAATATATGTAACAACGTCTAAGGTGACGGACCACATTTAATAAAGATAACAAACAAATTCCTCTTTGTTGATTGATATAAGCCATTCACATGAATAGCCTCACATATCTGTTTCAAAATCTATACGAAAAAATGAATATTTTTTGTTCCAATTTTGTATTCAGTTGACTTGTAAAAAGTGTGTTTAAACAAAATCACCATTGTTGTGTTATTGTTATTAATATGGGACGACGTAAGATGTTAACTAAAGAAGAAATTGCGAAAATTGAATGTTATTTAGAACAAAATTTATCCAATCGTCAAATCGCAAAGAAAATTAATCGAAGTCCAAAAGTTATTAACAATTTCGTGAAAAATAAAAAAAATTATGGAAAAAACTACAAGGGTAGGACAAAATATGCAACAACGGCACGAGAACGTCGCTTAATTTTACGAGAGGCGTCTAATTCAAAGAAAACGGCGAGACAAATAGCTAATCAATTTAATATAAAAGCATCTCTATCAACCGTTCGGCGCATTATAAGAAGGGCACCACATTTAAAAAGGCTAAAATTGAAGAGAAGACCTGCGCTTACAGAAGATCACATTTCTGCACGTCTTCTCTTTGCAAAAAATCATATGTCCTGGACAACAGAATGGCAGAAAGTTATTTTTACAGACGAAAAGAAGTTTAATCTGGATGGACCTGATGGCTTTTCGTACTATTTCCACGATTTAAGGAAAAACGAGCAAATTTTGTCACGTCGTCACTCGTCTGTTGGTGGTGTAATGGTTTGGGGAGCAATTTCTTATTATGGAGCTATAGATATAGTGGAATTAAAAGGGAAACAAAATTCTAAAAAGTACGTAGATCTATTAAAAATTGAAAAAAAGAAGATTTGTGAATCCGTAGGCGAACGGGAATGGATATATCAACACGATAATGCGTCCATTCACAATGCCCGGGGTGTCAAACAATGGTTCTCTGAAAATAATATTAACGTTTTGGAATGGCCGGCACTTTCTCCAGACTTAAATATTATAGAAAATGTTTGGGGATATTTAACGAGAGCTGTTTATGCTGAGGGACGTCAATTTACGGATGCTAAAAAATTATGGAATGGAATTAAAGAAGCTTGGGAAAAATTAGATTTAAATTATATCCGTTCATTATACGACTCAATGCCTAATAGAATTTTTGAAGTAATAAAAAACAATGGCAAGTGTACAAAATATTAAAAATAAAATACGTTGAATATTATTAAATTTGTGTTGTTTTTTCTTAAGTGAGGCTATTCATGTGGAAGGCTCTTCTCAGCCGTTATGTATATTTTGATTACCTTTATTATCATCCTATGTGATTCTGTTTAAACATTTATTTTTTGTAAATATACATTGAATGTATAATAAAACAGAGGTACTTATATGACTCAAAAATTACGTACTCTAGTTTATAGTAGGTGAGGCTATTCATGTGGCTGGGACTGTATGTCAATTGATGTTGAAAAGGCCACAGTGTCCACAACTATCGAAGAAAAAACTGGAATTACAGTCTCTTTGCAAACGGGATACGTATGTGATGTTATTATTGCTATTTAATATGTTTTACCAATAGAATAATACAGGAGACAATGTCGCAAATTTTATTTACAAAAAGCGTAACACTTTTATCTGATTATAAAATGTTTTAAAGCTATCCACAACTCGGATTATGTATAGAATATTTATCCCGAAACCGGAATGAAATTTTCAATATAAAAGTATAAATAAATAGAGGAATAGTTGAAAAAACAGGGAAATGTAATGGTGGATCAAAACTATGGGAAACAGTAAATTAAAAAGAAAGAATAAATTAAACACAACTACTAAAACTAGCAGACATTTGAAATAGATACTTGCTTCTTCAAGATAGATTTAGAAACAGAAATAAAGATATGATAACTCCCAGAATATTCTTTAAGTTAAATATCTTCTTTAAATATTTTTTTTAATTAAAAAAAAATTAAAATTTGTAATGTAAGTAAAAAATGATTTTTCAACCGGCCTGGTAATTCACAAAGCAATTCTAGAAATACCGACAATTGTAAGATACACACTACACACTAATAACGAAAAAATTACGTTAAATAATTGCGTGAGTGTGTAACATGCGTTACAACCGAGTTACATACTATACTTTATCTACAACTCAAATGAAATTCATAATAAATAAATTTTGTACGAAAACAATAGATTAAAATTATTATAGGATTTGAAATTTGTTATAAAACTTAATAAAAATGAATTGAGCTGTGGTCTTTTACGCACAGGCGTATGTAAAGTACAAAATTTGTACAACTCTATTTAAAAAATAGTACTTTTTGTACAATAAAGAAGCAATTTCGTGGTGGTCGTAGATAAAAACAATTAACTGATATTTTCATCTTTATAGTACATATAAAATTCATCTTTCACTACTTACTTCAAGGCTTAAAGTAGCTTTGTCATTATTTTATCATTTAGAAGTACATACTGTTAATTAATTATAATTAGTACCTGGCTTACGGAAATATTGTTTTATAGGTAATTGAATATTTTACAATAGATAAATAATTCCAGTTTCCAAATAAGGCTGACAACGAATTCCCAATGTCATATTTTATGAAAATTGATTTGCAATCAATTTTGAACGATTGAATAAGTAATGGAATATTTTTCCTTTCATATTTTCTGAATCAATAACTTTTCCGCAAACAAAACATTCTATTCTTCAAATGATTTTAACTTTACGTAAATTCTTTTTTTTGTAAAAATATTTCTTTTCTATACTAATATTATTTTTGTTTAATTTTCAACATCAATAACCCTGCCTAATAATATCAAATCCCCCAAAATATTATTAAATAAAATTCAAATTTAAACATGATGTGGTTTTGATACGTATTTATTATTTATGGAAAACGTCCAACCATTTTCCCCAATCGAAATCGAAAATATAAAATTTATTCGTTATCAATTCTAATATACCGTTTGATGTTTATTACATATGAATTTTGAACAGTTTTATTTTTCGTTTTTATTTTTTCTGCTGCCCTTAAGTTATAAAATATTAGAGGCCAATAAAAAATTGTTACTTATAATTCCCATGTTACAGAAACGAAGAATACCTGCGAGGCAAACAACCAAAAATGTCGAGAGTTACGTATGTAGGGGTCTCTACGATCGAATATTTCGTATTTATTTGATCTTCGTTTGATTCTCTTTCTCCGTTGTGCTGTACGGGAAAAGAAAAAACATGATTTCTCAATATCACCTTGTTATAAATAGATCAAAGTAACGTGAACTGAACCATTCCACCCTCATTCCAGTCCGAACGTGGACGGTCACTACTAACTTTTCCAACTAACCGAATGTTTCAACTTTGATTTTTGCCTTTCTTTGTTCGTCAACATTCACGATAATTTTAAATTGTTTTTATGTAATGTTATTTTCATTCGTAAAACAAGATAAAAAAGGAAATAAGAAAGAAAAACAGAAAAAAAAATAAATAACAAAACATTTTACAAAAATTGGATGAATTTTCTTTTTAGAAAAATAACAACGGTCTTACAGCACAGAGCAAAATAAAAAAAAAAAAAGAAAACAATTCAACATACAAAGAATTTAATTCCATTTAGGTACGAACAAATTTTTAAAATAGCTATAGTGTAGGTACATATATATTTATAAAATTTTTAAATAAAATGCTGCCTTCGCAAAATTTCCCATTGAATATTATACAGTGGAAAGAAATAGTATTATCAAAGAAAATTTTTAATCGGACAGTCTTTTTGTCTTTCTGACTACCTACACAACTTTTATCGTAATCAACTTTTTAAAAAATGATTCACAGTGCATTTTATTAATGAGCCATAAGATCTTTTAAACCATCCACATATAATCAATTCACTCCAGTCAACTAAAATACCACGAGAATTCATCATCAAACTGAGTTCTTACAGATTTTGTCAATCAATTACAATTTTGGTTCAAAAGTTTGAATTAAAGTTTTAACACTATACAAAGTGCCATTTTATTATATGCTAATGATTTTCCCTTTTCTTTCGGGTAAAATACCTCGTCCTTTCCGGCCCTTATAAAATTGTGGCAAAGGCACTTCTCAGAAAGTAAGTATACTTTACTTAGTAGAGAAAATAAGATAACTGAAAAACTAGCCTTCTTCTTTCTGAATTGTTTATACAAATATACCAATGTATATTCAGATTTTTACAATTTCTGACTGTCAATTATAAATAATTTTTTTTTAAATAATAAAAAGGCAAATATATGTAACACAATACGAACAAATACTATTAAGCTGGTGCAAATTTATTAAAAAATATTCTATGCACTCGATGTGTGTTTTTACATAAACACCCTCGCGTTTAGAACGAGTTGCAAATTACATATATATTTGTTGATACAACTTGAGGAAAACGAAATATTCGCAAATCCATTCACCCTTACATTCGAACGCGACGCATAATATACATACAATAATGCGCACATGTAGGGGTTATGACGGGAATACTGGCCGTGTCACATGTCTAGAGGGTGAATTACGTATCTCATATAGTACACAACACATAATAGTGCAAATACTATGTGTGTGTGTGTGCAGTACAGTTTATAAAAAGAGAAAAGACACGCAGCAATTACTATCATAAGTATTCCAGACAGTTTTCATTTTGTATAGTTAAAGAAAAAAATAGGATTAACAAGCATTATGCAGTGTTTGAAACTTCATAATTATCTAAGAAGTGAATTAAGCACAACTATGCAAGTTTCGATTGATGATAAAAGCATAAAAAATTTAATTAATTATTTAGCGCTGGACGAATTACACTGAATGAACCAAATATTTAGGACGAAGACCACTGAATGAACCAAATTTATTCAAAAATTTCAAACAAACTGGCAACAAAATGTTTTTTAAATAAGTCGCTTTTGTGGGAAAAGGATCGTTTGCCAGATAGGTGGTCTTCTTTCCTTTTGTATTAATAGTCTTCTATTGGACAAGATAATGCGTATATATACATATATGTAGTTATATAGAGCTATATGAGGGATTCGTTGATAACAACGAGTAAAAAGTGACAATTAACAATAACGTTTTTGGTGTCTCATTGTAACACATGTTTCTTTAGAAACATGTGTAGAATTACAATTAAAATGAAATTATTTTTGGAAAAGATCGGTTATCAATTTCTTACTTTTAATAAATAATCGATTCATGAATCGATCCAAATGAAAAAATCGAAAGAAGAATTGATTTTCTAAGTTTCGATTAATCGATTTTCGATTAAACGAATTAAAATCGACATCTGTAACTGTAATACAACTTTATTTCCATAATTTTATTATTATGAGATGTATTTAGAAATTCGCCGTATAAAATTCAGTATCTTTTGGACGTGTTTAGTCATGCTTAAGTTTTATTATGTTTATTTCAATTATTTCATATTTAAACACATAATATGTTCACAATCAATCGGTTATTTACACTCTCACAAAGATTTCATTGTTCAAAGAATAAAAATTTCTTTGACTTTTTTTCTTTGAATCAAAAAATTGAAAAAAAAAATTTAAAAATTATTTTTTATATCAAAAAATATTTTCTTTGATTCAAAGAAGTATCTTTTTTTTATTCAAGAAAAACAATTCAAAGAAATTTTAAGATAGTTGAAAAATGGTTCCCAAAATGGTCTATATCGAGCCGCCAAGGATCAATGACGACTTGCAAGGGGTTCACATCCGCGTAGGAAGAAATTGGGGGTCCATGAGATGTAACTGGGAGTCTACAACAGTAAAGTAAAAGTAGACTAAATGTACAGCGGACAGGTGTCTTTGTTTGCTTGTCGTAAGAAGTTGGTGAGCTTTTTTTTTTATTGTTTTTTTTCCCGCCACTTTAATTTTCTGAGAAAACAAGAAGCTATATTCCGAGAAGTTGTTGAATTTGTACAGTGGGTCTAACCAAACGCGAAAATCGTATCAAATGGTCTATGAGACAAAAAAGTTTGGGAACCCCTAGCAGAGTATAGTAAATTAAATTTGTAGTAAATTATTACATTCATAATATAACAGTAGTGGAAGCGCTGGGAACGTTATAAAGCCGTTCGATACTTGTGTATTCAATTAAATAGCAAGATATATAAAATCCAGCAAAGAGTGGAAGCGCTGTGTATAACATTTTCAACGTTATTCTCAGCGCTCCCATGATTTAAAATATTTTGAGATTTTCCCTAAAATTTTCATTTTATAAAACGTTTGTCAGCATGATCGAAAAACTCCTAAGTTTCTGCATACTTTAAATTACCAAAAATACTTTTTTTACCTATGGGACGGCTAGATTTATGTAAACCTAGCTGCCCCTTTTGTTTTTCACGTTTTCTCGAAAGCGGTACGAACACCTAATTTTTTATTAACACACCTAAAATACATTTATTTTGGCGATGTCTGAGAATAATTTGTAAAAATCAATATGAATATATTAGTAGGCAAATTGTTGAATGTATAATTGTTTCCCTCGACTATGGTATAGTTCAGTAAAAATTTTTAATGCTTGCTAAAATTTTTATGTATCACACAATGTACAAAAAATTTTATTTCAAAAAATTCTTTCTTTAAAAAAAAAAAACGACGTGAGCAGCGGAGCCCCATCACGGAAGTCGAATTTTTCGGTATTGAATGTCTACAAGCGAAATGTAATTGAAAGTCTACAAGCAATTTGTCATTTTGGTGATTTCAAAACTGATGATGAGTGTCAGGATAATCGGGGTTTTAAAAAAAGGTTAAGTTTTTGAGAGCTAAATCTCAGTAAATTTTAATTTTGTGCTGATAGCAGTTAGCAGGAAAAAAGCCAACACATTTCGTACCAGGGCATTCCTACCCATGCTTATCCGCCAATTGCCTTTGTGTTTTATTTTTAAATATTAAAAAAGGAACTTAAATAGTAAAAAGGAACTTAAATAGTAAACTGGAAGGCCTGTATGAAGATATTTTTTCTTTCCAAAATAATCCAAAATTTATATTTTATAAATAATAAAAATCTAAAATTCCTACTTTATAAATAGACAGTGACTTTAATAACATTTTTAAATTATTTAATATTTGTGTATTGCATTTGTTATAAAAGTATATTCATTTTTTTTAAATTCTCTAAAATTACTATTCGCCTACTTTGTATTAGAATAAAAATAATGCATTTAAAACACATTTAACAATAGCATTGAATTCCGATGTAAAAATGGGAGAAGTGGAGGGAAAAGTAAGGTGGAATCCCTAAAAGGCACTAGCCGGATACTAACTCAATACACGTACAAAATTTCAGCCCTCTAGGTTTCCTTAGAGAGTCTCTAGACGTATTAAGAAAAAAAAATCAAGGAAATATTGGCGTAAGAATCATGAGGGTAAGGGTTAAAAGTTGAAACCTCCAAATGCAGTGGCTGGTTATTAGCTTAACCCGTACAAAAAATTTCAGCCCTCTAGGTTTATTTGGGGAGATTTTGACACGAACGAAACTGTCAAAAAACAAGAAAAATCATGTTCTTTTGGTATAAAAATGGTGGGGGTAAGGGTTAAAATCTGAGACCCCCAAAAGGCATCCCCTTGATACTAACTCAATCCGAATACATAATTTCAGGCCTCTAGGTTTATTTGGATGGCCTGTGCAAGTGGTATAAACTTCGAAAACGTCAAAAAAGCATGAAATTGTTCCTTAAAAATGAGGGGGGTGGGGGTAAAATATTAAAACCACAAATATTAAAAGCACATCCTAGGTACGAACTGTATTAACACACCAAATTTCAACCCTCTACGTTAATTCTGGGGGGCTGTGGGCGTGTTAGATCCAGCCAAAAACGTTTTTTCCCCCTCCACTCCTTCCAAATCATCCTAGGAAGCTGAATTTTGGATATGTTGTAGATAATTGACCGAAACATTATTTCCAACTGGTTTGGAAAAATTTTATTGTTTTACCGCCCGTCACCACCCGCTTAAAAGTTGAGTCGGATCCAAAATTTGCCTAAAATTTTACCCCACTTTGATAGTATTCTTGTGCATCGGAATGAGCCCCGCTTACCAAATTTCAGCTCTTAGCTTCCATAGGAGGCCCTACACATATTAAAAGGTAGCGAGAATATACATATATATATATATATATATATATATATATATATATATATATATATATATATATATATCAGACTTTTTTTCTGCAAAATCGTGTTCTACGGGTCCGAAAACGGATAGCGTCCCTACTCTCGCCTCTCGCCGTTCTTATCGTATAGGCTGTATGAAGTCTAATTTTTCAAGAAAAAATTCGATTAAAAAGTTACAGATTTTTAGTCTTAAACTTAGGTACCTACATGGAATAATTCGAACCCGATTAGTTGCCGCAATGGAGGCAGAATGGGAACAGTATGTGAGTATAGTGTGAGCTCAGAATACAAAATAAAATTTGAATCCTGAAAAATTCTTTATCGGCGTTGTTGTCAGTCTAATACATTCATCTTAGTAAACTATTTATATCATTAAACCTGTTGCCAGTATACCGGATTTTCAATAGTTTTTTCAACAACTATTTCTTTCCGTACTTTTGTATTTAAATCTATCGTAGTTATATGGATCGATTTTTAATAGCTTTTAATATTAATGCCTTTTTATTTGTTGACGCACCTAAAACGTACATTACGTCATTATAATTGTACACATACATACAATCCTAGCGGCGACGTGTTCCGTTGCCTACATGTTCTATATCACATATGAACGTGTCTCCGATGATGGGTATTTTCTTATAAACTACACAAGTGATATTACTCCCATCTCGCATATGTGTATGTAGAAAAGACACGCTTTGAATTGAAGAAGTAGTAAAGTAGTATAGTAATACGACCAGGTTCCCATTTGCAATGCTCGGGGCGTGGTCACGGCTAATCGATGCGATATTGTACTATCGATTACCCCCTTTTCACTCGCACTTTGACTCAGCGCCCGCTCCAACCACCCACTCCTATCTAGCCGCCCCCTACCGTCGCTCGCACACATACACAAATTTATGTATGTATAGTGGGTACTTACTATCTTCTCGCAGTCGTTAATATTGAAAGAGAATATAACAAAAAACGAATGAAGCGAGGAGTCGTTTAAAAGAAAAAGAGAATAGGAATGCTTTATTTGAAATGAATATATAACTATTTCTTTTTATAGTTCAGTTCTGGTACTTTTATTGTTTTATATTTGATAAAAATAAATATGTATATACATATACAAGTATGTACATATTATACATACAAACATTGCATATGCACATGTTATATTGAATTTCGCTATACAAACTATAATAATCATTTGGCACATGGCTTTGTTTATGTAAAATTTACATTTTATTGTATTTCGTAAGAAAAAAAAGAAACAAATGTAAATTTCATAAAATTAGTTCAATTGAATTCAGATATTATACCGAGTGGCTCAAAAATAGAATCTTTGTTAATAAATTTTAAAACTATCTCACGGTACAGACATTGCAAGTTTTATTTTAACCGGTTGATGATCACTAACGCGGTAAAACTCAAGTGAAACTTGAGTAACTGCTACACCACTCTATACCACGTCAACGATTCCAAATAAAGTATATTGATTGTCAAAACTGTATCAGTTTGTCATTTCGTTCTAGTTCTTCATGAGCATGACCGTTATCGGGTTAAGACTATATTTAATTTATTAAGCGCTCACATTATATTATGTTTGTTTATTTTAAAGAAAAATCTAACGGAATCTAAACTTTGGTTATATACATAATACTACTATAATCTTTTCTAATTTCTCTCACTCTTATCAATTTTGTCCCTTTCTGAACTAATAGAGTTTTACCTAAAGTAAAATCCTACTATATAATATATATGTAGACCGATCTGTTTTACATTAACGTAAAGGTTCATACACATATTCAAGTATAATAATTATTAACAAATATAGATTGATTGTTAGCAAAAAAAATTTAAAGAGAAAACGTAGCAAATTTTTATTTGGTGCTTAAATATATCTTTGAATTTTCGAACAAAAGATTTTAAAATAAAGTGGTAGTATGGCCTTATTAATACAAATAAGACATCAATCTATACGTTATTGATAATGTAAATATTATGGAGAAAAATAATATTACCATCTGGTGAAAAATTATTTCAGCCACAAATTCTTCTGGTATGTTTATTTTGATTGAAATTGACGCTCTTCAAAAATTCAGTCAAAGAAATGTACAGCTTGGGAAATGTAAGATAAGACCTGAGATGCGTAAAACATTTTAAAATCTTTATAAATAACTATACTGTACATGCAGTGTATAATGTTTACAATACAAACGGATTAGTATATACGATAAATAATAAATACTTTAGCGGAAGGCTTTAAAACTACTGGGCATTAATATTTCAAGTCTCATCTTCCGTTTCCTAAGCTGCACTGTAGTGGTTCTTTAATCTGAAGAATGTTGCAAAAAAACAATTGAACCCTTTGAGCTTATTGAGCCCTTTTAATAAAACATTTAACAAATGAAAACAGGAATTTTTATTTTATTAATCATAAAATATACTATTTTGTTATTTCATGAAGCTCCTTCAAAATTATTTTGCCTCGGTAGATATGGTATAAAAACTAAAACACACATAATTTATATAACAATAAGAGTCCAAACTTTTCTATAATACTAATTTTTAAAGACGTGAAATAAATCACTAGTCTTAAATACTTTTGCAGTATGTATTACTATTTTACAATATAAGTTTGGTAAGTTGCTTTTACTGATCGAGAAAATGTTGCGAAAACGAGACCTGCAGGGTCGAGCTTTTGCAATTTTCGAGATCAGTAAAGGCACTTAACGCATCGTGTATTGTATAATATGTTTTGCACGGTCGATTTAAAATAATTAAAGAATAAAAATATATTAAATAAAAAATTAAATTCGGATAATATAGGTGAAATTTATATTTTTATGTTATGAATGACAGAATGCCACGAATAAATATTATAAATATTTATAGGTAGCAAATACGAATCTTTGTAGTGACAATTGACAACTATATTTGTAAATAAAAAATTAAGTGTCAATATTTAATTAACGTGAATATTTTTTTAAATTTTCTATAAAAAAAAAATTGAGGAAAATAGTTTGTTAAACTATAATATTAGTGAGAATAATGAAATTGATGAAGCATTTTAATTTTGGCTGCAAATTTATTCTCGTAAAATGAAAGAAAGATTATGAGAACCACAGAAAATTTTATGATTGAACGACCTTTTGAAATGTAAATAAAATATTAAGACTAATGGGAACAATAACAATAATATGCAAACTTGTGAAAATTCTCATATTAATCGATGAATTTTCCTAATTATTCAAATTGTACTTTTAATTTCAATATAATTAAATAATTACAATCATTTTTGAGCTAATTTCACTTACCGCACTTCTATTTACTTACCACGCACCTATTTTACTTACCGATTTGTTATTTTTTGGTTTCGATGGATATAAACAAACGTTCGGGAAATGTAACTAACCAGCATTGTCAACAGCATGGGTAAATGCATGAAAATACACGATTGTGCAAAAACTTATTTTATGAAGTTAGTTACCTACGTCGCAAACTTTTATGACACTTTGTATCTAAATTTAATTTTTTATATGGGCTTTATAATCTGATAATTTTTTACTTGTAAATAAATACATATAATTTAAATTTGTTTATCTGCATTGAATTGACCTAAAAAGTAATAAGGCCAAAAGCAATAAGAATAAAAAAAATAAAAATGTCTGATAATATAGTCAAATTGTCAGATAAAATAAATATTTTAAAAATATCCAAAATTTTACTAGGTTTTTGTAAAATCAATACAGTATATACCGTATATACTATATATAGTATAATACTAATTTTTAAAGCACAACATTAATTCGTAATTTTATATATATATATATATATATATATATATATATATATATATATATATATATATATATATATATATATATATATATATATATATGTACAAACAATACTACAAAAATTATAATTTTTTGAAATTTGTGAAATTTGATTAATTTAAAAAAAAAGTTAAAAGTTTATAGTTTGACATTGCTCTAGGTATACAGCTGAACTCTTTTTTGTGCGGTGGATAGGGACCGCATAAAAAAAATCGCACAAAAAAATATATTCAAAAATATCATAAATAGCTGTAAAAAGTACAGTTCGATCCAGATTGTACAAAAAACCTTTTTTGTTCGGTTGGTCGGGACCGCATAAAAAAAGTTTCATCGAAAAAACATCACTCAAAACGCTCAAAACTTAGAAATTTCCTTAGAAGTTGCTTCTATAAACAAGATAAAGCATTAATTTACACATATAAACATTTTATTTCAATTTTATAATATTATGAAAATTTTGAAAAATATATATGTGAAAAAATTAAATGATGCAATAACTTATGTTCTTATGCAATGTATTGATTAAATGCTTAAAAGCCGTTAAAAAGTATTTTTATCAAAGAAAGTTATTATAGTAATTGTTTAAGTTTCTTACTGTCTCGTGATTTTGATTCAATTTATGCATTTTAATGGGCATTTTTTACAAACCGCATAAAAAAATCGCACAAAAAAGGACCGCATAAAAAAGAGTTCAGCTATACTTAAGTAGTAACTAAACTTAAATACATAATACAATTCAAAATATTTTCTTGGTGAAAGATGTAATTGGAAAGGCGCAGAATAAGATGATTTGGTACAATTAATTGATTACCTCCCAAGTTCCCAAATTACATGTTGATTGTACCAGGAGACGAGCGAACGACTAAACACAAAAATACAAGAGTATTTTCCGTAAAATGCAGTAGAGTTCTAGAATCTCTCCTAGTCTTTTATATCCAGAAAATTCATCTTAATTGGCAAGTCACCATTTGCTGGATGGTCTATTTTATAAACATACTAATAACGGTCCGAAAATTTCCTTAAAATAGCGTAAAATTAAAATCCATCAAAACGGCACAGATAATAGAACCAAAAATCAAATTATACCATTACAGAGTTAAAATTTTCTACACACCATACAAAACAATACTATTTTATTGAATTTTTAACCAACCATTTAATGTTTGATTTATCTCCACTATTACCTTAAAGCAGCGGTTTCCCAACTGAGGGGCGCGTAATGTTCACCAGGGGGGCACAAGTTAATTGCAAATATCGTCGTCGTTTTGAGAAAATCATGGTTTTAAGAATAAGCCCTTAAACATAATTACCAAATAATGAACATTTTATATTAAGGAGTTACATGGGTCTCTTTTAGCCAAAAAAGTCTATTTTTTTCGATTTTTTTTTACAATATAAGAAAATATAATTTACTTAAACTTTTGGCATATTATTATACAGGGTGTCAAATATATAGATCTCATAATTAAAAGGGGAGAAAGGTCTCAGTTTACTAATTAAGCTTTGCTAATTAATTTGTTCCGATTATGTTTCATTTCAGGAATTTTTGATTGTCAAAAACTTGTTAAAAAATGGCCCGTAAAAAAAAACCTTAATTAGGCTCTGACTACCTAACATTTTTTTTTTTTTTGTTTTCTTTGAATGTTAAACTTTTTGTCAACAAAATATTTACGGAATCTTTTGAAACTACCTGTACAGTAGCGTACAAAGAAATTTTAATAATTTGGTAATAAAACATTTTATGTCATATTTCATAATTTTAACTATAGCAACCATCTGTAATCGATTTCAGTAATTTAAACATCACTGACTTACATAAACTTTAATACAGTTTTTTCACACATTTAATACATTAAATACACATTTAACAGAAATCGGCGAAAATAATTACCATAGTCAATTAACAATAATTAACCATTTCAAATTCAAAATTATACAAAACATTCTATTTTTCGTTAAGTATGTATTCGTTTTTAACACGTACAAAAGTTCATTCTTCCAAAAATAAGATAAATATTTTTTCTTGTTAAAACTTTCATTTCAAATTAGTATTGCTGCAATTGTAGGGAAGTGTTAGCATACTGCATATTAAAGATGTTGACTTCAGTTAAAGCTTTTGTAAGAAAAAAATTGATTCTAAACAATTTATTAATTAGAATTTTTATTTTCGTCATTGTATATTAAACTTATTTTATTAACTTGTGGTGGCTGATGATACGAACAGCTTATTTATAATTAGGTCAGTAGTGTGGTGTGTTTAGAAAACCAGCTGATATTTCAAAACATTTATAAAAAATATTTACGGGGTGTCAAATTAAATACAAGCTGGCCTCATATCTATGGAACTGTAAAAGATAATTTTGAAATAAATGAAAATTTTAAGAAATTTAAGGATAAGGGAATTTGATACGATTTTCGCACTTATACCAATTGGAAGTTAGAAAGTTATCATCATGAAACGCTCATTAAAAGAATTGGCATAAGTCGTCAGCATGGCTAAGTGTCGTTACGCGACGAAAAAAATGATAAGTGCGAAAATCGTATCAAATTCCCTTTTTCTATGCAAGTTTATGCAAGAAACTTAATTTTCGATATAAAAGCCACGCGAGTAGAGCTCAAATTTATCCTTAATTTTCTTAAAATTTTTATATCTTTCAAAACTCCCCGAGGCAGAAGTGCGAAAATCGTGGTCTATTACAGCGACCAATAGTACATTATATTTAAAAAAAACGGAAACTAGTCTAGATCATATTCCAAAATGACGATACTCTAGCCTACTAAAACTTATTTTCTGTATTCATCAAATAAGTAGTCATCGACAAATTAACATTATGTTTGGTATTAATGAATAGTATTTTTAAAGAGCTTTCGAATGATGTACCACAAGTGGGATTTAAAATTTTTAAAAATAGGGTTGGGGCGGCTAGAGTCTTAGGAGCTGGTTGTAGAGGATACCAATGTGGTTCATAAGGGTTCCCCCTTCATGTTAAAGAAACGGTTTTGAGAAATTTTATCATCTTTTACAGTTTCAAAGATATGATTAAAGGTATCCTCCCTATAAAGGCTTTTTTTAGGGGCCATTTTTTAACAAGTTTTTGACAATCAAAAATTCCTGAAATGAAACGTAATCGGAACAAATGATAGGAGGCCTGGTTTATTGTAAATTGACACCCTGTTTGTTTATCTTTCAAAACTAAGTTGGGGCTACGGTATGGCCATGGAAATATTGTCAAACATATATATTAAAATGTAAAATCTATCTTTATACCTGTTTATGTATATATATATATATATATATATATATATATATATATATATATATATATATATATATATATATATATATATATATATATATATATATATATGTATATATATATATATATATATGTTGTGTATAAGAGTAGAGGTATAGTCGCAGTCATAGGGTCCCGAAGAAAAATTTAAAAAAACCTTTATAATTATTACTTGATGTATAGTTACTTGAAAATTCAAAACTAATTTAAAGTACGAAAACTGGTTTCCAGTAAGTAAAATTTTTATTAAAGTATTTTTTGATATTAGGTAACATCTCCCAAAAATTGAAATTCATATTATTAAGAGAAATGTTGAAAAATGTATAAAATTTTTATTTTTCGTAAGTAGCTTTAAAAATAATTCCATATACTCTATTGTGTGGCATATCATTAAAAGAACCTTTAAAATCAAACTGAGGTTCTTTCAACAAGTTTTCATTTTTATAATTCGTTTCAGAATTATTGTACTTTAAAGTCTATGTGTTTTGTAAGGAACCAAATTATCACTAAATTGGCTCTTAAGTAACACAAGTGCAAATAACATTGTCGAATTTATTAATTTATTTTCATAATAGACCGTAAAAATATAGCATGCCTTGCTTTTTATCCCAAGTGCCAAAAAAAACGGTACCAACAAGAACCCTAATTTAAAGTTTGTCAGATACACACTTGGCGAAATTTTTATGTATGCGGTTGTGTATGTATGTGTCGCATATCATCCTATGATTGTATTTACAAGTTCAAACTCAACTTGTGCTATAAAAACTACTTATTACTAGATGCAGAATTCTTGAGGTATCAAAAGTCCAACAAAAAGGAAAGATATATTTTTAGTAAGAGATATACATATTTTATTATATTAAGAAGACAAAATACTTTTGCAATAAAGATAGATATAGAGTAATTATATCTAAACTCCCGCTATTAGTTTTTATATCTCTCACTCAGGTAATATTGGACTGTACATACAATGTATAAAAATACACCACGTTGTAAAAAAATTAATAGATCTTGAAACAGTTTGCTTAATTATATAGTAATACAATGATATACCTACTTAAATAAGTAATTTTAAATTTTATATATACAAATAAAATTAAATACTAACAGGGAAAATTTTTTATGAAAAATATCCTTACATAGTAATAATAACATATTTAGGTAGGTATTTATAAATACAATTTTTTAATGGTGTAGACCCTTAATGTCATTTATTTAACGGAGTACTGTAAAGTGGACTTTGATAGCTCACAAACTTTACGTATACCTATTTACTTAACACACGCACACATACATTTATAATGGATTTATTAGTCCATTATAGTACGTCTTATTTTTGATATTGCAGATAAAGTATATATAGCAGTAGATTAGTGGACATTCTAGAATTTTACGATAATGACAATTGATACACATTGTTTAGAATTTTCTGTTACAATTTTTCACTAAAGTTACTCAAATTATGAATAAAAATTCACTTTTTGATGATTTTAAATACATTTTTGTTTGTAGTATAATTTGTCCTTTTCCCCATCTGTCTGTCTTTACAAACTTTTAACCACAGAATATATCAGAAGGAACGCTACTATCTCTAGACTACTGAAACCAGTGTAATCAAACAAAGAAAGATAATCTCCACTTAAATGTTAAATATGTGTACTCGGTTTAGTGTGTGTTTGGGTAATCTATGTTGTGTGTGAGTGAGGTAGCCTATCTTGCATACGCATACATAATATTACATACGTATGTATGTGCTACGTATAACGTATAACACGGTGATGGCAATAATGACTAAACAATCAGAACGTGATCACAATACTTGAACTACTCTCGTGGACTACCACTGAACAAATGACTACTAAGTAGCCTAACGTGCCCAGAAATGCACACTGGTGATTACAGGAAAAAGATAGTTGCGTTACTTCTAATAATATTCATCCTGTGCTTTTAACTTTTGAAATTCATTGAAAAATTAATTTTTAATCTTTGTGAGAAAATGAGAGAGGAAAAAATAAATAGTTATTAGATATTATTTTTAATTTGTGTTTATTGTCTAATGTACTTTACTTGCAAAACTATTGAATATGGATACCAGTAAAACAGATACATATCTACTTTTTGTAGAATGAAATAAAATTGTATACCAAAGTACATACCAATATACCAACAATTAAAAATTCGTGTTTTATGACAGTTATAAGAATTTTTTAATTTTTGAAACTAATGGGAGTATTTTTTGTGTAATTTTTCTATGTTTTGTTGCGCTTTTTTTGGTTTGTTTGACAATTCATAATTGTAGTTTTTAATGTAATTTTCTATTAAATTAATAGCAAATTATAATCCAGCAGTTACCAGTTTATAATGCAGCAATGTTTTATACCATTATAAGAGTTATGGTTTTTACAATATTCATAATGTGCTGTGATATAAAAAAACTACAAAATTGTAAAAACTACGAAAATATTTCATTAACATATTTTAATCAGAATTTATGAAAAATTGTGTTCGTTTTTCTTTGTACGATATAGTACATATCAATTCAACAACCTGACCTGCAGATGTTTAGCAGTGTTTACCCATGGTCAAATGCAAACAATTTTTTTTTTGTTTTTCATTTTTAAAAAAATGTTTATTGTACAGGGTGTGGATAATTTTAGTTTAGTCAGAGACGTATTCAAAGAAATTTATATTAAACGATAAGCTGACTGGGATGTGATTTTCTCAGACAGCGAATTCTAAAAAAATTTTCAAGTCTTCGACAATTTTACACCGAGATAAACCATCTCTCAAAAGGATGAGATTTATTAATTTTACACTCTGTATATTATTTTGAGACACTGTAAAAAAAATTTTATGAAAAAAAAATAATTAGGATATTGGAAGCTAGTTTTTGAAAGTCACTGATTTTTCGCCGTAGGCAGAGTGACTCGTGAAATTATCACTTAAAATAAAAAACAAAATTTTTTCTATTAGTAGATGCTTATGGCTTGTGTTTGAACGGAAAATTACTGTTTCCGTTCATTACATCTCATTTTACAAGTAAAACATCAACGAAAAACACGAAAATTTATACCAAAAATCAAAATTTTTTGTTAAAACACTGTCAAAAGTTAAAATTTCATTTTTTTGAATCCCTTATTCAAGTACAAGCCATAAGCATTTACTAATAGAAAGAAATTGCCAAAAGTTGGAATAAATTAGATTTTATTGGTAAAAAAAGCCATGTAGCCCCTTAACACTGGTTTTTCTGCTCACTGCTGTTCGCAATATTTTAACAATAACAATTCCCAAGCAGTTAGAGTCATGTTAACGGGTAATTATCGAATATGTGTCTGATCAACGGTTTCCTCTCAAGTGTCATGTAGACCTGTCGTCCACCAAAAATATTAGTTTTTTCTGTAAAAAAATAATTTACGAATTGTATATAAATTTTTTCAAGAGGGTGCGGCAAAGGTAAGATTTTTTTTTTTTTGGGGGGGGGGGGCGGGCGTTAGTTCACAAAGTTTGGAAATCGCTGCCTTAAAGGATTTAAAGTAGGTTTGCAGGTTCATTGAAACAAGGTCCCGAACTCGAAATAATAATATATTACTCCCATTCAGTTTACATTATGAATTCAAATGATAGGAAAGATAGAGTTGAAGACTAAATACCCCTGTCGCAGCATCTGCATAACATACAGAATTTTTCAAAGGTTGGACACATGCGAATCTCACACAACAACCTGTGTCCATCTAAAATAGTTTAACTCTCTAACAGTGAAAAATTTTCAAATTCGATTAAGTAGTTAAATTTTAGCGCTTTTGGGCCTCCAGGACCCTGGCGGATCTCATATAGTACCTATAGCATATGCATTTAAAAGGTGAAAAAATTTTCAAAATCGGTTGAGTAGTTTTATTTTTGACGCTTTTGGGATCGCCGGATACTGGCAGACCTCATATAACATAACTTATATCCGTCTAAATTGTTTTGCTCTCTAACAGTAAACACATTCTCAAAATCGCGGTGATGACGTGTTCTTGAAAAGTTTATTTTTATTTTGAAAAATGAAACAGATATAAATATTGTTTATCTACGACTACCATGAAATTGCTTGTTTATTGTACAAAATACTATCTAAGTAAGCTACGTTTTACATACGGCCATATATCCAGCTGTACAAAAAGTGGCTCTTTATATGCATGTATACTTAAAATGCCAAAGGTTACTACACTTTTATTAATTCTTATATTATATATTATACAGTGATATACATATACGAATCTGTACAAAAATTTTACCTAGCAACTGAAGGTTTACGTTTGTTTTTAATAAATTTTAAATAGCACATAATTGTAATGTATTGTATTTGTAGATTTGTACCAAATTTTTATCGTTTATTGTGAAATTCATGTTAGTCGTAGATAAAGTATAGTACGTAACTCCGTTGTAAGGCATATTACACACTCGCACAATTACGCACTCGCAGCTCTTGCGTAACTATTTCGCTCGTGTGTAATATGCAACTTACAACCTCAGTCACGTAATATACTATATTGTAATGATAAAAACGATGAAGCATTTATTGTAAAGAAATTCAGCAAATTTCTTAATTTTTCGCAAAAGCTAGTTCACTTAGAACAATGTTTTAAAAGCTTGTCTTATGCAATCTTTTACGCTCTTTTCGACGGTGTAAAAAAAGTTTAAAAAATTTTAGAATTCTGGCCAGATTTTGCAAAAAACCACTAAAAATGGCGAAAAATGGCCAAAATGTTGGCTTCTAAAAGTCGGACGTATCTGGCTGATGAACTTATCCAAGCTATTGCGACATTTGACCTTCTCACCAAATTTCCTAAAGATTGGATGCTTCGTTCGAGAGTTATCGCGCAGATATATATATATATATATATATATATATATATATATATATATATATATATATATATGTGTATATATATATATATATATATATATATAAATTTTAGTGATTCTCATTTTCGGTTTCTGGAGGCCTCAAAACAAATTTTTGCCACAGTCCCGGGCTCAGGTCCTTTCATGGCACCCGCTGTAATAAGTGAATTTTTTAAAAATGAAAATTCACTTAATAACTAAGAAGAAAGTTCACTGATTGTAAAGCAGAATATAGGTAGAATAATGCATATGTTAATGTATATCGATATACTTATAAACGCGATAATTTAAATTTGGCAACACTACAATATCATGTTTTTCACAAAATGATAAATAATATTATAATAATATCGAAAAATCTCAGTAAACTTAAATGAAAGTAAATGTAAATAAAAAATATTTGCTACGGCGCAGAAAAAAAATGAATATTTCATGTAAAAGAAAAAAAATAAAAAGAGGAGAATGTAGAGAAGAACACGCAACAACGAGAACGGGAAGACGGAAAAGATGCGTCCATAATAATGATATTTTATTATCAAAAACTAAATCTATAGCATATCTCCACATATACATAAACATAATATATACACTTTATGGAATCGAATAATGTATAATAATATATTATTGAATATGAGAGGCACTCACTGAAGTCGGTTAGATTTGAACATGTCACAAACAGAATGAAAATGGAAAAGACTCATATTTATATATTGTGTATGTAGATATTATACATTTCAGTAGTCAACCATTTTCAATTCAAACTGAAAAACGATAGGAAAATAATCTACAAAAGATACCAAAAATTCTTTATATTATACCTATTGAATTTGTATTGATGTAGATACGCTTAGGAGGGGAGGAGTAGTCAAGGCCGGCAAAAATGAAGTTCTTCCACATTGCCCGGACCCCTATCAAAGCCTGTGGGTCTCCTTTATGTACTCTTCTCGCCGACCCTGGGCGTAATCTGTGAAAATCATGAAACCTTTCTCAACAATAGAGTATCTGTAACGTCACTACTTAAAATAACAATTGAATATCTAACACAAGAGATAGTCTGGAAGCCCAGTATGTATAGTCTAGAAGGCTGTGCATGTATAATCTGCATACGCATGAGAACACTCAATAATGTCAATGGATGTCAGTTATATTGGAAATTTTGTGCTGTTCGTTGACACAACGCCTCGAATATGCTAGGGAAATATTTTACAGAAACTTTTTTTTATGTACATCTATAACTTTATGTAATTAAAAGTTAATCTAATTACAGTAATAGAAGAAAAACGTGAAAAAAAACGTCATGAATTAGTTGATTCAAAGACAGCTATCAAGGTATTGAATCAAACTTAAATCTCTTTTAGCATGTTTAGGTGTCTAGCACTAATTCTTTGATCAACTAAATCAAAATCAGTACAGCCGTTTTTGAGTGCTGATGAAATGATATTAGGCTTCCACCTAGTATGAGTTTAATTCATATGTAAAAAAGTCTACCTTTGACTTTTTTGACATGTTCATGCACATGCCGTCTTTCGACGGCAGTAGTGCTTTGTTAAACAAAATCATTAAATCAATGGAAATACAGGTTTTTTCCGATTACTAGGGATCCATTCAGACTGCTAATGACTTTGATCCAGTATAACTTTAATTCATATACAGGTAAGTCAATCTAGGACATTTTCTTATATATTCACGGTATACCTGCGGTACCAGTCTTTTGATTAACAAAATCAATGTCAGCACAGATAGTAAAATGTTTCTTACTACTTAATACTTTGTTAACTTTCAGTTCCATAATGTTAGAGTTTTTGTAAACCTCTATTTATTTACATATTTCAGACGTTACTTCTGATAGCACAAAATTTTCTTCTTATACATGACTTTCTCTATCGCTATTAAGAATTTTCGGCATTTTTATACCTAGGCGGATGCGCAACCTTTGAATTCTCAGGCTATATAATTACTCAGTTAAAAAGCTAACACTCAAAATAAAAAGTTATCATTAACACTATGATAACAATCTGACTACAATCCCAAGTCCAATTTTCAATATTCAACGAGATATGTCTTTGTTAATTGTTTATATAAAACCATGTAAGCAATTAACAAAGAGTACTAAAAAATATCTTAAAATTATTAAAATAACTAAATAATTTCCAAAGGTATTTTATTTTCATGTATCCGACCTATATGGGCTTAAAGATGTCTGCCTATATAGGTATATATATATATATATATATATATATATATATATATATATATATATATATATATATATATATATATATATATATATATATAGGTATCTTATATAAGTATATACATAAGCATATCTATAGAATGAATGTTATACAAAATGTCAAAAGTTTAAGAGAAAAATTGCAACACAGTGAAGACATTTTAATGTGACAGGTTTGGTCTCAGAATCGTCAGGGGTTCTTCGACTACGAGCGTAGTAAGTGAACCGCGCCACAATGCCTCGACAAGCTGACGCATAACAATTATTATATTTCTCATAATTTTAGAAGAATTTATCTAAACTTTCAAATACAACACTATTTTTCATAAATTCACCACAAAACCTTTTCAGTGCCAGTATTGCTTACCAAATCTGAAAAATAGTATAACATAAAGAACTTTTGGAAATTGAGAAAAATTATTTTTAATCAGTTTTTGTATAGTATTACATTACAGAAGAGGTTGCGTTATACATTTTAGGGTAGGGTAGGATGGTATAAGATTGCTCACTTAACATTGAGTCATTTATGTGGACATAAAAAATAACAGAAAGTATTATAAAAGTTAGCAGTATTAATTTATTCTAATACGTTAAGGTTTAGTCAACGTGTAAAAGATTTTTGTTACAAAGTCAATACTAACTGAATTGGAAAATGTGCAACCTTACACAACTGATCATGTAGAGTGCGCACTGAGTTCGATAAGACTACGCATATATTAAAAAGCTTTGAACTTAACGAAAATTACACTTAAACAATCCGGCACCTAAGTAAGAGATGAATTTTTCCTGCCACAACTCTTCGTTACTTTTTGTTACTCTATAAGCTTTGATCAAAAATATCTCATAAACGGTACGTCGTAATAAAAAAAAAAAACGCCGTGAGCAGCGGAGCCCCATCACGGAAGTCGAATTTTTCCTTTCATCTTCGGTATTGAGTGTCTACAAGTGAAATGTAATTGAAAGTCCACAAGCGATTTGTAATTTTGGTGGTTTCAAAACTGATGATGAGTGTCCGGTTGATCGGGGCTTTAAAAAAAGGTTTTAAGTTTTTAAGGGCTGAATCTCAGTAAATTTCAATTTTGTGCCGATAGCAGTTAACAGGGAAAAAGCCAACACAATTCGTACGAGCACATTTCTATCCATGCTTTCCAAAAAAATCCAAAATTTCTATTTTATAAATAATAAAAATCCAAAATTCCTAATTTATAAATAAACAGTGACTTTAATAACATTTTCAAATTACTTAATATGTATGTATTTCATTTGTTAAAAAATTGTATTCACTTTTTTTTAAATTTTTTAAAATTACTATTCGCCTACTTGTATTTAGAATAAAAGTAATGCATTTAAAACACATTGTACAATAGCATTCAATTCCGATGTAAAAATGGAAGAAGTGGGGGGAAAAGTAATGTGGACTCCCTAAAAGGTACTAGCTGGATACTAACTGAATACACGTACAAAATTTCAGCCCTCTAGGTTTCCTTAGTGAGTCTCTAGACGTGTTAGAAAACAAGCAAAAAAATTAAGGAAATATTGGCGTAAAAATTGTGGGGGTAAGGGTTAAAAGTTGAAACCCCCAAAAAACAGTGTCTGGCTAGCTTAACCTGTACACAAAATTTCAGCCCTCTAGGTTTATTTGGGGAGATTTTGACCCGAACGAAACTGTTAAAAAACAAGAAAAATCATGTTCTTTTTAGTATAAAAATGATGGGGGTAGGGGTTAAAAGTCGAGACCCCCAAAAGGCACACCCTTGATACTAACTCAACCCGAATACAAAATTTCAACCCTCTAGGTTTATTTGGGTGACCTGTGCGAGTGGTACAAACTTCGAAAACGTCGAAAATGCATGAAATTGTAGCTTAAAAATGAGGGGGGTGGGGGTAAAATATTAAAACTTCCAAAAAGCACAACCTAGGTACGAACTTTATCAACACACCAAATTTCAACCCTCTACGTTAATTCTGGGGGGGTGGGGGCCTGTTAGATCCAGCGAAAATCGTTTTTCCCCCCTCTACTCCACACCAAATCATCCTAGGAAGCTGAATTTTGGATATGTGGTAGATAATTGACCGAAACATTATTTAAAACTGGTTTGGAAAAGTTTTATTGCTTTTCCGCCCCCCACCACCCCCTTAAAGTTCGGGTCAGTAAAAAAATTTGCCCAAAATTTGACCCCACTTTGATAGTATGAGGTGCCTCGAAAATGAGCCCCATTTACCAAATTTCATTTCTTAACTTCCATAGGGGGGCCCTACACAAATTTAAAGGTGGCGGGAATATATATATATATATATATATATATATATATATATATATATATATATATATCAGACATTTTTTTTCTACATATTCGTGTTCTACGGGTCCGAAAACGGATAGCTCCCCTACTCTCGCCTCTCGCAGCTCTTATCGTATAGACTGTATAAGTCTAATTTTTCGGAGAAAATTCGACTAATAACGAAAACTTTGATGGGTAAACCAAAGCAATTTGTATGTATTGAAAAATATATTAGTCTATTAAAATGTAGTTTTCGTTATCAAAAATTATCGGTGACAAATATTTAAGGACACTTTCGTTAAAAAAGTGTTATTTTAACAATATTTCGGTCAAAAATTGAACCTTCCAAATGGAGTGCTTGAGCTTAAATGGCTTCAAGGCGCAAAAATTTTTGGTTACACCTCCGAATCTATAATATAATAAACTATTTTTTCTTATATTAAGGGTCTATAAATACCGTTAAATTAGAAGCTTAATATATTACAAAGGTTTAGACAAATTCGGAGTATGCGTTCTGCAGATTATTTTTTTTTACTTATAAGTTATTAAATAAAGAAGGATTCAATATTAAGGTTAATTTTTTCAAATTTTAGGCCTGGATATACAATTCTCATCTCTTTTCGTATAAATTGCCACAGCACTTATAAATATATTATATTGAACTGATTTATTTTTTAAAACTATACTGCTTTACCTTACGGCATGCTAAACAGTAAATATAATTTTGACTATAGATACGTTATATCCTACCTCTCTCTATTTTGTCTACTGTAACATAATCATTAGTATGGTCCACAATTCCACATATACGTATATGTAGACCTGATGTTACAAAACAGGCATATAAGACACAAATAGTATACCTCTAATAAAAGCAATATTCAAGCTCAGGTAAAATATCATAAACAAAATGAAAAAATATATGAGCTTTTTGTGTTTTTTTTTATTTTAATTCAAGACCAAATTTAATAAAATTATTAAGTTTAACTGAAAATTTATTATGGGACATGAGTTATCAAAATTTTCTAATAATATTTATAATTATGAACCAAAGTTGAAAAAATAATATTGACCAAATTCCAAATTTTTTTCAAGCATTTTATTTTTTATTTTTTTCGGGGTTACGTAAAAAAATTTTGTAACCACTTTTCTTAAAAATATTATAGGTATTAAAGGGAACCACTAGTGTGACCGTCTGAAAAAAAAGATGATTTTGGGGAATTTTTTTAAAGAAAACTACTATATGGAATGCTTTAATATTTTAAGGATATATTCGTTGATGTATAATAAATTCATGACAAAATTTCTGCACCAAAAAATTGAAAATTCAGTGAGTTATTCGCGATCTCCTAAGGCGCCAAAAAAAGTGCTCCCACTGCTGCAGTGATAGCGACCTTCACAGTGCCTGAAAAGCAAAAAGCTTATTAAACTAGAAGGTGTTGCCCGTGGCATGAACCTCAATCGAAAAAAAAGTTGAAATTTGACAAAATGGCGGAGTTTTTAAAAAACAGTTTCTAATTTTGCGCGAAAATTTGATGAGTTTTGGCCTGCAAAAATTACATTTTTATTCGATCGGAAAACTGGAGGTTCGTGGCATAAATGCAGCAAATTTGAAAAATGTAGTTTTTCTTTACCTTACCTTTCAGTTTTAATCATTGAGAATTTTTACTAAAATTATTTACGATGTACTCACTATAACGGTCATAGTAAAACTAGATGAGTCGTTGAAATGTGCCAGAGTCTAGCTGCTCCACAACATGTGACTGGCAGCCACGTCCAGAAACTCCCGAACTATCAACTTTCATACATTTTTCAATACCTCAAAGTTAACAATGAAAATCAGAATCCGCTCTTCAAATGGCTGTAACTCAAAAACTATTTGAGATATGCACTTAAAATTTTAGTATGTTATTTTTAAAGGTATAGACACTATAGACTATTGAAACATGCGAAAAAAAAATTCCAATTTTTTCAAGATGTTACACTAGTGGTCCCCCTTAATTGAATTGAATTATAAATATTTGTAATGCGTATTTTCCTTTTGAAGAAAATTATGTTAGACTAGTGTCACTAGCTATACTTTCTCAATTTAAAATTAATAATATCATTAAGAAATTGGCTAAACGCAAGGACTAGAAAAATTTTAGTTTTCAAAAATCTTATGATGGCTCCAGTAAAATCACATTAAACCAAATGGACCATTTAGTATACAGCATTTAAATTAGTGTCCGACCGAACCTTTGGTTTCGGTTTCGGTTTCGACCAGTTTCGGTCAAAAAATCTAGTTTCATTCAGAGCTTCGGTTCAAACCAAAAACCAGGCAAAACTTCGGCCGCACCGGAACTCAGTGTTCGTGAATTGTCGCGCTTCGTTCAGATAAGTTCGTGTCTCGTACATACACTAGACTTCAGAATACAACTGAAATTTTAACACGTCTAAAATAAGTTTCGGTTTCGGTTTAAGCCGAAACTGAGACTGAGGCCGAAGTTTCGTTTCGGATTTGGTTTGGGCTGCAAATCCTGATTCGGTTGGACACTAATTTAAATATATCATATTTCGATGTTTAAGATTTATTTATCAGGCGATTTGTGATTATAGGAGAATTAAGAATACTTTCAATATAACAGAATAATTACTAACCCCCACGTTTGGTGTGAGTGCTGAAAAGATATAAATTTGTTTAGCAGATACCTTGGAAGCAACGCTATGCAATAGCGCACAGATGAGCTAAATATATCGCACCATTAGTTCAATAGGGTGATATATGCAAAAATATCTTTTTCGGGTTAAGAGTATTTTGGGATTAAGCATATTTTTCTACACTATCCTAACCCACAAGTATAAATAAATGTTAATAAATAACAAAAATATGATAACTTTTAACAGTTATAACTTTATGGAATTTTTTCCCCCATTTAAATCTTATTAAGACAATTAGGACATATCTGACAATATTTTACTAATTTTTGACCTTTTTCTAACATTAGTTTATAAAATAAAGTCATATTAGTTAATATCACTTCAGTGAATTGGTGAATATAGATACAATGCAATAAAATTTCAAGATCAATTAAGAAATGTTTGTTCTTATATCCACCGATAACTAAAAATAAAATTCATTTTATGTTTGAATAATATATAGGTATCCTTATCATACATACATAGGTAGCAATATTTTTATTTTTGTTATTAAGTTAGGCTACGATTTCTTCTCATGTATATCATATTATTTATGTATTAGGTACCATATAAAGGGTATTATGCGAGATAAACAGTATAGCTGTTGCATACATATTATGTACATACTTGTTTTAACAGGAATAACTCTTCATTTTTGTATTGTTATTATGTATTTTATTGTATAGGGTAAGAGACCCGATGACCGATCACTATTTTTAGCTGTATCATTAAATTAGCTTAAAAAAATTAAAAAATAAACAAAACACCCATTTTTTTTTTTCTTAATAAGTATGAAACCAAGTTTTTTTAATCCAATAGATATGTTTTTAAGAAAATATAACCCAAAAATTTTGATTTATTAATGATTTTGTTTTATAATTTGTTGACGTCTATTAAAAAGCATACAGAAAATATTAACCTCCATTGAAAGATCAATACACTTACCCCTATCAAAAATCACCGGTTAGTCCGATTACTAATGTACATCAGTACAGTAGTAAATCTTATACTATCGAATATTTGAACCATTCTCTTTCAGTCACTTTGACACTCTATCCACTACAAGAGGTCAGTCTGTGTCATAGAGTATCACAGAATGACACCTTGTGAAACATAGCAGCAATGACAGAAGGGTTTAAATATTCGATAAAATAAACCACTAAAATACTGTATTTTCTTTCGCCATCTATAATTTTGCTTTAAAAAACATTGTGTACATTGTGACATGATCCTAACTTATCTATACGCCATTGTGAATTTTTAAACAGTTAAATTGACGATAGATGACGTCAAAAATGTTTATAAAATAGATATGGAATATCTGTGTGATTCTCAAAATACCCAACTCGAAAACTTGGATCCCAACAAGAATCAGTCATACAAATAATATTTAACACATATAAAATTTAATTCAGCTATCCTAATCTCTTAAGTGGACTAATAACAATTATTTGTATACTTTTATTATGCTAATAACTTTAAAAATTCGGTGAAAAATGTTACAATTTATAACCCATGTGTTTTGAAAAATGATCATCCACCATATTAAAAATTCATGAATTCAACAAAAATTGTTATATATATATATGTATTTCTTAAATTAAGTGAGGAGACATTAAATGTGATGTGAATTTAAATTGAAAAATAATCATTGTATTAACAATAATTTTTTTTTTCAAAGGTTTCTTTCAGAAATAACTTCATTAAAATATAAATGTCAAAACTGATCGGACTTATAACCCCGATCGACAATGGGGTCTTTTACCCTAGTTATAATTAAATTTTATATTTAAATATATTTTGTATTAGTGTATAAGAGTAGTATGTATAAGTTATTACTAGATTTAGGAAAATAGCGGTCCCTAACAGAACCGCCATATAAAATATTTTGGATTAGTGAGTTATAAACTTTATTAGAAGCAGGGCCGGGTTTACCTTTGTGGAGGCCCCGGGGCACTTTCATGTGGAGACCCCTTTTAAAGCAGTAAGGAAATTTCCAAAATTTTTCAAATTTCCCCGAAAAACTGGGTTTACGAGCAAAAAAACAAAAAAGCGCTTATCCTTTCTATTTTCTTCTATTCTACTGTTTTAAGGAGGAAAAGTTACGTAAATTGCAAGACGTTTATAGTTTTTAAAAATTATAAACATTGCTTTTTACCGAATACTTATAAAAAAATACCTTTCTAAGTGATTTTTTTTCAAAATGATTCTGATTATTTTTTTCTTTTTTCTTCATTATACAAATAGTTTTTATAAATTTGAACGATGGACATTTTATTTTTTGATTTAATTAAGATTTGAGTCCCGTAGACTTCACGACGCGACGCAAAACTAAGGTTCCAACTTCCCGCAGCTGTAGCACCGTCATTTTGAAATATTTTTATCTAAAAAAAATTTGCTGAGACCTATACTCTGTATTTTAAGCTAGGTTTTATATCAATTCAATAAACTTCCCCATTTTTATTTTAAAAAACTTGAAAAAATGTGCCTTTACTTAACTTTTTCCCCTTAAGAGATTTATTATCAATTTTGTGGAGGCTCCTATTGTGTGGAGGTCTTTGCCTCTGGATTTGAAGACTAGCCTAAGGAAGCTTTTGAAAACAATTCAGTAAAAATTATAAATTACCTATTTTTAACAATTTCAATAATCAAGAAAAACTATTTGTAACTATTAAATAAAATAAGCGCAAAGCACTTATATTTCTGTTTCATTTAAGTTAAGCTTATTTACAATAAAATTTAAAAAATAAAATGAAAAATAAAAAATAAAGAAATATGAGCATGTTATATTTTCAAGAAAAACTATTTAATTTTTAAATAAAATATTAGAATGTACAAGCCTTTATTTAAAAATGTATATCTAAAAATGTTATTTTAAATACATAATTTAACTTTTACATAAAATGTGAAAATATGTATGTATACATATATTTTGCCACATTAAGTTGATAATTTAACTTTTGAAAAATAAACACCACTTCCACATTTCCTTTTTTTTACATATCATATGTTTCCAAAAATTTTACTAGTAATTCCTTATACGAAGAAAATGATTGCATAGAAGTTACAAATGTCTTTGTAACCACATTGCTCTCACTATATAATCAATTTTCTTTTTGTTATGCTATTGGTTTTCGCGGTTATAACTGCAAAAAAAATTTTCCTAATTGAACTAAAGAAAATTTAATTATTATAATAAGTAAAGAGCGAGTGTAAGAATAAATTGCTAAATTTTCAAAAAATTTCATGCACTAGGTTCATTTATATGAATTTTTAAAATCTTTATTCTCAAATATCTCAAAATTAAAAATTTGCACATATCACCCTATTGAACTAATGGTGCGATATTACTCTAAATTAAATACAAATTTCCTACCTTGGATATTGGTATCTACCTTTATATGCACATTATAGCTACATTATTGGTATGTATACATATTACTTACGGATCTAAAAATAATACCTTAAACATTATTTTACATATGTGTGTTCCAAAAATTTGCAGACATCGTTTTATAGAGATTAGGGTAAAGCTTTTTACTCGAAAATATTGGAAATCGTTTGGTCGATTAAATAATAAAAACATAATCATTACTGAATATTCTACCATTTCTGTAAAAGTTATATCTCCTCTCTAGTCCTCTATACAAAACTGGATCCCTACATACATATTTTTATAAATAAAATATTTAAGTAGGTATACATAGCTCAAAGAATACAGGCGGCTGAGATCTTACTACACATATTGAATACGTGGTATAGCGGTGGTGAATTGAGGTAGTTGATGAAAATTTAGTACATAAAAAATTGTATCTTTTTGATGGACAAGGAAAGGAATACATATGGGCATTACAGTCTCTCTCTGCCGCCTGTATTGTTTGTGTCAAATATACATACATTATGACGGAACCACTTAATGAAAAGTAAACAAATATACACATTATTATAGCGAAGCAGACATCACGCTACGATGATAATCTTCTTGCTTATGCTAACAACAACAGCAACAACGACAGAAAAAAAACTGAATAGATACCCTGGTGATGTGGTCAGTGGTGGTTTTACTTGGTACCAAACAATATTCATGGATGTATTGGACGTTCCGATAATGTTTGCATGCTGGGGATGAAAAAACTTTTCTTTTTTTGTCCATACCATATAGGTACATACATATATCTTGAGATCCCTAGGGAATGGCTCTTACTGTTACCATTCAAGAAATGGGTAGAAAAATGTTATTTTAAATAAAGTAACCAAACTAAATACACTTTACTTTGAGACTCGCCAGCTTGGTAGTCGTGGAAGGATAAATAGAGAAATGTATGTATGTTGAACCAACCCCTCCGCTTTTGAACGATCGCCCCTCGATTGAAAAAACAAGAAACATCTTGAACTTGTAAACGTCTGACCTCTTCTCTTGTTATATCATAATATTATTATATTTTACAATGTTTGAAACATTGTGTGTTATACATATAAGAAGGACAATTCGATTTTTCTAAAATGTCCTGTATATTTTCCTTCTCGTGCAGATAACATGTATATGTCTATGTATCGAAAACAATGAAAAGAGAAACGTAGATAATAAAATAAATATAATTTTTTGGATAAATAAAAAACTTTTAAGAAAATTGACCAAATTAGATAACGTTGAAGACGAATATTTAATCAATTTCTAAAGAATACTGGAATATTTATTTTATCGATGGATATGTACTTTTATTCAATTACTCTGTCGTTTAGGCAATATATCTTACATTTCTGTATATTATTTTGTCTAGATCTAAAATAAATAACTTCAGTTCACAAGGTATGTAAAGCTTTCTACTATCCCGGTCAGGTTTTGCTCATTTTTCGACGACATTGTTATTTTTTACAAAAGTCGAAGAGATCCATTTATTTTTCCTATGAACTCGCAGCTTAGGGTAAACAGTTCAAGCTTAGGGTAAACAGTAAGTCATGGAAAAGGAGTTTAATTTGAAGGAAAAACATTATTTTTTTTGAAAATGACTATCTAATGTTAAATATTTAATGGTGTATAATTCGTTAAAATTCCACAAACAAGGTAATCAGGAGGTTACAACTGTAAAGGGTTGAACGAAAATAGTTTTAAAATTTCTATATCAAAAATGAAATGTATATCAAAAATAACAGTTGATCTGCTTGTGCTCGTTTTCGAAGTATCAAGTTTAGGAGTGGTTACGAAAAGTAGACCGTTTTCATTTGGAGTCAAAGTGATACGTGCAAATTTCAAATTTAATATAAATGAATAATATTTAAAAAATTTTGAAATAGAAATTGAAAAATGTTTTGATAATCTGAAATATGTACTTCTCTTGCTTTCACCGAAAATATTTTTAAAAAAGAATCTTGAAACCCAAATGACTAGCTTGCCTAAAAATTTAATAGAATAAAGGTACTGACACCAAATAACAATTTCTTTAAGGGAGGAGTTCAAATAAAAAAGCAACTTTTTTATTTATGATTATTTTGCTTGTTGAATTTTTTCCAAATTAGGGATGGTTTCAAATAGAAAATTTTGTTTTTGAAACATTCATTACTCTTCCTTGTGAGGGGAGGGGGCCCTTTTTCACAAGTTTTTAAGCGTTTACAAGGAACACCATATCTCAAAAAGTAATGAATATTTTTTAAATATTTTTTCATTATTTTATTCCTAAAGGACCTGTCCATAAAGCTGAGTATGGGTTTCATGTAATTTTAAAAATTAACTATAAAATTGTAATCCCAAATTATAAAACCCAATTTTTTATTAAAAAAAAAAAAAATGTTTAAAAATAGTTACAATTGTTCAAATGGAAAAAGCATACTCCACTTTATGTGCAATATGTTTATGGACAAAATAAAAAAAAATTAAGTCTCTATCTTTTCTAGAACTTGAGATATGATTTTCCTTGTCCGGAAAAACATAAGTTTCGGGAAACGGTAGAAAACGGAAATAATAACAAAAGAAGCGGTTTACTAACTTTTTATTAAAACGTCTATAAAGGCATACAAATAAAAGAACATTATCTCAGTGCATACTATAACTCGTGTACACACCAAAACTAAATATTACTGATCAAATCGCGAGGGGGGGGGGGCGAGCGTTATCTGCAAAGGAGCAGCAACTTGGCAGTGCAGCGGCTCACAAATAAATATTTATCTACTTGAAAAAAAAAAATTTTTTGGCCGTGTTTTATATATCACCGTGTTTGTAAACAACCACAGAACGAAATAAAAACAAGAAACGAGATGCGAAAAAAATTAGTTTACTAGCCGTTTCTGGCGTGAACTCCCCCCTTCAGAAATACGTACCAAAGTATTCAAGGACTGTTGACCTATTAACCATAAAAAATTTGAATTTATTACTTTTAGAAACTTCGTTTTAATCTAATTTACTGAATTCTAAGAAAAATTATATATTTTCAAGAATGGAAAATATCTATAAAACATTGTAAATTTAAAAAAAAATCGCATTAATTTTTTAAATCTCGTTTTTAATAATTTTCTAATTTCTATACTTTCTATTCTCGATATAGTTGGGTTCAAGACGTTAAAATGACTCAACATTTTTCTAACATTAATGTAGAAAGACAAGTTTAGAGGAATTGTTCCTTTTATGACAACAAATTAACATAAAACTGTATAATAATTTTCTAAAAATTTTAACCTAAAGCTCGATTTTGAATCTCGATTTAAAATTACAAAATGCCCAATTTATGGCAAATGAGACGGCGTAACCGTCAGAAATTAAATCCCACATTGAAAAAAGTGGTAATTACACTAAATATTAAAACTTTGATAATGCTTTTAATGGTAACCATTTTCCAGAATTAATTTTTGATTATTTTTTTACTCAAAATCTACTTATTGAGTACTGTTCGTTTTGATCAGAAAAAAAAAGAAATTGATTTATATTCAAAATATGATTATAACGTACGATATCCGATAGTACGTCATAAAAGCAAAACAATAAAATGATCGCTTGTGGTGTTTGAGGAGACCTCAAAGGTCAAATCAATCCCATGCGCCGTCTTTATACCTACATACTTGATATGACTAAGGGGTAGATAAGTACAAAAATACAGATATGATGATCATCCCGTTTGGGGAAAATATAACTTTTTTATGTTATTATTTTCCACCCTTATAAACATAAAAAGAATAATAAATGATGTAGGCAACGTACATATATTCTTAAATTACATGGACAATTTTTAGAATGATTATATTACAAAAGGTTATAATAATAAGGAGATATTGGAGAGAAAATTCCCAATAATAATAGTCAAGTACAATATTTTAATACAAAGTAAATACAGAGGGACCATTTTAATTTATTAACAATTTGAAACAATTATAAATATAAACTAATGATATATTTATTATAAAATTTTAAATTGAATCTCATTTAAATTATTTAAACATGAACTAAATTAAAAATCAATTATACCGGGTGATTCATTTAACCTGAAATTTTGTACATCTTGAAAAATAAGCATTGTATGAAAAATGTGACTGACAAAAAAATTATTATTTCTGAAAAAGGCATCTTTTAGTCCTAAAATCAGTCCTCTCCCTCCCCCCTGTGGACAGGACGGGAGGCACTTTTGAAGTCTTAAATAGAAACCTCCATTTTCTTATTACATATGCTGATTCAACGGGACGAAATACTTAACTTTGGTTCGAAAAATTTTTTCGATTCGCAAAAGATGGCTCTGTAACTGTAAAAATATATTTTATTCAGATTCCAGAAGAGAAGTGTATAGAAACGATGAAATATCTCGAGAAATGCACATCTTTTAATTTCAAATGTTATCGAGTGCCTGTGAAACATTATTAATGTATGGCGGACTTTCAAACACTATGTGAATTTTAATTAAATACACATCTAATTAATATTAATCGTTAAAATTACAAACTATTGCAGAAATTCGTACAGTCAGGGGCAGGATGACCCAGATGGAAACGATTTGGCAATTCTGAACAAAGCGTATACCTCATGGGACTGTGGTTTCTTAAGAAAGCATAATATGTTTACGACATATACAAGATTCTTATATACAAAATTCTTATATAGCTATAAACTTTCAGTTGAAAAGAAACTCTTTGAACGAAATGCACGGTTACTCCAGTTTTTTATATTACAAAGTTAGAATTGTAATAAAAAAAAAAAAAAAACAAAAGGGAGTGATTTTTATTTCGTTTTCGTAAATCCTTTGGTATATAACCACTGTAACCTTACTACTTTTCATAGAGAACCTTTGTAACCTTACTGTTTTTGGTATAGAAACGCTGTAACCTTACTACTTTTGGTATAGAGCTGCTGTGACCTTACCACTTTTGGTACAAAATTGCTGTGATTTTACTACTTTTGATATAGCACTGCTATAACTTTACTACTTTTCGCATAGAACCGCTGTAACTTTACTACTTTTAGTATAGAACTGCTGTGATCTTATCATTTTTGATATAGAATTGCTGTGATCTTAATACTTTCGGTATAGAACCACTGTAATCTTACTAGTTTTAATAGAGAATCACTGTAACCTTCTACTTTTGGTATAGAATCACTGTCACCTTACTACTTTTAGTATAGAATTCGTTAAATACAATGGTAATAATTTAATTGATAAAAAAAACTATGCTTCAGGAAAAAACTTAAGCATCAAAAAGTAGGCAATTCAAATTATAATTTGCTCTTTTAAGTGAATTTCCATTTTGGAAAAATTTCACTTATTACAGCGGGTGCCATGAAAAGACCTGAGCAGCCCGGGACTATGGCAGAAATTCGTTTTGAAGCCTCGAGAAACCGAAAATTAGGTTCACTAAAATTTGTATATATACATATATATATATATATATATATATATATATATATATATATATATATATATATATATGTGTGTGTATGTGTGTGTGTGTCTGCGCGATAACTCTCGAAGGAAGCCTCCAATTGTTACGAAATCTGGTGTGTAGGTCAAAAGTCCCAAAAGCTTGGATTTTCTGTTTCATTTTACAATGCCCGATGCGAATTTTTTAAGAGATATAGGTATTATATAAAATTTTAATTATAATACATACATATTATGTATATTTAAAGATAGTCTGAGACTCTGAAGTATCGAAGTGGGCAGAGAAGAAAAAATCTCCTTTAGTGTATGTTCTAGATCATTTTCCATTTTCGAGCACAGCTTAATATAAAGCTTGATTATATTGACTAATATTTATAAATACATATTTTCAACTAATAAAAAGCAAAAAGGGTTTTGTCGACTCAAAATTTTCAATCTAAATTCTTTCTTTCAGTTCACTTCTATATTTAATTTTTGAATTTATCTTAAGGTACATAATATACACATTAAATACAATTTATAGTATTTGCATAGTAAAGCACACTCACTTAGAAATATAAAATGAAAGAGAAATAATAAAAAAAAGACAGGGGGCTGTTGGGACCATTCCTCGTGAATTACCGACTGTTTACTAAATGTAAAAATTTGTGATTTCCTTTAACATTTTTAATCAGTATACTAATATTAGTATACTCTAAAGCCCTTTAATTTGAATATTGGACACTACATTTTTATATATTTATTTGTGATCGTAACATCACTGGAAAATAAAATGTAGAATACTTTCGAAAAGTATTCTGGTAAAAGATAGACAGCGAAGCAAGCATTTTGTTTCCTTTTTTGCTTCAAATCATTAGAAAACTTAAATTCAAAGTGCATTATAATAATTAAACGAAACTAACAGTTTAAATAATATACTGCACGAACAGAAAAAAGGGATTTTAAATTTATAATTAAAATAATCTTTTTAAAAAATTATATTCCTTTCTTGATTTTAAATGTTCTTTATTTCAAGTAATGTAACGCATAAATCAAATAAGCCTTTAAATTTACTATATGAGTAGAGATGGGATTCTACCCGGAATTTTCCCGGGAAAATTCCCAAAGTGGGTAAAAACGGGGTAAATTCCCGGGAAAATTCCCGAAAAGTGGGTATTTATTTTAATTTACTATTTATCGTAATATTTTTGAATTAAACTATCAAAACCGCTGTTTCATAAAGAATATTTGCTAAACGTAAATAATTAAGACTACATAAATACTAATTAATATATCACGTTATTATACAATTTTTGTTCGACAGTTTTTCTCTAGACAATTTATTTTCGTGGCTAGTTGTACAATACGCGTTTCATTTTTCGGTGTCAATTTCCTGGGCGTACCACGACAGTTTTTTCCATAGTTTTCGCCCCTTTAGATTATGTTTTAAGTACTACAATTTCCAAAACGTCGAAATTTTAGCTCGATTCTCACTTGTCAATATTGAATTTCGTGGCATTTTAATTTTTTTTTTAAAACGTAGATATTTCTCTGAAATTTGAACACATTGAGTTATAAATTTAAATTAATTGCTAACTTCGTTAAAAAGTCATCTTATGTTGATCCGACATAATATGTATGCATGTATTTTTAAATTTAAAGATAAATAAACATTCAGTAAGTACTGAAGTGGTTTTATGATAATAATAATTAGAAAACTTTACATCAACATTATACATATTATGTAAAACTCCACGCACAATTAACAAATATATACAGATCTAATTAAAAACACATTTGCAAAGAAGTACAGCTAAGTAATCGTTTTTACCCAGGTTTCGGGAATTTTCCCGGGAAAATACCCAATAAATACCCAAATGGGAATTTTCGTCGCCCATCTCTATATATGAGTGACAAATTAAATAAAATAAACCAAAAAGTTTTAATTACTTCAAGCTAATTTCTAAACGTTCACGGTTGTAAAAAAAAAATTAATTAATTAATTAATTAATTAATTAAATATACAAATGGTTCAAGTTCATTTATTAATTAACAATAATAATAAACTATATCAAAATAATCCAAATAAATCAAAAATTGGCTAAAATTGCTTAAAAAAATATTAAATAAAATTAAAATATAACAATTACTATAAATAAATTTATTTACCTAAAAAGCTAAAAGTATATAAATCATTATTTTGCAAATTGTACACTCGTATAACTTCTCACTTTTATCACTTAATTTTAATTGAACTTTATTTTAAGTAAATATAAATTTATTCAATAAGAATTATAGAAACCGTAATGTTTTGTTTGTCTTCCAAAATTATTTTCTGCTGGTTTTCTTAGTGTAACCTGTAAAATTACACTAAATATATGGGAACAGGTCAATTTCGGTTAATCCATATTTTGATCAGTTAGAATTATTTTAGAAACAATAAAAGATAAATTCGTTGAAAATACAATTTATTATTTATAATTATTTTTCTTTTTTATTTTTTTTTTTTTTCTATTGGTTAGGTGCGCAACAATTAAAGTCATATGCACCGTTGTAATTTAGGTACTATCTTTTTTATTGTTATTTAAAATAATCATTTAAAATTAAATTTTAATTAATCCGAATTCAGATTACCTGTATTGCAATGCTTCTTAGTGAGTAAAAATTAAAATTTAAAACTTGCAATATTTAAATATTTATTTTGCCTTTTAATGATTTTCAAAAACCGATATGTCAACTTTTGTTAATAAGCTTTTCATAAATAAATACTTACTAAATTTTAATTTTTTAAAAATTTAAATTAAATTTTTGATGATTTTTTAGATATTTAATTAATGTTAGGTAATTTGATTTGAAAAATCTCATTTAAATAAATATTTTTAAAATTGTTACACATTGTTGATTGTTGTTTTTTTTTTTATTTTTTTAAATCGTTATATGTTACCACCAATTTGATTATTGAGCTACTAAAACAAAAATTCTGATCCGTAGCTTAGAAATCTTACATTTAAAATGATTTTCCGAAAGTATATAGATTATTTATTTTTTTAATTATTTTTAATTTTTATTTAATTAATTTATGTTAAATATAGAAATTTGAGACTAAAATAAAAAAATCAGATAATTTTTTTTAAAATAATTTTAATTTAGCTTTGTTGTAATTTATAAAGAAATTTTAAAGAAAATTTTTAAGTTCACATTTTTTCGTAAAATTTATAAGAAGCTAGAAGTCATCGATTGTAAATTTAGTAACAGCAGCTATCATGTATTTAAGAACATCTTTACTTCCTACCTTTTGATCCGATACAATGAAACTGTTTTGCATCTTCACTGTTAGAATAGTACGCAGCTCAATTTTCCTCTTTTTAAACAGGAAAGGGTGGAAATTCAAAATGGCTCACTGCTGTAAATCTATCTCTGTTTTTTAAATAAATCAACATACCAAACCTGAAGAGGCAACCCGTTCGAAGCAATATAAGACACACGCGCACTGTATTTTAAAAGAAGGGACCATCCCCTGTATAATTTGCATATATAAAAACATATTCAAAGAAAGTTAAACTATCCATTTTTCATTTATCATTTATCGCGCCATTACCATTCTATATTTTTTATTTAATTTTTCGCGCAGTTTTTTAACAGCAACATATGCAACAAAATTTCAAACTGAACTGAATAAATTCATTGCAAGTTGCAAAGCGCTTATATTAAATAAATTCGCTTGCAACAGATATTTATTTAAATATCCTAACCTAACCCTTTTTTATTAAAAAAGAAAGATGTTCAACTTCATCATTCAGGGATGCTGCAATATTGCTATCCTTGTCAAATAGATTGAAATGTGCACTGAATAAGGGACACACTGCTCTTGGTACCCAATAAAACTAAAAGCTTACAAAACTTTTTACTGTGATTTTTTTTAACCCTTCTCTAACATTATTCAATACAACCCTTTTTTATGAACGACATTAACTCTTTTTGGCACGAGCCAAAAAAACACTTTGTACGTTAAGTATACATTTTATAGTAAAAATAAATTAAACAGATGCCCAAAAAAGCGTATTGTTTAAGGAACGTCCGTAAACTACGTAGCCTGGTTTGGGGAAGGGAAAAGGGTTATGTAGAATGGCATGCTGAATTACTTGGGGGACAGGAGGAGTAAAAGTCGAACTACACAATTCCTAAAATTTTTTTGTGAATAAATATGAATGTGAATGTGAAATTTCCTGAATAGACTCAATAGGGAAAAAAACTATGTTCTACCGAGGTGGGGGAGAGGGGATTAAGGCAAAAGCTACCGGTACTCTACATGGAGGATGGAGGAGTTTAAAAGAGGTCAAAGTCTCCTCCTATTCCAAAGAATTCTCCTATTCCAGTAGAACTCTTAACAACGTAAATTAGAATTGTTATAATTATAATACTCGTATAATTATATAATGAGTTTATTATAAAGCCATACCAACCAAATTGTATACCAATCTGAAAGTGGATATTAAATATTTCATCAAGGTACGTGATAGTTACAAATCGTATGAAATCTTTTTTTTATAATGAAGCCATCGTAATCACTCAAAAATTGTTTTGAAATTAAAATTGAGATCACGTAAAGTAAACATTTCAAAGTAAACATTCTGTATAAAAATATTTATGTACTTGAACCTATTTTTCTTAAGAATACAGACCATATTGCCATCTATGTGATGTTTGTAGTACATATTAAGTGTTAATATATTATTAAGGTAGTTAGTCGATAAAACGATTTTTTCAAAGAATTTTAACAAAACTTCTCTAGATATTTATTTAATTCAATACCAATATACAAGCCCTTACCGAAAAAAAAAAACTGACCACCTAAATTTTGAGAAAAACGATGTCAAAGTTTTGTAATTTTAACACGGGCTCTTATGGGAAAACACATTTTTTTTTTAATCAAATGAAAACGTGTCAAAGGAATTTGATAAAAATTTTATATGTTATAAAATACAAAGTTACAAACCATATTTAATAACAAATAAAAATTATTCACCACGCCGTTTTTGAAATACTTATAATTTATAGACATCATTTTACAACGTTTTTGCAACGCTTTTTCAACAATATTTTTATATTGCTACAACATAAGCGAGCGGAAATTTAAAAAAACAAGTGGTATACAAATATAATCACTGAAGAATATTAATACATTAGTTAATTTTTGATAAACGAAAATTTTTTTTGAGATATATTTTTGTACCTGACTATCTCAGAGTAACTACGTTAAGATAAAATTTACTGGAAAAGTTTTACTGATAAATTTTTATTCGGAAACTCTCAATATTTTTAAGAATACAATATTATTATGATTTTAACTGTTTTAATAAGGGAAAGTTCCCTGGATTCAATTCCCGATTTTGATGAAACTTGGTAAATGTATAGAATACGGGTAATTTAATAATTATTTATTCATTAATATTTTGTAGCTTTAGAAAGCTTAAAATTAAAATACCCCTACCGCAGTATCCTGCACAACATAAAAAGTTTCCGATTACAAAAATTACTATTTCTCAAAAACCCGCTTACATTGGATAATAATGGTTCAGAGTTTAAAACGTATCTTATGTTATTTTTCCACTCTTTTCCATTTTCTCCAAAAAAGCAAAAAAATTATTGTGCAAAGTTCGTAAAAATAGTATATTTGTTTCGAGAATTATCGTACGGACACACGGACACACACACACACCCATATATATATATATATATATATATATATATATATATATATATATATTAGTGAATGTCATTTTCATTCAATTCGTAGAAACCTTAAAACAAATTTCTATCACAGTTCCGGGCTCAAATCGCACCAACATAGTATTTTTAAACATCCTTCAAAATCGTTTTAAACAGACTTACTTGTACTTGATTAAAATCATAACACCTATCATATTTTTTTATAAATAATGCGTACTACACTCTATACCCTTTTTTGTGCCATTGTTTATTTTCTTTTTGATGTACAGCATTGAGTAAAATATGAAAGGGTAAAAAAGAGGGTTGGAAATGCTTTTGATTCGAAATAATATAAAAAATAGTAGCAGTTAACCACGTGCCGTCAAATTTGAAAAATGTTATAAAAAATATTTTTTCAATTCTGTGTTATTAAGCTACAAGCTCAAACCATCTTTAGAACAGGATTTCATCGAATATAATTTCTATAGTGGACTGTAAACCAAAAATTGTACTATAACTATATAAAAATTTTACTTGATAAAATATTGATCAAAATAAAATTATAAAATTTGATTTTCTCACTTGGAAATAAAATTAAAATTGAAATGTCTATGTATAAATACAGTTTTTTTCAGATGTACATTAGGTAAGTAACTATACATAAATAAAGTTTTCTTTCTCTCCAAGGAATTAATAATTGACGATAAATAACAGAAAAGTTAGCTTAAACAATCAAACTTTTCTATTAAACTGTCACCAATTATTAAGTAAGAAAACTGTTGTATTTTTTTTATTATTTTTATTTAATGTTAAAATATTATCATTTAATGAAAGAAAAAAAAACTTATCTAATAATTAGTCATCTGAAGAAAAATTTTTTCGTGTAAAATATAGCACTACTCGATTAATATAGCGGACTGATTTATTTCCCTTTTTGGGGTTCCATAGAAAATAGTCCGAACTATTTATAATCTATGGATATGAAATTTTACACGTACAAACTACAGGTTAATATATCAACAAATCAAAGGTAAAGCTTTAAATATTATTTAAATACTTTTTGTATAGATTGGTATGGTACTTAATATGTATGTATTTCATTTGTGAAAAAATTGTATTCACTTTTTTTTAAATTTTTTAAAATTACTATTCGCCTACTTGTATTTAGAATAAAAGTAATGCATTTAAAACACATTTAACAATAGCATTCAATTCCGATGTAAAATTGGAAAAAGTGGGGGGAAAAGTAATGTGGACTCCCTAAAAGATACTAGCTGGATACTAACTGAATACACGTACAAAATTTGAGCCCTCTAGGTTTCCTTAGAGAGTCTCTAGACGTGTTAGAAAACAAGCAAAAAATTAAGGAAATATTGGCGTAAAAATCGTGGGGGTAAGGGTTAAAAGTTGAAACCCCCAAAAAACAGTGTCTGGCTATTAGCTTAACCTGTACACAAAATTTCAGCCCTCTAGGTTTATTTGGGGAGATTTTGACCCGAACGAAACTGTTAAAAAACAAGAAAAATCATGTTCTTTTGGGTATAAAAATGGTGGCGGTAGGGTTTGAAAGTCGAGACTCCCAAAAGGCACCCGCTTGATACTAACTCAATCCGAATACAAAATTTCAGCCCTCTAGGTTTATTTGGGTTACCTGTGCGAGTGGTACAAACTTCGAAAACGTCGAAAATGCATGAAATTGTAGCTTAAAAATGAAGGGGGTGGGGGTAAAATATTAAAACCTCCAAAAAGCACAACCTAGGTACGAACTTTATCAACACACCAAATTTCAACCCTCTACGTTAATTCTGGGCGGCTGGGGGCCTGTTAGATCCAGCGAAAATCGTTTTTCCCCGCTCTACTCCCACCAAATCATTCTAGGAAGCTGAATTTTGGATATGTTGTAGATAATTGACCGAAACATTATTTCCAACCGGTTTGGAAAAGTTTTATTGTTTTTCCGCCCCCCACCACCCCCTTAAAAATTGGGTCGGATCAAAAATTTTCCCAAAATTTGACCCCACTTTGATAGTATGATGTGCCTCGAAAATGAGCCCCATTTACCAAATTTCATCTCTTAACTTCCATAGGGGGCCCTACACAAATTAAAAGGTGGCGGGAATATATATATATATATATATATATATATATATATATATATATCAGACATTTTTTTTCTACATATTCGTGTTCTACGGGTCCCAAAACGGATAACGCCCCTACTCTCGCCTCTCACCGTTCTTGTCGTATAGACTGTATAAGTCTAATTTTTTCAAGAAAAAATTCGACTAAAAAAAATAAATTTACTTTTATAACAAATGCATTACACAAATATTAAGTAATTTGAAAATGTTATTCAAGTCACTGTTTATTTATAACGTAAGAATTTTGGATTTTTGTTATTTATAAAATAAAAATTTTGGATTTTTTTTTGGAAAGAAAAATATCTTCATAAAGGTATTCCAGTTTACTATTTAAGTTCCTTTTTTAATATTCAAAAATAAAATACAAAGGCAATTGGCGGATAAGCATGGGTAGGAATACCCTCGTACGAATTGTGTTGGCTTTTTCCCTGCTAACTACTATCGGCACAAAATTGATTGAGATTCAGCCCTTAAAAACTTAAAACCTTTTTTTAAAGCCCCGATCAACCAGACACCCATCATCAGTTTTGAAACCACCAAAATGACAAATCGCTTGTAGACTTTGAATTACATTTCGCTTGTAGACATTCAATACCGAAGATGAAAGGAAAAATTCGACTTGCGTGATGGGGCCCCGCTGCACACGCGTTTTTATTTATAAAATAGAAACTTTGGATTTTTTGGAAAGAAAAAATATCTTCTTAAAGGCCTTCCAGTTTACTATTTAAGGTCCTTTTTTAATATTTAAAAATAAAACACAAAGGCAATTGGCGGATAAGCATGGGCAGGAATGCCTTCGTACGAATTGTGTTGGCTTTTTTCCTGCTAACTGCTATCGGCACAAAATTGAAATTTACTGAGATTCAGCCCTTAAAAACTTAAATTTTTTTTTAAAGCCCCCATCAGCCGGACACCCATCATCAGTTTTGAAACCACCAAAATGACAAATCGCTTGTAGACTTTCAATCATATTTCGCTTGTGGACATTCGATACCGAAGATGAAGCGAAAAATTCGATTTCCGTGATGGGGCCCCGCTGCTCACGCCGTTTTTTTTCATTTGGAACCTTGATAGCACGCATCTGGCACAATACAGTACTATTTTGTTTGAAAAAATTAAAATAGCGGAGTTAATTTTATGGCCGAAAATAGTTTTTTGCTGGTGAAAACAATTTTTGGAATTTAGCTTTCTTTATATTTGCATGATAACACATGTCTAGCACAATACAACACAATTTTTTGGAATATCTGAAAAAAGGAAATGGCGGAGCTGACTTTATCGACATATAGTCGGTCAAATGGTCGGATACCGACATTTCATATTACACGAACTAATGTTATTCCAAATAATGGTGGAAATGTTTACAGGCTATGAAAATTCTATTTAAAACGCAAGACTTTAAACATTTCCATAATGCCTAAGACAGTGTCGATATTTATCAGAATTTCATAGTCGACCAGGTGGTCGGGAAACGACATTTCATATTACAGGACCTAATGATATTTCAATAAATGCGGTAAATCATTACGAGCTACAAAAACTACCTACATTTAAGATTAAATAATTGCTTTTAAATATTTCTCTAATGCTTAGGAAAGTGTTGATATGAATTACATAATCGACCATGTGGTTGCAAGACAGCATTTAATATTACACGAAATAATGTTACTCTTAATAATGGTGGAAATGTTTCTAAAATAATTCTATTTAAAATAAAAGAATTGCTTTTAATCATAATATGTTCTCTAACGCTTAAGAAAGTCTCGATATTTATCTGAATTATATCATCGTCCAGTTGATCCGAAAACGGCATTTCATATTACGAGACCCAAAGTGAGATATTCCAATCAATGGAGAAAAGTATTCCAGGCTAGGAGAACTATATTTACCTAAAATAAAAAAAAAATTGGTTGTAAATTTTTCTCTAATTCTTATTGAAGTCCGAATTACATGATCGACCACATCGTCGGAAAACAACATTTCATATTACGACCTAATAATATTCCAGCTGATGGCGCAAATGATTTCAGGATACAACAAATGTTTTTAAAATTCCATTTAAATATCTCTGTTATGTTTACTAGACCTAATGATATTCTATACTTGATGCCACAAATGATTCCAGGTTGGAACAAGTATATTTAATCTTCAATAATTGCTTGTAAAAATTTTTATAATACTTAATAGAGTGTTGATCAATATTTATCTGAATTACAAAATTCATCAGACAAGTTGGTCGGAAAACGACATTTCATATTACAAAACCTAACAGTATTGCAAATAATGACAGGAATTTTTCCGGGCTACAAGAATTATATTTAAAATGAAAGAATTTTAAACATTTCTGTAATGCTTAAGCCAGTGTTTCTATGTGACGATTCAAAATTTTCGAATTTTTTTTAAATATATTTTAAAAGTAAAATGAATTGAGAGTAGTGATGAGCAAAATTAGTCTTGGTCTTGCAGTCTTGTCTTGGTCTTGCATTTTTTGCAAGACCAAGACTGCATTTTGCAAGACCAAGACTATAAGTTTGGCTGCAAGACCAATACCAAGACTCAAGTGAGCAAGACCAAGACTATAGCAAGAAAAAAGCAAGACTCATACTAAATTATTTAAATAGTTTAAAAGTATAACTAATACCGTAAAGAGAGAAAATTCTGATTTTAGAAGGAAAAAATTCGTTAATAAAAAAATGCAAGAAAGTGCAAGATTTTTAGCAATACCAAGACCAAGACCAATACCAAGACTGCATTTTGCAAGACCAAGACCAAGACTCAAACTGCTCTAGCAAGACCAAGACCAAGATTTTTAATGCAAGAACAACACCAAGACCAAGACTGCCAAGTCTTGGTCTTGGTCTTGCATTTGCTCATCACTAATTGAGAGTGTACTGTGAAAATTGTAGACCGAAATTCAAATTACTAATGAAGTTATAGCATATAGAATGTATGCTATAGCCTGACCATAAAACTGATTATAATTTCAATAATCGGTGCGATTATCGAAGGCCACCAGAGATATAATTTGAATTCTAATAATACATTAAAAGCGTCGCCAAAAAGGATCTAACCGTGCATTTCGGATAGGCAGCGATTTTGTTTCTGGAATTCGTAGAAGACCCTGTGATGAACGTAAAACTGAGTTTTCGTGACTGGGAGTATTGTAGTTTAGCCGCCATCTTGGAAAAAAGTTAAAATTAATTTTTCGATTATCTCTGTAACCGTAAGTCCGACAAAAATTTTTTAAGGACCATTTTTCTAGGAAATTTTATTTTCTATAATTGTTACTCGAAACTTTTTGACAAAAAATTGATATTAAAAAAGTTATTCACAAAAAAGCATGAAAGATTTAGGAAAACTTTGAGGGGTTATTACTTTTCTATTTTCAATCCGACAAAATTAGTGCTTCTTTTAATTTTCATTGAGAATTTATTGACGAACAATTTGATGTATTAACTTTTATTATTAAGCTTACAGTTATCGAGTTTACACGTTGTAAAGTTGAGTAAGTGAGATATACAACTAAATAAAACTAATATTCACGTTTTTATGTACCGAATCAACTTTGTGCAAGTTCGGTACATAATAAGATTGGATTGTGTAGAATGAATAATTATTGAGTTTTACATCCATATTGAATAAACGCAAGAGGTATTGCTTGTGTATTGTATGTATTTCATGTACCTGTGAACTCTATAGTTCGATTAAACGATTACGACTTGTAACAGTACTGCTATCTAGCGATGTATATAAGTATTTCAAAATAACTGGCATTGTTCAAAGTAACTGGTATTGGGGACGCAAACCCCGAGTAAGTAGTGAATAGTAATGACGAACAGAAAAAGGAGTGATGAGAGGAGAGAGAGAGTAAAAAAAAAGTTTGAAATGGCGGATTGATAATGAGTTAAGTTAGAAACTGTTTTGGAAAATTAACAAAAAATTGATATTAAAAAAAATATTTAAAAATAAAATAATATAAAAAATAATCAACCAATATATTTGAAATTATAAAAACAAAAGGAAAACCTATAAATAAAATATTATCATTACTTAAACCAAAAGAAAACAAAATTAATAAAATACATGTGCTTTCGTGTTTAACCTACAAGAGAATATTATATTTTTTTTTTAAAATATTCCCTATGTTTCATTTATCTACCTTGGAACCATAAAATCTACATCAAGAAAATCTTCCAGTTACGATAAACTCATTAGAAATAACTTTTGTGATATAATAAATACGTTGTCTTTGTAATTTTGTGTTTCTAATAAAAAAAATCGTAGTTAATATTTTTTAAACCTTTATTTATTTCTAATTTTTATTATATACATAATTAACCCTAGAACGACAAACTTATTTTTCCTACTCTTAAACTACAAACTGGGGTATATATTTACCCCACGGGATTTTTGGTCGTAAAATCGATCTGACAGCAGCAATTTCACTTATAAGAACGCGAATTTGTTCGTTTTTTCATGCTGAAGAGAATGGTGAAGAGTAAATTCAATTTAATCAAAGCTTAGTCGGTGAAAAATCTATTTAAATAGCTAAAAGTGTTCAAAAACGCTCAAATTGTCATTTAATAAACAAAAATTGATAACTATTTTTCTAATGAACCGATTTTCAAATTTCAGACGGTATTTTAAAGAGGACACAAGGGACTTCAAGCATACAAATGACATCATGATGTTTTGCCAAAAAAGTCGATTTATTTTGGATTTTGAAAATTAAAAAAATTGGGAATTTGATATGTGGAAAAATCAAACAAAAATGCATGAAATTTTAGTTTTTAAGAATATATTTCATTTTTTTTCATACAAAATGTAAAAAAAGGAGAATTTAACTTATTCAAAGGCACTACAATCGCTGCAATATATATTTCCATGATTCTCGCAGGTCGATCGCTTGCACTTCGTGCAATATATTCGCGTTTTGCGGTCTTCCTCGAGGACACAAGCAGCATCGGGCTGGCTATATCTAATGTTTTGTTGCAAAATAAGGTCATTATAAGTGAATCCAAATTATTTTAGCAAGAAAAATAAAAATAACTTACCTAAACAAAACACTGACGTAAACTACAAACTGGGGTACATATCAACCCCATACTAGCTTCACGTTTTCCCTTCGTCACAGTAGACAAGAAACCGCAGGGTTTCCCGACCTCACTCTACTGTTAGAACCTTGAACTAAATTATGGTATAGGTGTTCAGTCGATAATGTTACTGACTAATTTAAAAACGTAGTTTAAAGTTTACCTGGGGTAGATTTCTACCCCAGTTTGTCGTTCTAGGGTTAACTTTAATAAAAACAAGTCGTCAAGTGCAAGTTGTACTTGCGCTAACAGTGTTCCGTACAATCAGTTGTTTCTAGGAATTTTTTATAACGGGATGTGAAGGTGGATAAAATATTTTTCCTAATAAATAAATTTTATTCCTAAAGTATAACCCATTTTTTGATTTCAGAACGATCGTGTTCGTATGTGTCACATCGTGAACGTATGTGTCCGGACTGTTATATTTTAAGAAGTTTTAGTTATGACCACTGATGGTGAGGGACATTACTTAGTGCGTGTCAAACACGCACTTGACGAATTTTTATTTATTATTTAAATGATAAATTTTGAAACATTTATTATTATTATTGTTACTATTTTTATATTTTAGTTTATTTTTATTGAGTTATACATCAAGAAAATTGATATTTGAAGCTGAGCGTGCATAAGGTCGGAAACGTAGCGCGGCGCGGCGCGGTGCGGTTTCCACTTCAACGGGGCGGTACCGCGCCGCTCTGCCGATCTAGTGGACGAACGTGCATTTATTCATATGCATTTTGCTCCGAGAGCGGAATTGCACCACGTCGCGCCGCGTTTCCGACCTAGTGGACGCTCAGCTTAACTGTTCTTCACACCGCCTGTATATCCTTGCAAACACCTTTAACTAAAGATTGTCAAGGATGCGTAAAATTTTGATATTTTGAAAGCTGGTATTTTTAATTGGTCTATTTTATTTTGAATTTTCGTATTCAAAAAAATCAACCATTTATATTCCGCTAATAAAAACGTCCTAAAGATTTTATTAAAATATGGTCAAATAAAGTTTTACAGTAACGAATTGTAATTTTTTTTAAAATTTAGTATGATCCATTCTACTAATAAATGTAAGTTTTAAGTAGTAACAAAAATTAAATGAAAATATGATCCATACCAGTGAGGGAATAATATTTTATTTATTCATTCTGAGTGCCATACAACATCGGTACCAGTACTAGAGAATACAAATAACCGGAACAAATACTAGTACTAGACAAAATTGAAACTGGAATTGACTCTCCTTCAATGTTACCTGTGAACCTAGACAAAACTTCGATCCCGTTTAACGAGCATGTAGAAATATCTATTAGAGACTATCCGACAATATTATTACTGATAATGACGTTTCTTGACATTAACCCTAACCTGGACACGTCCGATGAGAAGGATAGTCGGGGCTGTAGCCACAGAGTCCAGATCATAAAAGAAGGTCCGGAGCCATTAATAAGGGACTCGGCAAAAGTGTGAAAGTGTTTTCTTGCTCGTCCACTATATTTTTGGGAAAAATTTCTAAAAAAGTTTTTTGTCCCTGATTGTGAGACCCATCATATTTCTCCACGACCCTGAACCTGGGTAATCAAAACGTAGAAAATATAAATTAAAATAGTGTTAAAATTTGTGAATTAGACCTATGGGGGAAACCACTTTAAAAGAAAATGCGTCTAAGACTATACCTTCAAACGAACGGGGTTGTACGGCGGTATCTGGACGGTGCTGGTTCCTCGCAGCACGTGGTTTATTGTTGAATTTCCTTAGGTCGTAGGTTCGTAAAATTGCTTAGATAACAAGGTAACCAAGTACTTATAACCAATTTTATTTCCCGAATCGTTTGATTAGTCTATTTTTTCCATATAACGTTTACACAAAGTTACAAAATACTCGATACAAGTTCAAAATCATTTTCACTTTTAAAATGGATTCCCAAAACGCAATTTATATTCTTTTAAAAATATATTTTATTCATTAGTTTTAAGTTAGATTTAGTAATTTGTATATTAATTTAATTATTTTTTATTTTATTAATTTTATTTATTTATATATTTATTATACGTTTTAACATGTGCATTTTTAATTTTTTCTTTTTTTTTTTAAATAATGCAAATTTTAATTATCTCAAATTATACTTCCGACATTTTTCTTAATTCTAAAAGGAATACTTTCTGTTCCCTTCCTACTCTATACTCTGGCAAACTTTCCCTCCGGCCTCATTTCCATAAAAGGACATGTTTTACCGCTCTGTGACATAATTGGTTCAAATAATTTTCTTCTTAAATTTTTAATATATTTCAAATCAAGTACGTCAGCGATTAATTTGTTACATGCGTGTAAAAAATAACTAACCGATAATACTTAAAGTAATACAGATAACTATATCTACAATTGAAAAATAAATCACGAAGTTCCAAAACTGTCTACCAGATGGCTCTAGTTACCTCAATTAAGTCGTAACATTAACCGCATTTATCTAACCATGATGTTTGTCAACATTTAATTAAAATGCCACAAGATTGCAGCACTCGTTCCGAGCTAATAACTTATTATTGTGTTTACTGAAGATAGAATAACGATTTTATTCCCATATTTAATTCAGTTTCATGGAAGTTTTCGAAAGGACATAACCTCTAATATATTCCTATTCATTGTTATTTTAAAAGGTAAGGGTAATTCCACAGTTTCAAAATAAATATTTACAATGTAAGTAACGAAAATTTTTGTTTCATAGGATTCTGTAAAGCTTTAGTGAAACAGGTTCAGTATGAAGTTAATATAAAATTGCCGGGGCATGGTACTTCTGTGAAAAAAATTCAAGAAATAGAAAAGTTAACGCGAGGAAACTGCCCCTAAAAATTTGCCACCCGGGGCCTCTGCCCCGCGTGCCCGTAGTATAAGTCTACCACTGGTTATACGTAACTACCAGCAGGGCTGGGAAAAATGGTTCATAGAAATTAAAATAGAAAATGGAAAATGGTTTTCAAAAAAGCATTTAAAATACAAAATGGAAAATGGTTTTGCTGAACATATTTAAAATAGAAAATGGAAAATAGCTACTTAAAATGGATTATAAAATGCAAATGCTTTTTTTACTTCAAATTCTATAAATTTTTTTATCAATATTAAAAAAAAGTTAAGAAAATTTCAAACGTACTGAAATTAAATAAAGACAGTCTTTTGAGAAAATTTTGTAAAGTTTACATGATATGAAAACGAAATTTAACTCTTGAAATATTGTTACTTTAAAATATTGTGAAATTTAATTCAGCCTTGACATATCCAAACCTTGACTACGCTACAATTGCGACTTCTAAATTATGAAAATCATCTACTTGTAATACAAAACATTTTTTATCGCCGTGTCTTAAAGATAATAGTACTCAACTTGAGCCAGAAAAGTTTGACTTAAGAGAACTACAACTCTAGTAATAAATTTAACTCCCGTGACTTTGCAACTCGAGTTATAAAAAATTTGAATCAATTAAATAAACTTACATTTAATTTACAATTTTTTAGACTTCAGTTCATTCAGTTCGAGTTCTATAATTTATTTACACATACATAAATTTGAGTATACATGCATTTTCATTTTAAATGTAAAAAGGATTCAAATTTTCTTTTTAAATACAAAATGGAAAATGGTTTGACCGAACTTATTTAAAATAGAAAATGGAAAATGTCATTTTATATTTTAAATACATATTTAAAATGAAATCAATCTAAATAGCTCCCAGCCCTGATCAACAGAAAATTATTTTATTGTAAAATTGTATAACAATTAACAGAAATTATGATTTTTTAATAAAACAGTAATTTCAATTTACATTGTATATTTATTTTTATTATTTAATGTACAAAATGGACAAAATGTAGAATTTGTTTTTTTTTTCTCGTCACTTACATCTTTTAAGAAGGGTGACCACTTTTAGGGGCGGCAAATTTGGCAAAAAGGGCGGCAAATTTTTTTTTACCTTTTCAGGGGCGGCATTTTTCATTGAGCCTAGAGCGGCAGAGATAGAAGATAAATCCGCCACTGATAGAACTGTACATTCTCTATATTTCATGTTATAACATATGGGTGTTAAAGTATAAAAAACAAGCTCAAATTTGCAGTTTTCCGAACCTGTGTAATAATGAATCGCCTATGTTTATCACCTCTTAATTTTTCAATCGAAAGTCAATTGTCTTTATAAACTGTTTGTGTTGAAACTGTTTTCAAACTTAATTCTGTTTTATCATCTAGAAACGGCATAGTATGGTGGCACATTCCTGGAAAACCTAGAAACGTCAAGGAATTCTAAGCTTTCTGAAAAAGTCAAGGAATTTTACCAGAAGACTGGAAAAAATTGATTTTTATAATTTCGTTAACTTAAGGATAAAACTTAAATCAATTTTTTGACAAAGTACTTAGTTACTCAATTTTAGGAACACTTTTAATTTTTTCTTCATCTTCGGATTGTTGTACTATTAATTGAATCAGTTATTTCAGAAACAACACATGTAACAATTTCAGTTAGAGGTGGATTTGTATATAGTTTACCAAGACGCATCGTTTAGTGCAGAAAAAACACACATAACATTAACCCAACCCGTTGAAATCTAATCTTGAAGTTTGACTTTGGAACAGAAACAACACATGTGAATCACTTGTATTGTATTGACTATAAAAATGAGTGAGGCTAATGTGACCACAATCGTAGATTTCCTGCAGAAACAACAGATGTGAAATTTCTTTAAAATGTCCTAATTTGATTTTTGATGAAATTTTTTCGGCAAAAACTTGTCAACTGGCGTAAATATAGTTTAAAAAGTTTAAAAAATATTTTAAAAATTTAAAAAAAGTGTTTAAAAATTTAAAAATTTTAATTTAAAAAAGAGCTGTCATATTATTTATGACAGCTCTACGATACTATCCAGATATGCCATCTATAATTTACTTTCAGAGATTTTTAATAATGAGATTTTCACATGTACTAAATTTTGACTTCTTTAATATGGTGTACAATTAAATATTACCACAACATTTGTAATTTGATAACCTGTTTAATAAATATTAAGTTGAATATTTGAGGAAAAACTAAAAATTATTTTGATAATTAATGTATTTAATTAATAAATTTTCTGTTACTGTAAGAGGCTAATGTGAATATACCATTACAACTTATTTCGTATTTTTTTTAGTATAAATTCAAAATAAATCGTATTTTTTGCGTTCGTTTAAACAAACCTGACCACGGGTTTTGAAATTTAAAATTTAAAAATGTAATATCTCAAAAATTTGAAATAAAATAATGAAAATTTTAGCATAATTGGTAATTTGAAGTAATAAACTAATTTTTAAGAAACATCTCAACATATGTTCCCATTTGAAAAAAATTTTTTTCTATTCCAAAAAAACCGTAAGTACTAGAAGTCTGGAACAATTTTTCGTGAATGGCCCCCTCTATTTTGAATATTTTTTGTAGAAACTTTTTTTCAATTAGATGCATATTTTAGGAATAAATCGAATGACAACTCCCGAAAAACTCACACAGTATATATATATATTATATATATATATATATATATATATATATATATATATATATATATATATATATATATATATATATATATATATATATATATATATATATATATATATATATAAGCATCTGGTTACCATGGGACTAGGGGAGAATTTGCGCCTCTAAACCACGTCTTACCGAAAGGCTGATCCTTTCCCCATGTGTAATATTGAGGCATTGTTCTCATTAAGACGTAAGTATCTAGAATTTCTAATATTGAGTTCCGAGAACATCAGGAGAGCAGATTTTGATACAATTCTAAGTTTCTACAAGGGACCGGGGGTTAGCTAGATCCTTTTGGATGATGTGGAGTACATTGGGTCCGTTTTGGTAACCTATATGCGACGGCAGCTCTGAATCCCGACCCATTTACAGCTTTCACTTATTCATTCAAACATCCCACTAACAGTTTTGGAAAGAAAGGTTTTAAGCACTATGAATAGTGTGAAGTAGTGTTAATACGTAGTATATATTTTTAAAAACGTCATATTAGCAAAAAAATAACAAATAAAATAAAATAAGGATATGTTTGATTCAATATCGCTTAAAAGATTCAACAATTTTTAAGTTACAATTTTCACTTACCAATTTTTGAAGAGATATAACCCAGTAACTAGAAACCCGATAATTAAATATAATACTTCAAATTTTTCGTCAAAAAACATTCTACAAAAAAGATAAGATGCAATTTTTTTGTCGGGTAAAAAATAGAAAAGTTATCTGATTTCAAAGGTTTTCATTCCCAAATTTTTTAGTTTTTATTTTTTTTTTTTTTTTGCTAATAACTTTCTTACTTTAAAAGCTACTTAAAAAAGTTAGTCACAAAAGTTATAGAAAATAAAATTATCTACAAAAAACGTCTCTACAAAATTTTTGTCAGACTAACGGTTCTGGAGATATTCTAAGAAAAATATTTGGCGAAGATGGCGGCTGAACTACGACACCGACAATCCCGAATACTCAGTTTTACGTTCATCACAGAAGCCCCTACGACTTTCTAAAAAACAAAATTTCTGCCCACCTGAAATACACGGTCCAAGTTGTACCGTCCAACTACCATTTTATTAGTCACTATTTTAAGAGGAATATAAACGCAAAAATTATTTTGATTTGAACGTACGTTCCTCTTAACTCATAATTTACTGGCTTAGAAATTATAATTGCATTACTATTTTCGGTTATCTCCTTCCAATTTATAAAAAGATTATATCTAAATATTTTTTCTCACACTAACATGGCCAGAATGGGAATAAATAAGGGTAATTAAGGTTGTGTCTTTCATTGTAATATAATACTGTTTAACGATTTATTAGGTTATTCAGATAACCTGACTACTTGACTGTAAAAATGTCTAGTAATAGTTACATAATATGCATAATAATGTTTTCGGATTCTTCTTTTTTTCTTTAAATGTAAAGTGGCCCATCTGTTTACTGGTTTGTCATCTCAGACGAATAGTTGAATTTTCTATAATTTTGTATTTTAGATATTTACATTTATACATTACTAGTAATAGATGTTCGGATACTACTAAATTTAAAAACACATTAACATTAGGAGAAAAATTACAGGTAGGTAATGTCAACACGTTAGGTTAAAAACATTAGGTATTAAAAATTACAGCGAACGTCGGCATCGGCAATTTTGAATTTCTGTGGGCAATAATTATCAAAAACTGTAACAACCTGTAAAAGTACTAGTAATGTATTTTTCATTTCTACTATCAAGTAATATACATATTAGACAAATTGAAAGATTCCCAGTTTTTATTGGTTCGTTTATAGGTACCTAAAGTATATTTTGTACTATGAATACTTTTTTCCAATTGAATACGTCCACAAGCAAAATGAAATAAAATATTGTCTAAAATAATCAAATCTCACGGACGCATTGCGGCACAAAAACTTAAATTTTACCATGATAATTGGCAAAGTATATAACTTTTTTATATTTTCCTAAGAGTAGTATACATAATGATATATATATATATATATATATATATATATATATATATATATATATATATATACATAATATAACTAAATGCAAAGTTTCTGAGCAATCAAAGTCCACTTCCAGTTTTACTACAGTACTCCGTTAAATAAATGAAAGTAAAGGTCTACACCATTAAAAAAGTCGTATTTATAAATACCTAAATATGTTATTACTATGTAAGGGTATTTTTAAAAATATATTACTAAAAAAATAATTTAAATGTTTTAGTATCACGAACATATAGTAATAAAAATATCAAAATTGATACTGCAACATTTTTTTTTTTGGGGTTTTATAGTGTCCGGATTTGCCCCTATGTGTGGGGTGAATCCTGACAGTGTATTTTTTTGCAATGAAATCGGACGTAAAAGGATAATTTTGTAGAAAATGAAAGATAATAATAGCTGAATTTCCAATCTGGAAATTCGCTAAAATAAAATTTGCATCAACGAATGATGGGTGAAATAAAACATTTTGGTTTTAAATAAATTTTATTTCAATTTGCTTTTGAGTCTATCATGCAAGGTCGATTTGGGAACATGGAAATACTCAGCAGCTTGTCTGAACGATTTTCTGTTATTTTTAATATCGGAAAGCAAAGGCACAACAACTACAGATCTGCAGGGAGTCCAACAAAAATTTAAATAATTAAATTTTTTGATAACGGAGTTCTCCGATAACAATGGAAAATGTTGTAATAAAATGTCGTCTCCGAAAATGTAATTTTTAAATAAAAAATATTAGTAAACCACTAAAAATTTTACTAAAACATTTTTTATGTGATTTTTTCTCCTCTTTCTAATGGCGTAAAAAAATGTTGCAAAAATTTTTGAACTCAGGAAAATTTTGGCAAAAAATTAATTTTTTTACGAAAAATTCCCAAAAAATCATGTTTCCGGCATCGGACGTGTCTGGCTAACGAACTTGTACAACCGTTTGGGACTTCCAACATTTTCACCAACTTTCGTAAAAATAGGATATTTCGTTCGAGAGTAATCGTGAAGATACATACATACATACAAATATATATATATATATATATATATATATATATATATATATATATATATATATATATATATATATAAATTTTTTTCATTTTTTCCGAATTATTTATGAGAAATTCGTCTATTTTTTGAATTCAGTATTAAATTTAATGGTTTTACTTAATTATTATTGGAGGTGTGTATAATTAAGATTTATTAATTTACTTTTATTTGAAAATAAATAATTATTACTTATTTTAATACGACAGTAAATTAATTAACTTAGAATACATTTTATTTGATGCAGAAAAATGGGAACACGCTTGTCAGAAATCAGGAGATTTAAGTTGATTACCTTATTAGGAGAAATCTACATTATCAGATAATGTGTAAGATAATTCAAAGTCACTATAGCGACCTCTCTGTTCTTCTCAAGTGTATCACGTATGATGATAACGATAGTGGTGACATCTATACCCATTACGCTCGTTCTCAGTTTCATAGAGAGACAATAGACGGTCAAAAAATGTATTCAAGTTGCCAATCTTCCAGAATGGAAAATTCTAGCGTATTTTATTTATTTTTGAATCAGAGCCCTCTGGTCCGTATCGATGTAAGCTCTGTTACAAAACGTTTTAATGAAAATTCTCTCACGAATACATGTAAAATCTAAATGTCATGTTGTGTCATTCATGCATTCAAAATTAGGTTATATTTTTTTATAATTTTAAATAACTAAATAAATAATTAATTTTAGTAAATATAATGACATTGTATCATTTTGGGAACTGTCTTGCCTTAATTTATACTCCTTATTATTTCAGTTATAAATACTCTGGATTGTGAGTTTGCCAAAAATGTCATATATATATAACCAAAAGTATATCCTCCTAATCCATATATTTGTTTTAGATCCGAATATGGAGCTTTTTGGAAGTGTATTCAAGCCGGTGGTATTTATATGTTTACACAATTATGTAAAATGTTAATATTAGCAACATTTTTTCCGTTTACGGATAATGCAGAAAATCCAGATTTCTTTACAGTAAGTAACGATTAATTAGTCCAGTAGTCGCTTATTTACTATTTTTCTATTTTCTAGGAATTCCTAAAGGCAACTGTTGATTTAGCTGATATTATTGGAATGTATGTAGTCCTTGCTGGTATTCCGGGAAAAGGACATAGTAAGGTCTTAACGGCGGGTATTGGATGGGCTACCGCCGAAGTAATTTTATCAAGAGCACTACTACTATGGGTTGGTGCACGTGGTCAAGAATTCGATTGGCGTTACATTCAGAAATGTTTAGAATCAAATATTTCCTTAATTCAGCATATTTCAACTGTAACATTAATTTGGCTATGGTCTAGACATGATTTACAGAAAACATTCCGACCGATTGTAACAGGACTGATTATTTTTAATTCGTATAAACCGATGTTAATGGATATGCTTGTGGCATTGGTATTAACTGGTCCATGGATGGCTCTGTTGTTAAAGGCATTTGTTACAATTTGCATTGGGGCGATTACGTTGCAAATTTATGCCAGTCTTGCTCAGACTATTGGAATTTATTAATGTTACTTAAAAATTTATTTTGAATTTACAATCGCATTTTTTTTTGTAGGGATCGAAAATTAATTTTTTTTCACAATTTTGCTAGACTTTATTTTGCTTTTAAGTTTTTATTATTGTTTATAATTATGCCTTATTTTTTAGATTTTTTTCTTATTTAAGGATACAATAATCATTTGTATATTCTAGATAATTTAACTCACGTGTATCAAGCCCCATAAGAATATTGTAGTTTTTTCACTTTTACCATGGAAAAAAGTTAGGATAAATTTTTACAGTGAAAAAAACAGTACAAAACATTTAATTGGTCATTTCACTGTAGGTCAACACGATAAAAACGAAACAAAAATTCCTATTGGTAATTTTAATTGATTTCAGAACCATAGTAACAATGTATTAAATACATAATAATAAAGTTTTTCCCCTTAAGGATCCACGAAATATTTTTTGTGGGTCCTTAAGGGGAAAAACTTTATTATGTATAATCCAGCCCACAGTACGGCTCAATATAGTGATTTGAATGTATTAAATAATAATATGAATTATACTAATTTATTTTATTCGTTAAATTATGGCTAACTTCAAAAATGCATCACTGCTTGCATGAGGGAGAGTCAAAAGTTCAAAAACGCATCAGACGCATCACAACGAAAAATCAAGTTCATTTTTGCATTTGATGCGTTAAAACAATGCATCAAGAAATTTGGCGATGCGTGTCCAAGATGCATGTCATGTCTATGATGTAGAATTATAACTACTTGTCATATTATGTAGGTATTAACACCAACAGGAATAATTCCGAAAAAAAATTGTTGAAAAAGATTTAGCTTTCATTAAAATTGTTTAAACTATTGGAATACATGTTGCACTCAAAATAGGTATGTAATATTTTTTATTCAAATAATTTCAGTATTTTCAATTTCAAGTAAGTTCAAGTTGAAATTCAAATATACCTACACAAGGACTGTATTGCTATATTATCTATAGTCTATCTGTAGCCAAATCAGAGGCTAAATGATGCCAATATCCCGTTCAAAAACATCTAATGTGCATCAAATTTCAAGAAAGCATCAGCAGCACATCATGTAGTATTAGGCGCATCAGAAAAGGCGTGATGCTGCATCGATGCGGTAAACTTTACATTTTTGAAGTTACCCTATCTTACCGTATTACACTTGAGTTTTATATTTTTTCTGAATAAATTTGTGTTTTCTACAACTCAAATTTCTTGCCTAAAAGCAATTTAACTCGAAGACTTGCCTGTCGCGTTTTTATTAGTTGACAATTCTCGTTAAATTGCTAGGCAACAAATTTTCGTTAGACTAACCCAAATTTATCTGAAAAAATACAAATCTCTCGTTTAATAATAAGTGACAAAATTTAACTGCCAATCTCACCTACGAATTATTTTTATTTTCTTCTAAAAAGCATTAATTTATACATATTTAAATAATTGTTGATATTATGATAGTTCATTTTTTCATAATGTTAAAAATTATAAAACCAATTTGTAAAAAAAAAGACCTAATCCATGAAACAGATCTAGTCTTGTAAAAAGTTCTGTAAATTTTATGAATAAAGTTAAAATAATATGTATTGTAATCTGTTTAATCACAAATTCCACTTTCTTTAAAAAGTTGTAAAAATTTAGTGACAGCGTTCTAGTTTATAGACGTAAAAATTTACCAATATACCTTTTGGAGAACACTGTTATATTGATTTTTTAAATTAAAGCAAACTTTTGAGTAACTAATACCGCCCATTTTTAAAGAAGGCGTTTATTTTACTTGTTCAAAAAAACAAACAAACAAAGGACATCGAATGTACAACGGAAGCTTCAGGATAATAAATAATTAAACCAGAATCACGATCAAATTTTTATTATTTTTTTGATAAAAATTTATTTTATTCACACTTTAAAGAATATAATCAATAATAATATTTTATCTATATCATTGAATTCTTTAATTAGGTAAACAATTTTTTTCCCTTTTTTTTGTTAAACTTAATATGTATGTATACTCATAATAATTATATTAACAAAGAAAAACAATGATATTATTTTGACAATCCAAGCAAAATAATTATATATTTATTTAAACTATATAAATCTGGTTTTAGAATTAGAATCCGATTTTGTTTAGCTGAAACATCCTATTTATTCATAATATCAAGTAGGGCCTTCACTGTACATATTTGTTTTGTTTTCTCAATATATTAAATCTTACGTATTATAAGTATATTAATATAAAATGATTATCTTTAGAAAATTACAAAATTGTTTAGAATATCTATAACGCAAAATATTAGAAGAATAGATAAAATTATTGCAGGAAAATATTCCATAAAGATATACACGTTACAAAAACAAAAGGTTAAAATATTGAAATTAAAGAATATGAAAATATACGTTTAGTTTTTATCACCATATTATATTCAACACGTGTTTTGATGAAATTTTAACCAAATATTCTATTTATTGCTACACTCTTGTATTAGCTATTATAACAAAATATTTAAAACAGTAAACTCTCAGTAATATGCATCTACAACAGTTGTCTGTTATATAATACACTTCAGCGAACCAACGTGCTAGACAGAAAATAGATTTTCTGTATTTCTTGTTTCTATCGTGCAGGGACTTCACAGACCAATGAACCAAATATATATATTATATAGACTAATTATATAAATGTATAATTGAGGCAGCCAGATATGACCGGATAGTATTCTGTATATAATAATCAATGCAATAACTAATGGTATCGTAGTAACGTTTTTAAGTAATTATTGTCAAAATATAATATTGATAATAAAATTTTACTTTTTTGAAAAACTGTAAAATGTTGAAAAAAAGAAAGTGGTACTCGCTTTATTTTCATAATACGTACGTATGCAAATGTTCTGCAATAATTATAGTCGCATTTGCTCAAAAATTGACATTATATTATTTAATTAAATTTCACCCGTCTCACTCTGTTACCTGCTTCAAGAAAAATGCCTACAAACTGGCCTTACGCTTTGTCTAATATGTAGTATAATAATAGTGTTCATTGATCTGTGAGGGACTTCCATCGTTATTGTAAAATGTAAAGCCTTATATCTAACAATTTTCGAAAAATTAAAAATATTTATGTAAGAGTTTCCTTTTGTGTGAAATAAAAATTTTCAGAAAATTGATAGATACGAGGTTTTACAGTTTAGTTATCGATACAGTCTGACTACCTGTTCTCATATGTTTGCCCAATAATGTGTGTTATATAACGAAGAATTGTACATATCAAATAGTTATGTCGAATTAGGAGAATTTACTGAATAAAAAACAGCGATAGATATAAGAACTGTATAGAATATGGACATTGTTCGTATGTTTGTCAGAATAGTCCCCTAAAATCAACTGAAACGTTACAAAAATCTTCAAGTTTTTTTCAGGTGTGATTATTTTCATAGCTGGTTTTCATTACACAAACTTTTGTTTGTATGAACTAGACATGTAGAGACGTGACGTTTACATAAACAGTTTGTGTAAATAAAAGTTTTAGTAGTGTGGACCGGTTATTAGGTTCTCCAATTTCATCATACGGAATACATTCAATGAGTGACTCTAACATAATCTAATCCAAGGCGAACAAGGCCAGATAAGAGTTCGCTGGTTTACACTGGTAGAGTAAACGGTAGAGAAATTTAGTTAAGTACTAACAATCTAAATTATTATTGTAAACGCGATTGGTAGAGTAAAGTAGATAACAATTTGGTAGTCACTCTACTACTAGTTTTCGCCCACTGTAAATTTAACTACACCAAAAGTTTTTTGTGTGTAAAAAGTATTTTACTAAAACGACTAGAGTAAAGTAAAATTAGATAAAATGGTATTAAGATAAAAAGGCAATTTTTTACTTTACTAATACCACTTTATTTAGAGTTTTAATTGTTTGGGGCCGAAACATGTCACAGACAAAACTCTAAATAAAGTGGTATTAGTAAAGTAAAACATTGCCTTTTTATTTTAAACTGGAATACCATAAAGTAACGCTCAAATCTATCAAATATAAAATGGTATTCTTTACCATTTTCTCTACTAGTGTAAACTCAGCTTTAGTGATATTAACAGTGATCTTAGACTTTTTGTTTAATATCATTTTAAAATTATTTAACTTCATCTATGTATGAGAAATGAATTTACTTTTATTTTAAAACTATTTTATTCAAAACTTGCTTTTCCGAACTTTTATTTACCAAGTACACAAAGCAGACAATTTTTAAAATATTATTTGAATAATTTTCATATCAATGTCTTTAGTATTGTAGGTTTCTTCTACTAATAGTCTTTAGTAATTTAGGTTTCTATTGATTTCAATAACTCAATATTGATTCTGGAAGATAAAGTTCCTTTTCCTTGGATGGACCCAATCCAGAAATTAGTTTCAGTGTTATTGAATTTTTTTCTTGATATTAAATCTTGTATAGTTCCGAGTATCAGATTCGTTGATTAGTAAATTTAAGCAATATCATATTAAAAAGAATCCACCGTCTTTCAAATGTTTACGTAATAAAATAACTTTTATTGGAAAGGTTGATAATTCCCAATTAGAATAAAAAGTTAATAAATATTTTATCTTTTACGGTTTTTGTTATTTTATTTTTTTATTTTATCCACTTTCAAAAATTAAAAAACATTTTACAAACGAGAAAAAGTTGTTTAGAAGAACCTGAATTTATTTCAGGCATTTTAAAACCTAAAATTGAGTCGATAAGTTTCATATAATTGCCATTTTTTAAAATTTGAGTTAGAAACCGGTTACTGTTTAGGAGGATAAACTGCACTCCAAACTATCGACTCTACGCCCCAAAATCATCCTTTTCCTGCCAAAAGTACGAAATTGTTATAAAAATTAAATGTAATATTGTCCTGCTGCAAAATCGTGTAGCTGTAAGCAGCATGAACAGTTGTAAAACTATCTAATTAGCTAAGTAAAGATGACGCTGTTAAAAGAACCTGGAACTAAGTACACTTGGAAGTAGTTCCTGCACTGCTTGCAGGGGATGCAATAATTTATCTAAAAAAATTTTATTATTGTATGTTTACTATGGAGATAAGTAGAAAAAAGGAAAAGCAAATTGGTAAGACGGTCAAATCTAAAGATCCACATCTAACGATCTTTTAAAATAAGTAAGCAATATTAAAAAAATAATTCAATAAATAAAATAATGCCAAAATTATAAAAAAGTGCCTAATTGTTAGTATTACTACTCCAAACGTAGCTCTGGTTACAAAATCAACCTCTTCAAAATCATTTAGTGTGATATGTCTGTTATTATTTCTTTATAAGTATTGTATGATTTTAAAAATAAAAATCAATTTTTACTTTGCAGATACGACCTTATTTAAAGATTTTTAATTTCTGTGACATGTTTCGGCCTATATCGCCATTAACGAACAGTTTTATTAATATGTTACCGAAATTAATTGTTCGTTAATGACCATATGGACCGAAATATATCACAGAAATTTGAAATCTTAAAATAAAATGGTATCTATAAGGTAAAAATTGATCTTTAACGCTCAAATCGATCAAGTATTGTATGACTTTCCATAAAAATTTCATGGTAACGACTTTCCTGAACAATTCTGATTGCCTTAATTACAGTCCGTTCAATTTAAACTTAAGCCTATAACCACAGTAACTGCCAATGATTCCTATTAAAAGCATTTAAATTTTTTATTTATTTAGACTTAAGTTTAACTTGAACGGACTATAGATAGTTTTCAAACTCATCGACTCAATCATACCGGATTGATGATTAAATAAAGAAAGAAAGAATACGCTTCTTTTATGGTTCAATTTATAAAATTCAAACATATTTCTTGAAGTACTTGATTTTTCTTTTATGTTTCCTGCTTTGAAATAAGAACGAACAACTTTCCGCTGCGATCATTCTTCAACTGTCATCTTTAACTACTCGCAGTAATTCTTCTATTAATTACCAGATGGCTAAACATTAAGACACGCATTTTATTTAAGGTATTTATAATAACTGAACGTACACTAGTACATATTCATTTTTATTAAAATAAAGTACTGATTTTGAAATTGATTTGATTATTAATTTTGTTTTTCTTCTATTATTTGTCTGCAATAACTTTACGAAACTGAAATTCCCTATAAAAATATAATTTTCTTAGTGCTAAAGAAATTTTCTCATGTCTGGAAGTATTCTTTCAATGCTAGATATCGTATATATTTCATTATAGAGACTGTTTTACAATAAAATAAATTATACATAAAATTAATTGAAACTAAAAACAAAAATAAGTAATTGAAAAAAAAAAAAACAATAAACAAAAATAATTGAAAAGATATAGAATATTTTATCGATATTTTATTTACGATGGCAAACATTCAACATTTCCATCGCGTTCATCATCGTCGTGATCGCTATCGGAAGTACCAGTATCGGAGCTATCTTCAGAACCGCCATTAGGACTACCATCATCATCACCTTGTTCTTCACTGTTACGACTTTCACTTCGTCTACGTGACGGCTAAAATAATAAAATAATCATAGAGCAAGTAATTTAAATTTTTCAATTAATATTTAAAATGATCAAGATGAAACGATTACAAATTTCATTCATTTACAAAGGATTATTAAATGTCGGATAGTCGATACGGTCGATACTACAGAACTCTATAATACACTTGATAACAGTGTGGCCATCGGTAAGTCTAATTTTCGATAGCCGACACCATTAACAGATCAAATACATTGAATTTATATACAAAATTTGTCCTGAATATGGCGTATGGATTTGCTCCCAATGGCCACAATCTTATCAAGCATTGGGGACTAAATAGAACATATTTTTTAACATACTAGGTTCCATAAAGAGAGTATTGGTTGGGTGCGTAACGGCAACGACATCTATAATATACATTTTTTCAGGCTCATTAACGAATATAAATGGTAATTGTGGAAATAAATAAAAATATTTTCAAAAAAACCGTAAAATCTGAATACAAATATTTGCTATTTAGTTTTTACAATTACTTTTTTTTTTAAATAAATTTGAACAATTTGAGGTATACAATACTGGATGAAGTATAATAGTTGTATTAATAAAGTAATTAAACAATTTTCGACGTTAACATGGATATAATTATCAAGACAATATTTCCTTCCAACCCCGGATTATGCAGAGGAAAAAGTTGCTGGTGATGGTGAAGCACGTCAGGGAAATTCGAAAATTAAGAAATGCTGGCATAAGTCATTTAGTTCAATGTACAGTCATACATAAGACAAACATCAATATTCTTATGAAACATCATTGCATATGAGTTAAAATACCTCAAATATTTTTAATTCTGTATTTATGAATTAACGTGTAGACGTTAATACGTTGACAGATAAATGTGAGGCTACGATTCCATTTTACTAAATCACAGTCGCAACTATGGAAATGTATTTACAAACATTAACTATATTTTAACTATATGGCGTCAGCTAATCGAAAATTAGACTTACCGATGGCCACACTGTTATCAAGTGTATTATAAAGTTCTGTAGTATCGACCGTATCGAGTATCGACTATCCGACATCGCTATTATAGCTATAAATTATCCGCTATTACAATTGCAGGAAAGAAAATTTAATTTTCTGTGTTTTTGTGAATTAAATTCGCAAAGAAACGTTAACGCTTTTATTTTAACCATAGAGAAAGTTTTTTGTCTCAAAATGCCGGACCTTTTACTGCTAGTGATAAGTACAACAGATCAACATCAAAAAATGCCAACCCTAGGAATTTGCAAAATAGAAATTATACTACTAAACCATGTTGGTAAAATTGAACATTAGTTACAATTATACCGTATTATGAAAAATCTGTCACAGATGGCGGCACTTGTACCAGTGAATATATACACAAACAAAGCATTTTGAGTCGCCATATTGCGAGACGAGTTAACTCGTCTTCGTCATTTAAAGCATTCAATAATTAAAATAAACCAGTATTTTAAAATATTTATATTAAGAAATAAACAGAATGTAACATTTTACACGTATGTAATTAAATAATTTTATTTTATACCCCATTTCAGATACAATTGATCATGAGTTAAAGTTAAAAAATTAAATAATTATTATATTCGAAACAAATCAATCTTCTATTCTTTTCTAAAAACAAACTGCAAATTTAAAATTTACGTAAATGCAATAATGAAAGAGATAAAGCCAAGAAAACGGAAATTATTTAAATTCAAAGTGATAAAGCATGGTTAAATTTAACTGAAATGGACCATATTTATTAATATATGACAGTTATATTACACATAATAAATTATTTTTTTAAGATATTCTTTTGTTTTATTTTTAACCATGAAAATCCAATATAACGGAGCGTTTATACACACGATTTTGATTGGATGAAAATCGAAATAAAAATCATTTAATGATATTTGCGGACACACATACGATTTCTTCTTTCGATTTTAAAAAAAGAAAATGGCGCTTACATAATATATCAGCTTCTAAGTATTTACATAACCTCTGATTTTATATGTATAAAGGTGGTGCATTTATACCTAAATGACAATTATAAAATATACATAATTATATGAAATATTATAAAATGTCAACCAAACAATTGCATTTTTCTTTATTTTTTAATCTTATTAAAAATTGAACAAATTAAAATGTTAAATGTCAATGAAAAAATAAATTGCACGCACACTTATCTTTAAAATAATAATAATATGTACATGATCTTTCTAATATTTTCAGTTTGCATCATTTCGATTTTCAAAAAATCGAACTAAAATAGGATTACAATCTATTTTTATAAAAATCGTTTTGAAATCGAAGGCAATACCATCATAATTTGATTACCGGTTTAAACATCCAATTGTTATACGATTTTCGTTCGATTCGATTAACATTCGATTGAAATCGTATGTCTAAACGTAGGGTAAAACAATATTTTTTGCATATTTTTAATGTATACATAAAATGTATCTACAGTTCGTTCAACTTAAACTTAAGCCTGTACCACAGTAACTAGTACGCTGCAATTAAACCCAAACCTCAACATGCAAAGTAACCGTTTCACTCCAACTCCAAATTGTTTTATACAGTCCACATATTGTTTGGTAAAAAGTTACACCATTTTGAGCGTCGGGTTTGGGAGAGAGGGAGGGCAGAAGTAGGTAAATTAACGGTTTTCGTCAGTTTTTTCTAAATATTTCGAAAACTATGCAGTTTAGCGCAAAAAGTGCCTATACAAAAATAATCTACATTAAATTGGGAACAAAAATAGTCCTGTGCATAATCTTGCTGAAGTGAAGAGTTCCAGAGTTATGGAGGGTGTAAAAGTAGCAATTTTTAGTATTTTTAGATTTTTTGGAAAAAATATGACACATTATCACTAAGGAAACTCATATTTTTTATACAGGATAGTGTTTTGTAAAAGGAAATTGCGATTAGACCTCTTCAAACATAGCACCCTCCTCTTCTAAATCTTCGTCTATGATGTTCGTACCCCTGTTATCACATCCTAGGCCTGAGCAATTACCGCATATGCTTGAGCAGCTTAGACCACTCTTTCTGTATTCGCAGTTACGGACGCATTCGTCTTTGCAAGCGCACACTATGATGGAAAGTAATTCCTCGAGAGCTGCAGGACGTGCTGTTGTAATTGGTCTCAGTTGTTCGTCAATCTTCTTCCACCCCCACTCAATTGGATTCTTCTTCTTATTTAGCCACTGCTGCACTTGGTGATAGGTGCAGCAGTGGCAAAAAAATACTAAAAATTGCTACTTTTACACCCTCCGTAACTCTGGAACTGTTCACTTTAGCAAGATTATGCACAGGACCATTTTTGTTCGCAATTTAATGTAGATTATTTTTGTATATGACACTTTTTACGCTAAACCTCATAGTTTCCGTTAAATTAAAAAAAAAAACTGATGAAATCCGTTAATTTGCCTACTGCTACCCCCCTCCCTCCAAAACCCGACGCTCAAAATGGTGTAACTTTTTGCCAAACAATATGTGGACTGTATAGAACAATTTGGAGTTGGAGTGAAACTGTTACTTTGGATGTTGAGGTTAGACCGTTTTTTTGAATAACTGCACCGTACTAAGCTGCCAATGATTACTATTAAAAGCATTTAAATTTTTATTTATTTAGGCTTAAGTTTAACTTGAACGGACTGTACGCAAAAACTCATTAATGACCACAATATTTCCTGTAATATACCGTAGGAAAATCAATTTTAAGGGTAGTTTTCTTAATTAAAGGCATCTAAATATATAAAATAACAATCGGGTAACGCTCTTTACACCTTTCTATCTCTCCCTGCCTAAAAATTATTATTTAAAGGCTTCCAGTTGTACTTTTATAAATATTAAAAAAAAAAAAGATCTGTAACTGTCTATTACTAACAATAAGATCTGAAATTGATTTTTAAATATATTAAATTTTAATTTAAAAGACCTTGTCGGATTGCTAGTAAAATATATGTTTAAAGCAATAAATATGAAATAATTGATAAAAATGAATATTAAAATAAAAAATTTCAGCAGAGAAACGATAGGTATGTTTAAAAACACTCTAGGCTGTAACGTAGTCACAGAGTAGTGCCTTGTAAGATTATTCCACGTATTTTGTTAGAAGTATTTCGCAGTTGTAAAATTAGTTTAAAAATACGATTTAGTTTAAATATATATTAATTCTTTTAGAAATTTTGACAAACTAAATGGAAATATAGAAAAAAACACTGGAATATTTAAATTTAGGTTTAATGGCACTGAAAGTATAATTTTTAAAGGTATTTAGGAGTGATGGTCATCAGATAGATTAGCATCACTCTTAAATACCTTTAAAAATAAAAACTGGAATATTTAATTGGAAAGTCAGAATCGGAGAAATATGTATTTTTTATCAAAATACAGTGGACATCCAATGGTACGTACTCCGATTTTATGTAGTGACGTCAGCGACTTAGTGGGGTTCTCCTCTCACAATTATGTTATCGTTTATCTGTGTTGGTGAAAATTTATCAATTTAGTCTTTAAAATTTTAAAATTTTATTGAATACATATAAATGCACATATTCTTCATACGTAATATGCAAAATGCAAATGCAACCTGAGTAACGTAAAATTCTAGAATATTCTAAGCGCCAGCTAGCAGAGATATCAAAAAACAGACTTCACTATTGAATTGGTCACAAAAAATGAGATTAAGCGCACAGTTTGATAAAAATTCTAGAATGTTCTATTTGTCAACTAGCAAAAATATCGAAGAATCAATTACAGCATTTAATTGGTCATTGAAAAAGACAAATCTTGACAAGATCTTGACAAATGGTCTGGAATATTCTATTCGTCAACTAGCAGAGATATTCAAAAACAGACGTGACCATTGAATTGATCATCTAAAAAGAGACCAAATAGAACATTTTGGCAAATGTTCTAGAATATTCTATTTGTCAACTAGCAGAGAAATTAAAAAATCGATTGCACCATTTAATTGTCCAATCAAAATTAAACTAATATAACTAAATGTCCCATTTTGACAAACATTCTAGAGTGATCTATTCGTCAGCCAGGATAGAATATTCTAGAATATTTATCAAAATGTGATATTTCGTCTTTTTTCCGATGATCAATTAAATGGTTTTTCGATATCTTTCGATATCTTTATTAGTCGACGAATAGAACATTCCAGAATTTTTGTCATATTGTGCTGCTTAATCTAATTTTTAGTAACTAATTCAATAGTGAAGTCTGTTTTTTGATATCTCTGCTAGTTGACGAGTAGAATATTCTACAATTTTTGTCAGCTTCCACTATTTGGCGTCTTTTACGCTAATAAATTCGATGGTGAAGTTAGTTTTTCGATATCTTATCTATAGTTTTCTAAAAGTCGCCACTTATATTCATTCAATTCCGTCTATCTATACAACCGAATTTTAGGTGTAAATTGTTTCTTAGAATAGTTTTGTTTTAAATAAATTCAGATGAATAATATTTACCACCCCCCACATAAAAGTTTGCCGACGCCCCTGATCTTCCGATTTAACATACTTCCCCTTAAATTTGCACCGACCACTACGTACCATTGGATTTCTAGTGTAAAGCTCATTTGTTGAAACTTTCAGAAAACATAGTATTAACTCTAATAAATACGGTAGCCAGGGACATTAACTTGAGACCTGATTCAGCAGCAGGGAGAGTCCCATTACCAGTGCAAACAGATTGTCATACGAAAGAAGCTAATCTATCTTCTCCTGATTTTGAAGGACTTGATATTTAATTTGATGTTAATTAAATAATTGGTCTCAAAGAGATATGTAAAAAAATTTTTAAAAAAATTAAATGCCACTAAGATAGACCAAAATTTAATAAAGGAACTTTACCCCTTGCATACCATCCAATTAGGTTTTAGGTCAAATATCTTGGGTTTTTTTTATGATTAATGTTGTATTATACAAAAGTTTCATTGATGAAGAAATGAGATCAACTTTTTGTACACTGAGTTCTTGGACTATTAGCATAGGCGTAATATAAAGTAGTGATACCATATAAAGGTATTTATTACTTACTGTCATATGTTGAGATCGTTGCATAACCCTCCATAACATCCAGATCATACGATTATCACCTCGAGCATGATGACCATTCATATTTCTGATACTTATGTTACCGGTAACAGTCTTCAATAAACCATCCATTTTATTTGGCTCTTCACGTGACGGTATCCAAACTTTTACATCTGGGTCTAAACCACTACTTGCTAAAATAGGCATTGAAGGATGTGGCTCCAAACAATTAACCTACCACAAAAAATCGTTTTAATTACATAATTATCATAAACAAAGTTAAATTTTTCATACGTACCACCCCTTTATCGGCTAACAAAAACTGTACAATTCCTTGAGAATTTTTATCCCAGAAGAAAATATTGCCACAATCTGAACCACTTATCACATACTCGGAACGAGGGCCGAAGAAATTGACGCCTTTGATGGTAGCTCCATTACGATGTCCTTGATAACAATGAATGTATTGGTTGCCGGGTTTCGACGAGTCAAAGAGATATATGTCGTCGTCATTGTAGGAGGCGACAATTTCACTTCCGCAATAATTATAAACGGAAGCAGTGATATGACGATCAGGCTGAAACAGCATGTTAAACCTACTTTGTTTCTGCTGAAAATACAAAACCTTGTATTTACATTTTTTACTAATTTTACAAAAAGCAACAATTTCTTTTATTTTTATTTTTGAACACAATTTAAATTTGCAGATGGTTACAAAAATTTTAACTGACTGAATGAGGCACAACAAATCTAGCAAACAAAAATGACGAAAATTTATGATACTTGCGTTATTTGAAAAAGAAAAAAAAATATTTGCTCTAATATGTGCTGTTTGTAAAACGTGCGAAATGGTTCTAAAAATCAATCGTTGGAAATATTATTAATTAAGGTAACCAGTCATTCTATTATTACTTACTAATTCGAACTTTCACAAAGTCGAATATTTTATAATCCGACAGACGACGTCCTACGACGTGGTGTGTGAGTTAGTTAGGTTTCACTTGACGTCGTATGACGTCAATGACCGTCAAAGTGTTAATAATAATGAATCAAATATTAGCTGATGTAAGTAACTTGTACAAACTTGAATTTAAGCAAACCATTTATGTATATTAGTTTAATAAAATATATATTATAATTTATATTCTTCATAGTATCGAATAACTCAAATCTTTAGTAGAGACATCTTTTGAAATCCCTACCAATTAATTTCATAGTTTATGATTAACTGAAATTCAATTGAATTTAATTTGACCTTCAAATGACATTACTGAATTTAAAATACTGTATTTACTCGAATTGGAAATTCTAGTGTTTGTTGGAACACACCTAAAATAATGAATATTCTAAAAATACTACATTTGAATATCTTAAATTATCAAATGGACAACATTTTTTTATTTCTATATCTTTGCTTAGACTTTGTAAATAGGTTTCTTTTAAATTCGAGACTATTTATTTACATGTTCCAGTTGTTTGTAGATAATCAGCCAAAGGAAAACATAAAATTAAAAGGAGTAAGCGGTAAAAACTACCAATAAATTACTGAATAAATTGTAAAATAAATAATAAATAAATTTTAATTAATGGTATAATTACTTATCGTCACAAATTATGATAAAAAAAAATCAAGGTTAGCAATTCTTGGGAACTACCTAGGAAGGACTATCTCTACCGAATTACAAAATTGGAAAATTGGAATTATAAAATTGGAAATTGTTTCGGAATCTATTCGAATTATTGAGTAATTATATATATATTTTTTTTTAATTTTAATTATTTCGAGGACGTAATTCTCAAATCTTTTTTAAAAACTGAACAAATTAATTTTAAATAAAGTGGAATTTTACACCTTTACTTACGTATTATTTGAATAAAAAAAAAATTATACCTCTAGGTAATTACACAATGAAGTGTGATGAACAAAATGTTAGATTTTTTAGCACAAAAATAAATAATTATTGTCTACGTTACCAACCATTTTCTTTTGAGTAACTTCGAAAGTTTTCATCGCTAAGCCATCCTTATTTAAATAACGTTGATCGTAAACACCAACGGCGGGATCATGGCCACTTACACAAAATTCACTTGAGTTTAATGGATGCGAATGGATACTATACAACGGTATTCTTTGATGATCCTTATTAACGGCATATGTTAACCTAAAACAAAAAATATGTTTAAATACACTTTTAAATTCAAATATACTTTGATAGATACTTGTTCGGTTTTGAATCGCGGACATCATGACTATAAACCAAAGCGTCTTCACCACAACTCAAAATGACATGCGGTTGATCTTGAAGAAGAGTTAATTTATGCGAGGCTCCACGATGATGTCCTAATTTTCTAGAACCCCTCAAACCATCCTGTCCCAACTGCCACATCCATACTTGTCCATCTCGAGCACTTGTTACAAGGTGTAATTCACTTTGGCCGCTTAAAGCTAAAAATTTACTCTGGAACACGTTACTTTTGTGTTTTGTTACCCATGATGTTTTCCGCTTTCCAATCGGCCAATCCCATATGACAACTCGAAGATCATCTGACGCACTGGCAATCAATGATCCAGTGGGGTTGAAACCTAGTGCATTTACACAACCATCGTGATATTCCATCATTGACATTAATTCTAAGCGCTGGGCAACGTGTAATGAGCCATAATAACGACGTTGAAACTGAATATGACCATTCAATTTTGCACTATAACCTTCTTGTCGCTTAAGAATTTCGCGAACGGCATACCAGTTCGGAGGTAATTTTGGATTACATATTTTTTCATACATATCGGTATTGTCTAAACTTTCGACGGTAGATTCATCTAATTCCGTTTCTGTTACGATACCATCGCTGGAGTCATCGGTATTATTAGATGAAAGACGTTCACGACTTGCCGATGATGCATTATCTCCATCTGCGGGTGGAGGTCTTGATTCACTTTTTCTCGTAGTATCAATAATAATGCAACTTCGACGTGTTCGGCCAGTTTCCTGTTCATTTTCCGACAAACTGTCATCTGTACTAACGTCGTCATCCATAGCATTCTTTTTTCGAAACTGACGATTTTTAACTGACCATTTCAATTTTGGAAATGGGATATTTGATTTAGATGTTTGTGATGACGCATTTTCTTCATTTGCTTCCACTTGATCGGATGACACACTGGTACTAGGTTGAGGAAAATCGTCATTAGTATTTTCATTTTCTAATTGAGGTTTAGTTTCACTCATTTCCATTTCATCTTCTTTTTCACCGTTTTCACCATTTCCATTTTCTTGGTTATTCGTTGTTGCATTATTTATTTTATCAGTGGTTTGATTGGAATCATCGCTTGTGGTTATATCTTCACCTGTCACATCCATTGTTTTCTCAGGACGGTTAAAATAAATATTTTAAACAAATAAATACATTCGTTTAACTATACATATTACTTTGAAATTAAGCTTTTTTTAATAACACAAATTAAATGAAATATATATAGTCAACAAAAATTACAATATAGAATTTTACAACTATTTTTATAAAATACGTCACAAAATCACACCAACAATCACCGAACATACATAGGTTTTTAGAATTCAACTTTGAATCGTTGTACCACTTATAAATTTGTTAGGTTTGTTATGATTTTGCACATGTCATTTACTTCTCCGTTATGTCAAACTCAAAAATACCAAAAATACAGCTGATTTTGAAAAAATAATTCATACAACTATTAAATTTTTTATTAAAAATTTTGAAAATAAGCAAATTTACATAATATGTATTAGATAAAGTTTACAAAATGTAGTATTGTTCTTAATTTTAAAGGTATATGATTTACGTAATTAAATGTTTGGTTAAATAGCATAAAATACACGAAATATATGCGAAATATACATAATATGTATTTATATAATTCAACCAAAAGTTTTAGAATAATAAAAAAATAATTTTATCACTCACAATGTGTACCCCATAAGCAATAATGTACTCTTATTTATTTGATAAATAAAATAATGGAGTAAACATAAAATAAAAATCTTTTAATAGATCGAAAAGTAAACATTATATATTGATATTTTAACAGCTTTAGAATTATTAAAAATATTTCTTATTCACGTTTTTGCACAATGTGTTTTTATTGTTCTTTTTTTAATACCGTTCGTATCTTTTGCACAGAATCTGAAATCTCTTATAAAGTACATATATATACCGTAAACGGGCTGAATCGGCACGAATTCAAACTTCACATCCTTGCTTCACATGGCATTTTTTTTTGTACCAATTTTTTAATATATTAAAAATTTTGAAAATATTTCCGGTTTTTGAAAAAATAATCAAAATTATGTAATTCCTATTCTATGGTAATATATCGTAAAACTCAGATACGCGAACTAATGACCAAAAAAATAGCTACTGCCAGTAAGCAAGGTTTGTTTCTTGGGTTTGTTTATTAGATTTTGACAATTCACAAAATTTATATTATATATTGAATGTCATTCTAATTTTTTCATAATAATTTACTGTTTTCAAATAAAAATTGACAATTTCAAATTGCTACCATTTTTTTAAGTGTCAATTTCTGTCATCTGATGACAAGTGAAGAAACTACTGTCGGTAGCAGTGTTGGCATTTTTTTTTTTCGGCAAATTATGTGATCAGGCCATGTCCCTGTCACTCTCCATTTAGTCTATTATAAAAAAATGGACCGTTTTGTGACGTCGCTGTAACTAATATACCAGATGGCGTTGATTTACTAGGGGATAAAATTAGAGTCGAGACATGAGGTTTAATAGTTCGCTATTTTTCATCTAAAATAAATTGGAAATAAATTAAATATTTAAAAAAAATATTTTAATTCAACCTAGAAAGATTAATTAAATTAAAAAATTTTAATTCTTCGTTAACACATAACTTGATGACGATACTTTTGTGCTCAATCATATGGTAATTAATTTTGACATCTATTTGATGAAAAATGCTCACATGTCCCAACTCTATTTAGTATACCCCCTATACCATTAGCGCCACATAGCAAACGTAGCAAACTGTGACATGAAAAGGTCCGTCCTTGAAAACAAGTGGCAGGGACATGGATCAGGCTTGCAAAATTATAGTATTTCGCAATATTTCTTGAAAGATTATAATACAGCGCAAAAATACAGTCGGATGAACAAAAAAAAAACAAAAATTCTTTTCAACTTTTCAAAATTTTTCACTGACAAGTAAAAAAAAAAAAAACGGGCAACTGACTATTTTATAAAAAAAATACAGTTCCAAGCGACCGAAAATATACTTATTTTGGCACTTTTTGTGAAATTCTAATCGCTAAAAGTTATAGTACTTTTGCGTAACATAATCAAAACTCTATGTTACATAGTAAAATTCATAAAATTATGTCAAATGTACTATAATTATGTGACGAATACCAACCCTGGCCGGTAGGCTAAATTTTAAACCACGCCTCCATTTAATTTCCCAAAACGAGTCAAAAGAGTTAATAAAAAGGGTAAATTGAGATGATCAGTAGGGTTGACAAGAATTGAAACTGAAATATAAATTTTTTTTTTGTATTTATACATCTAAATAAAAAAGGAATAATACTTCACAATATACCGCGTGAGTTTTTCGAGAGTTGCCATTCGATTTATTTCTAAAATATGCATCTAATCGAAAAAAAGTTCATACAAAAAATATTCAAAATAGAGGGGGGCATTAACGAAAAATTGTTCTAGACTTCTAGGACCTATGGTTTCTTTGGAATAGAAAAAAATTTTCTTTTTCAAATGGAAACATGTTGAGATGTTTTTTAAAAATTAGTTTATTACTTCAAACTACCAATTATGCTAAAATTTTCATTATTTTATTTCATATTTCTGAGAAATTGCATTTTTAAGTTTTAATTTTCAAAACCCGTGGTCAAGTTTGTTTAAACGAACGCAAAAAATTCGGTTCATTTTAAATTTAGATTAAAAAAAATTCAACATAAGTTGTAATGGTATGTTCGCATTAATCTCTTACCATAAAACAAAATTAATTAATTAAATACATTAATTATCAAAATAATTTGTAGTTTTTCCTCAAATATTTAACTCAGTATTCAATTAAAAGTCATTAAATTTTAGTTGTAGTTTTAATTTTTAATATTTAATATTACACCACACTAAAGAAGTCAATATCTAGTAAGTTTAAAACAGGCATTATGTACTTACTAGACTTTTTAAAACGTAGTAATAAACCTAATAAATTTGGAACCTGTATTTATAGTTTCTTATGGAAATGCATAGATGGCAGCATAGATATGATTTAATGTTAATACGAATAACTATAATAAATATTAATACGAGTAACTATAACAAAAGAAAAAGTAAGAAAATTGTCCAAAAAAGCATTTTGAGCTTGCAATATGTCCAAAAAGGAAAAAATATGGTTTTATTCAATTCCATTAGCGTATAAGTCTATATATATATATATATATATATATATATATATATATATATATATATGTATGTATGTATATATATATATATTTTTTTTCAATAATTTTAATATAGTAAATAATCATTTTCCTAATCTTATGTTCTTTTGCAGTAAAATTCATTTCATTTGATGTGTAAAATTGAAGTATTTAGTTCAACGTCCACAATAGAAAAAAATTAGTTGATCACTGATGGTGAAGAGAAAAAACACTTCCATTTGAAACGAAATTTACTCCTGTAAATAATGGTTCTGTAGTGTACATTTACAGTGTAATGAGCTTACTCTCGAAAAAAAGAACCCGATGAAAAGTTTTGATTACCAAAGACTTTACGAGTATCATTTTTATAAAAAAAATTTATTCTGTATTTTAAAAGACAAAAATGGTTTCTGTAATTCAAACAAATATTGTAATGAAACAGGTTTTACTAAAAATAATAAAGTTTATTTAAAAAAATAATAAAGTTTTTATTAAAAATATTTTATCTTTAATTGACTCTTATAGCATTTATTCAGATGTATTTATCTCCGAGAGCGGAACTGCGCCGCGCCGCGTTTTCGACCTAGTGGACGTCATCATTGCCAACATTGCCACTGGCGATTTCTTCATTCACGTTATCATTGTCAACATCGATATCATTGGAATTTTAACTATTTGTATAAATTACATTTAAATCGTTGCCTTTTTCCAGGTTCAGCAGATCTGGTTCACATTGCTGTTTTGAGCTAGATTTTGTATACGTGACCTGAGGTTTTAGATAAACACGATTATGTTTTTAGGTCGAGTTATCTTCAGTAGTCACTAAATAATCATTGTTGTTTAAGACTTTTCTGACTGTTGCAGGAACCCACTTACTTAACTTTTTTATAAAAGTATAGAAAGCAAAGCACCCGTAACTCAACGATGAATCAACAGATAGTATACTATTTGAATACCTTGCTTAAAATTGCGAGCATAACCTGACCATAATTCATATCATATTGGCCTAAAAAATAATATTTTTAAAATTAAAAATCATTGATATTTTTAAATAACGAACCTAAAATTAAAATTACGCAAACCAATGTAATAATTTTTTTTTCGAAAGTAAATATGCAAAATATAGAAATATGTTTCTGCATGACAGATGATGTCATTCAAATCAGTTAAAATTTTCTGTTTTACCCACCTGGAAAGACGAGTTTTACGAGTTGTTAACTACATAAATAGCCATCTATGTAGCATAAATACAATTACCGCTTAGCTACTTTCCGTAATTATGAGGCTTGTTTGAACTAAGCGCTCTTAGACTCACCAAAATTCTTTTAAATAAATCACTTTTAAGCGCGAAAGTTGTAAAATTTGAAAAAAAAACCTAAGATAAAAATTTTTATTTTTTTATTTTTTGTTTCTGTGGCTTTATAGAATAATTTTTATCAACAAATAAGTATACTATTCGATTTAAAAAAAAAGATAAGTTTGTATCGTATCTCGAAAACCACAAGAGCTATAAAGCTCCGAAATATATCAATCAATGTCCCCCGCCAGTGGCTACAACTTTTATTTGAACAATTTTTCGATTAAATCAACGGTTCGGCTGTAATAAAAATGGCAACTCTCGAGAAACTCACACAGTATATAGATATAACTGTATTTAAGGTAAAGATTACAAAGTATAGAAAAATCATATTTAAGGATGTATACCCGAAAAGAAAATTCCAACTTTTTCCATTGAGTTTGAAATATGTTAAACAATAGACGATTCCGCATTGATTAGCAAAAAGAAAATTGTATGTCACGTACAAATTAAACGAGATAATTAATGTTAATATTCTTATTTATCGTGTGTTGTTTGAACCGGAAGTAACATAGCTACGAATAAATTTCTAAAATTTATCATATTTTATCCAACTTTCATGAGAAAAAGAAGTAGTTTTATGAACCTTATATTTTATATTATTTTTTAATGAAAAAAAAAAAAAAAACCGATCCCACCGGCCTATCTTTTTCATAAAAATTAAAATAAAAATTAGCAACCGGAACCACGCGGTTTTGACACTATTTTAAAAAACCGTGCCCGCCATTTTCGACAACAAATGTGGTAAAACATATAATGAAGATTTTCCATTTAGGAAACACAGACGACAGAGAGCAATTTTTTTTTTTTTTTGCACAAAATACTAATTTTTTTAAATTTTAACCTTTTAATTGCTTTTAGATGCAATTAAAAGATTAGTTTTGCAATAAATTAAAAAAATAGTTTTTTTTTATAAAAAAAAAAGAAAATGCATTGCGTCAGAAAGTGTTTTCTAAATGGAACATACTCTATTGGTCAACTGTCAGGATAATAATTCCGATAAGTGCTAAATCCAACGTCAACCATAGTCAAATTAAATCTTTATTTTATAGAAAAAATTTATTAATTGATATAATTTTTTTATACAGTACACATCTTAATTCATAAAATAAGTATTCCTAGTAATAATTTAACATTATGATTAATTTTCAAAAAATTTTAGAACCTTGACAGTGTTCTGTATGTATCGTATGTATAGTGAAGCAATTCAGAGTTTTTAACCCTTTGCGCTTATAAGACATGTACAGCATGACAAGGTTATTTGTCCATTAACTCTACCATATTTAAAGGTGTTTTGTCTGTTGGATCATAAGACATGTACCACATGACACACTGAATGTTGAACTGTAATGACTGCTCATACTTCACATTACATGAATATTTTATTTAATAACTGCAAACACATTCATTTATTAGAAAAATTGTAAATAAAATAATACAAAATCACGTTGAATTATCTTTTTAAAATTAAAAACTAATAAAAACAGCATTGAGGACGTATTTAGCGCATTTAGTATTCAACTTTGGGGAAACAAGGTTAGAACGTCAAAAGAATCCGTCAAAAAAAGAACGTCGGTCGTTGTCATGTGCTACATGTCTTACCAGCCTATTTACAACTCACTTTTTTTTTGCTTGAGTGCAAAGAGTTAAAATGGCTAACACAGAAAAAGATGGATAGCAGCAAAAATTTAAATTCTTATACTGACTCTTCTTTTTATCTAACAAATAACAATTTATTTCTCACGAATATGAGTTTGTTGCGACAGTCCGCAGGGCGAGTGCAACAATGCATATGAGTGAGAAACTCTGAGTATTGAAAAGATCGAGGGAGTACAGGTATATATTCAATGTATATGAAATGAAGCCAAAAAAGGGTTAAAGTGTTGACCAATATGGCGGTTAAAACAAGGTTTAATTAAAAAATTTTCTATATTTACTAATGTTATATTTGTTGTTATCAGGGCTGGGAACTATTTAAAATGATTTCATTTTAAATATGTATTTAAAATACAAAATGCCATTTTGTATTTTCTATTTTAAATAAGTTCGGTCAAATCATTTTCCATTTTGTATTTAAAATGGAAATTTGAATCCATTTTACATTTAAAATGAAAATGCATGTATAATCAAATTTATAAGTATACAATATTAATTACAGAACTTGAACTGAATAACTTGAAGTCTAACAAATTTTAAGTTAAATGTAAGTTGATTTAATTGACTCAAATTTTTCATAACTCGAGTTGCATTGTCATTTGAGTTACATTTGTTACTAGAGCTGCAGTTCTGCTAAGGTACCATCACAGTGTAGAATTTTGAAAAAATTAATTTTTTTTGGTCTTATCTTAAAGTACATACAGTTACGCATGTTCTCTCAAAATTTCAAATTGAAATTCGAATTATTACGGTCGCTACGACGACGGATCAATGGATTCAGAATGGAGTATTATAAGATGGAGATCAAACTTATATGAGAGGAATTGACAAAATTGGTCAGGAAAATGGTAAATATAAGGCTTTCCTTTTTTACCACTCGTGGGGTTAATAATGCTCGAACACTGATGTGAATATAGCGAATATAGTAACATAAAACGGATAAAACAGAATGTAAATACAGTACTTATTCTCAAATGGAAACACGTTCGGACTGGGGAAGTGAGTGTTTCTATTTGAGAATCACCAATGTCGGTTGAGGATATTTTAATAATAAGGAAATACATAGAAATTACATATGTATGAGATAAACTTTATAGTTTAAATTACTTTATACGGCGAATATCCAATGGTACTGACTCCGATTTTACATAGTGACGTCAGCAAATTATATAATATACAATGTAAATGATGCGACTCAAAATAAAAATTGTTAAGTTTATTTTAAAACCCACTTTATAAATGAGTTGAACATTGAAAAAGATTCCAGAAGATTCTATTCAAAAGCTAATAAAAATAATATAGAAGCTCGCGTTTCTATTTGAGAGTGTCCCATTTGAGAATAAGTACTGTACCGCTTTCGTATCGTACGAACACGAGTGCCATCTTTGATTTAGACACTTTTTTGAATACATTGAGTTTCGTCTCCTTGTCTAATCTTCATAGGATTCAGTCTAAATATCACAACTCCGAAGTCTGGAATGTCTTATCAGCACCAATTATTTTTTTAATGAGCTCAAAATAACTAGCCAATTAACTTTAATTAGCGCAACGTTCAAAAAAACTTTCCAATTATTTTTAATGAGATCGAAGTTCATTTAACTTTAATGAGCATAAAACACCCACGCACAGACCAATTAACTGACTCAACAAACAGGAACGTCTTATCGCACATACACTGATAAAAAAAAAATAACTACAGACCAATTAGACGCCGGAAGTCTGATAAGCCAAGTGCACTACGACACAAAATTAATTGGTCACCCATTATGGGGTTCTATACTTTTGACGCGCGGTGTGCCGCAGAACTCTTCTGCCCCAGTTCTCTCACAGGTTACCTACTCTAATTTGTCACGTTATTTTTATATTATTATCATACTATTTTTATCATACTATTTTATTATTATTCAATGAAGTAACAACTCCAGAGTGCATGAAAAAAATTGCGCAGTATGAAAAAATATGGGAAAAATATATGAGGGAAAAATAATACCTATAACAACAAAAGAAATAAAAAAAATCTCAGTTGATTTCAATACAGTTGAAAAAAAAAATAAAAAGAATGTTTTTTTGTTTTGTTTTGTTTTTTTTTTTTTTTTTTTTTTTTTTGTTTTTTGCTCATTACCGGCATTTTTTTGGAAGAAATAGGTGTTTCGTTAATTTTTTTTTCAACTGTATTTTTGGGAAAAAAGACATTTGTGATGGGTGCGCTTGAGTCAAAATCGCCCTAGTATTATCAGTGGCCTAGCGAGGCGGGTGCAAGGAGTACTATCATGATCCGGGCGCCACTTTGAAATAGGCGCCAAAAGCTAATAAGAGGAGCATCAAAAGCTAATAGGAGGGGCGCTATTACTTTATTTTTTTTGTATTTGTCATTATAATTTTGTTACGTGAAAGTGTAGGGAAATTACGAAATTACTTCCAGGTTATGACATCAAATATATAGATACATAAACAAAGCACTGGTGAGAAAAAAAGGTCGTTAAGGCAGCTTTTAGGAAAAAATTTAAAATGCAAATTTACGAGAAAAAAATTTTTCCGAAATTTTAAATACACTGTTCCACTACCTAAAATTTTTAAAATTTTAGAAGTTAAGGGCGGCGAAAATCAAGTGTCACGCACCGGACGCCCATTATCCTACGCCTCTGAGTGTTATCAAATGCGCAAAATTGTAGTTAGGCTTTTGCATAAATATGAATTTTCCTGCCTAATTACTTCTACATTAGGTAAATCCGCATTGGCTGTAGGTTAATTATCTCATTTTATCAAATAGCTGTTTCTTATGTTTCATACTGACATACGCTCTTTCAAATAAAAACACAATTTTCGAAGTGTTTCTAATGCTTCAAAAAGTAGAATGAGAAACGCTTTTTTATGTTAAATCACTAGCCCTGTGCATGAACGAGAAAAAAAAACAACTCAATTTCGCAAAGAATATGGCCTACGCCCTTTTAGATAAAAACCTATTCTTTTGTTTGAACCTGATGAAATTTATGGTATCAGGAGCGTGTACAGCCGAGCTTCTTGAGGAGGGGGGAGCACGCGGAAAAAATAGGACTTGTAGTGATTGTGATATTTCAGTTTTGAAGATTATATTTTCTTTTTCAACAAAATATCCAAATTCGCTACTAAATTATTTATTTATTATTTATGTAGCACAAAATGATTATAAAACATATTATTTTAAATTACAAAAATATATTAAAATTTTGTGTGTGCGTCTTGTTTCAAAAAAATATCCTGACTGTTTTTTTTAGCAAAAGCCAAACGTTACATAGTTTCCAAAATTAGGCATGGCCTACATTCAAATCATATCTCGCTACACTCTCCCCCTCTGGTCAATGCTTAGGTTCGTCGAGCGTTGACCAGCATCTTACTGTTTATGTTGATTTGTAACAGAAGTTTTAAATTTTTTCGGTCGGCCTCTTGAACGCTTAAGCTTAACTGGCTCCACAGGCTTCGATCTTTTATATCAAAAATCGAAGTTTATTATCATAACTAGCCTAATTTTCGGGCAAAGGGTAACCTTAAATACAAGTTTAACCATCGATATCTCGAAAACTAAAAGCGAATTTCAAAATTGTTTACTCTTTATTTTTTGCTTAGAATGCCAAAATCTATCAGATTCGCTTGTCAAATTTTGTCGCCATGGATAACGTATTCTCCCGGAATCTTTTTTCGGCGGCATTAGTCAATCGAAAAATTCCAATAGAACAGTAGATTCCATAGAATCGAACAGTATAATGCCGTAAGAATACAAATAAACAATCCAATAACACAACTACACGGCTACACCAATATTTCCTTTTTTTTGTGAGTTCTTATAAACCTTTTTTCCAGGTCCGATGTATGGGCGCCAATTGTAGTGATAGTGATATTTCAATTTTAAAGATTATAATTTCTATTTCAACAAAATATCCAAATTCACTACTAAATTATTTATTTATTATTTATGTAGCACACAATGATTATAAAACATTTTATTATAAATTACAAAAATATATTAAAATTTTCTAGGTGCGTCTTGTTTCAAAAAAATATCCTGACTGTTTTTTTTAACAAAAGCCAAACTTTACATAGTTTCCAAAATTAGGCAGGCCTGCATTCAAATCATATCTCGCTACAGACTAAAAAATCTCTGAGACAAAATTGACAATAAAAATTATAAACTATCTTCTATATCTATACCATGGACGACCAAAAAAAAAAAAAAAAATGTCAGAACTGGTAAATTTACCGATATGGTGTTTAAAATTAAATAATATCTAGTGTATATTTTTAATTCTCAGGGTGGCGTGGGGGGGGGGGTCATGACCACTGACCTTCCCCTGTATACGCGCTTGTATTGCATACATAAAAGATCATATTTTCTTTAAGAAAAACTTGGTATGAGAAATTTTCTGATGCCAGAAGTGTGTCATATCTCCAGGAAAGAGATGACAGTACCCAGAAATTTCTCGTTATCACGGATTTCGATTAAATTTATAGTATACATAAAAGGCTTCATTCTCATTCAGAAAAATTTGGTACATATTTTATACATCAATGGAAAGTACTTTAAAAATAAAGTGTTGTGTCTCATAAAGTGTTTTTTCCTATCTCCTACAGTTTTCGAGATAACTAAGAATAATCGAAAGAGGTATATTAAGATATAGGTTATCTACCCCTAATAGAAAGTTCCAATAGTAACTGTATTGTCGTTTATGTGACACTGCAGGTACTTCATATGTATAACTTTCCTAGATCAAAACAAAACCGTTGTGTAAATATAACAGAAAATTGTCAAAAAATGTGCTGTAATAGAATTTTTTAACATGTAGAATATTAAATTCTCATGAGCATTATATTCTACATGTTAAAAAAGCCTACTACACCACATTTTTTGACAATTTTCTATTATATTTCTACAATGGTTTTGTTTTGATCTAGGAAAGTTATACATATGAAGTACCTGCAGTGTCACATAAACGACAATACAGTTACTATTGGGACTTTCTATCAGGGGTAGATAGCCTATATCTTAATATACTTCTTTCGATTATTCTTGATTATCTCGCAAACTATAGGAGATGGGAAAAAACACTTTATGAGACACAACACTTTATTTTTAAAGTACTTTCGATTGATGTATATAATTCCACGGTCGGACCCACTGGAGAGGTGGTTCAGCAGATTAGAAATGAAAAATATTTTTTTTTATCATGTTGTACCCCTTGAATTTTGATGAGACTTGGTGCAGTAATTAAGTGCATTAGCGCAGAGTTACTGAATTCTTTTTGAAGTGGTCGCTCAATTGGAACCCTATAAAAATAACATTGGATCGGATATTATCCTTGTTATTATCCTTAATAACGAGGACTGATACGATAATAAATATGTCTAATATTCTTGAGAGTGTTTGCCTTCATGTGGATTTGGAATTATTTTCCTAAGTTGACTTGTTACCAAGAAAAAAATTTTTGTAATTTTTTAAATTTTTTTATTTATCTCCATAACTACTCAGTTTTGGCCGCCAAAACTGTAGATATCAATTACTTACAGCCTTACCATACCACTAATATAGTTATTAAAATAATTCGCTTCCGGGGCCGATTCACCTATACTTATCCGGCTATACCCTTTCTATCATATCTCCGGGAAGGGGGGATGATAGTTCCTAGAAACTTCTCGTAATTGCAGAAATAGTTAATTTTTATTGTAAAAGAAAGTGTATAATATACTTTTTAAAAATAATTTGGTATGGCAGGCCGAAGAATGCCGAAGATACCTGTCATACTCAGGGCCGGCGAGAGAAATGATTGAGAAATGCCCCGAATACAACAAAAAATTCTGTCTCTAAAAATATAATTGACGAGAAAAGAAAAATGTCTTCTCATCTCACTTTTTCTGGGCCCCTAGTCAAGGCTGCGGGCCCTCGGGAAATTGCCTTACTTGCCCCACGCTGGTTATACCGAAATATCAGCGTACCAGTATATCATCTAGCACATCATCTGAAAGTAGGTAGTTATACCTCTAATAATATCTGGTAAGTGTGATTAAATGCGTTCTTTGATTTTAAATAGTATTATCGTGTAATATGAAATGTCACTTTCTGACCACTTGGTTTACGATGTAATTTATATACATATCGAAACTTTCTTAAGCATTAAAAAAATATTTAAAAGCCGTTCTTTAATTTTAAATAGTATTACATTACTGTATCCTGGAATCATTTCTGCTATTAATTGGAATAACATTGGGTCCTGTATTATGAAATGTCGTTTTCCGACCACTTCGTCTACCATATTTAATTGAAAAATTCAGACACATATCGACACTTTTTTAAGCATGAGAGAAATATTTAAAAGTCGCTCTTTAATTCTGCACCTGAGAAGCATAAAACTGTAAGCGCAAAATCGCAAAATTCACAAGATTATGAATTTTTTGGTTATTTACACTGTTCGTCTTACAGATTTTTTGAGAAATACGGTATTATAAAATTTCACATCTCAAATAGTTTTAGGTTAGCTCAGTTACAGTTTCATTATAGAGGCGAGCTTGCGAGCCCATTTTATAGGATAGTGTAAAAATCGTACAAAATGGAGTTACAGTGTTATGCTTTCCAGGTACAGAATTTCAAATAGTATTATTGTAGCCTGGAATCATTTCCGTCATTAGTTGGTATAACATTAGGTCGTGTTATATGGTTTATCGTTTTTCAACCATTTGGTTGACCATATGACCCCGCCAAGTTAGCCCGGCCATTTTTTTTATTTCCAGACGAAAAAGTTATGTCGTACTGTGGGCCGCCTTAATCTTAATTAAATCTCTAATTTTGATCAGTTAATTAATAAACTAAGTTATGCAAAATGGTTAGACAATTCTGTTCAAACTATTTTGTAAAAATTGTTTGGATTAAATTCTGTTATGTCATCTGTATTACCACAATTATGGTTTATTTTCTTTTTATTTTTACCTAACATTTTTATTTATTGTTACGAAAGCTTCTTAAAAACTTAATTTTGCAACTCGGAAAAATCAATATGTATATACTAATAATATTAAATTTATCACAGTTCAAATGATATAACGGGGATGTAAAATTTTCTATGGTTTCTTTATATTGTAACTTTATTTAAATTTTTAAATTATTATCATATAGTTTTGCCAGTGTCTGCTATTGTGAATATAACTGACTCAAACGTAATTGTTATAAAATATATAAATAAAATAATGATAAAATAAATATTTTTCTTAAAATAAAATGAATAAAGTGTTAATAATTGATTTGAAATTGTTAATTTTATTGTTAACTTTTCATTGTTTAACGATTGATAGTCGTGCTATACCGTATCATGATATTTGTGGAATTACAAACGGCCGTAAAATATATATCGATTTAGGAGAAAATGGTTCAGTTTCGGCAAAAAATTTTTCAACAGTAGGTCAATATTTCAATACCCACCAAACCAACAATTATCAAAATAATCCAAACAAAACAAATATATATAATCATTGTACATTGGAATTAATTACCTGTCCATATTGTGCAATTAAAGTGAATTTTACGTAAGTATATCACATATTTATATAATATGTACAAACTATAAACCTTAATTTTTGACGAATATCTAAATATAAAAGAATTTCATGAGAAAAAATCAATTATACATTTTAAAAAAAATTAATTCGACTGTTATCTATATAAAAAAGTCTTTAGGTATAGGCCAACAAATCAATTAAAAATAGTCTGACGTCATCAAACAAATGCAAAAACTGAAGCAAAATTAGACGAATCTAGTTTCCTGTCTTTTTTCTTTTTTTGTTATTTTTATGTACGAGTAATTGTAGTAATTTAAGTTGTGCTATTGTAGAAGTAATTTTAGGATTTTTATTTTGAGTAAGCCCGAATTTTTATATACAAATTATGTATAAAACATGTCACGGAAATAGTAAGAGGGCTGCGGAGACGGAAAATATAGAAGGAAAACAAAAAAAATCTGGTAAAGGGAAGAGAAATATGTTGTAAAGGGCACGATTCCAAACTTCATTGACTTAAGATCATCTTTCAAATTTTTTTATTAATTTCTAGTATTTTATGTTAACTTTTCAAAATTTTTAGGTAGGCCCGGGTTGGCCGCGGAGAAAAATGGTGGGCCCCGGGAATAAATCACATTTTTTAAAAACTTTTTCGCCCCAAAAAGTACCGAGCATAAAAAGCTTTTTTTAATTTTTCTCGGGCTTCTTCCCTACAACTACGGGCCCCTTTTTCCAACAAGGGCCCTGGGTCTACATTTCCGGCTACCTCACTCTCTCATCGGGCCTGAGGCTCGGGGCTACTCGCTCCACTTGCTAAAATCACGATTGTTATATGTATTTACTTCATTCATTAATGACATCAGATCGCAGTTTTTTAGTTACATATACAAATACATTACTGTGACGTAAAGCATATTGTCTAAGTTGATAAAGAGCATTAGAAATAAATATAACTGAACGGAAAAATAGTATAATTGTTCACACAGGCCGTTTTAGGATTTTTATTTTGGATAAGCTCGAATTTTTTTATATTTTATTGATATAATTTTTCTGAAAGCTATACATTTTTAGTCGAATTTTCCCCGAAAACTTAAACTGTTGTATTGTATTAAAGGTGATAGACAATTCCTAGAACATAATTTTGGGAGTTTCAGTGATGTTTAATATACATTTATATAAAAATCCTAATTTTAAAGAAAATTCACTTCAACTTTTATGGTATTATTGTGTGCTTACAAAAAAACGCTGAATATGACGAAATTCAGCTCATTCCATCCATAAGGTACCTACTGGACGTATCGAAATTTTTTATTAAGATTTTTTCATTCTCTTCGGACGGTTTGACTTACCTACAAGCTACATCCCTCCAAGATAATCCTAAGGGGTTGAAATTTTACATATTGTTTGAGTTAGAATTCACAGTGTGCCTTTTGGGAATTTTAATTTTTAACCCTCACTCCTACCGTTTTTATACAAAAATTTCATGTTTTTTTTGCGCTAAGGGGCCGATGATGTTAATTGAGTTAGTATTCAGGATGCACCTTTTGTGGATGTTAACTCTTAACTTTCGTCTCCACTGTTTTTACATGGAAATTTTATTCCATTCCGTGTATTTGACACGTCTACAGGCCTCCCAAATAAACCTAGAGGCCTAAAACTTTGTATGTATGGATTAAAGTTACTAAAAATGTAATGATATCCAAAACGCTAGGCTAGTATTCAATGGTCTGTGTAAAATATTAATCACTTAGCAATGGACAACTAATTTACTTACGTGTTTGATTCACCTTACAGCAACATGTCACTGTAGAGAAAAACCTCATTTAATGAATTTTTTCTTTAACACGTTTATTGCTATGCCAAAAATATAGACTTTGTCAGGTGGCCAAATATTTTATGTTAAATAAGTAGGTTCTTATATTTATCACGCGATATCGCTTGATTGGCCATATAGTAAAGTAGTCGTATCACGCGATATCGCGTGATCGGCAATGAAAGTGTTAATAATAATAAAAGTAAATACACATATTATATACTAGTAGTGTCATTCTTACGATTAAATTAATATTTTTTAAGTTCTTGCTTCTTGCTATTTTAATGACAAGAACAGATGAACTATTTATCGTAAAGAAATTTTCTTTCCTAACTTTTCTCAAAACCTAGTTCACTTAGAACAGTGGCTTAAAAGCATATCTTAGGTGATTTTGTCTTTGATAATGTAAAAAAAGTTTTTATTTTTTATTGTTTATAATATCTAATAGATAATAATAAAAAAGACATGTAGATCAAAAAGTCGAATCAGATCACAAGCATTGTTAATAAGTTAAGAGTAAATAAATCGAGTGACGGCTTTATCTACTTCTAAAGAAGTAAATTACATGCTCTTATATGATAAGAAATATCTAAAATTATAGTATAAGTAACGTAAAAGCCCCCATTATGGAACGGTATCTAATACTGGAACAGTTTTGACATTTACATATTTATTTCTTTAATTAAGTAAGGAAACATTAAATGCGAGGTGAATTTAAATTGAAAAACAATCATTCTATTAATAATAATTTTTGTTATCAGACGTTTCTTTCAGAAATGACTTCATTAATATGTAAATGTCAAAACTGTTCCAGTATTAGATACCGTTCCATAATGGGGGCTTTTACGTTACTGATTTTCTTTTCTATTTTCTTTAAATTTTAGTTACCTAAACTTAACAACACAGTGTTATGACACAAATTCCATTTTTAATTCACCATGTCGCTGTGATTACATTTGGATATCAGAACCACCCTACGAGGAGAAAAGTGCTAAATCATTTTGTGGGATTTATCCAAATCGCCAACGATTCTTAAGTTACAAGAGTGAAACAAGATCTATTGTCATAACATTTTTTTACTCCGCAATTCATCCGTACGCTTTTTCATTAACATATAGTTCAGAACGTAAGTTTCTATTGCAAAAACTTTTATAAATCTTTTGGTCTTCAAGTTTTATTATTTTTAAAATTGTAGGGAATCGAAAATTTGTAAAAGGATCACCTGTTGCGCGAAGATACGGACAAAATCAGAATAACACTGGGATAATTACATCTCCATATTTCCCTGCATTTTATTCCAGAGATTTAACCACTGAACACATTATCAGTTGTGACGAAAGTCTATCAAAAAATTGTCAGATTCGTTTGATTTTCACGGATTTTCAGCTTGGTTCAATGTCTTTTATTGAGGTAACACTTTTATTTCATCTACAAAGTTCTTATTTTCAAATACTCGTTGGAATTTGGTAGCCAGTCAGTTTGGTAATACTCTTACAGTCAATAGCCAAAAGTAATTCATAGCTGCTCCTATATTTTAAAAACATGTGCACAGGACATATTTTTTTGATATACATTATAGTAATGTATAATATAGTAGAGTGGGTCCGATCAATAGAAAATAGTTTGACTATTGTTTTAAAATTTATAATACTACTATATGGTTTTTAAATAATTTTGAATGACATTAGTATACGAAAAACGATTAAAAGTAATATTATATTATAATACATCGCGTTAGTAAAATTGTAAAAAGTCAATTTTCAGTAAATAATATTACTAACTATTATTTAATTAAACTAAAATTAATAGTTTCAGAATCTTTCGTTGAGAACGCCACTGTTTGTGATTTATTGGTAATTTTAAAACGAGAGTCAAACTTTTCTATTGATCGGATTAATTTTTTACACGTTAGTACAATGTATATAAAAAAATCTTGATTTCGTAGCAAATTTTGTTGAAAAACTTATTTAAGTTAGTTACCTCGACATTCAACTTTTCGACAGAATAGTTTCAAATTTTAATAGTATAAAGAAGAATGCTATATCTGATTGTACCTGTAATTTGGGAAAGATTGATCGCTTCTGAGTTAAGATAATTCGGGTTAAAGTTTGTATCTACTCCATGTATTAGATCTCAAAATTCTGACTACGTACCCTTATTTTGTATTTAACAATATAATGACTCGACAGAATTCAATAAAAAACTAGTGAAATAAAGATTAATAAGTCCTGAATGTAAAGAAAAAATTGAATTATTTGTTGATCGTTTTGAATTGAAAATATCATCAGAGAAATTATAGCATTTTAACTCGACAATTCCCAGAGTTGTTTGGAGGTGACAGATATTTTTAATTTTTTTCGACTATAAGATAATTAAATATTTAAATTCTGCTACCACCATCAGAAGACCAATAAGTGATTTTATATTTCTCTTTTGTGACAACATTATAATATAAGTCAAACAAACAAATTCATACAGTTTACAATTAAAAATGTCTGTCACCTACAGGTGACACTGGGAATTCCCGAGTTAATAAATACAACAATTTCAAGCAACTGAACCGAAGCAGCCCGGCAATGCTGTATATTAAATAACTGGCTTATTCGTATTTACTTGTATACAGTACATATGTATGTCACACAGAATACTATTATTGAAAATTCATGAATAGCGTTTTAGCGAATTTCCAGAATGGAATTCAGCTATTACAGCCACTGTCATGACGCGACCTGAACTCGGGACCATGGCAGAAATTTGTTTTGAGGTCCCTAGGAACCGAAAATAATATTCACTAAAATTTATATATATATATATATATATATATATATATATATATATATATATATATATATATATATATATATATATATGTATATATATATGTATTTATATATATATATATATATATGTGTCCGCACGATAACTCTCGAACGAAATGTCCTAGGTTTACGAAATTTGGTGAGAACGTTGGAAGTCGAAAAATCTTGGATGAGTTCTTCAGCCAGACACGTCGGATGCCAGGAACATGGTTTTTGTTCTTGCAAAAAATTAGTTTTTTGCCAAAATTTCCACTTATTCAAAAATTTTTGCGAAATTTTTTTACACCATTTAAAAGAGAAGAAAAAATTACATAAAAAAGGTCTTTAAACTTTTTTTCTATGTCAACTAGTTTCCGAGAAAACCGATGTTGTTTAGAATGTGATTATTTTATCGTATAAAGTGTGAATTTAATCACATCCTAAGTACATATTCGACACAATATGGATATTTTGTATATAAGCGGTAGTATATGGATATTTTGTGTATAAGGGTACAAGACCATTTCATTATCCGTACTACCACTATGCGTACGGTTTGTGTGTGTTATATATACATATACAGTCTAGGTGAGAAAATTTTTAAAGTAAACAAAGATTTTTATGTAAACAAGTCTTTAATTTTAGCGAATTTCCAGAATGGAATTCAGCTATTATTTAACATATACAGGGGATTATTTTGAAAGTTAACATAAATATATGATAAAATTTCCAGAATGGAATTCAGCTATTACAGCCACTGTCATGACGCGGGGGGCATTACCTGAGCCCGGGACTATGGCAGAAATTTGTTTTGAGGTCCCTAGAAACCGAAAATAATAGTCACTAAAATTTATATGTGTATATATATATATATATATATATATATATATATATATATGTATATATATATATGTATATATATATATGTATATATATATGTATATATATATATATATATATATATATATATATATATATATATATATATATATATATATATATATATATATGTGTGTGTGTGTGTGTGTGTGTGTCCGCGCGATAACTCTCGAACGAAGTATCCAATTTTACGAAACTTGGTGAAAACATTGGAAGTCTCAAACCCTTGGGTGAGTTTGTCAGCCAAACACGTCGGATGCCAGGAACATTGGTTTTGTTCTTGAAAAAAATTAGTTTTTTGCCAAAATTTCCACTTATTCAAAAATTTTTGAAAACTTGAAAGTCGTCCAAGAATGGAATTCAGCTATTACAGCCACTGTCATGACGCGACTTTAACCCGGGACCATGGCAGTTTGTTTTGAGGTCCCTAGGAACCGAAAATAATATTCACTCAAAGGCTATTGGCAGATAAGCATGGGTAGAAATGCCCCCGCACGAATTGTGTTGGTTTTTTTTCTGCTAGCTGCTTTCGATATAAGATTACAATTTACTGAGTTTCAACCCTTAAAAACTCACACTTTGGGGATAAAAAATTATTTTTTGAAAATCACAAAAAATTTATAACTTTTTAGTGGCTTGACGGATTTGGCTGGAATTTTTATATGTTTTAGATACCTCTATAGTGTACCTCAGAAAAAATTATCAGCTTCAAAAAAAAATTATAACCCCCCCAAAAAAATTGTTTAATTTTTCAATATTTTTTTTCATCAACTTGTAGCTATAGTACAATCACCAAAATTTTTTTGCAGGCTTCCTACTATGACCGATATAACATATAATTTTTTCAGTTTTTTTCTCCGGGTGCGTCATAGTTAAAAAATATAAAATGTCCAAAAGGATTTTTTTTTCGAAGTTATGTTTGTTGTACAATCACCAAAATATTTCTACAGGCTCCTCACTATGATCAATAGAACATATAATTTTTCCAGAATTTTTTTCCGGGTGCATCATAGTTAAAAAAATTGAATGTCCGAGAATATTTTTTAGAGATAGGCATAGGCTTCCGGGTACTCAATCGATTGGGAATCGTTTACACATTTGTTCATAAAAACATTTGTGATTGCTTAGTTTTCGAAAAAAAAAAAATGGTCGACTCAAATCTTCAAATTCCGCAATCAGTCAAACACTTTGGTGAAAAAAATTTTGGTGATTGTACCATAGCTACAAGTTGATGAAAAAAAATATAGAAAAATTAAACAATTTTTTTTGGGGGGGTTATAATTTTTTTTTTAAGTTGATAATTTTTCTGAAGTACACTATAGAGGTATCTAAAACATATAAAAATTCCAGCCAAATCCGTCAAGCCACTAAAAAGTTATAAATTTTTTGTGATTTTCTAAAAATAATTTTTTACCCCCAAAGGGTGAGTTTTTAAGGGTTGAAACTCAGTAAATTGTAATCTTATATCGAAAGCAGTTAGCAGAAAAGAAACCAACACAATTCGTACGGGGGCATTTCTACTCATGCTTATCCGCCAATAGCCTTTATATATATATATATATATATATATATATATATATATATATATATATATATATATATATATATATATATATATGTATGTGTGTGTGTGTGTCCGCACGATAACTCTCGAACGAAGTATCCAATTTTTACGAAACTTGGTGAGAACATTGGAAGTCCCAAACCCTTGGATGAGTTCGTCAGCCAGACACCTCGGATGCCAGGAACATGGTGTTTGTTCTAGCAAAAAATTAGTTTTTTGCCAAAATTTACACTTATTCAAAAATTTTTGCGAAATTTTTTTACATCATTTAAAAGAGAAGAAAAAATTACATAAAATACCCCTGTCGCAGCATCCTGCATAATATAGCGAATTTCCATTTACAAAAGTACGTTTTTCTCGGAAACTAGTTGATATAGAGTAATTGTAAATAAAAAAAACCTTCTTTATGTGATTTTTCCGCCTCATTCCGCCAAATTTTTTTCACGAAAAATGTCCAAAACCCCGTAAACGTTTTCACGAAATTTCTTAAAAATAACATTTTCGTTCTTGACTTATCGTGCGGGCACATTTATATATATGTTTACCAAGTGTCCGCACGATAACTCAAGAACGAAACATGTTATTTTTAAGAAATTTCGTGAAAACGTTTACGGGGTTTTGGACATTTTTCCTGAAAAAAATTTGGCGGAATGAGGCGGAAAAATCACATAAAGAAGGTTTTTTTTATTTACAATTACTCTATATCAACTAGTTTCCGAGAAAAACGTACTTTTGTAAATGGAAATTCGCTATGTTATGCAGGATGCTGCGACAGGGGTATTTTGACCTTTCACCGCTTACGTAGCGAAAACGATGATAGGTACATTAAAAAGTGTTAAGACCTTTTTTTGTAGAAAATCGAATTCTTTACAAAAAAAAGTCCGCAAGAGCACCTGTCTATCTTGTGCAGGTGAAAAAATACAGCACTCCAAACGCATATGCATACCACTTAATATGTTTGTTGGGTAAATCACAATGATGGCAAAGCATATATCATAAAAAACTTTGATAGTATAAGTGTGTATACATAGGCTATTTGATAGTATTCATATACATATTCGTATGAAAAGTAGTACTTTGGTAGTACGTATCAACATCTATCCACTAACAGACAATAATGGCAATAAGTAATTTTGGTTTTCAATTTTTTCTACTAGCATGTCACAAGGTAACTACCTTAACAAACAAAAACTAATAAATTTAATGCTGTAAATTTTTTTATGGGGATACTTGATGCATGTTATCACATACATTTTTCTCCTAACTGAATAAACCATTATACCATTAATATTTTTTTGAAAAGTTACGAACAAAATTATTTTTGTAGTTTTATGATTGGAATGGGCAACGTTTGGATGTGACTACAGGTGGCATGTTTCGTCCACCGGCAATATTTTCAAATGGTCCCAGTTTACTGATTCGATTTCATGCGAATAGTGGAACTGGATTAGGATTTAAAGCTATTTATACATTCTTTTTGACAAGTTATAAGGACGTATCCGTGACTCCTAGTACAGGTAAATACTAATATATAACTAATGTCAAATTTAAATGTGAAATTTTATGTTTTTATTTGCCCTATCGTGTTTTAGACTGTGGAGGATTTGTTGAAAATTTAGGTGGTGCAATTACAATGATGAATATGATTGACGATGGTGTACAGGCGTACGACTGTATTTGGTTAATTCGACCACCAAAAAGTTACTTAATCAAATCACATTTATATTTGAAAGTGGTTCAGTTTCAAAATATGGGTAAGTTAATATATTGTTAGTAGAATTGTGTAATATAATGAAAATCGTTTTTTGTTTGCTATAGGTAAAAATTCTGAATTAATGATTAGAGAAGGTTTAACATCTGACAAGCCGCTATTAGAAAATATAAAATATACTACAAATATCAATCAAGATGCGTTAAGTGAACATGAGCATTTGACATCTGCAAATGTTGGCTTCTACATACACTTACGTGGTGTATTTTCATCAAAAACACGTCTAGCCATTGCTTATACAGCATTTAATTATAAAGGTGATTACAATTCCAAATTTTTATCTTTAACACCACTTGTATTACAGATTGTAAACGGATTTTGTAATTTGGTTTTTCAAACCAAAATCAGACTTTAAGAGTACGGTATACGTATAATACCCCTTCCACAGTATCCTGAATAACATAATGCACTTCTGTTTACAAAACTTATTTTTTCTCAAAAATTAATTTACACAGGATAATGTTTTAAAAACGTATCTTATGTGATTATTCCCGCTTTTGCCACGGTGTCAGAAAAAAATAGAAAAACAGTCATTCAGTTCTTTCATAATTTTCAGAATTAATCCTTGTGTATGGAATAAAATAAATTATATAACCTTTAGAAATGTTACATTTTTTTGAATTAATTTTCTAGATTGCTTCACTGGTACTGACTTTGTTTGCCACAATCATCGATGTATTCCTTTACATTTGAGCTGTGATAGCTTTGATCATTGCGGGGACAATAGTGATGAACCAGTTACTTGCTATCGAGGTAAAACAAACAGAAATTTAGAAACTGTATGCAATAAAAAATAAGAAACGTCGACCAAGAAGTGTTGCACATAGCTCCTTTTTCTTGAATGAGTGAATGAGTTCTTCACATATATATATATATATATATATATATATATATATATATCCATATATCCATATATCCATATATATATATATATATATATATATATATATATATATATATATATATATATATATATATATATATGGATATAAGGAATCAATCAAAAGTGATACAACATTTCCGCTATCTTGGTAGACTCGAAAATCATCGAGAAAAAAATTGGATAAATAATATTTGTTTAATTTTCAGATTGGGAAATGGAACCAATTGATCGTAGGTGGTATTCACATACACCGAACTATTACTTCCCAAAAATTGAACGGTATCCCGACATAAAAACAGCTACCTTAGTATTCCTTGTGAGCAGCTTAGGTATTTGCTTTATTTGCTTAGGCTTTTTCCTAAATATTTTAACTTTGTATGTTTTATCAGGTTTAATAGCGTTAATATCGGCATTAATATTATTGCTCTATCGATTGGGTAGTCGTACTCGACAACAGCGTGAGCTTCAAAATCAACTTCAAACAATCAGTGATTTACTTGGTTAGTATTTATAATCAAAATGTAAATTTGGGTTATAAATGGTCGACTTGTGATGTTTATGACTATATATTTATTACAGATGGAAATCGCATTGAAGAAATACCACCCGATGAGCCTCCCGTTTATGAAGCGCCACCTGATTATGATGAAATTATTAAAGTTGGAATACACGAAGCACTGCAGAAACGTCGTAGTAAGAAGCGAAGTCCCGTAAATACTCGTAAAGCGCTAGATAAAAGAAATCGGCCATTACCACCTAATAGGTACGAAAATTTACTTCACCTAAAATATGTACACACATAAAGTTTTCTTAACACCTAAATATTTTTTATACTACTTTTAGAAGACGAAAATCTCGTAATAAAAAATCAACCAGCAAGACAACTACTACTGATCGGCCAGATGTTCGAATAGATACACCTGAAGTTACTGGATGTATCCCATTTATTCAAAATGGTTCTCTTGGTCCCAGTACCAGTCGTGGTTACTCTAAACATATGGTACCTGATTCACCCCCGCCACCTTATCTTTCAACCAATTTGAATCCCGAAAATTTTGATCCGATCCAAGACATTGATGCTAAATCAATAAAATCAAACAGAGATTTGGGTACGAAAGAAAATTTGTCTAGAAAAAATTTCTCACTTTTACGAAAATGTCGATCCCAAGATGATATTTTGAATATGCAAACATCAAATAAATTTTTAAATGAAGAGAATGCTTCAACATCGACAGCAACTCAATCATTCTTAGATCCAGCTGAATGTGCTGGTGCATTGAAAACTGTCTCTGACAGTAATCTAATGGGTATGGAGTTCATTAATGAACGTGAAAGAATATGTAGTCGCAACTGTAAGGATTATAAGGTCATGAAAAGTTATCTGGAAAATTTATTGATACGAGCCAAGTATCCACGTAAAAATTACAAGCCAGTCGCGTGCAACTGTGAAGGGGCATGTGGTTGTGCATGCACAGCTGAGAATAATATCTTCCGTTCAAATTCGGATGAAATTTTAAATGTGGAAACTTATGTGCCACTAAAGGATGAACCGCCAAAAAGAAGGTCACATGGACGTGTAAAATCAGCAGATGACAAGTTATTAGCAAAATCATGCGTATATTTGACAAACTTAAAAATTTGGAAATCGACTGATAGCACGTTGTAAATGAATCTTTTTTTATATAAAAGTTTTGGTTTAATTTATGGAAAATTTTTAGTTAAAATTTAGACTTTTTTTAGTGTGGGAAACATCCATTGTTTTATTACCATACATTTCTTAACACCTTACGTATCATTTACAAGTATATTAGCATTCTGGACGACCGAGGTATAGAAACTTCGCGCAACTTTAATACGATAGTTATTTTAGTGAAGAAATGATTTTATAACCACGAGAAGTATTATTTTGTCTTGCATTGTTTAAAATTATTTCAATTAATTTTTATTTATATAAGAAATGAAACACTTTAATTCGACGGAACCACCGGCCAACAAGATATTAAAATGATGACTAAATAAGGCAGATGTCGATAACTTCTTTAGTTGGGGATCAAAATCAACAAAATATGACTATTGAGAAAAAGTTGGGAGTCAGTCGTATTTATTTTCTTTTTAAAACCGTTTCAGTGCATCATAAAAAGGCAAATTTTATTAAGAAAATAATTTCAATAAGAAAAAGATGAACGGTTACTGTATTTATACTATAATTTTAAATGATACTTTATTTGCGGAACTCAATTGGGTCACGAAATTTTGAAATAAGTTGGTGACCAGCGGGTCCTAGTTTGCCGATACTTGACATAAACAGAAGATTGAACATTTTTTTATTATTTAAACCATGATTTTTAAATTAAATCTTATAGATAAGCTCAAAAAATTGTTAATGTTATTTAGGGATTTTATTTGTTTATGGTATTTAAGAGAAAATGGCCTAGCAAAAGTAGTATCCTTAAGTTTACCATCTTGAAAACGATCAAACGATTTTGAAATCTCAATATGATTGAAATCGAATAACTTAGGAAATCCACACACTGCCGATTTTTAGTTGTTCAGTAATTTAATCATTCACATAATATGTATAGAAATAAATTGAGGTGTGTAAATTTCCGACAACAGCAGAGTCTAGCCTAAGTGGCGCCCGGGGCAGGATTAAAAAATGGCACTCCTACAGAAAAAAAATTATCTTTTCCCCCTAAAAAACAAGTCACTAGCAAGAAAAACGTCACATACCTAATTTTGGCGCCTTCTTAAATCACTTTCCGGGGCACGTGCTCCGCCTACCCCTCACCCCCCTAGATCCGACCCTGGACAACAGTCCTATTCAATTATAATAAATAAAAATAATTATAATTGCTCTCTAATTGTTGACTTTAATGTTTAGTCAATATCAGCAAAATTATCATTCAATTAAAAATCGGTAGTGTGAGTGAGTACCTACTCCAGCAAGTTTTCAAAATATTATGTTTCGTAAGTAGGTAAGCAGGTGGCTGCGTCTTCCAAAATTTAAATAAGTATATTAGTCTTTAAATCTTTATTATTAATTAACTAAATAATTTAAAAATTCACTTACAAAAGCTTAGCAGGATATTTCAACAACGGATTAAATTTTAAAGTTGTCAAATTATTTTCCATACTAAAATTTTGTTTGTGTTGAACTAAATTGATAAATTTATAGTTAGGTTAATTCATCCCAAAAATACTTTTTTTCATGAATAAAATAATATACTCTTACACACTACACTTTCAAATTCGAATGTTTCACTACATACAGTGTCTTTCATAAAGTTCGTTTCAAATGGGTAAATTTTTTACTAGTGAATTTTCGAGAAATGCTTTAGTAAGGTCAGTTGGTGCATGGGTGGAAATTAAAAAGTATATTAAACACATCTTATCTTTCGCTTACTATTTGACTTAAAATTGGGAAAATCCTGACTGAAAAATTTTGACATTATATTAAAATTAAGCCCAGTAATGAGATTTCTATGTTTAAATACACAATTTTACAAAAACAGGGCCTAAAATTCCGTTTTCATAAAATACGACATTAAGTGACCTTAAATCCAAAATAGCCTAATGAATGCTAGCAAAATAGAAATCATACAGTTTCTTAATATGTGTCTATTAAGTACCATATTATTGGAAAAAACACAGGTCCTTCCATAGGTCATGACAACTGACAAAAATTTTATTAAGCAAAGTTGTTTAACATTGAAAATTAATGTAAAATACAAAGTCATAGTCAACTATAAGAAAACATAGACTTATCTTTACTTTTCTGCTTTTATTTCTTATCACTCTGTATATTATGGAAATATATCAAGTATTTAGTCAAAGTACACAATTTTTCTGTTACAATCACAAAAAAGGCTATACGTATTAAAATATACTTATGTTTTAGTATTTTTTGATATGTTTTAAAGTCTTTAAAGACAATAATTTTATTATATAATTAATTAATTAATTTTTAAAGCGAAAAATAGTAAAAATGGTATACTCGTATTTTATTTTAGTTCTTATGGCTTTTTGTGATTGGTAGTCTTTCAGTACTCTTATAAATAGAAGCCTTCTAAATACTTGCGTTTCTATAATATATAGAATAATACGCAGGTGCGGATCTAGGATTTTGTTCAGAAGGGCATTTTTGTGTAATAATTTATCTTTCAGAAAATTTGTTTTAAAAAATATAGAAACTAATAGTGCAGTTACTGTCGAGATATACAGTCGAATTTGAATAGCGCTCCATTTTTAAAAATATGTATTTGTATGTCAATTTAATTAAAAATCACACAGTGTTCACCAGTTTGGCTCAGGGGTTCCCAGACTTGTTGAACTCGTGGCGCTCTTACGACATATTGTTTCCAGTGACGCTCTTTGACCCTAAAAAATTTTCCTCTCCAAAATATGTGATGAGCCAAAAAAAAAAAAAAAACGCTTTCTAGCCACAGCGACTTCTTTCTTAGTAGTATAATTTTCTCATATTTGTTTCTTTCTTTCAAAGAAATATAATTGACGTTTCTCAACTAAAGTTTCACATTTGTATCTTTATTTTCCCTTTCTTGGTGAGGCAGCCGCTGCATGAGGGAACCCCTGGTTTAGTTGAATGTTAAGTGATCTTATGATGATCACATCTTAACATGATGATAAATATTAACGTATGTTTAAATACGAACAAAAGTTCGCCATACTTAATAATGTGTCACAAGCACTCGATAATCTCGGAAATTAAGAAAAAGATCTATTTAATTTTTATTGTAATTGGCTATGATTTTGTATTCTACATTAGTTTTCAATTTTAATAGTATATTATTCAACGAGCTAGTAATGATAGCTATTACTCACGAAGATGAAATTGCGACACGAGCCGAGCTTGTGAGGCGAGTATCGTAATGCATCTGAGTGAGTAATAGCCATTGCAAGCGAGTAGAATACGATATTTTTTCTACGACTTGTTTCCTTTTTGATTTAAATAAAATTGAATATAAATTTTAAATCAAATTTTTAATCTATTTCTAATTTCATTAAAAGTTTGTATAGTATTATGTATAAAACGATCAAAACAAAACATAAACTACTTTATTTACTTGAACGTTACTAGGCAATATATATTAAATTAAAACTTGATACATACATATATACACAAAACAAAAGCAAACCCATGGAATAATGATTAATGCTGTGATTTAATTGGTCAAGAGGGTATTGAGTAATGAACATTCCTCCACACCTTTGAATAATGCATAACTTTATCAACAATTAACGGATGTATAATGAGTGTGTTCTTCAATAGGAGTAGAAAAAGATTTTTTCTCCTTAAACAATAAATGACATTCTTTATTATTTAGGCCAAATTGAATTTAATCAATAAAAAAAAATTGATTTATTATTGTGATGTATACAAATATTTTTCAAAAATATCGAATTAATAAAGTTTTTACAACACATATAAGACATTATTTTTTTTATGTTACCTAAACTATTTTGTCAAATATAACTAATTTTTAAATATTATATTTGATTTAGGTAAAATTTGAACGTGTCCCGACGCTTCGTCATAATAAGTGAGTATAAACTCTATAGAAAAATTGGTTATCCCTTTCTATTTCTTTAATTTGAAGAGTATAATTATGTAGATTTTCATATATTGATAGAAAATAAAATAATTTCCAAAATTATGTACGATCCAAAAATCCAAATACAGTAAGAATTCTTAATACCGCCATTTTCAATAGCGATTAAATTTTTCGTCTCTACCATAACATACAGTAGAATTTTAACTAAAAGAAAGAGCATAAATTCCTCTTAGTTACAATTTATCTCTTTTTATTGAATATAAAAGATATATAATTATCTCCCGTTCATTTATTTGTCAGTGTTGCCTTGGTTAACATTTAAAATATTTGTAATCCCCTTACCTCAGAATTCCCTTTAAAAAACTTTCTTTTAGTTAAAATACTACTGTACCACTTCTGCGGACTAAGTGTTGAAGCAAAATGCTCTCAATATAACCGATCACGATATATATTATTTATGACTAGAGCCGGAACTGTAAATTGCAGCTAATAAACTTTCAAAATCAAAATACAAGTATGGGTGTCAAAAAAGTACTAAGTTATCAAATCTTAGAGCAATTTAATAATTTGAATTATTGCTATATTTACTACGTAATATCCTTGTTTCCATATTAATATGTTCAGTAGCTCCTATGTAAGATAGTAAGTTGTTTCTGCAACATATTGCAAGTTGAAAAATGAAGGTGTTTTTTTCACGAGTCGTACAGTTGTCCAACGAGGCTTGTTGAATTCGATAATTATGATGAGTGAAAATACCCCTGTTGCAGCATCTGCATAACATAGCGAATTTCCAAATATTGGGCATTGGCGGATCTCATCTAAGACCTGTATCCATTTAAAATAGTTTAGCTTTACAACAGTGAAACAATTTTCAAAATCAGTTGAGTAGTTAATTTTTGGTGCTTTTGGGTCTCATCGCGAGCAGATCTCATATAGTGTAGCATATATCCATTTAACAATATATTGTTACATTACATAACTATAGTTTTCGATTTTTTTTCTGGAAATGCAAATATATATAAATTATATTTTCTCTCTAAAGGAGGACAAAAATTTCCTTTGCATAACACTTAAAAAAATCTGGCTAACTTTAATTTAATTTGATGAGACAGAGCTACTGTTATTATAACACATACATATTGAATAACTGACTAGCACTTGTTTTATCTGTTTTGTAAGAAAATCGTATTTTTTTTTTATATTTCATATCGTAAAGAAAGCATTAGAAAAATAATAATAAAATAAAAAATTACCATTTTCTCGAGAACTGCTTAACATAGAAAGAAAATTATAAGAACATTTTCTTCATAATTTCTTTTTCTCTTTTCAACGATGTAAAAATCGAACTTTCTAATGATAGAATCGAATGACAAACAATGGCCAAAAAACCTACTTCTGGGCATCCAACGTGTCTGGCTAACGAACTTAGCCGAGCCAATCCGGATTCCAGCTCGCACACCAAATTTCATAAGTATTAAACGTTTCGTTCGAGAGTTATCGTGGGAACACAAAATATATATAAATATATAAATTTTAGTGAAGTAGATTTTCGGGTTATAGAGGCCCGAAAACAAATTTCAGCCATAGTCTCGGACTTAGGTATTATCATAAGAGCTGCTGTAATAGCTGAATCTCCCGAATGAAAATTCGCTAAAATACTTAATTCACTTTAAAAATTGAATAAAAATGTGGTACGTGAGGAAGTTGTTACGAGTGCCATGGAGAGGAGGGGATGTCCTATGCCTTATTAACGATTTTTTATTATTTTCATTATTTTCTTGTACTGGCTGGGGTAGGTGAGAAGTACAGATATTTTCTTGAGTCAGGCTTTATTTTGATTTATATTGTACTTTCACAATTAATTTTAAATTCAAAGTGATAATAACAGATATCTTCCAACGAAAGATTCTGCTTATCTAATATCTCAATGATGTATTTGACTTTTAATGTCTGTCTTTTGTACCTTCTTTTATTATTTGATGAAGCAACTAGAAGAATTGGTTTACCTTATAAAGACTTTTCAATGAATTTTATTTTATTAATTTGATATTCATCTTTCTTACTTGATATCCATCTTTTTAACTAAATATATATGTTACGGCTAATACGCATTAAATAGAAAATATGCGTATTAACCGGATAATATGCGTATTATACGAATGTCATGTAGTCTAGTCCAGAAGAGCCATTTTAGTGAAATTCTCATAGAGGGCTCCAAAAATTATGATTTTGGTGTCATTCGATTCGTATTGACCTCTAGAAACTTTTTGAAAAAGTTGAAAATGGGCTCATAAAAATTGCAATTGTTATAAACAAAAGAGTGAAAAAAAAATGAGTGTTTTTGTTTTTTTGAAAAATTTCAAAAACTATTCAAGATTTTTGAAATTAAAAAAAAGATCTGAAAAGAGCAGGAAATTTCACAAAAATAAGTCCCGACTCCCGAAACTGTATCTCCAATATTTATAATTTTAACAGAGCCCTAAAGTTATTGCTAAAATGGGGTGTTTGGCGTTCTCGCGCACCGCGTCATTCAAACACGGTAAACAAAAAAAATTATTTAAATATATTAAATATCAATATTAAGGAATGAAAAAATTCATATACCTTCGGAATAAGTCGATAAACAATAATCCGTGCAAAAAAATTTTTTATATGTATTTTTCCATTAGTTATGCTATTGTTATTTAAAAAATTTTTGAAACCGAAAGTTGACATAGAAACCTTAATAATTATTTAACTAAAAAGCTCAAATTTTTTTTTGCTTCGTAGAATTGTTCTGAAGAGGTGAAAAAATAGATTCCCGTTGAAAAAATCAAAAATTTTTAATTTTCCACTTTTTTATAAACAAATGCATTGAAAAATGATAAAATGTTGATAAAGCATTTGCTTTTTTTTTTTTTTTTTAAATCTTAATTATTTCGTCTTTTTCTCATTGAGCGCCACCTGAAAATAATTTTTTAAATTTTTTAATGCTATTATTTAAAAAATTGTTATAAACAAATGCATTGTTTTTGAGGCAATGGAAAAAATTTTTTTTTGATTCGAAGGACCAATAAATATTATGATTTTTAAAAGAAAAATCGTTTCTTAAAAAAAATTTTTTATTGCTCAAAAATGCATTTGTTAATGAACAATTTTTTTGTGTCATTTATTATTAATATTAAAGATCCGTTTTTTTTTCTTTTAAAAAATCATTATTTATATTGCTCTATCATATTCCGAAGAAATTACAATTAAAAAACGTAAAAATTTATTTGTTTATAACAAATTGTTTATTAAATAAACTTATTAAATATAAATAAAAAATTCTAATTTCTTCGGAATATGAAAGAGCAATATAAATAATGATTTTTTAAAAGAAAAAAAAACGGATCTTTAATATTAATAATAAATGACACAAAAGAATTGTTCATTAACAAATGCATTTTTGAGCAATAAAAAATTTTTTTTAAAGAAACGATTTTTCATTTATAAAAAAAATAATATTTATTGGTCCTTCGAATCAAAAAAAATTTTTTTCCATTGCCTCAAAAACAATGCATTTGTTTATAACAATTTTTTAAATAATAGCATTAAAAAATTTAAAAAAATTATTTTCAGGTCGCGCTCAATGAGAAAAAGACGAAATAATTAAGATTTAAAAAAATAAAAAAAACAAATGCTTTATCAACATTTCTCATTTTTCAATGCAATTGATTGTTTATAAAAAAGTAAAAAATTAAAAATTTTTGTTTTTTTCAACGGGAATCTATTTTGTCACCTCTTCAGAACAATTCTACGAAGCAAAAAAAATTTGAGCTTTTTAGTTAAATAATTATTAAGGTTTCTATGTCAACTTTCGGTTTCAAAAATTTTGTTAATTAACAATAGCATAACTAATGGAAAAATACATATAAAAATTTTTTTTGCACGGATTATTGTTTATCAACTTATTCCGAAGGTACGTGAATTTTAGCAATAACTTTAGGGCTCTGTTAAAATTATAAATATTGGAGATACAGTTTCGGGAGTTGGGACTTATTTTTGTGAAATTTCCTGCTCTTTTCAGATCTTTCTTTTAATTTCAAAAATCTTGAATAGTTTTTGAAATTTTTCAAAAAAACAAAAACACTCATTTTTTTTTCACTCTTTTGTTTATAACAATTGCAATTTTTATGAGCGCATTTTCAACTTTTTCAAAAAATTTCTAGAGGTCAATACGAATCGAATGACACCAAAATCATAATTTTTGGAGCCCTCTATGAGAATTTCACTAAAATGGCTCTTCTAGACTAGACTAATGGATAATACAGGAATACGCAAACGATTCTTCTATTAGCTAACACAAATTGGTTAGGACGCGTTGTATCCAGAACGTCTTGGTTTAAATGCTTGTTTTACCAAAATACTCACAATATTACATCATCCGTTTAATAAAATAACATCCCAAAAATAACAGTAAATACTATCGATCGAAATTTCTTCAAGAATTGAATAAAAAGAAAAGATCGTGTCTATTTATTTCGCAAGAAAACATTCCGAGGTGCTCCTCTACGATTTCGATGATACCCTGATATGTTATTCTTTGTCGAAATATAAGAGAACCGTATTTTTTCTTATCTGCGGAAAACCCATCTGAAGGGGTGAGACTGTCCTTCAAAAATTGGGATAAAAATTTAATTTTGTAAATATCTCGAAAATGGTAAGTAACCTTCACAAAATTGATAAATTGATAATAAATTCCTTAAAAGAGTAGAATAGAAGAAAATAGAAAGGATAAGTTTTTCTGCTCGCCAACCCTGTTTTTCGACAAAATCTGAGAGCCATGTCTAATAAGAAAAGAGAAATTTACCCCACGCTTATCATTTTCTATTTATAATATTTTTGTTAGATTGTTATGACTTCTTATGAGTTATGACTTTACGAGTGAATCTAGTGATTTCATCCAGTTGAAAATATATAATTTCAGCAAGTTAAATTTGAAAAAAATATATATTTCAGTTACAGAACAGTATTTAAAGATACTACGGAAAAATTTTCGTGATTGTGCAAAGCCCCTGTCATTAAAAAAAAAGTGCACAAAAAATATTATTTCTTTTTTAAGTATGAAGTACCCTTTTTAAAATTAAAAAAAAATATATGTTCCAAAAAAATTTTCGTTATCGTATAAGGCAGGTAAGGTCTTTAAAAAAATACATAAAATATTTTTTTTTTTCGCTGATTTAATCATTCTAAGTCTTCTAAAATATTTTCTAAACGTATCTCAACAAATTTATTAACTAAAAGTTACAAAAATTGTGTAATAACCAACGACTGTTGGTTATAACCGGAACCGGAACCCCTTGGATAAATCTCGCAGAAACTGGATGATTGTAGAAAATGTTTGAAATACATGCATTTCATCAAATATCATCCGGCGCTTTTGGCTGATTCGCGATTTAGTTGGCTAGTACGCGTAATGAAAGTTTTCGCATATTATCCGTAATATATATCCGAACAAAAATAATGTGAAAGAAAAGGTAAGGATGTCTTTCTAGGATATTTTCTAGTTCGACAATGAGAATTCATGTTCATCTAATAACTCGTCAACATATTTTGAAACTCTGCGCTATGTAGTGCGACTACTTTAAAATGCGCTTGTGCTTTCTTTACGCATCTGCAATCTGTTTGGAAATTCAAGGAAATTTTGTTGTTATAGTAAAGTACCTACTTTTTGTCCTTTTAACAAAAATAATGTATTTCTTTAATTTTATTACAGATTTTTATTATTTAATATTTGAAAGATCTTTTGTTACTATGTAATAAATTGTCTGTATCAACAAGTTGACATAAACAATTCCTAGGAAAAACTTTTAAAAAAATCAATTTAGTTTCATATACCTAAATGTTTTAAAATTAGCCTTCTTGGAAGTTAATAAATAAATACTTCTCACATGTTAATTTTAAATATTTTTTAATTTTTAAGCTAAACGACTTTATTTAACAAAAATTTTGCACTAAATATTGTTATAAAGTAGAGATAATTATAAAAAATTTGAACCTTTTGAATAGTTTGTGTAGAATTTTCTTCCGAATTATCATGAGACCCTTCACAAACTTCAAAATATTATGTGTTTGTCATTAAATGCATGCGAAATATAAATAAACTAAATCGGTTGATGGAAAGTTGGCGAAAAATCTGTACGAAGATTTGATTAAGTAACACCGATGTGAATGAAGAAGGTAAATAAAATATTTTAATAAAAAGTAAAAATATTTTGAATTAATTTAAAATTTGGCAAGTATCAGTTTGAAAGTAAAAAATAAAATTAAAAATAGAAAAAAAGAAGAAAAATTAATTATTAAAAATACATTTTTGGAATGGTGTACTCCGTGTACTCATTGTTGTATACGTACATATTTGGAAAATAATATGCGTCAATAACTCAACAATAAAAATTTCTGTTTATCTAATAACTTGACAACGCTTTTTGGAACGCTGCGCTATGCAGTGCGACTAGTTTAAAATGCGCTTGCCTCTAGCGAGAATCTTTTTATTATGAGCATTGTAGTTATCGCAGTAAAATAATGTAACCACAGTAGTTGGGGTAGTTGGTATAATATTTTCATCATGCTCCATAGGAAATCAACTCGCGCACTCAAAAAATTAGTGACAACATTTATGTGTACGTAAATGGTTAGTTCTACGGGCAGGCAGAAACTTACTGAATAAACTGATCTCGAGAAATGAGAAAATTTTATAATACTAATAACAATAAGCAATTCACTTTTAGGTAGGTATAATATACGCTCTTTAATTTAAAAATCGGTTAAGAGCGAGTCGAAATTTTTTCGAATCTACGGGGGAGTTGCTTAAATCAGCCATAAATTAGCTCGTACAAGTATATTTCAATTTTAAGTAAAAATTAGTAAGTTCAATATTTCGCCATAATTGAAATTATCAGTTAAATCATTGTTTTATTACGACGCTTGATGAAAAGTGATTTTCAATTTTTGTACGGTTAATAGAAAATCTTTATCTATTAATAAGTTTTATATAAAAATTTTTTCTTCAAGCATCAAACCTTTTATTTTAAGTAGTTACTGCCATTAAATTTTATGAACTAGAAACATTTATCTTCCACATCCTTGCACATATTTAAGTAGTTAAGTTTAATGAATGGCGCGAAAATTATTACCATTATCGTTTTTTAACTGATTAAAGTTGGAAAAATTCTTTTTTTTTTTTTTACTAACTGGTTTCAAAAAGTTCATTCCGTTATTTCTTTATTATGAGGAAAAATGGGGAATTCTCATCTAGGATCTAAAAATAAGATTACGTGTTTAGATAGCGCGTGTCTGCGTAGCGCAAGTAAATACGATGTTTTTTGAGCTAATAATAGTCATAAAACTGTACACAATAAAAAAACTGACCAGGTACTATGTGGTACTGTATGGAATCAGGTACTATACAGTGCCGTCCCAAAAATGATACTGTCATTCTCTGATTTTAAATTTGTTAACAAAATTTAAATTTTGAAGAAAATTCTTTGGTGAAACATTGCGAATTTTTCAATTTTCTTTCAAATTTGGACACTTTCGGTGAAAATAGCATTAAGTTAATGGTGACTTTAAAAAGAAATTTTTCCTGTAAATGTTTCCGGGAAAGTATATATTTTTTAATTGAAATCGATGTAGAACAATTTATTTTATATTTCAAATTTAGGCAATAATCTCTGAATTTATAAATGTTATATAGGTAAATCCTTAAAATCACTGTTCCTATGGCTGTACGAGTTAATATTGAAAATTAGATATTAAAATACAACTAAGGTTTACGTGGTAAGTATAAAGTTATTAAATATAAGTAAATTATTAGATATGCACTTAGTCAAATAACAAACTAGAATTTTTATTCAAAATTTAAATTTTGTTTACAAATAAAATCACAGAATGATAACATCATTTTTGGGATGGCACTGTATTATCAATGTACATTTGTATATCTGGTCAGTTTACTTTTATTGCACCATAATAAATTATGTTCGCTCTCTAAACACGTGCTCTCTGAGCACGCGCTGTACGGACGCGGCACCAAAAATAAGTGGTTTAATAATTGCTTTTTCAGTTGTTGTTTTTTTTTTGACATAAAATATATAAATAAATAAGGTACTTTTTGATTTTTATTACATATTTATTAGATATAAGACATTAAAAAGATTTTCTTATCGGAAAATAATGTTTTGTCTAATGTAATTAGGTGTCCTAAAATGTGAATTGTAGTCTAGTTCTTATAAGGTTGTATTAAATTTTTGAATCTGTCATATAAATATATAAGATGTTATACCAATAAAGTCGAAAATTAATAAAATGGTGGTTGCGTAAAATTTGCACTTCGATTTTATTCTACGTTTTTGCTCTTTGAGATGGTACAAAATGTACTTAAAAAAAATTATATTCCAATAGGGATAACTGCCAATATAGGTATAACGGCGCCCCGAGCATAACAAAAACTTTTCTTCAAAAATACAATTGACGAGCAAGAAAAAAGTTTTCTCACTCTTTCTAGGCGCCTAATCGAGGTTGTGGGTCTCCTTTGTAGATCCGGGCCCACGGGCAATTGCTCCACCTGTTCCACCTTCTCGCCGGCCCTGTATATACCCACATTTGTTTATGGGTAGTACCTAATATAATTATAGTGGAGCTTCACTAAAGTTAAGAAAAATTTGGTAAACTTTAGTGAAACTTAACTTTAGTGAAGCAGACTGAGGTCAGTGGCGGTCATTTAATACATGATCGGGACTAAATAATGATTTAAGTAATAGGTGACATACAAGAGCAATGTCTTTGTCTTAAAAATGAATAATGTGATAATATTGTTTCTTTCTATTTCTATAAAATTCTCTTAACTTTAGTGAGAAAAAAGTGACGTCACTTAACAAAACTGATGTAAACTTTACTGAAGCTCACCGTAGTTGGAACATACAATACTTGAAGGTATTTTCTGTTATTATCAATTCCCTGAATAAGGTCTACAAAAAAAAACTTGACATATTTACGTCAAACTAACTAACCTAAAATGACAGACTCATCAAAAAATAGAAAAGTTTTAAATAAATTATGGAAAAAATTGTTTTAATCTCTCGTGTTTTTTTATAAAAAAAAAAAAAATGTTTACGGAAAGTTTTGTATTTTTGTTTCTTAAGATATTTATTTATTCATTTATCAATTCAAAATACGATTAAATTTTGTTTTATTGACTTTTTCTTTGAAATTTAAAAGTAATTCTAAGTTTTAATACAAAAAATAATTTTCTTAAAGGACATTTATATTTACGTATTTATTTATTTTATTGTTTCGGTTAATTTACTTCTTAGGTTATATTTTATATTGAAATGAATACACAGTTTTCTACTTTGCAAAATATTGCTTTAAATTTTAAATTAAAATTTAAAGTTCCCTTTCCATCTTTCTCCTTCAGTTTTTATTCCTTTGGTGTGTTTACTTGATTTTAAAAATTTAACAAATATAGAATTCATATTAACTGGTTTAAGAAACTTTGATGTGTACATTTTAAATAAAAAGTAGACAAAGCACTTTATTCCAATATTGCACGAAAAATGCGTTTAAAACCTGAGAGCATAGTTTGATTTTAACTTAATATATTTGAAGGTTTAATATAATAATATAACGAAATGTGTAAAGTATCATAGATGCAGAAAAGTACATTATCGGATGTTTTTGAGTGAATTGCATTTTCTTTTTTTTAAATTCTTTCTAGTCCAAGTAATCATTTTCTAAACAACTCGGATCGAGGTGTGGAATCAAATACAAAATACTAAAATGTGTTTTGATTTACTTTGAATATAAGGCTTACTAAAAAAGATTTCTGTTAGCACGGTGTGAAAAAGTAAGGCAAATTTTTATAGACTTTAATAAGTAGAACAAAAAGAGAGAATTAATTTTTTGCAATTTCTGGATTAAAATGCATATTTTAAACTCATAATTATAATGAAGACTAAAGTAATCGCATTTAGGAGAGTAAAAATATGTGAGTGATGGGATACTAAGATTGAATGGCATTCCAAGAACCTTGGTGGCCTATTTGAAAGGAGTTTTTGGATCACTTTACTTTGAAAAATACCACTTTTATTGAATATAGAAATTCTTATGACATTTTTGGGTCAATATGACCATTCTCAGACGTGTTTGAGAATGGTCATATTGACCGGAACATGTCATAAGAATTTTAATATTTAATAAAAGTGGTATTTTGCAAAGTGTTTTTATTTACTAATATCAAATATGGAATACCATAAAGTAACGTTCGAATCTATTAAGTTTTTGGATCCGCAGGATTGCGACTGAACTTTATAAAATTGCTTATACTGCTATACCCATCTAAAATAGTTTAACTCTCTCACAGTTAAAGCATTTTTAAAATCGGTTGGGTAGTTTATTTTTGTATCTTTGGGATGCAAGGGCTCCGACGAACCTCGTATAACATAACCGTTATTCAGCTAAAATAATACAGCTCTCTAGTAGTGAAAAAATTTTTTAAAAACAATTATGAAGTTTATTTTTGGCATTTTTGGATCCGCAAGTTCCTAGCGGACCTTATATAAAATAATCTATACTTATTTTAAATAGTCTAATTCTCTAATAGTGAAAAAAGTTTCAAAAGCGATCGGCTAGTTTATTTTTATCGTATTTGGGATCCTATGATCCTGACGGATTTTATATAAGTCTTTATCTATTAAAAATAATAATTTAACTTTCTAACGTTCCAAGAATCATTAGTTAAACTTTGAATCGAAAAACTGAGCAGTTGCCGAGTTACATATTATATAGTACAATATACATATATAAAATATTATACAATAACAGATATATAAAATATAATACCCCTGTCGCAGCTTCCTGCATAACATAGCAAATTTCCATTTATAAAAGTACGTTTTTCTCGGAAACTAGTTGATATAGAGTAATTGTAAATAAAAAACCTTCTTTGTGTGATTTTTTCGCCTCATTTCGGCAAATTTTTTTCACGAAAAATGTCCAAAAAACCGTAAACGTTTTCACGAAATTTCTTAAAAATAAGATGTTTCGTTCCTGAGTTATCGTGCGGACACTTAGTAAACACGAAAAAAATTTGGCGAAATGAGGCGGAAAAATCACATAAGGAAGGTTTTTTATTTACAATTACTCTATATCAACTAGTTTCCGAGAAAAACGTACTTTTGTAAATGGAAATTCGCTATGTTATGCAGGATGCTGCAACAGGGGTATTCCCTTTTTAGATGTGGTACCTCCTCCTTGAGGTCGCTCAAAGAAATCCGATGGTGGGTCCAGAACTGTCCAATTCTTACTACTGACTTTTTTTCTTATTTCCTCAAAAATTAGCTAACCTAGAATAATAGTTCAAAAACCTTTTTTATGTGATTTTTTTCGATCTATGCAGTGGTGTAAAAAAATGTGGCAAAAACTTTTAAATTATAGCAAATTTTGGCAAAAAACTAATTTTTTGCAAGAATAAAAACCATGTTCCTGGCATCCGACGTGTTTGGCTGAAGAACTCATCCAAGATTTTTGGACTTCCAACGTTCTCACCAATTTTCGTAAACCTAGGACATTTCGTTCGACAGTTATCGCGTTGATACATAAATATATAAATACGTAAATACATACATACATATATATATATATATATATATATATATATATATGTATATATATATATATATATATATATATATATATATATATATATATATACTATACAATATTATACATCATATATATATATATATATATATATTATATATATATATATATATATATATATATATATATATATATATAAATTTTAGTGAATGTTATTTTTGGGTTCTAGGAACCTCAAAACAAATTTCTGCCATAGTGCCGGGCTCAAGTCGCGTCATGACACCGGCTGTAATAGCTGAATTTCCAGAATGGAAATTCGCTAAAACTTCAAACGTGAGTTACTCAAAACAAAGTTTTTAAAAATTACGTAAAAGCTGCACCTCGTAGCTTTTATTAATTAAATAGCATACGGGGGCATTGTAAACGTTACAATTTTTCTGGGTTGCTAAACCTAAAAAATTCATGCCCTTTAAATTTGAACCTTTGCAAAAAAGCAAAAAAATGGTGATTTTTTTTTATTTTCTTGCACAACTTTACGATTTTTTATTTTTTTTTTTCTGAATCGGTGTAATTTTAAATTTAGTTAGCCAGAAAATTTGTTTTCTTCAAAACTTCATTTGATTTTTTAATTTTTGAACACCTGCTGAAGCAGTGTATTGTGTACCGCACAGTTGTTTTCTCTGTATCGACTTTTTAACTTTACGTATAAAATATATCGTCATTAGGCAAAGGGAAAGTAAAATTTTTCATGATACTTAATGGAATGCCAGATAATATGTAAAAGATTTCAAATCGATTGCATCCTATAAAATAGTGACTTCGAACAGATTTAATATATACTATCAACTTTGGATTTCAGAGGTGAAATTTTCATATTGCTTATAAGTTTTAACTGGAAGTAGCTGCAAAATATGAGCATCAAGTTCTGAAACCTATTTGTATAACTGAGTATCACGGAAACTAATTTTTTTTTTTTTTTTTTTTTTTTGGAAAGCTGTTAAAATATTTACTATTACTCTCGAATTATTCTCTATAGTTAATATGGTTTTAATTAACAAAAAACTATTAAAATTTAAATATTAGCATTAAAAATTGATATTATATTTAGAGTTTAATGGACAAGTGCCATGTTAAGCTATAAATATCGGGATAAAATTGTTAATTTATCAAAGGCTGAGTACCATTTATTGGTATTTTATAAATACCGTTTACCTATACGTTTATATTCAGTACATCACATCGCCTGTATCCTATGTATTTTAACTTAACTGTATAAAATATTATGAAAATTTTTTCGAGTGGCTTACCATTAAATTAAATGATTTGTTTAAAAAGCTCTTGGGTTTATAACAAATATGTAATTTTTGTTCTATATACAGTCAGGGACAATATTGTGAAAATACCTAGAAATATCATTACCTAAATTGATTTTTCGAATTAATTTTCCAAAATGAAGGAAAGTTTAAATCCAATAGACATAGATTTTTAGTTTTGAAATTCTTTTTATTTAAAATTTTTAGATTATCATTTGTTACCGACTTACCAACATTCCAGATTTTAAAATCATTATTGTTTTTCATTGATAGCGAATAAAAAAAGCCATTAAAAAAATGGTCCACAAAGATCTTTAAGCAAATTTTACGTTAAATTTTCTTAAAACATATAATTCGATGAGCAAAAGTTTTTAATGTTATTAGAAAATTCTTCAAGTACCGTAAACAGGTAATTTGACCATAAATTTAGATTCAAATTTTAATAAAATGAAGATGAAATTAATTTAGCTAGATATGTTTTTAGTGTTTTAATGAAATCAACTGATAAAATTCTTTGATTCGATTTATGAATCAATTTTCCAGAAACTTAAATTACTAGTCAAAAATAAAAAAATAGTAACAGGTTAAGATGTTAACGAGTTTCTAAATTTACCAGCCCATGTTTTTTCAGTGAAATGTGGATGATGATTGACAGCCTATGGATTATATGGAATAAAATGCTTTCTATATTAATTCTAAAATTATTTTCTATATTACTGAGGAAACTCTATCACAGTTGATACAGTCGCTCGTTACATTTTAAGTATGGTCTATTTTAGTTAAATTTAACCATGCTTCATCACTTATGAATTTAAATAATTTTCGTTTTCTTGGCTCTATCTCTTTCATTACTGCACTTACGTAAATTTTAAAATTGCAGTTTGTTTTTAGAAAAGAATAGAAGATTGATTTGTTTTGAATATAAGAATTATTTAATTTTTTAACTTTGACTCATGATCAATTGTATTTGAAACAGGGTATGACAAACGTACATTTGATATACATATTATATATACATTCAGTTGAAATTTTTCTTCAGTTTGGAAAATACATTTTATAAAGGCGTAACTACAATGGAGCAAGTGGAGCAGTTGCTCCATAGGCCACATGATAAAAAAGAGTTAACAAGGAGAAGAAATAGGGCGCTATGGAGGAGGAAGCACAGTTGAGTAAAAATTAGAAAAAGTTTTTTTTTTTCTTTGTTTGTTTTAATTTTTTACGCTTTTCTTTTTTTTGATTGGTACTTTCATTTTTTGAAGAAAAGTGGAACATGCTTAGAGAAGCGTTCAATTAAAAGTCGCTCCAGGGCGCAAATTGTAGTTACGTCTCTGACGTTTTAGAACCTTAGGTATTTACATAAAATTGGCCCTGATTGTACAAGATATGTATTAAAAATCGATTTTTTTATTTTTATATAAAATATTTACTATGACAAAAATGAAACAAATCCATAGAACTATATACATATATATATATATATATATATATATATATATATATATATATATATATATATATATATATATATATATATATATATATGTATGAAAATATTCTTTTTGCATCAATAATTCTTGCGAATAGCTTTTGACATTGTTATGTATAGGATATATGTTTTATTGATTATTGGTAAAAAAAATATTCTATCGGTAAAAGGCTTGTTCGAACAAAAACTGTAAAACTGTTCTCAGGTCAATAAATAATTAGTATTACTTCGACATTAGATTAATTAATAGCTAAATTTTATTTATTGAGCTATTTTCAGGAAAAATTTTAAGGTAATAGAGAAATATAGTAACAATTTGAGAAAATATAAAAGACGTCGAAAATTGATTAAAATTAGTAGCTCAAGAGCCCGCTGTATGCAAAACCTACGTATAAGATACATGAACGATTTTATGTAAGTAAATAGTACTACCCAGACCTAAAAGGAGCCTCTTTTTACAATAGAATTGTTAAATATTGCCCACGTGATAAAAAATTTACGTCACTTTCGGTTATGGTTTTCTTATGTCATCAAATACATTACACCAAAATAAAGGCCAGGCCTTAGTAATTCGCAACACTGAGGCTACCTTCCTTGAAATTTATTTTTTTCTGTGAAAGCGGCCTCAGTATTGCGAATTACTAAGGCCTGGCAGCCCTCGATATTTTTATTTTGCACCTCGAAACCTTAATTTGGTGTAATGTATTTTATGACATAACAAAACCATAACCGAAATTGACTTTAAACAAAACCATAACTGAAAGGCTCGGTTTAGGTCTGGGGTAGTACTACTTACAAAAAGTCGTTCATGTACATATCTTAAACATAGGTTTTGTATATGGCGGGCTCTCGGGCTGAAGGTAAGAGATATTGATAACAATCTCAAGTTCACTAAAATTAAGGTTACTAATGACGTCATAAGGTCGTCTGAGAGCGGCTTATGTTCAGTGTTATCACTTACGTCACATGGTCATTGATTATCTCATAATTTCATTCATAGGTACGGTTTATGTCTGAAGTTCTTTGACTGGGTTGTACAAAGTTGTCTCATAAAATTTATTTACGCTACGTTATCATTACTGATATCACAAGGTCATTTTTAGATAACTGACCTTTCTTAATTTTTGAATTGGTACTGTAGGTACTTTATTTTTTTACGAAATTGTTCTTTCATAATATAATTGAGGTACTTGATTAGCTCACTAACCAATAGTAAAAATCATAGAAAGACTGTATGTTTTCATAAAAAAGTTAACACATCTATTACTGTACGTTAGCGGTTTCCAAACTTTGTGCACTAACGCCCCCTTTATAAAAAATCTTATCTCTGCCACCCCCTTTGAAAAAATTTATAAACAATTCTTAAATTATTTCGATACTGAAAAAACTCATATTCTTGGCGGGCGACAGGTCTATACGACACTGGAGAGCAAATCGTTGATCCACGTATTCGATACTTACACGCTAACATGACTGCTTAGGATTTGTTATTGTTAAAATATTACGTACAGTAGCGAGCAGAAAAGTCAGTGTTAAGAGGTTACATTTTTTTTTCTTTTTTTTTCTTTTCTTTTTTTTGCAAAACAACACTACTTATTTTTCGATTTTTTTTTATTTAATAAGAAAATATAATTTATTCCAACTTTTGGCATATAAAGGTATTATTAAGTATTATTTATACTGAGTAACTGTAAAAAAACTGTTCATAGAAAAAAAATGAAAATTAGGCCACTGGCAGCTAGTTTTTTTCGCTTATTTTTCGCCGTAGGGAAAGCACCTCGTCAAATCTTTATTTGAAATCAAAAAACACAATTTTTTCTGTTAGTAGATACTTAATTGCATATGGCTTGTATTTGAACAAACGGATTTAAAAAAAATGAAATTTCAACTTTTCGTGTTTTTTGTTGATTTTCTACTTGTAAAATGAGATGTAATGAACGGAAACAGTAATCCTTCGTTCAAGTATAAGCCACAAGCATCTACTAATAGAAAAAATTTTGTCTTTTGATTTCAGATAAAGATTTTACCAGTTATTCTGCCTACGGCGAATAATCAAAGATTTTCGAAAACTAGCTGCTAAAGCCTGATTATCATTTATTTTTCATGAAAATGTTTTTACAGTATCTCAAAACAATATATAATAATATGCCAAAAGTTGGAATATTTATATTTTCTTATACTGTAAAAAAAAATCGAAAAAAAAGTGCTTTTTTTGCTTAAAAATCTCATGTAATCTGTTAATATAAAATGTCCATTATTTGTATAATATAATATACATATTTTTAAAACCATGATTTTATCAGAACGACGACGATATTTGCAATTAACTTGCGCCCTCCTAGCGAACCTTGCCCACCCTGGGGCCGCCACCCCATTTTAGAAACCGCTGCTGTACGTATATGGATTATTATTAACTGTTTGCTTAAACACTCTGTATAGGTTTTTGACATGTTTTTTTTTTTTTTTTTTTTTTTTTTATCAATTATCATAAACAAATAAATGCAAATTTTATTTACATTGTTACTGGTGTATGTTATTAGTATTAAAAATCTTCGAGTCACCCTGCCAAAATTGAATAATCTTCAATAGTCTAAAGGTAAGTATGGGGGTTCACTAATGGTACACAGAGAAAAAATTCCAGTAAAAATTACTGAGCTGCCTCCGGTAAACGAGTCTTAAGTGACCAGTCCGTAGGAAATTATTAAGCAAAAATATAAAAAATGCGTTTCAAAGATTATTTTTTACGATTCATTTGAAAATTTTTTCTGTACACCTTAAGAATTTTTCCTATACAGCTGCGTAAAATTCGATGGGCTAGTAAAATTTCATGTGGACACCGGGAAAATTTACTTAATTTTTTGTAAAATTATACTAGACATTGAATAATTTTTACTGAGTCGCTGTGCACTTCATCCCTCTCACATATCATTGCAACCAAGCATCACACAGACATGAGAATAAATAAAACAAGCACGCAAGCGCACCGAGCATTGTCTAACACGACCAACACGAATTACAGGCATAGCAACTAAGCAGGTTTCGTTCAGTTGTGCAATAACAACCATCATGACTGGATGTTTATGAAGTGTTTGTTTGTTGTGTTTCATGAATTTTTGTTTAGTTTTTATTTTAATTCTTGTATGTTTTTTTTATACGTATTGATATGTTAATTGAAATATGTTTTTATACAAATTATTGTAATGTGCCTATTGTTTTATCATGTAATATGTCAAATAAAGAATTTATAAATTTTTTTCCACAAATAATAAAAAACCACAAAAAATTTTTTCTATATTAATAATTTGATTTTAATGCTTACCTTTCTATCAATATCCTTTTAAACTATTTTAATTCAATTATTTATTAATAAATAAAAAAAACTTATTTATAAATAATACGGTAATTTTTACTGAGCTATAGGGTAATTTACAATTTTTACTATAAATTATTTATCGTACTTTTTGCTTAGCTTGTCACTTATGTCCGCATTACCAGAGAGCTCAGTAATTTTTTACCAGAAATTTCAGTAAAAATTACTGTATTTTTTTCTCAGTGTAAGTAAAATTTTTATTTTTAATTTTAGCAGGAGTTAGGTTTAAAAACAGGATAAAAATGTGCTACTGATAGCTCCATATCTCTCTACACTCTACAGTGTAAAAGAAGCATGAGAAGAAAGGCGATTTATGGATTGCAAAATATCTATATGAAAAAGTAGCATTCTTATAAGTAGTCAGTGTTACTATGAACTTATCTTACGAAAGATTTTCTGCCTTAAATAAAAATAACAATATTTCAGTTTTTTAAGTAGGGATTAAAAGTACTTTAAACGAATTACGTGCATGATTTAGGTATTATGGTTTTAAAAACTGCTTTAAGAAAAAAAAGCTATCATGTCCATTTAAGTATCTGTTATTAAAATGTATCGAACATAGCAGAAAATTTATAGCTAAGGTTATGGTTTGTGAAACTTAAACGAATTTTTCGTAGGAAGATGATTTGTGAACGATTATATTGTAAAACGATATAAAATATTATATTTTCAAAGTAAAAATTTATTTTCTTCTTTTCGTCTATGGGTATGTCTAAAACTTTTATCTCAAGTGAAACGATCACTATTGTAATACCAAACATAAAATATACATGTACACTATTGAACAAAAATAAGTATTTTATAGAGATTAAAACTAATAGATACAAAAAAAAAATTCGAAGTACAGGTAAGACTTTTGTAATGTTTACCTGTTTCAAAATAATAATATAATAATTTAATAATAATTAAATAAAAAAGTGGATCATAGATTCCAGTAATGAATATAATTTTTTATTATCTACTCATGTGGGAGAAGTACTAACTTGGCGCACACATTTCTGTACGCAAGAGAGCTGTTTGCCCACTGTACTCTTACCACATACTTTTTACTTTCCGCACGCAAATTGACAATAAAACACGCAAAATTTAATCAAAACACGCAAAGCCTCCTCTTGATTTTTCAATTACTAGCAAAAGTTCCTGAAAAAAATAAATGTTACATTATAATTGATCCTTAAGGTCCTAAGGTCCCAAAAAGAACTTAAATAATTGGCTGGACGGATTTTGACTAAATTTTTTGTTGAAATAGTATTGAGATTCTGAGAAAATGAACGTGAAGTTAAAATTGGCATCTAGGGTCCTGGGGACTAAAAAAGACCTAAAATAAACGACTGGACGGATATTAACTTTTGCTCAAATATTATTAAAAATCCGAAACAAATTAACGTGAGTTCGGAAATATTCTCAAGAGCCCTGGGAGCTCGAAGTGTTACGCAAATTAAAGTACTCTCAAAATTATCAATGTGAGTATCTCAAGGTATGAAAATTAGATACGCTATTGAAATATGAATATAGCAGAGAATTTCAGTAACGTAAAAGCCCCTAATACCGGAAAACTATTTTTAGGTGTGTAATTAAACTGGCTTATAAATTTTGACAAATAAATTAAACACCAATTTTTTTCTCTTAATAAGCATGAAAGAAAGTTTTCTTAATCAAATGAATATGTTTTTAAAAAAATACCACCCAAAATTTTTTATTTATTAATGTCTTTTTTTTTACAAAATGTCGACATCTATATCCAAACAAAGAAATATAAATGACACTAGGAGTTGGGAACCGATATAAAAATAGACGTGTAATATGAGTAATATGACACATAGAGTGACATCTAGACGTCAATGTAGGAAACTACAATGTTTTAAATATCAGACGATAAAGAATCAAAATACTGTATTCAACAAAAATTGTTTAATATATATATGTATTTCTTTAATTAAGTCAGGAAACATTAAATGCGAGGTGAATTTAAATTGAAAAGTAATCATTCTACTAATAACAATTTTTGTTATCAGAGGTTTCTTTCAGAAATAAGTTCATTAATATATAAATGTCAAAACTATTCCAGTATTGGATCGCGTTCCAGTATAGGGGCTTTTACCCTATATCTGATTTAAAAGTAAGATGAAGACGAAATTGATCTGTAGGACTTGACAAAATTTTATCAAAATAAGTTATGTTATCCAAATATGAATAAGTCTACTTTAGAGTCGTTAAGCGAGCCAAGCGATGCACTATAAGAAACTGATTTTGCATAAAATTTCAGAATATCAATTTTAAATGGACGTGTGGTCAGAATTGTCCATCAGCGATACCAAATAGATTCCAAATTAAAATGCCGAAGGAATTTTGACAAAATTTTGTTCAAATATTGTTGGAATCTCTGAAAAAAAGGAAAGTGGAGTAAAATTGTCCCCTAGGGTTTTGGTGCTCCAAGAAGGGCCCAAAATATAAATACTTTTAAAGCTATTGACATGGGTATCTACATGACAGTGCGAAAATTAGCCATGCACTTGAAATATGAAAATGGTTACTTTGAAGCTGTCTGACGAGCGGGACCAGGCAAAATAAATAATTGATTATGTACAGAGTTTCAAAATATCTAATCTAAAATTTACCTAATAATTTGATTCATAATTCAGATAATTACGCGGGTAAAACCGCGGGCCGCAACTAGTTGTCATATATCCGTAACCGAAACCGAATAAAATGTTTTTAAATATCCGTATCCGTATCCGAAATTTCCTATCCATAACATCCCTAAACTCTATAAAGTCTAAAAGTGATACAAATATTAATTTTACTAATTATATTTTTAGTAGAGCATTTTAATATTATGTTTGGATGTTTTTGCATAGTATTGTATTATCTTGTTCACAAGATAAAAGTTTTTATCAATTTGTTCTTTTTGCTTTATGTAGGTATCGTATAATATATAAACAGGCATATGTGTGTATATTCAAGCTGTGATGCTCTATTTATGCTTTAATATTGTTGATTGCAAAAGAGAACATTCTTAAAAGATGTTATTTCCGTTGTCTGTTTTTGTTTTACTGATTTTTTTATGGTTTCGTGTGTTTCGGTTGATATTACAAAAGAATATCAATATTTCTTTCTCCGACGAGACACCAGACGAAACAAAATATAATTTCAAATAGATATATGTATGCATATATGCATACAAAAGAAAATTTAAGAAAATAATGATAAAGGGCTTAGCCGTACTTCCCATGGCGAAACTGCCCCCAATAGCAACTTATAGTAATAACTGTACTAACGGTATGGTGAGGCTATAAGTAATTGATTTCTACCACCTTCCCGGCTAAAACCTAGTAGTTACGGAGATAACTAAAATAATAATAAAAAATGAGTGTTTTATTCAAAAATTTCTTTCTCGGTAATTACTTAACATAGAAAAATAATTCCAAAGCCACATGAAGGCAGACACTCTCCAGAATATTAGACATATTTATTAACATCCCAGTCCTCGTTATTAAGGATAATAACAAGGATAAAATCCGATCCAATGTTATTTTCATAAGGTTCCCATTGAGCTGCCACCTCAAAAAAAAAATACAGTTACTGGACCTTAGTCTATTTTACTACCAAACCAAGTTTTATTTAAATTCAAGGGGTGCAACATAATTAAAAAAAAGAAAATTTTCACCCTTAACCTTTCGAACAGCCCCTCCAGTTGATTCGACTTTAGAATTAAGCATATCAATCGAAAGCTCGTTAAAAATAAAGTGTTATATCTGCTAAAGTGTTTTTTTTCTTATCTCCTATAGTTTTCGAGATAATCAGGGAAAATCGAAAAATGGTATATGGGGGATCTCCCCCAGGTAGAAACTTACATTAGTAGCTATGTCGCTATTTCGGCAACACTGTAAGTACCTTATATGTATAACATTCGTTGACCAAACCAAGCAGTTATAGATGGAAAATTGTGAGAAAATATGTTTTCAGGGTGTTTTATTACCAGTAATGGGGTATTTCACAGTAGTTGAAAAAATATCTATTTTGATTTTTAAATAATTACTTGAGTCATAGTGATACTGAATATTGCTTTTTTACAAGTTATTTCATTCAAAAATATAAAAGTTTTAATTAAATAAAGTTACATTTACGTCAAAAATGACGTAATCAAAAACATCAAGCAAAAGCAGCTTACGTCACAAGTTCGTTCGAATATGTATTCGAAAACACACAGAAAATTTTAATGATTGAAAAACCTTTTGAAATGTCAATAAAATATGTAGACTAATGGCAATAATAATAATAATAATAATGTGCAAACTAGTGAAAATTTTCATATTGATCGATTAATTTTTCTAATTGTTCAAATTGTACTTTTAATTTCAATATAAATAAATAATTAAAATTATTTTTGCGCTAATTTCACTTACCACACTCCTATTCACTTACCACGCATCTATTTCACTTACCGCACTGTTATTTTTTGGTTTCCATGTATATAAACAAACGTTCGGGAAAAAAAACTTGTTATGGTAATAAAGTAGACTAAGGCCGAGTTAATTTCTTCGAGGTGGCAACTCTATGGGAACCCTATGAAAATAACATTGGAACGGATTTTATCCTTGTTATTATCCTTAATAACGAGGACTGGGATGTTAATAAATAGGGTAAGTGCGGAAGAGATGCCGTTTCGGGAGATATGCCGCAGTAGCCATAGTTCGTCCGTTGATTGATAGATAGCGCTATTAATGGATTATATGTTTAAAATAAGTTAATTATTTAAGCTGTATATGGTAACATTTACGATTAGTCCATCAATTTAGTAATAATCCAACTTTTTATTAAAGAAAAGTAAGTTTTTTTTTTTTTAACATAATATTTTATCAAGCGTTTAATTGATTAGAATTTAAGAATGTATATTTCATTGTTTTAATGAAAATGAGTTTTGTTATTAATTTAGGTATATTTTAAAAGTGCTGTATAAAATTTTTAGGTTGGAATTCCGCACTATGTCTGCTATAGCAACATGCGGTATCTAACCCAACAAAAAGGAGAGATGTCGCATTTAAAGTTGGTATAGATGCGGCATCATATTACATGTTAAAAATATAGACTTGTATACCTTAATTATGCAATTTTTTTTGGACTGTAATTTATGCCACGTAAATATGAAAGATCCATTAATGGATCAGGAAAGGCCCTCATATTAGTGAAGATAACGAAAATAATAATGACTGCCTGTGTATTGAATCTTTTGAAAGGTACTTAGAAATAAAAAAAAAGTTGACTGGTTAAGATGTATAAAGTGCCAAAAATGGTTACGTATGGCATGCATCATGTAGATGTGTGTAAAATGCAAAATTATTAATACGAACTTTATTAGTCTCACCTTCTTTGATGCGGCATCTCTCCCATAGGTGTGCGAGTGACGCCGCTTTGCAAGCTCTACAAAAATGTTAATTATGAATCCCTTATGACTCAAAATTTAAAATTATTTATAAATTTTTTTGAAGAACAATGTTTACATTTATTGTGTACCAAATTTCAAATTAATTAAATGCATACTTTAAGAATTATCAAGTGTTTTCAAAATGTGCGGCATCTCTTCCGCATTCACCCTACGTCTAATATTCTACAGAGTGTCTGCTTTCATGTAGATTTGGAATTATTTTTTTATGTTAAGTAGTTAACGAGAAAAAAATTTTTCAATAAGTACTCATTTTTAGCGAATTTCCAGAATGGAATTCAGCTATTACAGCCACTGTCATGACGCGACTTGAGTCCGGGACTATGGCAGAAATTTGTTTTGAGGTCCCTAGAAACCGAAAATAATATTCACTAAAATTTATGGTTTTTGTTCCAGGATCATGGTTTTTGTTCTTGAAAAAAGTTAGTTTTTTTCCAAAACTTCCACTTATTCAAAAATTTTTGTGAAATTTTTTTACACCATTTAAAAGTGGAGAAAAAATTACATAAAAAAGGTCTTTAAACTATTATTCTATGTCAACTAGTTTCCGAGAAAAATTAATTTTCTTAAATGGAAATTCGCTATGTTATGCAACATGCTTCGAGAGGAGTATTTTATTATTTTTTTAGTTATTTCCGTAACTACTCGGTTTTAGCCGGGAAGGTGGTAGATATCAATTACTTATAGCCTCACCATACCGTTAGTACAGTTATTAACATAAGTTGCTGTTGGGGGCAGTTTCGTCATGGAAGTACGGCTAGGCCCTTTAATCGGCCTATAGAGTTGTCTGCTTACTTTTGTTAGAAAGTCTTCAATCGAAACTTTATATTCAAAACCATATCAAGTTTTGATGAGACGTATAATCTGGTGTGGAAAAATGAGGCATGACGTAGCTACAAATCGCGATTAAAACCCAATTAACAATTTTTTTCCAAATCTAAAATTAAAGCATGTTATGATAACAATTTTACTTATATATTTTAGGCATATGTTCTTCTTTCAAATCTCTATTGCTAGACTGGTGTTTAGGTTTCTATATTTATAAATAAAAGTCGGTTCTACTAGCGTTTTTGGAAATTCACCCCCTAAGGATGTGAGAAATTACGGCAGAGTAATCACGTCATATAGTAATTGAAATGTCACGAATCGACCTGAAGATGAAGTACGAAACACGAATAAAAACTAACGGGGAAGAAACAGATTCAGAGATATTTATATTGAAATACGTGTAATACAATACATACAAACCGCCATATTATATATAACCCCAATATATACAAACTCTCATACTTACTTTTACACGTATACTTCTGAGAAATATTATGGTTTTAATTAAAAAGCACAAACATATTTGTTTTAAAAAATAAAACGGCGGGGCTAATTTTAATACGAAAAAATAGCTCTTGGTTGTAAGAATTCAATTTACGGTATTTCGCTTTTTAGTCGATTTTTTCCTTGAAAAATTAGACTTATACAGCCTATACGACAAGAACGGCGAGAGTAGGGGCGCTATCCGTTTTCGGACCCGTAGAACACGAATATGTAGAAAAAGAATGTGTGATATATATATATACATATATATATATATATATATATATATATATATATATATATATATATATATATATATATATATATATATGTATATATATATATATAATATATATATATATATATATATATATATATATATATATATATATATATATATATATATATATATATATATATATATATATATATGTATATAGGGTAGTAGGGGGCGGTAAAACAATAAAACTTTTCCAAACCGGTTGGAAATAATGTTTCCTAGGATGATTTGGGGGGGGAGTAGAGGGGGAAAAAACTATTTTAGCTGGATCTCACACGCCCCCAGCCCCCCAGAATTAACGTAGAAGGTTGAAATTTGGTGTGTTGATAAAGTTCGTGTCTAAGTTGTGCTTTTTGGGGGTTTTAATATTTTACCCCCACCCCCCTCATTTTTAAGCTACAATTTCATGCTTTTTCGACGTTTTCGAAGTTTGTACCACTCGCACCCAAATAAACCTAGAGGGTTGAAATTTTGTATTCGGATTGAGTTAGTATCAAGGGGGTGCCTTTTGGGGGTCTTGACTTTTAACCCCTACCGCCACCATTTTTATACCAAAAAGAACATGATTTTTCTTGTTTTTTAACAGTTTCGTTCGGGTCAAAATCTCCCCAAATAAATCTAGAGGGCTGAAATTTTGTGTACAGGTTAAGCTAATAAGCTAAATGCTTTTTGGAGGTTTCAACTTTTAACCCTTACCCCCACGATTTTTACGCCAATATTTCCTTAACTTTTTTGCTTGTTTTCTAACACGTCTAGACTCTCTAAGGAAACCTAGAGGGCTGAAATTTTGTACGTGTATTCAGTTAGTATCCAGCTAGTACCTTTTAGGGAGTCCACATTACTCTCTCCCCACTTCTCCCATTTTTACTTCGGAATTGAATGCTATTGTTAAATGTGCTTTAAATGCATTGTTTTTATTCTAAATACAAGCGAATAGTAATTTTAAAAAATTTAAAAAAAAGTGAACTTACTTTTATTACAAATGAAATACATACATATTAAGTAATTTAAAAATGTTATTAAAGTCACTGTTTATTTAGAAATTAGGAATTTTGGATTTTTATTATTTATAAAATAGCAATTTTGGATTTTTTTGGAAAGAAAAAATATCTTCATAAAAGCCTTCCAGTGTACTATTTAAGTTCCTTCCTTAATATTTAAAAATAAAACACAAAGGCAATTGGCGGATAAGCATGGGTAGGAATGCCCTCGTACGAATTGTGTTGGCCTTTTCCCTGCTAACTGCTATCGGCACAAAATTGAAATTTACTGAGATTCAGCCCTTAAAAACTTAAAACCTTTTGTTAAAGCCCCGATAAACCGGACACTCATCATCAGTTTTGAAGTCACCAAAATGACAAATCTCTTGTGGACTTTCAATTAGATTTCGCTTGTAGACATACAATATCGAAGATGAAAGGAAAAATTCGACTTCCGTGATGGGGCTCCGCTGCTCACGGCGTTTTTTTATTTATGGCACATGATAGCACACGTCTAGCACAGTACAACACATCCTTTATTGTTTAAGGATCAAAAAAAAATAAATAAATAAATAAATAAATAAACAATAATAAAAAAATAATGGCGGAAATGCTTGCAGGTTACAAGAATTTTAGATAAAATATAAGAATTGCTTTCAACATTTTTGTAATGCTTCAGAAAGTGTCGATTTTTAGCTGAATTACATGGTAGACCAAATGGTCGGAAAACAATATTTCATATTATATGAACTAACGTTATAGCAAATAATGGCGGAAATGATTCCATGCTATAAGAATTTTATTCAAAATGCTATAATTGTTTTTAAACATTTCTGTCATGTTTAAAAAACTATCGATATTTACTGTCGATATTTAGCTAAAATTACATGGTAGCTCAATTGGTCGGAAAACGACAATTCATATTACTCGAACTAATGGTATTTCAAATAATGATGGAAACGATTCCAAGCAAGAATCATAAAACCGGACAACACAAATTCTATTTAAAATGCTTTTAAACATTTCTGTAATGTTTAAGAAGGTGCCGATGTTTATTTGAATTACACGGTCGACCAGGTTGTCGAAAAACGACATTTCATATCACACAAACTAATATTATTTCGAATAATGGCGAAAATATTTCTACGATACAAGAATTATATTTCAATTTAAAAAAAAAAATTAAATAGTACCTAATATTAAAATTGAAATATTTATTTAAAAAAATACAGAAAACGTATTATTTATGTATCTACAATTCTACATGAGACCTCGCCAGGGCCGCGCCAAGCGGGGGTGTTAGGGGTGCCTAGTACCCCGGCGGCAGGCTTTGGGGGCGGCAAATAAAATATAAAATTATTACTATTTTTATGTGGTAATTTTGATGACACTAAATGTTGCCCGCATTTTGCTTAAATACTTGTCTTATATGATTGTTGTGACCCGTCGGTAATCCGAGTATTCCGATTGTCGACCAGCGACAACAATCATTTGCGCGGTAATCGGCGAGATCAAACGGGATCGGGATCGAACATGTTCTTGCACGCTTTAATTTTATAAAAACCGTCGTTGAATTCTACACATAAAACATTTATCAATCTTTAAAATTGTTTAGTTTTCGTTGCGTTACGTTGTATATAGTACGTGACGATTAGTAAACAAAACAAACTAAAAATTGATGACGGAGGATCTCTCAGTAAAATATTATTCTTTTAAATAAGACTTAGAAAACACTGTATTGAACAGTCGAAATATAATAAAAGAGTTTAAGATTTCAATTGTTTGGTTTTAAAACCAACATTTTTATTTTATCTTCTTTTTCCTATTTGGTTGATATCTTAAACCTAATTTATTATTTTTGTTTTTTGTTATTATAAATTTTGTTTTCAATATTTGCTTATCCACATCTGCAAGCAATTTAGTTTAAAATATACATGTTCTTTCGATATTGCTTATTCCACTTAGGATAAGATAAGATTTATGGATGTTCTTTAAATTGGAGCACTCCATACTCTTTTCTTGGAAAAGTTACATTATTTCGTTTCTCAGAAATTTAAGTAAAAAACATCCCCTTTTGGGCTCTGCGGAACGAATCTGATATAAATGCGTTAGATTTATGTGATGAAATAGAAACTCTTTTAACATATATTAATCCCGACATGAATGCATTAACAGTTTTAGATTATATATTTTCTAATGATCTTACTACAATGTTTCCGAATATGACAATTGCATTAAGAATATTTTTGACAATACCTGTGACAGTGGCATCTGGTGAGAGAAGTTTTTCGAAACTGAAGTTAATAAAAAATTATTTAAGATCTAGTATGTCACAGGAAAGAATATCGTATTTAAGTTTATAATTAGCATAGAAAACAAAATTGCTGCAGATATTGACATGTCAGATTTAATAAATGAATTTGCAATAAAAAAGGCAAGGAAAGTGAATTTTATATAAAATTTTAAAATTGTTACTATTCGTTTTGTTTTGTGTAAAATTATTTATTTTTATTTACTTGTTCTTGAAATTTATGCGAAATAAATTGTTAAAAAAAGTTTAAGTGTTTTATTCCATTTATAATCCTAAATATTTTATAATATTTTATGCATTTCATTAAAGTAAGTATATATAGTAAGTAAACTGGTAGCCGGGAGGCATATATTTTATTATCAAAAATGTATTACAAATAAGTTTGGCGTTTTAGGGGCGGCAATTTTTGTCTTGCACCCCAGCGCAAATGTCCCTTGGCGCGGCCCTGGACCTCGCTAAAATTGTTACTTTGTTAATAAAATATAATATAGCTATAAATGTAACAGTAATATAGCCCATGTAGTTTACAAATATATCAATATTATTTTCAATTTGCGATTACGTTCATTGGTCGAAATATTTAATCATAACATATTACGTGGAGATAAGAAGCTGACCATAACACCTAATTTTATTTAATGATGTCTAATTAAGAAATTAAAATATTACCAATGTCATAATGGAAACAAATAATTTAGCAATTGAATTGTGTTTGGAAAACTGAATGGAAACTAATATTCAGACAGTTCTGTTGTAGTATCAGAGTGACCTAAAAAGACTAAAATTTCTTAATTTAAAGATATCCGAAAAATCAGCCCATGTAGAAAGGAGATTTCTGATGAAGGATGCGATTTCTCAGAAAATGAAAAAATTAAACGAACGGCTAGGCTTACGCAAACTTAGCTGTAGCATTCAGAATTTGGTCTAAGTATCCAATTATGTTGGCGGAAGCCTTAAATTACAAGAGTTATATTATTAAAAAAATATAAAATCATTAAGATGCTGTGACGAACTGTATAAGATCACTAACTTTTTGCCCAGCTTTGCAACTCTCTTATACTAGTGACATAAATATGATATTAGGTTAATCGAAGTAACTAGACTTAATTTTCTCACAAATGTGGTACCAAGATTACTAATTTTTGCCAATAGACAAGTAAGCCCGTGGTTTATTTTTTTTTTTTAAATTTTTGTTAAACTGTTAAAAAAGTTTGTAAAATTACAATTGCTTTACAAAACAAAAGTTGAGTAAAATTACAAATCAATGTTTACCAATTTAAAATCATTACATAAATCTAGTAATTTTCTAACACATTTCAGAGACTTTCCTAAAATGTATTGTAATTTTACTATCTTTATGTACAAATCCTATATGCATCGTAATTGTACGGAACTGTTCATCGAATTTTCATAAGAAACTTCTCAAATTTACAAATATTGCCTGTAATTTGGTTTTCTAGACCTTCTTGTAAAATTACAAAACAAACTTGCAGTGGAAACTACAACAAAAATATAGAAAATTTAATAACTTTCTTTGCATTTTCAAAATGTCGATTGTAAAAGTACACATTGTGTATTATAATTTCATCGAGAATTTCTATGTATCCAACGCGCGTTTTAATTGTACATCAAATTCAAATGACAATGTTTTCAAATTTATAAATATTTGCTTTAATTTGGTTTGATAGAATTTTTTTTAAGGTTTTAAACTGCAAATTTTTAAGGTATCAACCTCATAAAACTGGCTGCCAGATCACTTCGAGTTAAATTTGCTACTGGAAATATATTAAAATTAAAAATCTTAATTAATTTTGAATTTAAAAAGAAAAAAAAAGTGGTTAATATGAAGTACCTAATAAATATTATTGCCCTACCACATCCCAGTTAATACACAATTTGTTTGTAAAAGTATACCTATATTAAGAATTAAGAACATTACATTGTATAAATTAATAGCCCAGTCGGTAAGTGTGTCTAAATAATAAAGTGATATAAGCTGCATACAAAAGGTTGCGTGTTCAAATCTTACACGTTTCAATCTTTCTCCACTGCGTTATTAATTTAATATGAATTAATCTGCTGCAAGCTGGCAACATAAAGAGTAAGTATTACGTATTACAAAGTAAAGTAAATATATGCTTATATATGAAAAGAAATTTTTAACACTTTGATTTTACAAATAATTTTCAATAGCATTGTTGGTAAAATTACAACATTTGTTATGTGAAATTGGCAAACAAAATTCTATTATCTAAACAAAATTAGCAAAAAATATTTTGTAAAATTACAACACCTAGTTTACTAAACTACAAAACTGCATTGGCACTTTACTTCCAACGCATTTTTTGTAAAACTACCATAGAATTTTTTAACAGTGTACGTACAATGCAAAAATTACAACATAAGAAATTTAAATACAAAAAAATATTCTGACAATTGAAGATATGCGAAACTAGTCATCAAAAAGTTAGGCTCGCCCTGATCACTAAGATTTGATTTCGTGGTGACAGAGATTGAAAGCTCAGTTTTGTGTTAACTAAGAACCTTCAGAGTATATTGGTAGTCCAAAACTAGGTCTCTGATCTCGCCTGTGCTGGCTGAGTGTATTCCAGTTTCAGACCATGGGAATTATGGCATTGTGTCCAAGAGTACGGTATGATGTAAATCCAATATGACGTTTTATATGACTTAAAATCAACTAAAAGTGGCATGATGTAATCAAACAAATGCAACAAATGAAATAAAATAGACGTATTATACTTAGTTTCTTGTTTTTTTTCTTTTTAGCGAATTTCCATTCAGGAAATTCAGCTATTATAGCAGCTCCGGGACCTACAGCAGCTCCGGGATTTTTTGTCATTCGATCCTATTATTAGACAGTTCGATTTTTACATCGTTGAAAAAAGAAGAAAAATTTTGCAGATAATATTCTTATAATTTTTTTTTCTTTGTTAAGTAGTTCTCAGGAAAATTGTAATTTTTTATTTTATTGTTATATTGCCAATGCTTTCTTTACGATATGAAATATAGAAATACCTCTGTTGCAGCATCTGCATAACATAGCGAATATCCAAATATTGGACACTGAAGGATCTCATCTAGATAAAACAAGTGCTAGTTAGTTATTCAACATGTATGTATGTGTTATAATAACAATAGCTCTGTCTCATCTTTTTATTTTTAAATTAAAATTAGCCAGATTTTTTAAGAGTACGTTATGGAGAGAAAATTTTTGTGTGGGAAATATTTATATATATATATATATATATATATATATATATATATATATATATATATATATATATATATATATATATGTATATATGTATATATGTATATATGTATATATTTGCATACATAGAAAAAAAAAACCGAAAACTATAGTTGTGTAATGTAATAATATATTGTTAAATGGATATATGCTACACTATATGAGATCCATTAGGGTGCTGAGGATTCAAAAGCGCCAAAATTTAACTACTCAACTGATTTTGAAAATTGTTTCACTGTTAGAAAACTAAACTATTTTAAATGGGTACAGGTCTTAGATGAGATCCGTCAGTGAACAATACTTGGAAATTCGCTATGTTATGCAGTTGCTGCGACAGGGGTATTTGTCAATATAGAATCAGATTTATAAATTCAATTTTTATCGGTAATTTGGAATTTTAGCAGTCGAACATAAAGCCTTGTATGCTAACTTCTACAAAATTTGATTTTGTGATCTTGTTTTTGTACATAAGGTACTTCATTATGTACTTGTTGCGTAAATGGTTATTTTGTCTTGATATTCAGGCTGAATGGGACTGAAAGAGTCATCTAAGTAACTAAAACCCAAAATACCATATTGCCTCAAGTAATATTAAATGGTGAAGGTGTTGGGCATTTTAATTTATAAATTTCTATTTTTTTAATAGAGTTCGTATAAATACAATTACTCATTTATTTTCTTAATTAATAGCTATGTACTTCAGTAATCACTAAATTTTTCGCACACTGGCTGTAATTGTTATTTAGCAAGTGTGTATGTACATTAATGGTATGTATATATTATATATGTCTGTTGTTTCCATGAACAGATTTTTTTTAGCCGTCTGGAAAAATACAATTGTGTTTATTCGATATTTTTAGCTGTACAACAAAATAAATTAAAATTGTATATTACTCGTATATATTATATTGGTAACAGCCACCTGCTTATTGTTAAAATATTTATTTTGTATTTCAATGCCGATATATATAAGTTACCCTGATATATAAACGTATTTAAAAATATATTATTCTAATTATATTTTAATATTTGATATTTTGTCTACCGATAAAATATTAAGTAGGTACTTAAATAAGTACATAATATGAAATAAATAAAATCTTAATTTGAGAGAAATTTATTACAATAGAAGTGGACGTATAAAGCTCACTTTTGGTTCATGACTAGGAACATTAACATTATTTTTAGAAACTAGAGACTATATTAAGCGGGTATTAACGGTTAAGTTAAGAACGGGTTACTATTCCAATTTTTTAAAATTTAGGATAAAAATTACATTGTAATTATATTAAGACTTAAATAATTCACTTTCATTACAAAAATTCGTAAAGTACTGACGACTGTTATTTCTTTACTTACTTTTGTTTAAACTAACTTCCCAAAAAGATAAAGGTGAAAATTACATCTCATCAGAGGCGTAGCGACGGGGGTGCAAGGGGGTCTATCATGCACCGGGCGCCACTCGTAGAGGGGCGCCAAATATGCGCTAAAGAGGGGGTGTCAAATGTGCGCCAAAGGGTGGCAGGTCTTTGGGGGCGCCAGAAAAATTAGGTATGAGAGGTTTTTTTTTGCTCGTCACTTGTTTTCTGCGAGGAAAAGGGTAAAATTTTTTCTACAGGGGCGCCATTTTTTGACTCTGTCTCGGGTGCTACTAAGGCTAGGTCCGGCTCTGAGGGGCACTAATAAAGTGTCGTGCCCGCCGGGCGCCGGTTATGTTCACTACGCCACTGCATCTCATGAAGTCAATGATCAAGGTCAAATGCTGATTTTTACTGTAGTTTTTAATTGAAAATTCTACTGTAATTTTTTTTAATTTTATCGTTCGGCAGTAGGTGCAGACAGGATGTAGACCTGCGCAGTAGGTATAGCCAGAATGTAGGCTTGCGCAATAGGTGTAGCCAGTATGTAGACGAGCGCACTAGCTGCAGGTAGGATGTAGACATGCGTAGTAAGTGACGTAGGTAGGAATGAAGTTGTAGGAAGAATAAAAAAATTAAATATTTCAAAATTACCACATAAAATTATAACCTTACAACATATTAGACGAACGAGTTAGCCTATAGAGTCCAATATTTTAAAGTTACAATTTTATGGGGTAATTTTGAAATATTTAATTTTTGATTCTTCCTTCAACCTCATTCCTACCAACTTCACTTACTATGCATTCTACATCGTACCTGCACCTAGTGCGCACGTCTACATTCTGGCTACACCTGCTGCGCAGGTTTGCGCAGGTCTACATCCTGTCTACACTTACTATAGAACATTAAAATTAAAAAAATTACGGTAGAAATTTCAATTAAAAATTAGAGTAAAAATCAACATTTGACATTAATTTGACCTTGATAATTAACTTCAAGATAATATTCAGATGTAGAATTTTCTGCTCTTTCCATTTCCGAGGTCGAAAAAGGGGGTTGCCATTTACAAAAACGGAGTTGACCTTGATATGGCCTTGATCCTTCACCTTGAAGTCAAAGTCAAAGTCACCATCGGATGCGCCGTAAAAAATGATGGAACTTTAGTCGCCATCATTTATCCAAAAAATGCTTTCCCGCTGAGATATTTCACCGTTTCCATACTTTTGACTAACCTATATATATATATATATATATATATATATATATATATATATATATATATATATATATATATATATATATATATATATATATAGGGTGTAAGAGAAATAACTCTTATCCACCCTGTATATTATTTATAGGGTTTTCGAGTCGCTTTTAGTGTTCTCTTAATCTAGGCCTAACAATATCCTAAACCCAGGAATTTTACAAAATCTAATTTGTGTGTTTTTACCACAGACCAATGAACATATTATATATTATATAGACAAATTACATCAATGTATACTTGAGGCAACCAAATTAGGCCAGGATACGACCAAATAGTATTTTGTAATATTAAAATCAGTACAATAACCGATGGTATCCGTAGTAACGTTTTCAAATAATTATTGTCGAAATATATTTTCAAAAAATGTACGTATACAAGTCATGTCCTGCAATAATTATAGTCGCATTTGCTCAAAAATGGACAATATATTATATTTCGTAAATCTCACCCGTCTTATCGCGTTACCTGATTCATTCAAGAAAAATGCCTCATAAACTGGATTTACCCTTTGTCTAGTAGTCAGTATAATATAGTAATGTTCATTGGTCTGTGGTTTTTACTCATGTTTCCATATTTAAAATATGATAAATTCAGCAATTTAGTAAGTAAATATCAAGTGCAAGTTTCAACAATTCAGTAAGTAAATATGTGTGGTATGTTTCTCTTTTCCTAATTTAATACAATCAAAACTGAACGTATTTTTTTTATAATTAAGAAATTAATTGCTATTTTTACTCAACCATCAACAGTGATCCACACCCATCCACATATTTATATGTTTTGTGGATTCTGTTTTCAGCACTTTCACGCTCGGGCGAAAATATTGTTTATATGGGTAGTTATACAAATGAAGGAAGAAAATGGACTTAATTCCGGCATGACATTTTTTTATGCATATGCTTTGGCAAGTAGTTTTATTTCAAGTTGATGACATTTCTCACACTATTTGAAAGTGGCCAATCAAAAAATTAAAAATTATAAATTTTATGGCCATTAAAAAGAGATATATCCTAGGAAAGTGAAAACATGAGTAGTTAAAAAACTAAAATTAACACAAGCGAATTTCTTATATTAATTTTTATCATTAAACACAATTTATTAAACTATTAAAAAATTTATTAATTTTTATTATTAAAATTTTAATTATTAAAAAATTTACTATTTGTTTAATATATATTATATAAGTATTAGCTGCGATCCGCGGTTTCATTCGCATAAAATTATTTGATTTTAGAGAGAAATTATGGGGCAAATTTTAAATTATATGTAAATAATAAACAAATATTTTACTTCGCAAAAATACCACTTTTATTTTGAAACTGTCACAATATTGTTTCGAACCGTCAGTTCATTTTCAAACAGAAAAATTCTGTTTGAAATTCTGTTTACAAAAATTATTTTTCTGCAAATACTTAGCAACTAACAAAATTTAAATGATTTTTTTATAAATTTTTCCACAGATATCTTTATACAGTATTACAGCCGGTTAGACAAAAAATTTTGCAAAACCCTTTCTTAGCGAGCGCCTACGACCCAGTAGCGACCTACGTGCCAAATTTCAGTCAGTGGTATTTCGCTTTTATTAAATATATTATATATATATATATATATATATATATATATATATATATATATATATATATATATATATATATATATATATAAGGTAAGATTGAAAAGTTTGGTTGATTTGTTTGTGATTAAATAATTATAATTTATAACTATTTGATCCACTTGCACAGCAAAGTCTAATTAAGGCCCGATTTACATTAACGCTCCGCTCTCGATACGCTCCCACTCCACTCTCGCTCCGATATAATATTGTTGTGTTCACATTACAGTGCTGATAACATGCTGGTACCTATTCGTTCTCCATTCACATTATAATGCCGCTCTGAGTATGCTCCCAGTTCGGTCTCAGTTCGATACAAACATCTTTTCATAACAATTGAATGCAAGCGGAGTGGAGTGGAATCAAAAAAGTGTTTACACTATAGGTACAAGCCATAACCGATCTGATATCGCTCCGATAAAATATTATCTGAGTGGTATTGATATTGGAGTGGCATAGGCGTAGAAGCGAACCGTGACTGATATGGGACCGATATCAGAGCGATGATGTAAATACACTCATTGTTTATTGTGTAAGAAAATTTTATCGAATCTGGAGCGTAGTGATATCGTAACGAGAGCGGAGCGTTAATGTAAATCGGGCCTAATAGTTTACCATTACGTTGAGCCTTGCTGTACCAATATATAAAATATTTGAAAATCTTATTAAGAGTAACTTTTGACGGACAACTCATTATAATTACGTCTTCTTCTGGAGTGTTATTAAAATTAGATAACGACGTAAGTCGCGTCTTAATAAATTATTTATATTATTATCATTCATATTTCAATTGTTTTTTTTTTTGGGTTGGTCAATTAGGTTGGCTTAAATTATTATATTATCTTTTTCTAAATGGTAATGTTGAATCGAGAAGGAATTTTGAAGGAGTATTTTTTATTCAATTATTGATTTAAAATACATATGACGTCGTGGGTTGAAATTTTGTGTGTTGATAGAGTTCGTACCTAGGGTCCGATTTTTGAAGGTTTTAATATTTTACCTGCACCACCACCATTTTTAAGCTACAATTTCGTGCTTTCGACTACAACTTTTTGGCTTTTTTCTAACACGCCTAGAGACTTTCTGAGTAATCGTAGAGGGCTGAAATTTTGTACATGTATTGAGTTAGCATCCAGTTAGTGCCTTTTAAGGATCCCACGTTACTTTTCCCCCCACTTCTCCCATTTTTACATCGGAATTCAATGGTATTGTTAAATGTGTTTTAAATGCTTTATATTTATACTATAAGACAAGTAGGCGAATAGTAATTTTAAAAATTTAAAAAAAGTGAACGTACTTTTATAACAAATGCAATACATATATATTAAGTAATTTAAAAATGTTATTAAAGTTAATGTTTATTTATAAAGTAGGAATTTTGGATTTTTATTTAAAAAATAGAAATTTTGAATTTTTTTGGAAAGAAAAAATACCTTCATAAAGGCCTTCCAGTTTACTACATAAGGTCCTTTTTTAATATTTAAAAATAAAACACAATGGCAATTGGCGGATAAGCATGGGTAGGAATGCCCTCGTACGAATTGTGTTGGCTTTTTTCCTGCTAACTGCTATCGGCACCAAATTGAAATTTACTGAGATTCAGGCCTTAAAAACTTAAAACCTTTTTTTAAAGCCCCGATCAACTGGACACTCATCATCAGTTTTGAAACCACCAAAATGACAAATCGCTTGTAGACTTTCAATCACATTTCTCTTGTAGACATTCAATACCGACGGTGAAGCGAAAAATTCGACTTCCGGGATGGGGGCCCGCTGTTTACGGCGTTTTTTTTTTAAATCTGGTTGGATTTGATTATTGTATTATCTATTTCTAACTCGTAGTGTTTAATCGAGAAGGAATTTTTTAAGGAGTATTAAAAATTTTGTATTTAATTATTGGTTTAAAATCCGTATGACGTCACTCTGAAGGGTTGGGCTTATTTATTAGTCATTGTCTAAATGTAAAAATTAAAATACACATTATTTTATTAATTATATTTCAAAAATTACTATGACAAACGATAATTTGATCGGAATATAAATTTTTTATATTTTTTAAATATTTTAGTTTGATAGGAGAATGATGAAAAATTTGGGGGACAAAATTCAATAGAATATTTCTTAAAGATAATATAAAAAATTTCAGAAATTATTTAATCAGTAAAAAAGTACCAATATTATAGATTACTACTGCAGTGTAAATTTTTTTTATACATTCAGAAAAAATAATTATCTAGTCTGCTATGTTTTACTTTTGAGAGGTGACATGCCAGGAGATTGAGAATTTTACATTTTAAGTGTTATTTTTTATAAAATAATTATTTTGAAACCGGATTATTTTAAGTGGCATGTTAGACACAGTACTGGTTTACAGTTTCCATCTAGAAAAAGTGTAGGTATTTTTCAAAATATTAATATACAAAATAAGTTAGGCCGTCCAAAATTCCCTCGTTTGTATAACTACCCATATATATTTTAATATATTTATTTGTTCAATTTTATTGGATATTTAATAATATGTATTGTGTACGAATGTTTAAATAAATAATGTTTGCTTATTTGTTTTTCTGACATGTGTCGTTCCAATTGATTTTTTTAAATTAAATGGAATATTGTTTATTTTCGTTGAATTGAAAAATTTTGACTTTTGACATTTATCAATTGATGAGAAAATATACAGATTGAAGAAAAACAAAAACAATACGGGCGGTACATTCATAGTCTTTATACAATCATATATATAAGGATCTGAATTGAATTCAAATATTTTGAAAATGGCGACGAAATTTTGTTTTTAGTAGTTACTTATAATTTTATTAATTGAAACCTTACTAAAATATCAAGTTTTTTATGTATAATAAATTGTTTGCGGTCGGCTATAAGCGATTGAAAGATATTAAAGCAATTTAATTTTGTGGGACATTAAATAAAGGTAACTAAAATGAGGAATCAAAACAAATTTTCGTAAACAAATTTTTGCTTTCAAGCAATATGACGAGAGAGCAGAACAATAGTTAGTGTTTTAATTTAAAATATTATATACAGTCAGCCACACTCGTATTCGTACAGCAGCATATTTTCTCATATGACAAAATTTAAACCAAGTGGATTCCCATAATTTCCCACAAATTTGAACTGTTTGGTTTATAATATTAATATTTGGAACTTCTACTTCCTATATAAGCTAAAAAAATTTCATTAATAGTTCTTAAAAGAAAATTCTCTAAGAAAAATGTTATGCATGCAGTTTGTATCAACTTGTCCAATGCCACATTCGTATTCGTATAGCATAAAATTTGATAAATATTTTTATATTTTTCAAAAATGAATTACTTTATTTTCAAATTTAGAAGTACATTTACGTGGATATGTACCTTTATTTTAAATAAACGTAAAATTTAATAATCCTTAAGATCAAAGTTTTGATTAATTTGCCGAAAAAATAAAAAAATTTTAATGGAGTTCAAGAAATTGTTATTGATGTATGCTAATAAAATAAATTCCTACAGAAAGTCCTTCCTTAAACCTCTTAAATGATAAGTGAAGAACTATTTCACATTTAATTTGTCATAATGGATAACCAACAGGATAATAAATTAGAAAATAACTTTTGAAATATGGATAAAAAATATTACGTCTTACTCTAAATTGTCATTTTTTGATGAAAAAATTAACAAAAATCCATAAAAAAGTGATAGAATTACATATGCCTTATATACTAATTTCATCTACCTATACTTATGAAGGGGGAGTGGTATGTGATATGGAAGTGGAAGGGGTAGGAGTAGTGGGAGAATCCGAAAATCAAGAAAAACAAGGTTACATACATACATGTGATATAAGGCAAAACATATGACAAAAGATTGGAACTTAAAATTAGCAAAAAACAATATTACAGCAAATACAGTCTTAAAGACTTAAATAAATTATATACGTAATATTGAAAATAAAGTTGAACTGTAAATATCGGTGTAGTCATTTAAAAGGTGATCGGAGTTATGTTTATTTACTTCTACTGCTTCTAGGATTGTTAACTTCTGTCCTTTGTTTGCCTCGTTTAACACGATAATTTCCCGTTCTGGTGTGTGTTTGGTGTCAATTAAATACCTCGCAAAAGCAGAGTCGGATTTCTTATTTCTATACGATCTGAATTGCTCTGCTCTCCGGGTTTCTAACAGTTTGACCGATGTAAAAACTATTACAGTCTTGGCAGTTAAATTTGTAAATACCCGATTTTTTAAGTTTATCAATTAATATTTTATTGTTATATATTAAGTTTTCTAGATTAAAGCCTGATTGCTATATTTACGTTTGATTTTTCTAGAATTTTTTTTAAATTTTATCTGATGTATTACCAAAATATATTATAATTTTAAAGTTAGTTTTTGGTTCTGGTTTAACGGAGGGGTAAATTTCTTTTAAAAGTTTAATTTCTTTCTTAGCTATTAATTTATCGATTAAGTTTGAATTATATCCGTTATTATTCACTATTATTTTTATGTTATTTATTTCTTTTCTAAAATTTTCTTTCGACAAAGGTATATTAAACGCTCAGTGGGTCATGGAATTATAGGCTGCGACTTTATTTTGATACGGATTTATTGAATCATTTGGAATTGTCATGCCAGATGGTTTTCAATATATATTGAAATCAAGCTTATTGTTAATTTTGGTTATATTTAAAACTAAAAAGTTTATGCTATTGTCATTTTCTACCTCTAAGTCAAATTGAATTTTTGGGTTTAATGAATTTATTGACTCTACAAATTTTTCTAGTTGGCGGATTGTTTATTAATGGCAGTTGATAGTTTAATAGAATACAAATAAAGTGATCTTAGTATGACGAGGCTAAATCTGTCGGAAAGTAATTTAGTTCCAAGACCATATGATTGATTAGTATATTATACTAAAGAGGTTGGCCAGTTTCACAATTTTTGTGACCCCAGTTTTCAAAATGCATATGTAATTTCAGTAGCGTAGAATCTAATGATTAAAAAATTGCTAACTAAATGTGTTTATATGATATACGTACGTATAAAAAAAGCTGTTAACAAACGTGCTCTTTCGGAAGTCGAAAATACTAACTTCGTCTCGATTAAGGTGGATTGACAATAATTATTAGCATACTTTAAATACAAAATCTGCTTCCCATTTTTAAATTATATTTTTTACCCAGTTGAACGTCACTGAAAATATATATGAAAATTACAGGATTTTGGTGTATTTTCGGTAATTGCTATGGTATTTAAAGGTTTGTTTACTCTTGTAACTATGGAGATGGCTTGCCCGTCCTTAGCTGTTATAAGAAAAATGGGTACAGGATAATAACATGTAAGTGGCCTATCTGTCTAGCAAATAGTGTCAGATTGATTTATCCTGTCATGAGTAGTCATCAAGTCCGACGAGAGGGTGGAGTAGCCGGGTTTGCAGCCCTGGAGGCCGGGCTAGAAGAGCAGGCCCGTAGTGCTCATAAGGGGCCCGGGAAAAAGTAAAACTAACATTTTTTTACTTGTACTTTATTTTTGGGGAACAATTTTTAAGAAATGTGCTTTGTTCCCGAGGCCCGCCATTTTTTTCCACGGCCCTGGTAGTCATAACAATTTAACTCATATTATTAGCCATTTTTTGCACATTACTGTAGAGATTATACATACATAATGCTTTTGTATTGGACCTATATTTGAATTTTTGTTAACGGTCGCCTAATTATAAAATCGTAGCCAAACTTATGAAATTTTAAGTTATTTATTTGTCAATAAACAATAAATTTAGAATACTTATATTTAGAATATCAAAACAATGCAGTTTTGAAAATTCAATTAATGCTACCTCCATCTAGATGTTTACTCTGGTTTACCTAAGACAATAATTTTATTTAACATAATATAAATTATCATACTAGTTTCTGCCTTGACTTTGGTTATAACTTATATTAGTCCTTAGTTAGTTTGTAATATAAATGTAAACGTCTTCTTTACAAAGTGTAACCAAAACTTTATAAATACTTCGAATATATAAACTTTTAATTGCAAGCGTGCACATCATTTTTGTCTCAATGTGTCTCATTCCCCAGATGTACAATGTGCGCGTTGCTTGTTGCTAGCTTCATTCATATACAAACAACAAATTAACATTTTAACATCTTAAGTTTGTAATAAGTTTACTTCATTTGTTTGGTGCATTTATTCATCATATGCATCAAAGCATGAAATAATAAGGTATAAAATATGTAGTTAGATATAATATACTCATATTCAAGAAGTTGTAGTTTAATAATTATATCAGCCGAAAGTATAGGACAGGGTGGTACCAAGATTGCGGGGTTAATGAGACTGCGCATATCTTCTTTCTTGAAACAGGCACGAATTTCAATTATGTTTTGAGATGTTAGGGTATCCCTAATTATTGTTTTCCAAAAAATATTAGCTTACAACATCTTTTAGAATCGGGGCAGAAACTTGATAGTGCTGCCCCCTCTCCTCAGCGTTTGAGACAAATTATTAAAAATAAAAGAAACTCCTAAGTATATAAGTACTTTACAAAACTTCTATTTTTCTCACTGCGCCCATAATAAAAATTGAGGGTTTGGTAAGAGATCAATATACAAAATTTAAAAGTAATTGACAAAAATTGATTGTGATAAAATAAAACAATGACAACAGGAAGTCTGACGTTAACAATAATATAGTTACTGAACAACAATGACAACAATAAAAAAACAACAATAAACTTAACAACAAATGAATTCTGAATCTATACATCAAAATGTAATCTTAGTTTAAGCAAAAAAGCTCAAAATAAGTATTATTTTTTAGTAAATCTACAATCTACACAATCACTAGCAAGGCAGTTAACAAATTCAAGCCAACTTTCAAACAATATGTTGGAGCGTAAGTATCGGGAGGTCCACAATTTTAAATTAGCTTTGGAGAGTGACGAAGATTGGCCGTTACTTTTTCTCTTCTTTTCCAACATATCAACTTGCTTGTCAAAATAAGTTCGGCAGGTCGACATGAAGTTAAGCTTCAACGACATACGACATTTCCGTGTCGATTGCTTTCCGCGAGTGTCGGAAAAAAACTCTTACTGGACCAGAGATCCAACCAGCTCGCCTTTTCTTCCCTTACAATTGTCAGTACCCTAAAATTAAAAATATCACTATTCACTATGTTTTGTTCATAAAAAAAATTCCTGAGCTGATAGTTCGACACGATCTTCTATACTCTGCAATACAAACAATTACTAAAAGTGTCAAAATTAGGTAAAATTATAGTTCCGTTCTAATAATGTTATTTATAGTGACTGACTTCGCTCACTAAACAACTCTAAAATAGAGATGTCGCCGGAAGTAATTTTTTTTTCATTCCCGTCTATTCCGAAAGGGAGTGGTTGGGGTTAGTAGCTGATAAGGGACTGATATACAAGTATTTATGAATAATAGCTCCAAAATAGCGTAATGAAAAATACCCTTCCGCTCAAACGTTACAAAAAATTAAAATTTATTTTGCGATTTTAGTGATCCTTAATCACTATGACTTTACTATCCAGTAGACTACGATCACTGTAATCTTCTTCTCAGCGGTCCACAATCACTATGACCGTTAGATACCACCCAGTGGTCCATAACCACTATGATCTTACTACTCAGCAATCCATTTAATCACTATGATCTTACCACCCAAGTGCCGTCTATAGCTGTTTATATTAAGTTCTTTTTGGGTCTCTAATACCCTGACGGACAATTTTTACGTTATGTTAACTTCTCTCATAAATAACTCAATAGTATTTGAGTAGAAATTTCTCCAGAATCCTGGGCAATCAAATATAATCTAACCTATATCAGCCTGTAATTGTTTAGCTTCCCAACAGTAAAAAACCTTCAAAATTGATTGGGTAGTTAAATTTGGAGATTTTGAGGTTTTCCGGACCGTGGTGGATAATACAACGTAGCCAATGTCAATTTGAAACACTTTAACTCTGTAACAGTAAAAAAATTTCAAAATTGATTAGATAGTTCACTTTACGTGCTTTTAGGGTTCCTAGAGTTCAGAGGAGCTAATATAACATATCCTATGTTAATCAGGAATAGTTTTCTAGTAACGAAAAAATTTTCAAAATTAGCCCAAAACTTTTTAAGCTTACTTTGGACATACAAAGTTACTCTTTTTAGGGCCCGAAGGGACCCTATTAATTTACTTGTGTGACCAAAGGAATATTATTAGCATTATTATTATTAATGTGTGAAATACCAATGACGGCGAAATGATGTGGGGTCGAAAAGCCGAAAAATAATAGCCAAAAAAGAAAACTATTAATGGAATTTATTATCTCAGATCGACATTTTATAGTTCAGATTGTCATATTAACGGCTAATTTTAATATTTCAATCTAAAAATACTGAAAAATAAGCTGATAATAATCAACACCCCAGTAAAAAAAAATTTCCACGCTCTTTATGATATTATATATATGTATCTTTTATTTCTTTTTATATAAATCCGTTGTATATATTTGCTACTTGCTTGCACGGTACATACGTAAACAACGCTTTAGCTTATACCAACATGACAAATATGAAATAAGAGATAGTACTATATATGACAAGTTTTAACCGTTTTCCATTTATAAAACACAAACAACATTGTGAACTTATTTTTTCACATTAAACTATTTTTTTTTTTTAAAACTAACGTTTTAATTGCTTTTAAATGCAATTAAAAGGTTAGTTTTGCATAAAATTTAAAAAATTAGTTTTTTGTGAAGAAACAAATACATTGTGTTACACAGTGTTGTTTGTGTTTCCTTAATGGAACGTGGCCATTATATATCTTATGTATCTAACCATTTTGATGTATAATTAAATGTCAAAATGAAGTGACACTGCAGTTGTATATATAAATATAAATTATTGCTGTATAATATTTTTAAGGTAAGATAAATTTACTCTGATATTAATGTATTTTAAGATTTAAATGTTTTTGCTTTTTTACAGAATATGTACTTAGACAACTGTGTCTGGCACAACGGAATGGTATAAGAATGGTTTAATCCTGACGACCCAGATGGATATTCACACATATTACTATCACGATTTACATAAATAACAATTTTATTTAAGTTGAGAGAAATGGATGATAGATCAATGATGTTTTGGGAGCGATTTACTTCAATAAAGTTATCGATCCTGTTATTTTAAAAGGACGACAGGATTCGAAAAAATACGCAGGCACTCTTTTTCAACAAGAAGTAGAAATAAATGAGGTTTTACAGGGCGGAGAGTGGATATTTTAGACAGCAGGATAATGTCTGAATTCACAATTCTACGTGTGTACAGGAATTGTTTAAACAAAGAAACTGATCTGTTTTACACGATCAGCCAGATCACCTGATATCAACATCATCGAAAATGTATCGAACTATTCGTCCCGTAAAGTATACGACGGCGGGAAACAATATAATTTCAAAAAAAATTGAAAGAAAATATTAGACGTAACTGATGCCAAATACCACTGGAATATGCAAGGAATTTATATGAGAATATTCCAACAAAAATTTCACAAATAGTGGAAAATAAAGGAGCCTTAACCAGTCAATAATTATTAAAATTATACTTAATTTTTGAAAAGTGAGGCTATATTATTATGGGACAAAAAATTATATTAATTTTATATGTTTTTGATATAACTTTTGTGATTTGTTTGTGCGTTTATTTTATTAAAACAAATACTGCATATTTTTATTTACACAATAAAATATTTTCGAAATATACGACTAACGTATTATTGGCTAACCTGTTTCTCTAAAATATTGTAAGTGAAATATAAAAATTCTTAGTGAGGCTATATTATGAGACGGACTGTATAAATGAAACAATAAAAAGATATTTCGTCAACTCATTTATTGAACGGAACAACGAATAACATTGTTCAAATTATCGTGAATTTAAAACTGAAAATACTACTACGAATGTTTATATAAATAAATGTCAAAACTAGGGATGAGCATCGATGATCGATGTTTTGTTATGGATGTTTGATGTTTTTGACATCGATGGCAAGTCGTCGATGTTTTTCGTACATTGATAGTAAATCGTCGATGTTTTTATATAATATACTGTTGGTAATATGAACTTTAATAGAAAGAACGAAAATATAACATTGCGAGCTGTAACAACGATAAAAACACTCATTTTTATTCTTATTCCCAATTTACAGTTGAAAATAGTTTATAGTAGTTTTTTTCTGTATTTGTACTTTGAAGATTGATGTTTAAATACTACAAAACATCCATGTTTGCGACCGCAAAACATCGATGTTTCGAGATCGATGTTTTTGATATATCGATGGCTTACAGTCGATGGTAAACATCGATGTTTTCTTATCGATGCTCATCCCTAGTCAAAACTGACAGAGGCATAAATCGATATTGAACTGTCAAAATTTGAGTTCTATACGGGTAATACTAGATTGCTCGTGCTCGCTCATAGAGTTACAAATGTAAATATAAATATAGTCTAGACCCCAGAGTACAGAGGTATAGCAACTATCTCTTTTCTGTAATCACGAGTGTGTACTTCTGTGCTCATTAGGCTTCTTAGTTGTCAGTTTGTCAGTAGCAGTCGATGATTGTAGATCAACCACATGATAATGGACTTGATTGTTACATCCCCTAGTACATGCGTGTGGTGTCATAGCTATGTATGCAATAGCTGAACAACGTGACCGCCCCTACTATCGGCGTTACTCACACAAATACACAAAATCGCACTAATACAATGTAAACCCAGTGCACGTATACAACATATTGTCTATCTCTTACATGTTACACTGGTTCCAGTAGTGTAGGGATAGATATGTTGTCTCTATTACTCTATGGTCTAGACTCTAGAGTATATGAGGTACGCTACGCACACATAATTGACCGTGTTCCATTAGCAAACACAAACGGCACTGTGTAACACAGTGCATTTAGGGGAAAAGAAATGCCAAACAAGTTTTCGTGATTTTTGTACTTTCTTTTTTCACAAAAAAACTAATTTTTTTTAATTTTATTGCGAAACTAACCTTTTATCTGCTTTTAATTAAATTATACGTGTAATTGGGAATCTCTAAAAGCAGATTGAATCTTTTTAAAATCTAGTAACTTTGTCTATGCTGCCCTCTGCAGAAACAAAATAAAAGTTGATGTTCCATTAGTGAAAAAAGTAGACACAATGTAACACAGTGTCACGCACAGTGTAAAATTTTTGCTAATGGAATGCGGTCAATGTTTCAGTATCGTACGGGACACACAATGAATGAAATAAGAAATAAAAAAAATAAGAGATAATGGGTGTTCGCTATCGAGTGACATTGAAGGGAACTTTAACTAAACTGCTCATAGGTATATGTACACCAGAACTTAAAGTGTGACATAGTTCGAATACCCACATGAAATACACACTTATCGAAACACACGTTGGCGACTCGCAAAAATTTATACCTATTATAAAAATGTCATTTAATTAGAATCAGTGTTGGCACTACTTTAATTTATTATTAGTTAACTAAACTTCGTAGTCGATTGATTTACTCGCTATTGAAACGAATATGTTGTAGAACAGTAAAAAATAAGCGACACATATTTTTTATACCTGCGGAAAAACGGTTGGAACGAGTGAAATCGCTCTTTAAAAATTAGGGTGAAAATTGAATTTTTCAAATATGTGAGCCGTTGATTTTGAAAGTGGGGCAAGTCCATATTTTGCTATTGCGAGATATTTAAGGGTTTGCGTTCAATAAATTTAAAAATATTGGTAAGTGTTAATAGACATACTTTTTGTATTTTGTGGTCTTAGATAATGCAAGTTTATGATCCAATAGTGTTTATAATGCTGGCTAAAAAAAAAAGGTTTTATTATAACTAAATGGACTTGCCCCACTTTCAAAATTAATGAATTATTGTAATCGTTAATTTAAAAGGATAATATTTGAGTTTTATCATTTAAAAATAAAAACTTTTCATACGACAGTTCAACTTTAGAAGCACGTACTATGACATTATTACCCCCTGCCAGTGCCTTAGCAGTAGAAATGAGTGTTTGAAAATAAGTATGTACTTTAAAAAGGCGACTCACCCCCTTTGCAGAGTTGCTTAAAATTAATTTTAAAAATTTATTCTAATTGTTTTAAACTATATAATTTGGAAATGCATAGAAACAAGCATTTCTAAATTACACTGTTGATGTTTATGGATATTGGACGTTTGAATTAGGCGCGTTGGGTATAGCAACTATAAAGTAGTTGTTATACTCTATACGCTTGTAACATATTTTATGATTAAAGTTTCTATGTTTGATTTATTTAATATTTCTGAGAATTTTAATTTTATTTAAAATAGAAAAAGAAAGTGACTTTGCAAATCGATTTCTCTTTTCAGGTAACTAAAATTTTATTGTAATTCTCTATCAATTTGTTAATTTATATTGATTTGTTAAATAAAATCTCTTTTCAGAGCAAATTCGATTTTAGTCTACATTTATTGTGAAAAACCATCTTAAAACTATTTCCCTTGAAGAAGTTTTTAATTACTCAAATAGTACGATTATGTCGACACAGTCACCCCGTTAACTACCCCTGGATTTAATATTAGGAAATTGAGTAAAAACAGGTCGATTAGATTTTTTTACGTACACTTGAAATTTGTAAATAAAACTTTATTATATTTTATTTTTTACCTCTTTTCTAAAAATTAACCCCTCAAATTTTAGCCCTATACTACCCCTGTTGATGTAATGTAAACAAATTACATATCAATAGATAGCTTTATAAAAAAGAGCAATCTCGCCAATTTATTTAAGAAATGCTTGTTTCTATTTCTTACCGTTTTCGAGATATTTGAAAAATTAAATTTTCACCCCAATTTTTGAAGGACGATTTCACCCCTTCAAACCGCTTTTCCGCAGATAAAAAAAGCAAGTGTTACTTATTTTTTAGTATTCTACAACATATCTAAGTTTTATCAAAATCAATAGGTCCAGTTTCGGAAATTTTACTTGTAAGATGGACTTGCACCACTATCAAAATAAACATATTTACAATACTGTTAAGAGCTAAAACTTCAATCTTTCAAATATTAGGCTTCTGAATTTTTTTGACTATAAATTGTTGATAGATGAAAAGATCATACTTTGTCTTATCTATAACTACCATTATCTCCATTTTTTTCAAAAATGGACTTGCCCCACTTTCATAATAAACGGCTCATATAACTGAGGGCCCTAACTTAATGCGTGTCAACCACGCACTTGACGAATTTTTATTATATTAGTATATAGAAATTATAAAACCAACGAAATCACCAATTATGTACAGGTACAAATTTAATTGGCTGAAAGTTATGTTGAGCAGAAGACTGGTCTAATTAGGGACAGTTAGGTACTGCCATTGATTTAATTGACCAAATAGTTTCTTTTAGCCATTTTAAAAGATTACAGAGGGTCTTATTATAATATGTATACCTAGTTGAAAATTGAATCTTTTTGAAAGAGATTTCCATTATGTACTCATGATACCTGAAAGTTTAACATCCTTTGTTTTGACTGTGTGTTTATGTTTTTGAAAATTTGAAATTCTTTTCACCACACGTTTTTTGGGACACCCTAATATAATAAAAAAATAATTTAAGAATTTAATGTAATATATTAAATAAATGGCTAGCATATATAGGTTTTATTTTAAAAAAATTTCAATTTTAGTTGAGAAACAAACAGTGAGATTTTATTTTGTCACAATGCAATCACATAATCTAATCCTTTAACATTGTATTTTGGAAACACTGTATTGTTATTCTAAATAAACTCTCTGTATAAGCAATTTAACATTTTCTAATAACTAACGTATCTCTTACGTCGTTCATCTCACCTGAACTTCTTGTGTGTGTTCAGTTAAGTGGCGAAAGGGTCCGTCGCCGTCGTCTGATCGTGTTTAACACTTACACGCTCGTACAGTTGGTGAATAGCTCATCCAAATTCAACAAAGATATGCGACGACAACATGGTGGTAAAAGTGGTAAGAGACAAGCGGCCGCTTATGTTTGGTCATGTTCTATTACACAAAGACAGAGTTTTATTCACAACACAGACAGAGTCATGAACTTTATGTATTGTCTCTTTCATAGAAACCTGAGACCAATTATTATTATATTTTCTATTTTGAAATTTTTCGGTTTTTAGCGAATTTCCATTCTGGAAATTCAGCTATTACAGCAGCTCTTATGGTAAGACCTAAGTCCGGGACTATGGTTGAAATTTGTTTTGGAGCCTCTAGAACCCGATAATCTACTAAAATTTATATATATATATATATATATATATATATATATATATATATATATATATATATATATATATATATATATATATATATATATATATATTTAGGGGTAGTTCTACAAACGAGGGAATTCTGGACGGCTCAATTCATTTTGTATATTAATATTTTGAAAAATACATTTTTTCTAGCTGTAAACTGTAAACCATTACTGAATCTAACTGGTCACTTAAAATAACCCGGTTTCGAAATATATTTTTTATAAAAAATGACACTTAAATTTCTCAGTCTTCTGATATGTCTCCTCTCCAAAGTAAAACATAGCAGACTAAATAATTATTTTTTCTGAATGTATAAAAAAAATTTACACCGCAGTAGTAATCTATAAAATTTTTACTTTTTTATTGTATAAATAATTTTTGAATTTTTTTATATTTTTTTTAAGAAATATTCTATTGAATTTTGTCTGCCGAACTTTGCACATTCTCCTATCAAACCAAAACACTTAAAAAATATAAAAAATTTATTTTCCGATTAAATCATCGTTTGTCATAGTAATTAACTGAAATATAATAAATAAGATAAAGTACATGTTTTACTTAATTTGGGGTTGTATCAGTTAATTCAGTTAACATTGTAAGTGAGATCGTACTCGGTCCAGTCAATTTCTCAGTATCCTGGTCAGCATTTTCGTGAAAAATACTGTGGATATAAGAAATTTTTCAGTTGTATGAGTTGTAAATGTGTTGTATTGGAATAGCGGACCTGCTTTTTTTTATGAAACGTTATTTAGCAGATTTTTAAAGAATGTTGAAGAATTCTCAGTCTCCTGGCAGGTCCAAAAATGGGATTAAACTTAAATAATGTAAATAAATTAGGTAAATGTCATTAGAATATTGTAATAAATGACTCCGTATACTTTTTTAATAAAAAATTAATCGCATTTTTTTTCTGTATAATATATACTATATAATTAATATAACTACTGATACATATACTACTACTATAATACATAATATGTATTAAACTGTCGTAAACTACTGATACATATACTACTAATATGATATATAATATATATTAAACTGTCGTAAATATTTTTTAATAAATAATAAATTCGCAATTTTTTTTATTTAGTTTTTTTTTTAAATTCTTTTTTATTTTTTTATATTTTTTAATACATGTATACACTATATAACTACTAATATGTATACTACTAATATAATATATAATATATATTAAATAAATAATAAATTGCTTAATAATTAAAAATTTAATAATAAAAATAATAAAAATTGTTTAATAATAAAAATGAATAAATTGTTTAATAGTTTAATGAATTGTGCTCAATAATAAAAATGAATATAAGAAATTCTCTTGTGTTAATTTTAGTTTTTTTACTCATTTTTTCACTTTCCTGGATGTCTCTTTTTCCATAATGGCCATAAAATTTAAAATTTTTAATTTTTTGACTGGCTACTTTGAAATAGTGTGAAAAATGTCATCAACTTGAAATAAAACTACTTGCTAAACCTTATGCATGAAAAAAATGTCGGGCCGGATTAAGTCCATTTTCTTCCCCTTTTTGTAAAGCTACCCAGGTATATATATATATATATATATATATATATATATATATATATACGTGTATCTATATATATACATATATATATGTATATATATATATATATATATATATATATATATATATATATATATATATATATATATATATATATATATATATATATATATATATATATTGTGTGAGTTCTTCGAGAGTTGCCATTTTTATTACAGCCAAACCGTTGATATAATCGAAAAATTGTTCAAATAAGTGTTCTAGATATCGACGGAGGCAACCGATTGCTGTAGTTAGGAGCTTTATAGCTCTTATGGTTTTCGAGCTATGATACAAACTTATAGATTTTTAAATGGGACTATATATTAATTTTTCGATAAAACTGATCTAATGCATTAATTAACAACATAAATGAGCAAAAAGATTTTTTTAACCCAAGTTTAATTTTTTAATTTTTCTTTAGTTTATCAGTTAGGCGGTAAAAATATGCATATGTACTTGAGGCTTCTTTAACCCACAGTGTTTTTCTTGGCTACATTTTCATTACATCCAAGAAAAGAACCTTCTCCAGTACCTTTTCTATCATAAAAATTTGGTTTTAGTAGAAATGGCAACTCTCAAAAAACTCACATGGTATATATATATATATATATATATATATATATATATATATATATATACATATATATATATATATAATATATATATATATATATATATATATATATATATATATATATATATATATTGTATGTATATGTATATGTATTTATATGTGTACGCGATAACTCTCAAACGAAACGTTTAATGCTTATTTGGTATGCGAGCTGGAATCGGGATTCGCTCGGCTAAGTTCGTTAGCCTGACAAGTCGCATGCCCAGAAGTGGATTTTTTGGCCATTTTTCGCATTCTTAGTGGTTTTTTGTAAAATTTGACTAGAATTCAAAAATATTTGTAAATTTTTTTACACCATCGAAAAGGGCGTAAAAAATTGCATAAGATAAGCTTCTAAGACATTGGTTTAAGTGAACTAGCTTTTGAGGAAAATTAAGAAACTTGCTGAATTTTTTTACAATATATGCTTCATCGTTTTAGCAATTCTTTTCTAGATAAAACAAGTGCTAGTTAGTTATTCAATATGTATGTATCTGTTATAACAATAGCTCTGTTTCATCTTTTTAAATTAAAATAGGCAGATTTTTTAAGAGTACGTTATGGAAAGGCAATTTTTGTTTGATGTCCTCCTTTAGAGAGAAAATACAAATTAAATATATTTGCATACCTAGAAAAAAATCGAAAACTATAGATATGTAATATAATAATATATTGTTAAATGGATATATGCTACACTATATGAGATCCGTTAAGGGCCTGAGGACCCCAAAGCGCCAAAAATTAACTACTGAACTGATTTTAAAATTGTTTCACTGTTAGAAAGCTAAACTATTTTAAATGAATACAGGTCTTATATGATATCCGCCAATGCTCGATATTTGGAAATTCGCTGTGTTATGTAGATGCTGCGACAGGGGTATTTAAACATAAAATGAGCTGTAGCAAGGAACAGATTTAATGTTAAATTATGCTTCAATTATTATCGAAATATTGAATAAATTATCTTATTTACCTAAAGTTGAAATTATACAATTTTCAAAAGTTTTCCAGTATTTTTTGAAAACAACTATACATTACTTTATTAACTCCGTTTAATAGCTATTGCATGTATGTCTCATATTGTCATATTTCAATAAGACAAAAACATGTATCTAAACTGCTTTAAGTTGAAATACACATTGCTGTGCTAATTACAACAAAGAGAATATTCAATACACTTATCACTTGTGTAATATGTAATTAATAATATGTACTTTATTTTGAGTTTATCATTTTACTCCAGTCTACATACAGCTCGAATATTTTAGTTTTGGCAAGAGAAAAAAAAAACTAGTATTGTTTTACAAAGCATTTTTGTCTTGAATTCTTCAGAAGTTTAAAACTGTTTTCTAGTAGCATGGTTAAGTATGGTTACATGCTGGAAAATTTTGCAGAAATTTCAGGGAGTTAGTTGATATAGTATAGAGTGTATAATACCTAAAATTGACATAAGGTTTGAAAGCGGCAGAAACGAAGGCATAAGCATAATGTTACAGAAAAACATACGTAAATTGAAATCATTTTTGCACTTGTTCCTTTTTGCATGCAACTTGGAAAGGTTATTTTAAGCTCCTATAACAAAAGGCAAGTTGCTGGTATGGCTGTCGTAAGAAAAATGATTGCTTATGTCTTAATGATTAGAATTCTGTTGTATATAGCAGAAAGGTGCCCAAGAAATTTACAAGAGAACCGAATTAAATTACCTCCTGGTTGAATAAATTATTGGGATGGAACTTTTAAATGGTGAAGAAAAATAGGATTCATTTAAACTTTGTGGTAAATATGAAGACATTTTCTACAAAGAAGATCTATCTATGAAAAAGCATGCAATAAAAACCACCGAATATTTACCTCTCTACAATAGATCTTATCGATATCATTATATTCAAAAGCAAGGGGTCAGGATTCAAACTAAAAGGATATTTTATCAAGGTTATGATGCCTATGATGACCGAACTATTCTCCATGGAGTTGTCCAATTTAGATAGTTCCTAAAAACTGGGCTAAGATGGAATACGAAAATGGCAAAACTAAATGAAAAGATTATAGGGAATAAATATCCAATCCGAAATATCACAGGTATATTAGACTAATTTAGTAAATGAATCTATATAAATTCTAGACTCAGGATTTGACTTCCATAAGATTGAAGTACATTCTAGGGACGTAGAAGAAACTGCTTTTACCTTGAACGACATTTCGAATGTGTTCGAATGCCTTTCGCGTTAATAAACGCTCCATAAACTTTTCAATGAGTTGTTGACAATATTATAAAAAATTTACAAGGTATATTTTGTCTTGTCTTGACATTATTAATATTGACAAAGTTTTTAAACGACTAAAAAACGCAAATTTAGAAATTAAGCTAGATGAAAGCGAGTTTTTAAAACGAAAAATAACCCGTTTTTGAGCATACCGTATCAAAGGCAGCCACTAAACGCAATCCCGATAAAAGCTGTCACTATCAAAAATTTTTGTGTATTCAAGACAGAAAAGGTTATATTAATTCGTAGGTTGACAAAACCAATGACGAAATATTTGATATAGGATGAAACAGCTAAACTTTATATGATTGTAAACAGTCTAAAGGAGCTACTTCTTCTTGCTTGGTGTTACATCGCGAATTTGTAACGTACTCTGTTCTGATTTAGATTTGGCACAAATTTTAATAGAAAACAAAAATCATTTCTTTTAATCTTTCTAAGATGTTGGTTTCGATTTTCATAAAAGAATAAAAAATATGAATAATATGACAATCCTCGTCCTTACTATGTTATATACTTTTGACCAACACGTATATATGCATTGGAGGTATGACTTGAAAAGACAAAAAAAAAAATAAAATACTAGTAAAACAAAAGAACAAAATAAAAGCCCAAAAAAAGAAGAATGAAAAGGTAGCTGATTTGTGGTTTTATTTGCCTGATATACGGAAGTATGTCTGAACACGAATTGTTATGAACCAAAGGAATAGCCACTTGGACCATTACACACAAAAGTAATTAAACCACAAAGTTATTTTTTTTTATAATTGACATATTAAGTTTTCTTTGTCCAAAACCAATATTTGTTTAATTTTAATTGTACAGAAAATATTATCTACTTGAGTATTTACAAATATGGGTCAAGCAGTACAATAAAATTTCATGACATCCACTCAGACTGTCAAGTGACTGTGTTTTTGTGTCCGGACACTTATAAATAAATACCTTGTTTAGTGGGAAATAGAGCTATGAATGAATGAATGGAAAAAGTACCGACCCGTCAAGGGAGAGAGATAGCTGTTGACAAGCGCAATTTACATAGTCGCACCACATAGCGCAGAGTTTTAAAATAAGGCAACGCAGTATTAGGTGAACAGAACCTAACGTATGGAGACTGCTTTTACCTTGTATTGGTACACATAATATGCAAACGCATACCACACAAGTGAAAAGATACTGGTGATATAAAACGTTATGATGCAAGTTCAATTATTATGCTCCTATTTACAAATTCTTTCTCGAGCAGATCCAAATGTATGGTAATAAAAACACTAGATAAAAAAAATAAAATCTACACTTATTATCACTATATCAATATTATCACTATCCTACTGTCACTAAAATGGACAAAAAAAAATTATGCAAACATCAGAATTTCTGTAACGTTAATAAATTGATAGTACTCGATAAAAATGGCCTATTGAAATAAAGGAAAACAAAAAAAGTCTGTTAATTTCTCTGAAAAATGTGTCTTACTTGCAACCAAAATTTACCTAGTGTTCATTGGTGAATATTATTAACATCTTGGCGGTCATGAACATTGAGTAGACTATATATATATATATATATATATATATATATATATATATATATATATATATATATATATATATATATATAAAATTACACATAACGCTCTTAAATTGTAAATTAAATTTATAAAAAATAAATTTATGTATCTGTCAAATAAAAAATTGTTAAAAACAATTAACGATTGAGTAACCAGTTGTCGTATAGGTTTGAAAAATTTTGATTTTATAGGTCCACGTAATTTTAGGTGGTCCGGATTCCTTGAACTCCTTGCTGTTGTGCCCTTGTACACATCAAATTCGCAAATGAAAGTTATCATCCTGTATATTTTAAAATAAAATTATTAATTAAAAACAAAAAGAAATATAATTTCATTTCTATTTATTCAACGTATGCATTAGCAAACGAACAGTTACTGTATATAGGTGTATCAATACTTAAGTACTTTTCTTTAAATAAAACAAATAAATTTTTGTGTGCATACGTACATATAATGTGTACGTATGTGTACATATTTTAAATGAATGTATACGGTAACAAAAAACTTACTGCTGTTATAAAAAAATATAGAAAATTTATTGAACTAAAAGAAAATTTCAATTTTGTATTGAAAAAATAAAAAAAATAAAAATATATTGTCATCATAAATATTGAAAATTTTCCAAAAAAGGTACATTAATATAAAAATATTTTTTTTCGCCGTAAAGTAATATTTTCTTGTCCTTCGCCTCGCTCCATTTAAAATAGATAATTTTATTTATGATAAAAATTTTTAATATTTAGTAGCACGTAAATTACTTTTTTTATGCAATTTTGATTCTGCTTCTGGATTAAATTATGTATTTGAAATTATTGTTAATAATTTTAATATGTAATTGCCAAGACATGAGATTATAACATAATTATTTCATAAATTAATTCATTTTATGTGTAGTTTTTTAGAACATTCTAAAGAGTTTTTTTAGAACATTCACAGAATAAAGGCTCGATGTAAAGTTGATTTGAGAAACTTCATACAACTAAGTAATAATTCCTTGCATTTTTGACTGAATTAACAAGTTGCTGTTGTGGTATGTTGTTCTTGCAATGTTGTACAACACTCTCGGCTGATACACGACACCGAGAAATAAATCAAGTTTTTAAAGAAAGGTTAAAAAAATTTAGATTAACAATAACAGGTTTATTTATTATAAAAAAAAAAAAAAAAACTTGGGTTTCAAACTCTAAGTTTGTAATCTTACTACTTCCGCTCTAACGTCACCAGTTTTGGTACGGAACTGTTGTGACCTATTCCTCTGGTACACAACTGCTGTCACCTTACTACTTCTGATATGGAACTGCTGTGGTCTTACTACTTTTGATACAGAACCACTTTTGGTATAGAATCCCCATAACCTTACTACTTTTGATGCAAAACTGCTGTAACCTTCCTACTTTTGGTACGGAATTGCTGTAATCTTCTACTTTTGGTGGAGAACCACTGCAAACTTACTACTTTTGCAATAGAACCACGTTAACCATATTATTCTTGGTACAGAACCGCTGTAACTTTACTACTGTTGCTATAGAATTACTGTGACTTCGCTACTTTTGGTATAAAAAATCGATATATAGAATTACTGAAGTCGTAAATCGATCTCGGCTAGGGGTAGGTCAGAAATAATATTTTATAATATTCAGTTTTTCTGTAGATACAATGGTAATAGCTTAATTTATAAAATAAATATAGTTTTAGAGTAGCTACAAAATTTGAATACAATTCAAATAAATTACATAATTTTAAATAGATATTTTAATACATAAATATTGTAAAATTATGATTCTGAAACGCAAAACTTTGGATTCTGAAAAACAAATTTTGGTTTCACTAAAAAAATCAAAATTGTCTTTCAAAAATCATATTTAAATTTTTGTTTTTACAAAATCAGTGCTGTGCACCGTTTATAACACTCTCGAGTCGGCGCGTGCGTGTAAGTATGTAATTTAAAACTGATTGATTCAATATAAAAAATATCCAACAAATGACCCACTGGAATATCTATTTCGCAACACGTTCTATATAAAGTTCTTTCAGTTACAAATCTGAGCTATTTTAAAATAGGACACGACACATATGTACATATTATGTAACACATTTTTCGTTATACAGTGAGATAGTATAGATTTGCAATAGAATGAAAACTAGTATGCATTTCATTTAAAAAGTTTTATACCGGTTAAAATTTTATATATCTATTATATTTTAGGTATGTCTATGATCCATGGTGATATAAATAATATATAATGAAAAATATGATCTATGACGTATTCTGATCACCTAGTTGAACAATCTTTGTACCATAAGTAATGATATTATCTGTTCACAATTGTCAATAATGGTTTTTGCAGATGTATTGAAAAATTACACTTTTCAATAAAAATGGTTGTATATCAGAAGCAGTTTGCTTTATGCAAAAATGCATTATTGGATCTATTTGAGCAATTTACAAAACAATTGAGTAATGAGTTAGAAAGATCAGTTGAAATAGTTGAAGTGTAAGTGGAAACAATCAACATCGGTGAAGAAATCTTGGTAATATTGGATTTTGAAAATAAAAAAGCTACATATATATATATATATATATATATATATATATATATATATATATATATCGCGCGTTGGCTGTCTCTACCTCGTATATCAAAAGCTACATGTTTTAGGACACACAGAAAACATATTAAATACTGTATTTACATATATACTTATCTATATATATTTATATATATATATATATATATATATATATATATATATATATATATATATATATATATATATATATATATATATATATATATGGGTAGCCAACATCAAAGGGTGTAATTAGCATAAATCTTACGTTCATAGTGGTGAAAACATGGATTTAAAATATGTTTTCTTTTGTGTCCAAAAATTGGGAGTTTTGAGATACGAGGTTGAGACAGAGTACGCGCGATATGAACTTCAAAATTAACGCTTTGTTATTGTTGACCAAATTTCTACCTGCGTATTTCTTTTGGAGCAGTGTATCACCGAAGTGTTTTGCACCACAAGGTTAGCATACCACAACAACTTTTCGTTATGTTGGCAAGAAACTGTTCCTGAAAATTTTGGACAAATGTCAAGTCCATATGGGAAATTAGGTTCAGTCAGGTTATCGGCATACGTATGTTTCATACATATATGAAACGTTTTTGTACAAAAATTGAACCGGTACAAAACTCTTTGAACGAAATGCAAACTAACACTTGGTCTATAACATATGTAAATATAAATTTATATAATAGAGCACATAGGAAAATCAAAAGCTCTACCATGTTTACAATGTATGTGTTCTATAGGATAAATTATTTTTACCTTTTTCCTCTTTTTTTACATTTGCATTAAATAAATGGACAATTGAAATCCTTTTTGAGTTCCTCAAACAGATATTTAAATTTACATAAATATTGTAAATACAAAATTATTAAATAGTTGCCAATTTTAGTAATGTAGGTTCAGACGTATTAACAGCTTTGAACAATTTAATTTCATTTTTGTGAGTGTACTTAAGACCGCACGATTGAAATGAAAATTTCTATGGCGATCTCATAACCGATTCGAAGCAACATACGTATGTTTTATAGATAAAATTTTATTGAATGAGAGGCGGAAAAAGCCACAAAGTAAAGAAAAAAAAATGGAGGAAAACTTTGTTTTATATAAAAAAAAAAAAAAAAATGAAAAAATAAAGCCGCAATTCTACTGCTGTGCACCTTATCCATGTCATCTAACGTGGATCCATCAATGAATTACAACGGTATACAATAATTTATTTTGGCCTTAAAAAAACTGGAAAACTACGACAAAGATAAAAATAACACCATTCACTTACCTTCGAAAATACTGACGCCGTGTGTACACTGACCCTTTTAGGGAACGGATGAAACTTTCACTCGCTCGCATCGGCAAGTCAATCGCCAGACTCGGGCATCCATTGGACCTTGAGTCCCCACTACTAACTAGATTTTTTACGGAGAGTAGCCAAAGCCCGCGCTTTATTCATAACAGAGAAATTTGAATCTTAAATTTCGACTGTTCCTTTAAAGACCCAGTATACACACGCCGGGTTAATTACAAAGTGACCTTCGAGAAGGCATGCTTCTTAACAATAAATTATCATTTGTACAGTTGTAACATAAGTATGCGAACGCGTTAGATTATTTTTTATTTTCTGGTGATCTTTATCAATAAAAGTATAATAGAATCTTTATCATACACACTTCAAAACTTGCTAGCATATATAATTATTTTGGAACTTTAAGAATGGGATATAGATAAAAAAGACTGATATAGTTTTCAAAATTTTTTTGTTAAGTATAGTTATAAAATAAATACAGTATTAAAATTTATTAAAACACGTAAATTTTTTCCAGTGCTATCAAAATCCTGCGAATTCATGCCGTTTTTCCAATTAATTCTCAAAAAATATTTTTTTTATTATTGTTGACGTTCCCGTTGTTGGAAATTGTATCGTTGATTTTAGCTCAAAAATTTTTAAATTGTTTTAAACATTAAGATATATTTTATCGCTAAGACAGGTTCTACTGTATTATGTAAAAAAGTGACAATCAGGACTGGTTCTAATGTACGTGTATCATATTTCGTACGTGACATATGTTATTTTAGACACTTCTAATGATGTCAGTTAACAAGCACAGACAAGTTTAAACCTGGATAAACCCGTTTTAAAAAAAAATATATAAGTTTTATATAACCATGAAAGTTAAAACCTGTCTATCAACAAACATAAAGTATGCCTTCTAATGATGTCACAAGCACAGACAAATTTAAACCTAACTAAGCGTGTTTTCAGATAAAAATATACAATCCTACAAGTTCAAACCTGTACCAACCTGCAAAAATCTTTCGCTTGTGCTATTAATATCGGTATACCTTCTAATGACGTCACAAGCACAGACCATTTTAAACCTGTTTCAGGTTGAATTCTGAATCTAATTGTAAGTGCAGAGTTTGCTAGTGTTCAGACTAGCAACACCATCTAGTAGTGGAAAGTATATGAGCAGCGCCATCTATTAGTGAAAAGTATAACTATCAAAGGATTTTCAGCACCATCTATTGACAATTTTTCAAATTTACGCACTCAGAGGTCGCTAGTGTTCAGACTAGCAGTGCCATATAGTAGTGAAAAGTATAATTCTTAGGTTCTCACAAGAACCCGCATAGCACAGCTGCCTCCTGCCAAGGTCACTCAAAAAATTCGAGCGGTGGGTGGCGGGTCCAGAATGCCCATATTCATACTACTCACGAATGAACGACCACATGAATCTTGTCCAAATCTTGCTCAAATACTTTTGAAATCCCGAGGAAACTGAATATAAATTTAATATTATGTGAATATGGAATTTTGCATATAGATATAATGTACATACTAAAGTTAGGGATCTCAGTAAACGGAAGAAACTGCTTTTTCGTGGAGATAAAAATTTTATTCTACATTTTCCATTCTACAAAATATTGTTAGGAAAGTGCTTAGTGGTATTTAAATATTTTGCTATATTGATGAATCTTGTGTGCTGGTGATTTTGTAAATAAAAAAGTAAATGATGTGGGTGGTACCTGTATTATATAAAAGTCTAAACTACGGAAATAAAATCCCATTGTTTTTAGTAATTTTGAGTCTTATAGTATGTATTTTAATAGTTTTATTCTCATAGGTCTTTGGAAATTCGCTATCTTATGCAGGATGTGATGATAGGTGTATTATTTTAATCTCACGTTATCTAAATAATTAATTTTTTACAATCATTAAAGAGTATGTTACTTGTTTGTAGGAAGCACGACTGCTGTGTCGGTTACGTTGTGGTTTATTTTATTTGGTTCTATTATTATTGTGTAGAAGTTACCCAGATGTTACACGCTGTCCAATTGTGTACCATTAGTAAATGGTGAAGTTAATATTCGACGTTTGTTGTCGTTGCGTTATTAAAAAATATTTTTGAAATTCTGATATGAAATTGTAGAGGAGAATAGGACATACCAGGATCATTTTACTTTAAAGGTAATTTTATTATTAAGAGGAGATTCGCTAAAAAAAATCAAAAACCGACCTTTTTTTATTTTTATTATTTATTTTTTTTATACAAATTAATGTTTTTTTAAAAAACTAAATATACAACATTATTTATACATTTCTTGAGACTATACAATTTTTTTTTTAAATTCAAAAATGAGCTGACTATAAATAGTGTTGAAGTTGACACTGCGAGATTTTTCTACCTAGATGGTTCCCCGCGTTCTAAAATCTCCAGTGAACCAAAATCCAAGAATCAGGAATTTTCGGAAAATATACATATACAGTTATGACACTAAATATTATAGGATCTAAGAAAAAAGGACCAGCGAGAAATCGCATTTTGAAAATAAATTTTCAATAATTACCGTTCTTTCTTTAATATAAACAGCCGCCATTTTGAAAGTATATTACGGAACCAAAAGGTCCTAGTTCCTGCCAAAATGACGGAATCGAGGAATAATATGTACTTTGATTCATGTCGATACCCCTCAAATACTTTTTGAGATACACGAGGAACCATGCCAAATTTAATTTTTTTTCATTTCAACATTTTTTTTAAAATTATAATAAAGTGCACACACTAAAATGCCAACAACTTTTTGATTTTTCATTTTTTTTAAAAATATAATTTTAGGAGAATATAATTATGAATTAAAAATACCGGTTTCTTTTTTTTTCTAACGAATCTCCCCTTATTTTATTAAGAAAATATATATAAATAAATTATTAAAATAGTTTTATATTCTATTTGTTACCCAAAACAATAAAACATTTTGCTAAAGTACTAAATTTTGCAGTCGGCTCCATTTTCGTACCAGTTACAGCTTTTAAGAAAACTGAATTTGAGAAATTGAAGTACTCACGGGTATTCACCAATATCTCTAAAATAAATTGATATCAAGGGTCGACAACCATACATTTATCAGTAATCACTAGGGTTACCATTATCACTACATAATTATGTTATTTTAAACACAGGCCAAGGGAGTCATTTTGCTATGCTTATCTTACTGCATTATTTTCAATGAGAATTTCAAAAATATAAAATACCAGCTGCACTCACGATGTCGTTCGCGCATAAAATCAATGTAAAATATGTAAGTGTAATAATTATAAAGCATTTGCCAAGATCAATAGGTTTGGGTAATGCATGTACATGCTCAAAATGGATTTAGTATTTTCCCGAGGGAAGGAAACATTTACCCGTAATAAAAAGTATTCTAAGTATTGATGCAGGTACAGTGGCCATCCAATGGTACGTACTTCGATTTTACGTAGTGACGTCAACGATTTAGTGGGGTTCTCCTCTCACAGATATGTTGTTGTTTGTCTGCGTTGGTGAAAATTTATGTACCAAGCCAGAGTCAGGGCCGTAAGTAATATTGTCTGAGGGTCTCGTAGCTTTTAAAAATTTTAAAATTTCACTGCAGATATATATGCACATATTCTGTATACGTAATATGCAAAATGCAAATGTAAAATGAGTAACGTAAAATTCTAGAATATTCTAATCGTCAACTAGCAGAGACATCAAAAAACAGACTTCATCGTTGAATTGGTCATTAAAAATGAGATTAAACAGTGTAGTTTGACAAAAATTCTAGAATGTTCTATTTGTCAATTAGTAAATATATTGAAAAATCAATTGTACCATTTAATTGTCCATTGAAAAAGAGGTCAAATTACACATTTTGACAAATGTTCTGGAATATTCTATTCGTCAGCTAGCAAAGATATTCAAAAACAGACGTCGCCATTGAATTGGGTACCAAAAAAAGACCAAATAACACATGCTGAGAAATGTTCTAGAATATTCTATTTGTCAACTAACAAAGATATTGGAAATTATCCAACCGAAATTAAACTAATGTAAACCAAATGTCCGATTTTGACAATTTTTGTAATTTGACGGATAGAATGTTCTAGAACATTTATCAAAATGTGCTATTCTGTCTTGTATTCGATGACCACTTAAATGGTGCATCGATTTTTCGATATCTTTGCTAGTTGACGAATAGAACTTTCTAGAATTTTTTTTAAATGCGCTACTTAATCTAATTTTTCGTACCCAATTCAATAGTGAAGTTTGTTTTTTGGTATCTTTGCTACTTCACGAGTAAAATATTCTAGAATTTTTGCCAGCTTCCGCTATTTGGCGTCTTTTACGCTGATGAATGCGATAGTGAAGTTGATTTTCCGACAATTTTCTAAAGGTCGCCACTCATATTCATTAGTATAACATTCGATTTCCTTTGTCTACAGAACCGAATTTTAGGTGTAAATTGTCTCTTAAGATAATTTTGTTTTAAATAAATTCACATAAATAGTATTTACCAACCCCCGAAACAAAAGTTTACCGACGCTCTGATCTTCCGATTTTACGTACTTCCCCTTAATTTGTACCGACCACTACGTAAAATTGGATTTGTGGTGTAATAGGTTCTCACCACACCAAATTTCATAAAAATCCGTTCAATAGTTTTGCGTAATATGTGCAAATGCTCAAAATCGTTTTTCTTTTTTCCCGTGGGCATGAGACATTTGCCCGGAGTGAAAAGTACCTTAGATGTTGACTTAGGTAACAAGTTATCATCACACCAAATTTCATTAAAATGCGTTCAGTAGTTTTTGCTCGATGCCTGAACAGACAGACAGACAGACAACGATTTTAAAAATCGCTGTTTTGATATCAACATCGATAACTATTTACAGTACCAGCACAATTTTAAAAAAAATATTCCATGTACAGAAACGGTCTCGTTACAGTTTTATTATGCCGGGTACACACTGAGTCGGACATTGTTAGCTAACACGAATGTTAGCTAACATTTGTTAGCGAGCAATATACCTGAACATTTGTTAACTAACAAAGTTAGCTAACATGAATGTACACACTGAAATTTCAATATTTTTAGAACATTTGTTATTTTATTGTTACATATTTTTTATTCATTATTGATATAAAAAAATTATCTTAATAATGTCTAGTTCAACTAGTGGTGATAACGTTATAGTATTAAAAGTGTGATTTTGGATTGGACAAGCCAATCGTGCAGGAAACCCTACGGGAAAGGATTGAATTTTTTGGAAACAGGCGGGAATATAGAATTTTTTACGGAATGTGGAGTGGTACTAAAGATAATGTAACTACGTTTCGGGACTCGGAGCAAAAACCGAGTTCCTTCGGGAATTGGATTAAAACTGATAAACCGGTGGAAGTGAGATTAATTGGGATTTGACGATTTTTCTCAGGATTGAGAGCAGGCGGGAATGACAAATCAATTTCGGGAGAAGGCTGGAACGGGACATAAAAATTAATTCCAGCGACATCTCTATTTTGGATATCAAATTGAAGAAGAAAAAAAGCGTTAATGGTGGATAAAAAGTATTTTGCAACAATGTTGTAGCTTTACAATTACTTAATAATTTGCAAATTCAAGATGCAAGTAAATTAAAAAAACAGATTGTCTAAAACAGATTTTTAAATATTCATTGGACCGCAAATAAAAGAAAATTCTATAAAAATTATAAAAAATATACAGAAAAGTCTATAAAAATTATAAAAAATAGAAATTATACATATAGATAAAAAATAAAGAAAGAATAGACTTGTTCAAATAACTTGTTCAAATAAAAAAAAAAATATTTTGTTTCATTAAAAAATGTTAGCTAACATTAAACTCTTTGAAGTTTACCGCTCGTCAATGGGAAACATAATAACATGCAAAATAACATTTTTTTTTAACGAAAATGTTATTTAAAAGTGTGGTAAAATGTACCACAGAAATCAAACGAACATGTTAGCGAACAATGTTAGCGAACTGTGTTAGCTAACAATGTGCACCTCAGTGTGTACCCGGGGAGATTCTAACTTGCATACTAGAGAACACAATAGGGTACTTGATTGCTATTAAAAAATGATACAAAATGGTTTGTTTTTACGTATGAATTAGTTAACTTTGATAAATTTTATAAAAATCATCAAAAAACCACAGTTTAATTTTAAATGATTAAATTGGCGCGAAAAGATGTCACTTTCAGACATGTCAACACTATTTTGTGGTCAAGACGGTTCTATATTTGTACACAACATAACAAACATAATACCTACTGAGAAGTGAACGTTTCAGTTTTATAACCTAATAATTTTGATGTGTTTGAATTTATGTTTAAAATTTGTTAAAAAAGAAGTCAGTATTTTTAAAGTGCTAGTTGACTCAGGGGCGTATACAGCACCGAGAATAATAGGATCAAAAAAATTTCTGAGACAAAATTAAGAATAAAATTATAAATTTAACTTTTATTTAACTTTTTCTATACCGTTGTCGACCCAAAAAAAAAAAAAATGATAAATTTATCAATATGGTGTTTAAAATTAAATAATATCTAGTGTATATTTTGCCATGACCCCTTTAACCCCTTCCCCTGTATAAACGCTTGAGTTGATTATGCTCATGTAAAATGTCGCAAACTTATCATAAAAGTTGTGCAGTGCAAAATTGTTTAAATACTTCCAGGGAAGATGTCACTACGGTATTAATATACATATCGTCGGGGAAAGTGCAAATACGCGTAAGAAGCATTAGATAATTCCGCGTATCTGACAAATGTCGCCAATTTAAAAATTCGCAGGCAGTGAACGTAGGAACTTGATTACCAGCTACCACTTTGATAGGTACTTTGTTCGACTAACCGAGGGCAAGGGATCGCCTAATAACAATACCGCAGATCTACTGCCGGCAAATGGCGATCCCGTGTATGTGGTCAGGTCTAATGTAGATACGCACTCTTTAGCCCCAACCTCGTATCTGAAAACTCCCAATTTTTGGACACACAAAGAAAACGTATTTAAATCTGTGTTTTCATCACTATATGAACTTAAGATTTATGCTAGTTACACCCTTTGTTGTTGGCTACCTATATATATATATATATATATATATATATATATATATATATATATATATATATATATATATATATATATATATATATATACATATAAGTATATATTAAAATACAGTATTTAGAAGTCAGTATTTATTAGGCTCTACGGCCCTCTTGCGTTTATTCAATATGGATGTACAACTCAATAATTATTCAATCACGAGTTCAATTCAATCACACAATGATATTAATACGTCATCTTCGATGACATAAAAAATAAAAACAAGCAAAAAAGTTAAAAATAATTGTTAATCTGACATGTTTCGGCCTTCAAGCCATATTCAAAAGATTATGGCAATTATTATTTTATAAAAGAAATAAATCACCTCTTTTTTACGACCCACACTTCGAATCCCTTTATACCTAATAAAAATGATATGAGGGAAAACAGAAATACTTTTTTGTAATCGTAAATGTTTGTTTAATACAAGAAGAAACAATGTACCTCTAGTGAAAGAATTACTGATATAAGAACTCTCTCTTAAAGAGCTATGTCATTCTGGGTAAATTATATAACACTTTTATATATATACATACATATATATATATATATATATATATATATATATATATATATATATATATATATATATGTATATATATGTACATATATATATACATATATATATATATATATATATATATATATATATATATATATATGTACATATATATATATATATATATATATATATATATATATATATATATATATATATATATATAAAATAGTATGAAAATAGATCAATACGTAAAACTGATTATCGTTATTATCCTAGTTTTCCCTATATTGTGAACAACATTCAATTGCTATCTCTCTTTAGTTTTTATTAAAACAGAAACAGAAAAATCAGCATTTTTATTTATAATATTAAAATTTTGTTCCTTAAAAATATTTTGTAAAAATTTAATTATCCTAATATTAAATACACATTAAGTGATGCTATATAACAATATGTAGTTAGTTATTGATGGTATAGAGCCGGATTTACAAAAGGATACATGGGGCACGTGCCCTGGAGCCTCCACACAATAGGGACTCTACAAAATTGATAATGGATCTCAGGAGTAGATTAGAAAGGATAATTGCTTTAACATTTGGTTTTCTTTTGCTTATGAATTCTATTTATGGTCAATTTTTTATGGAAAACTTTCAGAAATTTTTTCATTGTCTAAGCAGGGGTCTCCACACGAGAAGTGTCTCGGAGCCTCTAGAGCTCTTTCGGTTAAATTTTGAGAATATTTCGAGGGTTAAGGAATATAATTTGGTATACTATAAATTTCGATATAAACCGGTAATTATAATTACTGTGCCTGCGCCAGCGTAAAATATGTTAACGTTCGGTCGTTAGAATGGACTCTATCTTACTCTTGAGAAGACACAAAATTTACGATAAAATTCAGCGTCAGCACGAAGTCAGTTTAAAGATTGGATAAAAGTCTATTTACGAGTACGCTACTGGAAGTGTATTATTTGAGTTGAAATAGATTGCTCTCGGGAAATTCGTTATGTTATACAAAATGTTGCCACAGGGGTATTCTTGATATTGAGTTCCCTTACACTTACTACTTTCCATCTGATCAGAATTAAATATATAAGTAAGGACTTTACTCACAGTCAGTATAATTTTCACTTTGAAAATGAATGGCTAGTGTTTGAAGTAATTGTCACAATTATACCAAATAAATAAAATAGTATCTTACGAAATAAAATATTTGTTTTATGTTTACAAATATTGAATACCATAAAGAAACTCTCAAATCTATTAACGTTAAAACATCAGATATACTTAATCTCAAATATCTAAATAATTATGTAAAATGTACATCCCAAATACTTAATGATAGGGGGTTTCTTATTAGACGAGACCTAATTACTGCAATTTCCCAATTCTTAGTTTAATAATCTATAATAATAGTTAACCAATTATTTAAAATCAATAAATAACTATGTAGGTATAAATATGTTCAATACTTACTAACCGTAGGTTTAATGTGAGTTTGAATACGTGGTTGTAATAAGTAATAATTTCATTTTAATCTTTCTTTGTAACAAACAACAAGATCATTTAATTTTGTACTAGTTTAATGGTTTCGTATCAATTGCTTTTGTAATACGAACTTTGATCATTTACGAGCATACAAAATGTACATGTTCATCCTTATGCCAACTTTAGAGTACAAATACAACGTTTGTAAGTTATCCAATTGTCTGGATAATGTTTAATTGATATGTACGGAGTGGAGTTAATTTAACTGTAAAGCGCGGATCACACTAGGCCACTTTTGTAGCTTCTGCTAGTCGAGTATACTAAAGTCGCCTAGTGAGACTAAAAGCTTGCTGTAACTAAGCCACTGGGCAACTAAAAAATTTAGTTTCCTTTTGGAGCAAACTTTAGTGACTAGTTGCCTGTAGTTTGACAGATAGAGATGGAACAAATATCTTATTAATGTGATTTATTTGTTGTGGCAACTTTATAGCTTTGTCAACTAATTTAAATTTTTGAATAATGTTATTATGTTCTCTGAAGGAAATAAATTTGTAAAAATATTTTTTGCTAATAACTATATTTATTTTGGGAATTTCGTTAACCTAAAAATTTTTATCTTAATAGTTTTTTGATGTCTAATATATTTCATCTCTTAATTCACTTTCTTATTCATACAGAACATTTTATTCCCACTTTTTAAGTTATTTCGGTCAAAAATCACATAAAATTGACATTTTAGTGTGAACAATACTTTGTCGACCATTTTGAATTGATAAGAAGATTCCACTAGTTGCCTCCACAAGACTATACTAGTGTGATTCGAAAGTGGAATCTACTTTGGTGGACCTCAGTAATGGACTCCAATAAAATGACCCGGTATGTGACCATGCTTCTCTGTAATAAAATAAAATAGAAATATTTTTAATATTTATATTGTTATCGTAAAAGCGAAAAGAGCTAAAACTAAATATTGATTGCGCAAGTGTTGTTTGTCGTGTTATACATTATTTTATTATTATATAGTCAAAACTGTCACAGCACAAAATCATACCCCTTAAAACACCACAACTTAAAAAAAAAAACACCGCGAGCAGCGGGGCCCCATCACGGAAGTCGAATTTTTCCCTTCATCTTCGGTATTGAATTTCTACAAGCGAAATGTAATTGAAAGTCTCCAAGCGATTTGTCAGTTTGGTGGTTTCAAAACTGATGATGAGTGTCCGGCTGATCGGGGCTTTAAAAAAAGGTTTTGAGTTTTTAAGGGCTGAGCCCCACTATATGTATATATATATATATATATATATATATATATATATATATATATATATATATATATATTTATATATATATATATATATATATATATATATATATATATATATATATATATATATATATATATAACTTGAGGACAATATATATTTCGTTTAGTAAAAAACTCTTCAGGTCTATAATTATGAAATTGAATGGATTAATGGATTAATAGTAATACTATATACATTAAGTTGGTTACACGTGTGTACATATATATATATATACCTATATATATATATATATATATATATATATATATATATATATATACCTCTTTTCAGATAAAATTGATCGTTTTCATTGAGTTTTCGTTAAAAAATTAAATAATTCTTATATTCGATTCAAATAGATCTTCTATTCTTTTCTAAAAATAGACTGCAAATTTAAAATTTACATAAATGCAATAATAAAAGAGATAAAGCCAAGAAAACGGAAATTATTTAAATTGAAAGTTACGAAGCATGGTTAAATTTAACTGAAATAGACCATATATATATATATATATATATATATATATATATATATATATATATATATACATATATATATGCACACATGTGTATTTACATATTATATATAAAAATACCTTAAATTACTTTGTTGCCATTATTAGAATGTGCCAGTCATTAAAAATAAATTGTAATTGGTCAATAAAATTCTAATAATGGCAACAAATTAATTTAAGGTATTTTTATATATAATATGTAAATACACATGTGTGCATACATCTATCTATCTATCTATCTATCTATATATATATATATATATATATATATATATATATATATATATATATATATATATATATATACGAGGTGTGTTCAAAAAGTAAGGTGATTTTATGTTTTTATCAGAAGCCTTTTATTTATTCATCAATATTCATGTTGTCCCCTTTAAAGTAATCCCCCTAAGATACAATACACTTGTGCCAACGCATTTTCCAATCCTCGAAGCACTTCTGATATGCACTTTTTGGTATAGTCTTGAGCTCTTCCGACGATGCAGTTTTTATCTCCTTAATCGTTGCAAATCTCCATCCTTTCATGGGTTTCTATTTGATATTTCATTTGAAAACAAAATTGCAAAATAGTTATTTTCGATACATACGCGTAAAGAGAGGTATTCTAGTAGGCTTAAATTGGAGCACGAGTCTAAGGGACTGACGTATACACAACGGGATCGAGTGCGCTGTATACCCGCACATGTAAGAGATCTCGTTGTGTATGCGTCAGTCCTTTCAGCGAGTGCCCCAGTTTAAGCCTATTGGATACCTCACTTTACGCATACGTATCGAACATAATTTTTTATAACAACGGCTTCTAAAGTTTAATAGAGAGAAAAAAATTAATTATTTTTTAGCAATTTTAGAAAACAGTAGGGTTAATTTTATTTTATAATGTTATATGAAAGAAATTTTTTTTTATTAATTTGTAGATCATTTTTATTTTTTTAAATTAATTTTTTGGTCATTTCCATGTTAATTTGAATATGATTATCATTGACAAATGAATATCATTATTTTCTCGCATAGTTTTAGCTACTTTCACGCACAGTTGTACTTTCGCGCACAGTTACTGTCGTTTGTTTTAGGGCCAGATCTAGGGAGGGCACGTGCCCCGCCTGGATGATTTTAGGGGCGCCAAAAACGTAATTTGAGGGGCGCGAAAATGGTGAAATTTTTTTGGGCGGAGCAAAATTTAAAAAATTTTTGAAGTGAGGAGCAAAAAAAAAAAGGTCAACAAAATTTATGATAGGGTCAATGGTCCTGGAGCAAGTGATTAGCAAAAACAAAAAAAACGTGAATAGTAACAATTTATGATAGGGTTAAAGTGAATTTGTAAGTAAGTGATGACCAAAAAAAAAAAAAAAGGTCAATGGTGCCGATTTATGGTAGGGTCCAGGTGACTTTTTTTGTCATCATACAGGTAAAAATTTTCTTGCTGCGAGGGGCGCCAACAGGAAAATTTGCCCCCCCTCCTTATAACTCTAGGTCCGGCCCTGTTTGTTTTACAATGATATGAAAACTGCTCTTTACGCCCACTACACAACGCTCGAATATTGAACTTTAGAAGCGGGTGTTATAAAAAAGTAATAAATTCTTTGCCTAAAATGAAAATTAGAATGAATAATATTCAATACATTTTTCCCACGCAATTTGTATTATGTTAAATTTTCACCCTACAGGCTTCCCCAGTGCAGTCACATTCAGCCGCTTTTTTTCATCTTCAACTCGATTTTCGTATTTCTTTTTTTTTGTTATGGCTTTCTAAAAATTGTTTGTAAAAATTGAATTTTAAAAATGTTTTCTACCTTCATATAAATAAAGTCATCTTACTTGGTTTGAAAATGGGCTTTTAAGCTTGAAACAATTGTTACACATAAAAAATAAACGTGATTTTTTTGCTAAGTAAAATATTTGCTTTATTTTGTAAAAATATAGAATAGCATAAAGTAATTTATACATATCAATTTTTCTCTTTCCTGTCGGTTTGTAGCATTTTCTTCTTTTTACTTCCGGTATTTTTGTCAAGCACTAATGATAGTAACACGCTACTCATATTATCCATGATGCTATTGTGCAACAAAAAATAAGTTAATAGTTTTAGAGCGTAATATTTTCTGTTGGGTTTTCCGTTCCAGGAGTATTTTTTCTTTACTAACGTACCTTTATGCACGTTAAAAATTTCAAAATAATGGTCATTATTTAATTCAAGAAATTAAAGATATTTCAATTTGAAAATAAAATTTCAGAAATTGCGCAAAAATTGAAAACAAATTTTTATTCAGATATTTCGTTTTGAAAACAAACTTAAAATTCGATGCCCTTTTTAGGTACTTTGTAGTCAGTTTTGGAAAAAGATTTCCGTTTAGAATAATGGCTTTCTAAATAAAGTTTACAATTCTATATTAATCTCAAAATCAGTTTTTTCTCAGAAATTACTTTTTGAAAATAAACTCCACATTTATTCATAAAAATGCAATGTAAATTTTATAATTCAATTTTATAAATCGTCTTTTTTAATCTGTTTTTCAAATGTCAAAAACGCCATTCGCCATATTGGATTCCGACGTGACGTCACTCCGATAGTACACAATTTAGATTTTTGTCGTGCACTGTGTTATTTTAAATTTTACAAGTTATTATCACGTTTGCGGACTTTTATCCTTTATTTTATTAAAATCGCATCATGGAAGATGGTTCTGTGAAAGCAGAAAGTACAAATCTACTAATGATAAATTCGCTGATTGTGGCGAAATTTCTTACATCCAATTCTGATTTTTGTTCTACCGAGTGAAGAAATATTAAAATACCCCCGTCGCAGCACCTGCATAACATAGCAAATTTCAATTTATAAAAATCCGTTTTTCTGTGATTTTTCACCCTTCGAAGTGATTTTTTCTCTTCTTTCTAATGGTGTAAATAAATGTCGCAAAAATTTTTTAACTTGACACTATTTTGGCAAAAAACTAATTTTTGTCACTAAAAATTACCAAAAAAAAACATGTTCCAGGCATCCGACATGGTTGGCTAACGAACTTGTCCAACGATGTGGGACTAAATACAAATATAATGCATAAATTTTAGTGAATATTAATTTCTGTTTGTAGGGACCTCAAAGCAAATTTCTGCCATAGTCTCGGGCTCAAGTCGCATCATGAGAGTGGCTGTAATAGCTAAATTCCATTCTGGAAATTCGCTAAAACCACCCATAAAACAAATAAGTCTAGCAAGTACTTAACACATTAATATTTTTTGTATATATCAACATCTAAAAACATTTCAGTCCCTTTTCGATAATCTTGCCAGAACTTAAACACTTTTTTAAATTTTTTTTTATTGTTAAAATCGAAACGTTATTTTGAAGACGGTTAAAATTACTATATTTTACATCCAATTGTCAACACAATCACCCTCTAGTTAATTACCCCTAGACTTGATGCTAGAAAATTGAGAAAAAACAGGTCATATAGATCTTTCTAATTTAGATTTTATTTGTAATGATTGAGTTACGAAATTCAAAAGGATATTTTAAAAATGTGTGTATTCGCTATGATCTTTTGCCTGGAGGGAATCCAGCTCCTCAAGATCGGCTCCAGCGCTCAAGATGGACAGAACATATCAATTTATCAGGACGGCATTTGTACATAATTTTAATATTTTCTTTAAGAAATAGTATTTTGTTCTAAATACTTGTTTGATTTTTTCAAGGCGAGTATTTATTACGATTTCTATTTACCAGCTTCTACAAAATAAAAAAAAATCATTTGTAACACTACCATCAAACGTTATTTTATTTTGAAATTTTCAAAAAAAATATAAAAGTTACCTCTTATATGCTCTCTTTGGGTTAATTATTGAATAAATTAAAGTAAAAAAAAAGTTTTTTAAGAAAAAGCTTTTATTTAAAAATGGGCTAAAAAAAAATAAAATAAACTTTGAGTGAAGTTTGAAGCAATCTCCTTTTAAATACTGTTTAATTTCATCATCACTGTTTTATTTAAATAACTTACGCTTGTAAAATAAAAATATTTCACTTAAAAAAAAAAAAAAAAGTTATTTTAACACCTTGACGATTATTGATGTTAAGTGAAACCTTACTAACCCACATGGCCACATACTACGTTGTATGACGCCAACAATTCCATATAAAGTGTATTAGCTTTCAAAATAATGTGAAAGTTGGTCGTTTTGTCAGTAATAGGGATTGTAATAACGGTAAACCGGTTTACCGGTTTGCCGGTAAAATACCAAAAAATGCCTTAAAATTTTTACCGGTAAATCGCTGATATTTTACCGGTAATTCGACAAATTAAAAATAATATATTTGAAAATTTTTATAAGTTTTTATTTCATAGAATAATGATCAAGTTTATTGAACGTAAATGTACACAATCGAATTTAATTACCCCTTATCCATAATAAACTATTCTATGATAAAATGCATATATATATATATATATATATGCAATAAAGCGTCCTTTTTGTATTTACTTACATACTATTTAAATCAGTTGTACTTTTTCCAAAATAATTAACCATTACGTTAAATGATCACATTGTAAGAAGCGGTAAGTAAATTTTTATTACAGGTAGGTATATATAATTGATTCATATTTTATGATTATTTACCAAAATTTAAAATTATATTTTCAATAAACAATAACAATGGGCGGTATATTTCTATGAAGGAAGCTGTAGATATCTACAAAGTCGTAAAATCAAACAGATAAAATTTTTTTTATATAATTTTTATCTTATTTTGTATACTGTATATAATGACCTTAATAAAATAATTTTACGTTTTTATTTTTTTTATTTTTTCTTTTTTAAGAATTAATATTTATTCTTATATTTTCCGTGTTTTAAAAAATACCGGTAAATTACCGGTAAACCGATTTTGCTAAAAAAATTTATCGAATTACCGGTAAATGAAAAAGTCGGTAAATTTACAATCCCTAGTCAGTAAGTATAGGTTATGACCGTCGATGTGTTAAAAAGTTATTTAACGTACATAGACACACGAATTTCGATTTTAATCGGAAAAGGGGTTTTTCAATACCCTTTGTTTCCAAAATTTCCTAAAATTTTTTAAAGTTTTTTCATTTTGGTTTTTTATTTAACATTATTATCTTACTACATAGTTTTCTTAACTATGTTGTTAATCTTTGATTTTGATATTTTTGAAGCCTTTACAAATACATTTTTTGACAATTTTTGATTGCTCGAAAATGTTATGAAGTTTAACTGACGATTTGGGTCTGTTGTTTCTGAAGATGACCGTTTAAACGGTTGAAACTAGTAAAACTTGATTTTTAATTTTCCCTTTATTGTTTTTTGATTCGTCTGTGCGGTGATTTTTGATCTTTTGTAATTTGCGGGTTTGTCGTCATTGTTTTGAACTTTTTGTTCCTCATATATGTTATTTCCCCGCAGTTGGTTTGATTTGTAACTTGATTGGAAAACATGTTATTCGACTTTTGTTTCCGTTTATGATTTAAATTATGTTCATTCACCTGGATTAATGACCACAATGGAAATTTTGCTACAGTTTATCGGTCAGTATATTATGAAACATAGAAATACAAAAACGTATTGTTGAGGAGAATTATAAAACTGATTGCTTTATTATTTTGTATAGTAAATAAAACAATTTCATGGTAGTCGTAGATAAAGAGTTGTTTAGTTATTGGACGGTCAGTATTCTTGAAATCAACAGGAATGTCGTCTATATAGCGGAACCCGACAATTAAAGACAACAGCAATTGGTAAGAAATTTCAGCGAAAATTATTTCCGTTTACTTACGTCATAACTCTTATAAATATGGGCAACAAAATTATTACTTAAATGACCAAGATAAGACATTCCGTGAATTGATTCTTATACAAGCATATAAGTAACATTTTCGCACATATTTAGATATTTTTATTACAAAGTGTAGTAAATATACACTGAATTTCCTGTAGTTTATCCCGGAAAATTGTGAAAAAAATAACTCTTGACCGGTCTTTTCCTTAAAAAATTGAAGTTGTAGTACCTACATAATAGAAATGAGTATATAAAAATCACAGTAATGTACTAATTTGTTCTTTACCATTTCCTAATTAGATTCTGTAATAATAGAAATAAAAATTTAGCGAAAGCAATATACCTAAAATGTATCACACATATTCGCCCACAATTGGGCAAAACATTAACAGCTAACCCATTAACGGACCTTCGTCATTTGTAGACAGTCAACTTGGTAACGAAATACGTTGGACAAAAGAGCAGTTACTGGCACTAACCAACAATAAAATTCTAAGAGATTAAAATGTGTAATGTGTATTATAGTGTGTAGAGCCCGCCCTTTGATTTTTATATCGAAGGAAAGAAAATGTAAGAGAAACGCAAAAGATAATGCATGTAATGCCAGCGACAAAAATAAAATGTCATACAACGCCAGTTTGCTTCTTGTAGACGCAATTTCTACATTTTAATAAAATTTGAACCATATGGGAAAATCTTTTATTATAATATTAGCATTTACCAGCGGTTTCACCAACGTGGTATTTGAAATTACAGGAGATGTTTGAATGTCTTTAAATCCGTTGAATCAATTTCGTTTATATTTTCTACATCGTCGTTTTCATTAAATATGTTAACAATCAAATCAATTCATTAACTAATTTACGTACACTGAGAAAAAAATACAGTAATTTTTACTGAAATTTTTGGTAAAAAATTACTGAGCTCTCTGGTAATGCGGACATAAGTGACAGGCTAAGTAAAAACTACGATAATTTATAGTAAAAATTTTAAATTACACGACGGCTCAGTAAAAATTACCGTATTATTTATAAATAAGGTTTTTTTTTTATTTATTAATAAATAATTGAATTAAAATAGTTTAAAAGGATATTGATAGAAGGGTAAGCATTAAAATCAAATTATTAATATAGAAAAAATTTTTTGTGGTTTTTTATTATTTGTGGAAAAAAATATATAAATTCTTTATTTGAAATATTACATGATAAAAATTTTTAACAATAAGCACATTACAATAATTTGTATAAAAACATATTTCAATTAACATATCAGGTTACATACATATAAAAAAAACACAAGAATTAAAATAAAAACTAACCAAAAATTCATGAAACACAACAATTTTTTGTTTTAAATGGAAAGTCCAATACTTAAATAATAATGACGCACAACTGACGAACCGACCAACTTGTATGGGTTGTATGTCGTGTATTGTCCTAACAAGGTGCTCTCTGGACCTCAAGCAGGTTACGTGGTGGTTGCGCTTGCGTACTTGTTTTGTTTATTCTGTTCTATGCAATACTTGCTATGAAATACACAACAACTCAGTATAGATTATAATAATTTCAGTAAATTTTACACAAAATTAAGCAAATTTTCCCGGTGTCCACTTGAAATTTTACTACCCCATCGAATTTTACGCAGCTGTATAGGAAAAATTCTTAAGGTGTATAGGAAAAATTCTTAAGGTGTACAGGAAAAATTTTCAAATGAATCGTAAAAAATAATGTTTGAAACGCATTTTTTATATTTTTGCTTAATAATTTCCTACGGACTGGTCACTTAAGACTCGTTTACCGGAGGCAGCTCAGTAATTTTTACTGGAATTTTTTCTCTGTGTACCCATGCAAAAACATAAAGTTTATAAATTAAACTTTATTTAAGAGCCATTGTTAACAAGTTAAAACATGAGCAAATATATCAATTACCCGGTACCCTCACGCAGGTATTCATACGCACTAAACGTACTAGTGTCAAGGGAATGTTGGTAAAAATTCATCTTTGTCAAAAATGTCGTGTCTGAGTTCGCTTAACAGAGGGTCATCTCGCAAATCTTGGAACCTTGACTTAATGCGTGTCTAGTACACACTTGCCATTTTTTAGTTACGGTTTTCCGTTTCGTTTTTTTAATTAACCCTAGAATCATACGTTGGTCTACGAGTCAAGTTAATCATACATCGGCGTCGTTTCGACGAATGGACTTTTTACGGGGAGTTTTAGAGTTTATTTGCAAAAAACATTTTTTTTACATAACAATACTACAAAAGCGAACAAAATATTTAAAAAAATTGGATTTGGAAAAATTTATTAATGTAAATATTTATTAATTTTTTTAATCTTTTTATCAAAGCATATTTTCATTATAAAAATTAAAAAATATATAAATACGTCAACTGTAATAATTAATTTATGAACTATTATTATGAATCAGTGGACATGTGTGACTTTACAGAATGTGAAATTTCTCAGTCATAAATATTCCTATAGATATGTAATTATTTTATAGAATAAATTAATTATAACATCCATATCTTTAATAAGTTTTAGAAAAATTAGGAAAACTTTTATATGTGGAGTACAAAATTTTAAAAAAAATATAGGTTAATCATACATCGTCGTCCTTTTGACGCACACTATTTCAATATAAAAAAAACGACAATAGCTATAAACAAAATTTATATGTCTTATGTATTATAATAACAAATAAATTAGATAACAGAAGTTTCACAGCGAGCAGGTACCGACAAGTCACAGTATTGGAGCAGGTAGAGAAGTTCGTTCGTCGTTTTGATGAGTACGTATGATTCTAGGGTTAAAAAGGGACAGAACATAAAAATGATCAAATATCACATAGCGAAAAAATTTATAATTTTATGCAAACGTGAAATAAAGATAATTTAACTATCAATAATATAATATTCAATAAAAACGAATACCCGATACCTATACCTATTAACCATGTAATCAGGCATTGACATGCCACATACATATTATGTATATTAATATTAATAAAATATATTAAACTATTAGCTGGAAATAATTAACCAACAATGATGATTAGCGTCAAAGTTTGTTTAAAAAAAAGTTATTAATTAATGTTTGTAGGTACATTATACTATTACAACACATCAATAAATAAATCAAAATCATTAAAATTGAGTGTTTAATTAACATATCTCTAACAAACGTCCACCACTTCCGTAATTCCTTCCATTTTCATCCCCATACGACTGCCATTAATATTATTACGTATTACCTACTGTTACGTAATAATTGGTATACATAGTAAATGACAATATACATACAGGGTTTTGGAAATCAATCGATATTATACTATGACAAAAGTTGCCTTTTATTAAAACAGTGCATTACATAGGTATGTAGTTGAGAGTATGCAGTTGACTTTTGTACTATAAAGACGTGTACATTAGCCCAGTCTTAGAGAGGAGTCTTGGAGTCTTACAGTCTTAGAGAGGATACCAATTCGAAGTTTCGGACAGGACTAGGACAGGCCGACAAAGCATTTTCGTAACTTCTAACGATAAACTATTACAAGAAAAATAAAATTTTCTTTAGATCGATGGGTAAATGCTTTTACCTATATTGTCGCCTCCCGGTCTATTATAAAATAGTAGAGGTAGAATGCTGTAATTGGGTTGATATTCAAAGTTTCATTTAGAAGTGCAGAGGCAGGTCAGATTGTGCGCCTACAGACTTTCGAGTAACAGGTGTGTGATCCTGGGAAAGGACATTTGGTTGATTCATCTGGGCTTCAGGAGTCGCTTGTCATCACTCAAATGATAAGTGACACAGTGAAGCCTAAATATAAACTGGATCACAAATATCATGTGATTATTCTATCCAGGGAGGAGTAGGAAAGTAATGCTCTCTCAACAGCCGTCAAAGGACTGATCTGGTATATCGATGGATCTAAGATGGCGGAGAGATTCTATTATTGAGTATATACTACTAGCAGCGATGCTAGGTTCAAAGGCAATCATTACTTACTTCTACTACTTATATTAGTCATCCGGAGCCCATAATTTTGTTACTCGAGACGCTTGAGAAGAATCTCACTGGGTACAGGTGGGCTTGGGAACCAAGCCATAGCTTTGCTAAAACTAGGGAGGGAACAGTACTCAATCGCTTTGAGTTGAGCTCACTCCCAGGCCTCCAGATCTGGAATTTTACTGATGAGCCATTCTTGCGACGATTTATTCTCGCATACGACAATGGCAGCACCTTTGGCCAGGTAGCAATCCGCATGACTTGTGTGATGATGATTATATGGATCAAAATATTTCAAATTAATTATATGAAAAAGTGGTATTTTTACAAAGTAAAGTGTTTTATTAACTATTATTAGTAAATATGGAATACCATAAAGTAACGCCCTAAGTCAATCAAATTTGGTCAGTAAATTACATAAGAATATAAGTTATTTCATCATTAAGCTCTTTTTATATAATCGTATGTACCTAATATTCATCGCAATTTTCATATTACAAAAATGAACAAATATGTTTTCATGTGTAAATTAATGCTTCATTTTGATTAGAAGAACATACTATAAGGAAACTGCTAGATTTTGAGTGTGTTGTGTTATGTTTTTACGACGAAATTTTTTTTTTGCGGTCCCTAAAAGTTAATTACATCACATAAAGAAGAGATATACCTACTGTACTATATTTACGGTCTACATAAATCTCTGTGCAGAGATTGATCCTGTATTTCAACTGTAAACTATGTTGATTATGCTATTTGCCCTGTTTTCCATTTGAAACGGATTTCATGCATGACACTCTATAATTGTAAAATAATATGTGATGTATAGTAGGATACATATGTGGATGATAAAAGTTGTTAATTGTCTACAAAAATAATTGTACTTGAAAAATGTTGTAACAATTGTAGGGTTCTTTAGTGATAATATGTAGCTATTGCTTTTTAGTTGAATTTTTCCGTGAAAAAATTAGACTTATACAGCCTATACGATAAGAACGGTTAGAGGCGAGAATATGTGTAAGGCCCCCCTATGGAAGTTAAGAGCTGAAATTTGGTAAGTGGGGCTCATTCAGATGCACAACAGTACTATCAAAGTGGGGTCAAATTTTTGGCAAATTTTTGATCGGACCCAAATTTTAAGTGGGTGGTGGGGGCCGGCAAAACAATAATGATACAACAATAACGTATCCAAAATTCAGCTTCCTAGGATGATTTGGAGGGAGTAGAGGGGGAAAAAGTATTTTGGCTGGATCTAACACTCCCCCAGCCCCCCAGAATTAACGTAGAGGGTTGAAACTTGGTGTGTTGATAAAGTTCGTACGTAGGTTGTGCTTTTTGAGGGTTTTAATATTTTACCCCCACCCCCTCATTTTTAAGCTATAATTTCATGCTTTTTTGACGTTTTCGAAGTTTGTACCACTCGCACAGGTCAACCAAATAAACTTAGAGAGCTGAAATTTTGTATTCGGATTGAGTTAGTATCAAGGGGTTGCCTTTTGGGGGTCTCAGCTTTTAACCCTTACCCTCACCATTTTTATACCAAAAAGAACACGATTTTTCTTGTTTTTTAACAGTTTTGTTCGGGTCCCCATCAAATTTATTAGTTTCAATCTCCCCTAACAAACCTAGAGGGCTGAAATTTTGGAAATTTTGTGTACAGGTTAAGCTAATAGCCAGCCACTGCTTTTTGGAGGTTTTAACTTTTAACCCTTACGCCCCCGATTTTTACGCCAATATTTCCTCGATTTTTTTGCTTTTTTTCTAACACGTCTAGAGACTCTCAAAGGAAACCTAGAGGGCTGAAATTTTGTACGTGTATTGAGTTAGTATCCAGCTAGTGCCTCTTAGGGATTCCACATTATTTTCCCCCCACTTCTCCCATTTTTACATCGGAATTCAATGGTATTGTTAAATGTGTTTAAAATGCTTTATATTTATACTATAAACAAGTAGGCGAATAGTAAATTTAAAAATTAAAAAAAAAAAAATGAATTTACTTTTATAACAAATGCAATACATACATATTAAGTAATTTAAAAATGTTATTAAGGTAGTTACCTCGACATTCAACTTTTCGACAGAATAGTTTCAAATTTTAATAGTATAAAGAAGAATGCTATATCTGATTGTCCTTGTAATTTAGAAAAGACTGATCGTTTCTGAGTTAAGATAATTAGGGTTAAAGTTTGTATCTACTCATGTATTAGATCTCAAAATTCTGACTACGTACCCTTATTTTGTATTTAACAATATAATGACTCGACAGAATTCAATAAAAAACTAGGGAAAGGAAGATTAATAAGTTCTGAATGTAAAGAAAAAATTGAATTATTTGTTGATCGTTTTGAATTGAAGATATCATCAGAGAAATTATAGTATTTTTATAAGTACATCAATTTCAAGCAACTGAACCGAAGCAGTCTGACAACCCTGTATATTAAATAACTGGTTTATTCGTATTTACTTGTAAACAATATTGAAAATTCATAAATCGCGTTTTTTGACCTTTTACCGCTTACGTAGCGAAAACGGTGATAGATACATTAAAAAGTGTTAAGACCTTTTTTGTAGAGAATCGAATTCTCTACAAAAAAGTCCGCGAGAGCATATATCTATCTTGTACAGGTGAAAAAATACAGGGTTCCAAACGCATATGCATACCACTTAATATGTTTGTTGGATAAAATTACAAGGATGCCAGCGTATTTATAATAAAAAACTTTGATAGTATAAGTGTGTATATACAGGCTGTTTGAAAGTATGCATCTACATGTTGGTATGAAAACTAATACCTATGAACATCTATCCAATAATACAGACAATAATGGCATAAAGTAATTTTGGTTCGCAATTTTTTCTACTAGCATGTCACAAGGTAACCACCTTAAAGTTAATGTTTAAGGTAACTGCGGGTAATAAGGCCTAGCTAAGGGAGATCATAAATAAAATGGAAAATACTACAGATAATCAATTTTTTTTTTAGTATATTAACTCCAAAAGTGTCAATCAACAAAAAAATTTAAATTGGGAACTAAAATGTTGGATTAGAAAATATTTGACATTTTTGAAAACTCGGTTCCTAGTCCTTATTTTACTATGGTAAGATATTAAGGCCTATTATAAAAAATCAACAAGAAATGACAGAAAACAACAAAAACCAAAATTCTAAACAGTATTTGGTAAGGATCTTCATTATTGTCATCAAAATCCAGAGAATAAACCGTGCGCTAGAAGCTTCTTTAAATACGCTTAACTGATATTTGACCAGAATGAACATTTGCTTCAGATGTTGATACGACACGTAATGAATACGGCTTTGGTTAGTTGGCTTTTCATCCTTAATTGTCAAGGATCATTTCCATTGAAACTTCGGACAATTTTGAGGGTGCAAAACAGTTTCAGGTATTAGGAGAATTATAAAGCTTATGTAATTTTGATTGGTCTTTTTTGCCGCCGACATCCAAGTAAACATAAAAAAAAAATAATTCTTTTTGCAGATTTGAAATTATTTAATGAACTGAATTAACAAAAAGAAGAACTGAAGAACAACATCAGATGAACATAAAAATAATTAACAGCGTTGATATTATAATTACATAAGATAATTTTCGTTGAAATTTTATTATTTGAGTGACAAAATCTCATTTTATGATATATGGGTCGTTACTGGAGACAAGGCGCGGGTTGGCGACAAATGGCGCATGCTTTGCAACTTGTTGGTGTCTGAGGCTTGTATGCGTCAAACATTGAGACGACTGTATGAATATTTGAACGAATCATGAATTTAAGGCCTTATTACCCGACAGGCCTTATTACTCGCAGTTACCTTATTTATAAAGTAGGAATTTTGGATTTTTATTTATAAAATAGGAATCTTGGATTTCTTTGGAAAGAAATAATATCTTCATAATAACATCTCCAGTTTACAATTTAGGGTCCTTTTTTAATATTTAAAAATAAAACACATAGGCAATTGGCGGATAAGCATGGGTAAGAATGCCCTCGTACGAATTGTGTTGACTTTTTTCCTGCTAACTGCTATCGCCACCAAATTGAAATTTACTGAGATTCAGCCCCTAAAAATTTAAAACCTTTTTTTAAAGTCCCGATCAGCCGGACATTCATCATCACTTTTGAAACCACCAAAATGACAAATCGCTTGTAGACTTTCAATCACATTTCGCTTGTACACATTCAGAACCGAAGATAAAGGGAAAAATTAGACTTTCGTGATGGGGACCCGCTGCTCACGGCGTTCTTTAGATATTAAAATAATTTGAAAATTCTAGTATAATAATATAAAATGGTTTGAAATGAAAACTGATTACGTACACAAGGTGAAATTACTATCCATAGTATGTAAACAAAGAGTCGATGATTGGTATTTACCTATCTAGGTATTATTTATGGTATTACCTATATAGGTAGGAAAAAGTAGTTGTAACTATTTCATTAAAAATATGAAAAATCAAAAGAAAAAAAAACGCCGAAATTAGGGTAAACTTAATCGTTCGTTCGATTCTTCGATTCTACAGTTCAGAAGTGTTTAATTTCAGTTACAGTTTCATTCGATTTTAGTTTTTATATGTATTTTTTTTTTTTGATTATTCTAACTACGTATGATTAGAGTTGGCAGACGTCCGGATAAAACCGGACACAGTCAGACTTTTTGGTTGCGTGTCCGGCCAAATTAGACGGTGTCCGGCCTGTCCGGTTTTTATTAGGCTTTTTAAATTTAACCATTTTTTTTCTTTTTTACATTGTCCGCCCGTGATTTGATTCATGAATCCTTTTTTAAATTTTTTTTTGTAATTCAAATTGCTTTTCAGAATTCCTTACTATTTGTCAATATTATTTTTCCCATTCCGTGTCATAATGCAAATGTTGAAAGAGTTTTTTCTTTAGTAGGTCAACATTGGTCAAAAGAACCCAACAAATTAAATGTCGATACTGTAGCCAAAATGTTGGTTGTACAATTTAATTTTTAAAATTTCACTTCTAAAGGGTTTTACAACTCAATTTTAAAAGAAAATAAGCTTTTAAAGCAGATGTCTGCCAGTGAGAAATATTAATTATTTTATGTTACAATTAATTTAAAGTTAATTTAGTTCATTAGTGTTTTGTTTAATTTTGTTTTTCATTGCAAATTGCGATAGTATTTACTGCTAACTATTATTGTCATGCAATTATTGAAATTTATATTGCAATGAATATTGAATGATTAATAATAAAGAAAACTTAATCAATTTTATTGTTGTTTCATTAGAATTTAAGAAAATTTTATGGTAATTGATAAAAAAGCCTTGTTTTACTTTTAAAAAAATAGTCGTATTATATTAAGATTAAAATACCCCTGTCGCAGCATCTGCATAGCATAGCGAATTTCCAAAGATTTAAAGTCGGTTGGGTGGTTTACTTTTGACGCCTTTGAGACGCTAGGACCTTAGAGCACATACCCGTTATCCATCTAAAATAGCTTAGCTATAAAAGCGAAAAACTTTCAAAATCAGTTGAATAATTTATTTTTGGCGTTTTTGGAACTTTTGGACTCTCATATAACATAGCGTAAAATAGTTTAGTTCTCTAACAGTGAAATATTTATGTATATTTAAGTCTAAACCAAATTTGCAACGATAACTAAAAATTGCATTAATTGTTCCAAATTATCCTAAAACAGTAAATACGTTCTTTATTACTATGTTTCCCTTATTATCTGAAATGTTATTTTAGCAACTATTACGCTGCCGGAAAAACCTGCAACTTTTTTTGTAATCTACGGATCGATATCTACTAACCTCATTAAAATCAAAATTTTAGCTATATTAAAAGTCTAGAATATCGGAATTGAGGTTGGGAGGTTAGAGTACGATTAACTGTCGACAATTTTGAGTTACATTATTAAAACAACTGGCTCAAAACTTATAAAAAAAATAATTTTTAAAATCCTTAAAGGTGGTTCTTTCAAATTATATTTAACACGGTATACTACTTAAATTTTTTAGGGTCCCGCCCTCATTTTAATCCAAACTAATTTTTCCCTGATTGTATTCTACTTGAATTTTAAATACAAATATTTTAAACTAACTGTACCTGCGAGGTCGTCCGCGCATAAAATAAACGAGAAGTATATAAGTATAATAATTATAAAGCATTTGCATACAACAATATTATAGTTTTGCGTAATGCATGCACATTCTCAAAATGGTTTTTATATTTTCCCGAGGGAAGGAGACATTTTACCGGATTAAAAGTATCTTATATATTGGCGCAGGTAATAAGTTATCACTACACCAAGTTTCATGAAAATACGTTCAACAGTTTTTGCGTAATGTGTGCATATGCTCAAAATGGTTTTTCTCTTTTCCCGTGAAAATGATACACTTTCCCGGAGTAAAAAATATCCTAGATATTGTCCCAAATAATATGTTATCATCACACCAAAATTCATTAAAATCTATTCAATAGTTTTTGCATAATGTGTAAAAAGTATCTTAGCTGTTGAGCCAGGTAATAAATTTTCATCACACCAAATTTCATTAAAATCCGTCCACTAGTTTTTTCGTGAAGCGTGAACAGATAGACAGACAGACAGACAAACAAAAATTTTAATAATCCCTGTTTTGATATCTATATTGATAACTATTTACAGCATCAATAAAATTTTCAAAAAATATTCCATGTACAGAAACGGTCTCGTTACAGTTTTATTATATGTATAGATTAGTTTTCTAAAGTGATGTTTAAAAGTAAATTATCAAAAAATAATAATTAAATAAATGAATTTTTTTGGTAAGTAAAAAAAAGAAAACATTATATTTTTTATTCAAACATTAGTTAATAATAAAAACAAAAGTTAAAAAGATTTTAATTTTATAATAACAATTATTATTTCAGTAAATTAACATTTAAATAAATTATTGAATAACACTTGAGTTTACCGCTTTAACAATCGCGTTAAAACAATCATCTACTGTGCCATTTAGCATGATGTAGATGTACCTCTCTTTACTCTGTTGATAAAATAGTTCAAATTTGAACTTTTTTAAATGGAATCTTTTTTTGTTAACAAAATGTATAATATTTTTCTTAAATTTTAGTGTAGAAATAATTTTTATTTTAAATATTTTATGGAGCTGGTATCAAATTATAAATTAGAATTGGAAATATGTATTGTTTATCGAAAGGATATCAACTGTCTATCGAAACTGTTTATCGAAAAGTTATCAATTAACTGACGTTTATTTAAATAAATAGTGCTTTTATTGTAAATGTTTTTTATTTTTTATTTTTTAGGTTTTTTAACGTAACGTTACATGGAGATGGACATTAGAATATGTTAGTTAAACTATAAACGGATTGCTTGTATGATTTATTGAATGAAGACATCTCTCATTCAATGTTTTGTGCAACATAAATGGAAAAATGAACATTTAGTTGTCGTGTGAGGAGTCAAAATATTAATTAACAGTCATTATTGATAATTAAATTCCATATAAAATAATACATGATGATATTATAGTCGTATAGTTGTATTTTTAAAAAAAAATTAAATATTATTTTTGGTTACAATATACATAGTTGTAATTTCTGTTTATACATAGGTACTGTTTCAGAAATTTTATTTTTTATTGTGTTTTCATCCACTTCATAAAATTCTACGTTAATTTCAAAATCAGTTTCAGTTCAAGTCTAACGAATTTTATGGATCGTTTTGTTCATTAAACACTTTTTGTATGATTACAACAAAAATATTAAATTATGAATTTAATGACATTCAAAGGATACTTCATACATATAGTGCAAAAAATAGACAAATTTACAGTTGTTATTTTAAAATAAAATGCAGTTTATATTGTTAGAAATTATAACAATTATATTTATTTTAATCTATTATTGGCAAAAACTGACATTTTTTATTAAAAAAATTATTTGAAATAATGTCAAACTATAAAAAAAGTAATGTGAGGCGTTCCAAATTAAAAGTGGTTTATTTTACTTTTGCTCGAAAATGAGTTAACGATGGAAATGGATTCTTCAACTTGCATTTCTTGGCATGTTAGTCAAAAAGGGGTTTTACTTCAAATTATAGCAAAACTGACTAGTAAGTTGTGATAAAACTTGTCTTTTCCATTTTTTTTTTTTAAAATAACTCATTTTGTATGAATTAGGCGAGTTTCATTTTAGAACACTTCATATTATTTGAATTTAAAACAGAAACAAAATGACGATTTTGATTTTGACAATAGTTTAGTTTGTGTATAGATATATAAAGACCTGTTTATCTTATAAAAGATTTATTCCATTAAAGAATAATTACAGTCTAATTGATCAAATTTTATAATATAATGATTCTCTTTTTGTCAATATTAGACATTATTTCTATTTTATAATCAATCTGATTAAAGATTTTTAAACGTATTTCGGGCAACATAAACAGTGCCTCTACGTATGCATATAATTTAACTAAAGAATATTGCGTATGTTAAACAAGGACAAAAAATCTTTAACCCAAAATTTAGAAAATTATTTTTTTTTTTCTGGAGAACCGGTTGACAAAAAAGTTTTTTATCCAATTTCTTCAATGGTATAAAAAAAATCTTTAAATTCGAATGTTTTTAGCACTTTAGAGATTTTTTGACGCATCCGACGTGTCTGGATAACGAACTTAGGCGAGCGAATCCGTATTCTAGCTTGCATACCAAATTTCATAAGCATTAAACGTTCCGTTCGAGAGTTATCGTTTACACACATAAATATATATATATATATATATATATATATATATATATATATATATATATATATAAATTTTAGGGAAGTAGATTTTCGGGTTATAGAGGCTCCAAAACAAATTTCTGCCATAGTCCAGGACTTAGGTCTTGCCATAAAAGCGGCTGTAATAGCTGAATTTCCATTCTGGAAATTCGCTAAAATTAAGGGTGTCCGGCTTTTTTACCAAAATGTCCGGCTTTTCGTTTTTAAGATCTGGCAACCCTACGTATGATCCTAAAAAAATTAAGATTTCAAGAAGTATTAAGATCCTAAAAAAATTAAGATTTCATAAAAGAAATAAAATGATAAGACCACTATAGAAGATGTTAAAAATGATCTATTGATATTTTTTCTGAGGGTTTCCACTATTAATAACTTTACAGCGTTTCCACTATTTGTATGTTCTAATCACAGACCAATAAACATATTATAATTATATTATATTATACGGACTAATTACATATGTCAATATATAATTGAAACAGCCAAATACGACCAATATACGACCTAAGACTATTCTGTAATTTAGTGATCAATGCAATAATCGATGGTATCCGTAGTAAAGTTTTTAAACAATCATTGTCAAAATATAATACTGATAATAACATTTTACTTTTTTGAGAAGAAACTGCAAAATTTTGGAAGAAAGGAAGTGGTATTCGCTTTATTGTCAAAATACGTACATATACAAATTATGTCCTGCAATAATTATAGTCGCAATTGCTCAAAAATGGGCAATATATTCTATTCCTTAAATCTCACCCGCGTCACCGTGTTACTTGCTTCAAGAAAAATACCAACAAACTGGCTTTACGCTTTGTTTAATAGTTTAACATACGAGTAATAGTGTTCATTGGTCTGTGATTCTAATAAATCTAGCATTCCCACTGTTGTAATTCTATGTAAAAATAATTTAATTTAGAACTTTGAGGCATTATATTGGTTGTTACTCTAAATAGATACAAAACTTTTAATTCTTCGATTCGAAAATTTTGATGCACTTTAAATTTTTTTTTTTTTTTTGGAGTCTACGAAGTGTACTTTGAGCACCAACTGTAATTGAACTGTCATTTGCGAAAAAATTATCAAAAATAGAGTTTTTTCAAATTAACAGTAGTTTCCCAGCCTTTCCAGTATTGGTATCGAATTGTAGTATTTTTTTTAACCATATGCATAGCGAATTCTCCCTTTTATTGGACATTGTAAGACTGCCCTTAGTTGATGAGGAAATTCCAATATAGGAAAATCTACTTAGGTTGAAGGTTTTCCACGCCCTCGCGATGTTAAGCCTTTACTTTTTGTCCCAAAGGGCTTGCAGGTCCTTTGAGTTGATGAAACAACCACTTGACTCGATTTTTATGGTGAATCGTAAACAAAAAACTCACATATTTTTAAAATAATTATAATTTGTTTATTAATTAATTGAATAAAGTAACAAGAATAATAATAATGTATTACGTTGCAACAATGGGTAATTCCGTGGTCACTTACATTACAATTGATTTAAAATTGAGATTAAAATCTTTGGATATTTTTGTATTTAATGAGTAAATTCACTAAAATTTACTCAAATTAAATCGAATACGATTTGAACTTTTAAACAAACGAACAAAAATTGCATAAAAATTTTTTTTATACAAGATAAAGTAGGTGGTCACTTAAGCGTAGTACAAACCAAGTAACAAAATTGTTGGCAACATGTTGCCAACATGTATCCCATCAACAAGCAAAATGTTGACGGATACACGTCAACATTGAGCGGCATCACAACAAAGAAATTTGTTGAATGTTGCTTGTATCCGTGTATCCCATTTCAAATGGAAAACATCGGTCAGTTTGGACGGTGTTGCCAACAAACTGCCGCGATTACATTCAATTTATTATTTATACATACATATGTACAGTACTATTACGTATTGTAAACATAATTATATACATATTTTGTAAATTCCTAGTTAATCACATTGTTATTTTTTTTTTAAATTTTTTTTTTTAGTTTTGTAGTACTATATGCCCCAAAACCACTTAAACTGGTAACGAAAATTTGGAGACGCTTCTAGTTTTTGAAAAAAATCATTTAATATAAAATAATAAAATTTTAGCATTAATATAACATAAATATAGAATTCCAGTGGCGGTTTCTTTTAATTTAATATATTTCATTGTTCCAGGATATTTAATTTATTTTGTATTAATAATATTAATATATCGTTATACAAAAAACATTTATGTTCAATAAAAAAGATTTTAACCAATTGTAGAAAAAAGATTTCAATTTTTAATGTACTAGGAATTAAATTGTCAATTTAACGTAAGGAAAAGAAAAAAATCGAAACGTAAAATCGAAATTCAAAAATAAATCAGCCATTAAGTTATCGCCATAGCTTGTCCCATTTTTTACGAATTGTCTTTGCCACCATCTTCTTTTTCGTTTTTGGGCATGGGCAGCTATTATAATGAACGCAGCACTTGCACCAGCAGCAACAATTGTTTGTTCCATTTTCACTGTGAAACTGCCTTTAGTTTGACTGCACTACTAGTTTTGGTTTAGACACGCAACATTGTTGACAACATGTATCCAGATACATGTTGCTGTATCCAACAAATATGTTGCCAACATCGTCAACATGTTGCCAACATTTTGTTACCCGGTTTGTACATACCTTTACATTACTCAAAAAAGAAAACAATTTTTCATCTTTTATACAATGAAAATTATCTGCTCCGTTTTGATAACAGACAGCTTCATTTAAATAAATTTAAAGAAATAATGTTCCAATAAATTATTTTAATAAGAAATTTCATGAAATATTATATATATTTTTGATAAAAGTGTAACTTTTAGTCGGTCACTTACATTACACCCTTTTTGGTCACTTACATTACAGTCACTTTAAAACAAGTTTTATTAAAAGGTAAGTAGTTTATTAGTTTGATTTTTTGGAAAATATGATAGACAACAAAAATAAAAGTTTATTTTTAGTAATTAAAAAAACTTCTGTCTGTTTTGATAACCTCCATTACTGGAATTCGTAGCTTGACAAAAAATCAAAATAATACTCAAAATGAGTATAATGATTATTTCAGCAGAAAGAGAAAAGTAAATTTAGCTGTATTTTAATATTCACTAGAAAAAAATCACAAGTTACGGTATTTTTTTATTAAGTAAAACATTTTTAAGCTAAATTTTCAGAATAAAAACAATTACAGATAAAAAAATAAAATAAAAAAAACGTTGTAATCAGTTATTTAGTCTTTTGAGTATCAAGTAGGCATGATATGGATTAATTATTTTCATATTTTAATTTTTAATAAAATTCCATCATTTCATGGAATTGCCTAATAAAAATTTTACAAAGTATTTATATAAATCCGCTTATGAGGTAACGCGTACTCTTAATATTGTTGTTGTTGTCGAATATAATATCAGAATCAGAATGATACAAAAATTTATCATGTTCGTTACAAAAATTTCTTATTTTTATACTCGAATGTTCCAGAGAGTTCCATTACAGTGCAGAAATATATTTTATTATATATAAGAGTGAGATACAATATTAACTTAAGTAAATATTCTTTATCTTGGAAACCACCCCTAACTCGTTCTCCTCTGTCCAATTACATTTGTCGCCCTAGTGACACTACGTCATTATGTTCTTATTCACTTTAACTAAGAGAGATACTACGAGTTAACTTATTGGTGTTTTTATGCAACTACCACAACATATGTGTTTTAACTATTGTCAACCTTATTTCAATATTTGATTCTGCCAGTTTCATCAGTTGATTTCCCAATTTTTCACTTATTTGGAAACTTTCAATGGGATTTTATTTCAAATTACCCAGCGCCTGTTCCATGCGTCGTTACAACATGTATGACAAGAAATTGAAATACAACAAACAGATGGATTTTTATCGACATTCCAAATTCAGAACAACATTTCGCGCGTACTCTGTCTCAACCTCGTATCTGAAAACTCCCAATTTTTGGACACAAAAAAAAACATATTTTAAATCCGTGTTTTCATCACTATGAGCTTAAGATTTATGCTAATTACACCCTTTGATGTTGGCTACCCATATATATAAATATATATAGATAAGTATATATGTAAATACAGTATTTAATATGTTTTTTGTGTGTCCTAAAACATGTAGCTTTTGATATACGAGGTAGAGCCAACGCGCGATTTGTCATTTTTCAAATATATTTTGGTGAACGTGTAAGCTATAAAATTTAGATTACTACCGATTTATGTAACTTTTATTGTTATAAAAAAGAAAAATTACTTCTTTTTTTTAAAAAAAAAAAACTAAAAATGGTAAAACATTTTTTCAAAACCAAAAATAGAAAGATATGAAAAAAAATTTTGTAGGAATATTTTTAACGTTTATGGCAATATAAAGTTATTTGACGTGTTGGTGCATGCACCAGAACTTTAAAGCTCACTTATACACACGCAATTTATATATGTATATTCAGTGCTAAAAGGAGAGATCTCACCACTGCTAGGGTTGGCAGCTTTTATTAATATAAACATCATATGTATATATACTACACATATACGTATGGTAGCTCCGTCTGATTTTTGCTCCAAACGTTTCAAACACACTGACACACATATTCTAACAACTATATGTGAGTGACAATGAATATATTCGTGCATGATACGATATGAAACGATCCTGTACGATCGCAACGATATACGACATATTATATACTCGGCAAAAGAGCTATACTAGCTCGTGCTGCTGCCGTTGCGGTAAGAAGTATAAGTTAATGACGCCTGTTAGACGCGCCATCTCGCGCGCCACAGAAGCAACGACGGGTTACGATAACACACACATAGCTCCGCTTCGCTCGGTTTGTTATAACTGTTTATAAAAGGATTTGATTCAGTTGCGTCACGATTGTTGCTCCGATAGTGGATCGGTTAGTCGTGTTTGCTCTCCAAACCTTAATCAGATATCAGGGGAAATTTAAATAAGTATTGTAAATTATGTTGAAGTGCTCGTTGCGGTACTAAACTAATATTTTAAATTTTCGCAACGAATAGAAGGAAAAGTTTTTGACTTTGATACTGTTTGTTTTTCCTGTATCACTCGCGCGTAGTGTTATATTACATAAACATTTATATTTTAACTTCTTATGCGTGAATGTTAAATAAAAACTTTAAAAAAGTTTTTAAATAATAAAAAGTGAACGTATAGGTCGGGTTGATAAATTGTAGATAAATAAACATCTAAAATATCATAACATACTGTTTACTTGAAAGTTATGCCGATGTTTTCTGTGTTATTATGGTTTATACGTGGTGTATAAAGCCAATTTTTTTGTAGTGTATTTAAATACTACCCAACAACAGCCCTGTTTATTCACAGATCTGTAAAGTGAATTAAAAGTATTATAATTGTTCAAGCGTTTCCTCTGACTCTAAAATTAGAGTTGATTAGAATCTTGGAAATTCTGGAATTTTCAGGTACTAATTTTAAAATTGTAGTTTAAGCAAGGAAATTATAAAGGCTTATCTACTCACTGTCACAATTCCTAAAAATCACCAATGATTACTGTAATGATGACAGTCACCAAAACGGAAAGGATTTTTGCTAGAAAGATTTTAAATGTAAAATTAAGTAACCTAATGGAAAAAATATTAAATGAATTAAAGTTCCTATGACGATAAATATAAATTTTGTTTACTTAAAGTTCTGAATTTTTTAAAATTTTTATAATATTTCATATTATTTAAATCTGGGAGTTTGAATTTCCATTCTTTTTTTTTTATGATATCTTTTTTTACAATTGCATAATTTTAGAAAAAGATGTTATCAATTACGGCTTTAATTAAGATCTAATTAAACTATATTCTCTTATAGTGTTATTTCTTTCAATTTTTTTATTTTTATTTATTTATTTATTTATTGTTATTTAATTTAACACGGCATAAAAATTAATATTTTCTATCCCAGGACAAATTTCCCTGTCTAACAAATAATGAAAAAGATCATAACTAAAAAATATTGAAAAAGATCACAAATAAAAACGTTTAAAAAGAATAAAATTTGAAAACAATTGAAAAGATTAAAATTCCATAAACTTAAATTATGTAACTAAGTGTTATTTTAAATACTTCAAATTAAATACAAAATTCTTAAGTCAATTTTTTGTTACTCTTTCATATGCTAACGAACATTTTTAACTTATTCCGAGCTATTCAGTGCTGGATTTACACTAACGGCACTAGGAGCTAGTGCCCAGGCCGGCAAATGTTTTAACGTGAGAACATAGAAGCGGTAGAAAGCTCTTTTTTCGGCTCGTTACTTAGCTTTTTAGGGAAATGTTTTTAAAAATTGGATCAAGGGGCCTGAAAAAAAGTTAAAAAATTTTTTGTGGTCATTTATTTTTTTAGGGAAAAAGTTTTTTAAAAAAAGAATTATTTCTCAGAGGCCCGACATTTATCTCGGCCCTGGCTTGAGGTAATGAGGTAACATTTTATACGGATAGGGTAGCACTTGTCACGGAGCCTCAGGGCGCCACTTATGGTAAATCTGGTCCTAGAGCTATAACAATCCAAAACTTTAAAAAATTTAAAGAATACAATACTGAAATTAATATTTTTCTTATGTATAAAATATTGAGAATATAATTATGCAATTTTTTTTTTTTTTACAGTATCATAAACTTTTGAGATAAAACGTACCATATTATAGTTATTATTATTTTTTTTTTATTGGCATGTTATAGAAATCAACTACTAATTAAAAACTACTACAAATCCAAATAAATTATAGTTATGCCCGTCAAAAAATGTCACAAATATTGTTGAAATATTTCATAAAAAAGCGGTAATTGTATACTAGGAACAATTTAAATTATGTTAAACACAAATAATTACAGAAAAAACTAACGATTGAAAAATTTATTATTTTACTAAAAATTTCAGTCAGTTTGTAAAAAATACATAGATAGGTAGGTATTTTGACATATCAGTAGGTATTTTGATATATTTTTACTTAAAACATTATACTGAGCTGTTTTGTCGACTGAATGACGCGTAGATACTTATAATAATTTTTCCTTAAGAACTGATAAGTAATTATTATTAACTCTTACTGGAAAAAATTACTGTTTATGATTATTTTATTTATTACAATATTATTTTGAGCATTTAAGTTGGTTAATATTCTGATTAACTCCAATTCTGATTAACAGTTATTCTATTCAGCGGTCTTCATTATTAAAATTTTTTATTTTTTTTATTTTGCAACGTATTTATACACATACAACGTATTTAGTTTTTTTATTTTGCAACTTATTCGAAATATTATTATTTTGAATATACCTATGTAGAGTTTTTTTTTTCTTAAATTTTTTTAAATAATATTTTTTTAACGATACTCTTAAAGGAGATATTTTTATATAATCGAATAAATTTTCCGAAAATTAAAAAAAAACAAACGGTTGTTTACTGAATTTTAACAGAATATTGGACAATTATTAAATAAATAAGTTTGAACTGTATTTGGATATATGTATTGCAAAAACTGTTTTATTATTAAATATAAAAAATAATAATAATAATAAATTGTTATAGGTACGCTGATATTGCTTCTTATAATATTGCGAGGAAATTTCAGTTTTATTAAGTATAATTTCGCTAGACACTTAGAGAAATTAGGAAGTATAATTGTTTTTTTTTTTCTTTTTTTTTTTGAAAATATTATTCAGTCAGTGTTACAACCATGATGACACTTATTGTAAGAAATATTGTCAATTAAAAATACGTTTTTCTTAAATTTAACTAGTTTTATTATAATAGCTATTAGAAAAAATTTTTTGTAACGATTTCATTAAAAATATGGAAAATTAAAAGAAAAAAAAATGACGGAATTAGCGTAGAGTTAACCGTCCGTTCGTTTCTACAGTTCAGAAGTGTTTAGTTTGTTTTAGTCTCATTCGGTTTTATTGTTGTTACAGCTGAACTCTTTTTTGTGCGGTGGAGAGGTACCGCATAAAAAAAATCGCACAAAAAAAATATATTCAAAAATATCATAAATAGCTATAAAAAGTATAGTTCGATCCAGATTGTACAAAAAACTTTTTTTGTGCGGTTGGTCGAGACAGCATAAAAAAAGTTCCATCGAAAAAACATCACTCAAAAAAATTTAGAAAATTCCTTAGAAGTAGCTTCTATAAACAAGATAAAGCATAAATTTACGTAGAAACGTTAGTATCAAATACGTAGAAACATCTTATTTCAACTTTATAATACATATTATGAAAATTTTGAAAAATACATCTATAATAAAATTAAATGATGCAATAACTTATGTATTGATTAAATGCTTAAAAGCCGTTAAAAAGTATTTTTATCAAAGAAAGTTATTATAGTAATTGTTTAAGTTTCGTCAATTAACAATACATTTTTCTTAAATTTAGCTAGTTTTATTACAATTTGACAATTTTAACGATGCTGCTGCAACAGATATAAAACTTAATTAATAATTTAATTTTTGATCTAAGTAGATAACTTTAAACAATGTGATTCTTATCTGCAACAGACTTTTTTATATTTAAATATTTGAATTATAAAATTATGAACGTATCTACATATACCTAGTAAATAAACTCAGTTATTAAAATTTTCTCTATGAAAACTATAAACTTTTGTCTGCCACATAATAATTATAGCCAATTTTAAAATTTTGTGACTTACCCCGTTGTGATGATCAAAAGATTTTATTAATTACAATCCATAAAAATGTTCATTGTTAAAAATCATAAGACTTACGATTTTTATGGAAGTATAAAAAAAATAACTTAGGCGGTCTTTTTAGAGTAATGTATTTTTCATAGAACATATAAGAATTAAACATAAAAGGATAGCATGAGAGAGAGGAAAAATTTGTAAAAGAAATAAAAAAAGTTTTTGACGTCGTATAGTAATTGGTGGCAATAGATGGGTAGTTACGGGAGGGCAGAGAATCACCTCGGGTTTATATGAGTGAAAGTATTTTCTTTTTATGATACAAAAAAAAATGTTACGCCTTTTTGTTCAGCACGAAAATTTTTTCGTTTTACATTTTTATTCGTTTTATATTTTTAATATTTTTGTAATGTTAAAAGTAGGTTGCAAATTTTGAAGATATAATTAAAAGATATTAAAAAAGAAAATTATTCGTAAAATGAGTTACGGGAATAATATTTTCATTTATATTAATATACAAAAAGGAAATGATTGTAACTGATACTTAATGTGTTTTCATGGGATTAGGTACTTTATAAATGTAATTGTATACATATATGCGTAATATGAGAAATATAATATGCCTAAATAGACAAATACTTAAGGGCTTATACCTATATTATAATTTAAATTTTAGATAAATTAAATTGAAAACTGACAGCTTGGTTTAAGAAATTATGCTATCCTAAAAATTAATATAAGGCTTAATATCACTTGTCTTCAAGGTGATGTTCAACAAGAAGATATTAGTCTTTATATTAATTCTTAACATGATCTTAAATTTCTTAAGTCAGTCTGTCAGCTTATATATATATATATATATATATATATATATATATATATATATATATATATATATATATATATATATATATATATATATATATATATATATATATATATATATATATATATATATATATATATATATTAGCGGAAAAAACTAAAGCATTAAAAAAAAAATTAAAAATTTTTAGCGATTATTCGAATGGGGCTGTATCTTCGTAAAAAATGGTCGTTTCGGAGCCGTAAGCAAAGCAACTTAAAGCTGGAAGTTTCTAGTTTTGAAATCTTGCGACAAAAAAATTTCAAAGCAACGTGTTTCGCTCAATCCTAATAAATACACTGAAAAAAATTTTTTGAAATTTTTTCGGTTCCCTTTTTTGGCCCACGGACTTGGGAAAAAACTTTCCGACTTAACCACCATGTGGACCGGATAACTTGTTCATTCAGCTTTAATTTGCTTTTTTTAGACCTTTATACGACCACTTCTCGCTGAGATATCGGACTTTGAATGGAAAAGGATCATTTCGTCTTTGACCATCGATAGCTCAGCAACCAATGATCACACAGAACATTGAAGGTGTGATTTAAAAACTCGAATAAATTCTCTACAAGGATTAGCATTGTTTTTTCAGAAAAAAATTTTTTTGCATACTCTACATGAATTTGAAAAATCAAGAAAAAAAGAGCTTTTGGTGGCTTTTCGGAAAATCAAGAGCTGAATTAAAAATTTCGAGAAAACCATTAATATTAAGTGTTCCCTTTACAGTTACCAATAAAAACCCCACCGAGTTTCAATTTTAACCATCCAGTCGTGTTTTTGTTTCATTCGATTACATTTCTGAAAAAATTAAAGAATCATTTTTTTGGTCTTAAACTTTTATAATCTTCAACAAAATGAAACATAAATTTTTCTCAGCTTCTTTCACATTTTTTATCAATAACAGTATTTAAATTTATAAAAAAAAGATAATTTCTTAGAAAATTTTCAAAAATAATTTTTTTTCTAAAATTTTTTAAGAAAATTTTTTTAAAATTTTTTTGAAAAATTTTGAAAAGAATATTTTTTTTTTGAAAATTTTTAAAGAAATTTTATTTTTTTTATAAATTTAAATACTCTTATTGCTAAAAATGTGAAAAAAGCTGAGAAAATTTTATTTTTTATTTTGTTGAAGATTATAAGTTTAAGACCAAAAAAAATGAGCCTTTAATTTTTCAAAAATTTAATCGAATGAAACAAAAAAAACGGCTGGATGGATTAAATTGAAACGCGGTGGGGTTTTTGTGGGTATATTGAACTGTAAAAGGCACACTTAACAAAAATGGTTTTCTCGAAATTTTTAATTCAGCGCTTGATTTTCCAAAAAGCTACCAAAAGATTTTTTTCTTAATTTTTCTAATTCATGTCGAGTATGAAAAAAAAAATTTCTGAAAAAACAATGGCTAATCCTTGTAGAGAATTTATTCGTGTTTTTAAAACACACTTTCAATATTCTGTGTGAGTTGCTGAGATATCGATGGTCAAAGAGGAAATGATCCTTTTCCATTCAAAGTCCGACATCTCAGCGAGAAGTGGTCGTATAAAGGTCTAAAAAAAAGAAAATTAAAGCTGAATGAACAAGTTATCCGGTCCATATGGTGGTTAAGTCGGAAAAATTTTTCCCAAGTCCGTGGACCAAGAAAAAACCGAAAAAATTTCGAAATTTTTTTTTCAGTGTATTTATTAGGATTGAGCGATACACGTTACTTTGAAAATTTTATTATCGCAAGATTTCAAAACTAGAAACTTTCAGCTTTAAATTCCTTTGCTTACGACTCTGCTTACGACCATTTTTCACGGAGATACAGCCATTCGAAAAATCGCTAAAAATTTGGAATTTCTTTTTGACCCTTTAATTTTTTCCACTATGTATATATAATCTTCGTTTTATGGTGGCGCAGCGGCGTTTAGGAAACAATCCCAATATGCTTTATTACTCTTGTTTCTTCAATCTTTATCCGATTAACTTAAAGTGTCAACTATCGCTAAACAATGAGCTTTTTAGTAAACGTGGTATGATTTTCGCGATTATCTAATTTTTCACAAAATGGCGTCGATTTAAAGAAAAATATTTTTTATTTTCGAAAAGTCTAGTTAAGAAAACCGGTAAGTTCTAATTAGTCGAAAGAATTCTATAATATTCACTAGGACTCATAAGAAAAAAAGTTGCTTGCATTAGCTGCTGCGTGGCCATTTTGTTTTTAGAAAAACTTATAGAAATCGAATTTTTTTGTACGCTAGGACTTGCACTTTTATATTTGTGAAACAAAATATTTATAAATCTTTTCATTTCTTTTAGATACATATGAATATCGGAATATGAATATGTGAATTTGTGAACATAAGAAGATATTACCCCTTAAATACATACCTAATTCTTTTTTGCTTTTACAGCAAAAAACATTCTTAGATTTTCTGTTGTAAAGATTTAAAGGACTGAATTACTAATTAATGAAAATGATTTAAGTGTAATATTTACCAAGTTGTACCTATGTTTTATTAAAGCTTAAATATTTAAATATAAATAAGATATTAAATTTTCATAATTGATAATCTCTTTTACCGTAATATAACTTCACGATTCAATTTAAAATGAAATTTATTGTCTGAAAAAAATAATTTACCTAATTAACTTTTTATTAAAAAGTAATATTGTGCAAATGGAAAATTTTTTTTTTGTTGACGATAAATATATTTTATGTACGACCAGGGCCGTAGAGAGAAATGACGAGCCCCAGGAATAAAGTACAACTTTTAAAAATTTCTCTCAGAAAAAATAAGTGACGAGAACAAAAAAGCTTTCACTTTCAGGCCCCTATCAACCAATACGGGCCCCCTCTTCTAACTGCACCCTTTCGTAGGGCCTGTGTACGACTAGAGGCCTATTTTATTATATTACTAAGAGATATGAAATATAATACTTTACGGAACTAGTTGTATAATGAAAAGCAAAAAGCATTAGTGCCATAAAGAACAGTCTACTTTTTAAACAGAATAAATTTTAATTTTAAAATAAATTCTTTTTAAATATTTTTCCCAAAATGGCGTCGAATAATTTTTGTTGGAAAATCTTCTAAAAATGTCCGAAAATTTTATTAACTTCATCAGATGGCAGATACACTAGAACTCCAAAAAGTGCAATGAAATTATCCCTTGCCTTCTTGAGTTGCAGTTTCTGGAGTTCCTGTGGCGGTCTACAAAAATATACATTTTGACGTAAAATATATATTTTTTAGACCGTCACAGAAATTCCAAGCCCTGCAACTTAAGAAGGCAAGGGAAAATTTCATTGCACTTCTTGGAGTTCTACTATAATAACAACCAAAGATAATAAATTTTCAATGCCATCTATATAGGTATAAAATAAATTTTTTATTTAAAGTATGGCCGTCAGAACTATAAAATTCGATTGTTATCAATAATTAAGAATTTTAATAGTGAAACATAAAGCTTTGTATGCAATTTGTACATAGTAATGTAGTCAATAAAGCATCAAAATGATCAAAATCTCGAAATTCTCTACAACAGTTCAATTTTTATGAAATTTTTTTTCAAATTGTATGTTTCAATGTATTATTTAAAATCATAAGCATTTTAAGTGGCGGACTTAAGTCCCGTAGGATTTTGGCGTCGAAAAAGGCCCAAAGTAAACGGCTCGACGGATCTTGATCTAATTTTGCTCAACTACTATTGAGATTCCAGAAAAAATGAACATTAGGTTGAAATTATCCTCCTGGAACCTTGGGTCCCAGAAAGGATCCAAAGTAAATTGTAGGAAATGACCTCTAAAATTTGCTTAAATACTATTAGAATAAGGAAAAAATGAAGGTGAAATTCAAATTGTACTCCAGGGTCCTAGGGTCCCAAAAAACTTCCTGAACAAAAGGTTGGATGGACCTTGACTAAATTTGTACGAATACTAATGAGATCGGGAAAAAATAATTGGGGAATCTAAATTGTCCTCCAGTGTCTTGGAGTTTCAAAAGGGTCCAAAATAAATAATAATGCATTTTGACAAAATTTCATTTTTTCAAAATTTTTTTTCTTCTAATATTGCTAAAAAACGATACACCGAAAATAGTTAAAATTTTTACAGGTCATTTCTTATTCGATAGGAATTAAATGCTGAAATATGCTGAAATAATCGAAAAAATACTACAAGTCGTTTTCGAAAAATTTTCGCCTAAACATAAATATATTAAACATGTAAGTGTCTTTATCTCTACCAAAAAATTTTTTGGCTTCTAATTGCGAAAAAACGGTAAATCGAAAACGGTTAAAATTTTTACGAATCATTTCTTATTCAATAGGCAATAAAATGCTATAGTAATCAAAACAATACGACAAGTCGTTTCCCAAAAATTTTCACCTAAATATAAATATTTCGTACAGATAAGTGCTTTTATGGTCAGAAAAAAAATTTTGGCTGCTGTTTGTAAAAAAATTTAACGGGGAAAATTTTTGAAAATTCTATATGTTATTAGCTACTAAATGGGTAATATATTGCCGTGATAGCCAGAAATACGAACGCTTTAATTTTTTTGCAGTATTCATTTTTGTTATTAAAAACAGATACATGAATTTTACAAAATTTAACAATTTTTATAATTTACCACTCATTTTTCTCTATTTAAAATTCGGAAATTATTTTAAAATTTTCTTCTGTGTTAGAATAATAATTAAATCAAATAATGGACTTTGTTTCAAGGCGCTAAGTTTTGTCACTTTTGAAGCATTAATGTTTCATTTTGGATAAAAAAATTTTTTACTGAAATGCTTTGAACATCAAAATATGCTATCAATACAGATATTTTAGCAGTTCAGTAAGTAAATATGTGTATTACATTTTGCTATTCAAATACCGTTTTTCTTAAATCAAAAATTTTAATTTTTAAATTTAGGGCCTAAAACCTGGCTCCGCGATGTTAGCACCCCAAATGTGAAATTTCGAATGACCAATTACATGATTTAAAAGGTCAGAAAATGGTCATAGAAAGTCAATTGGTTTCATTAATTGGTCAGCAATAGAAAATTTTTTGTTAAGGGTTAAAATATTTCAAGTTCATTCAGAAATTTTAGCACCCCAATTGGGAAATTTCGAAAAACCGGTTATATCATTCATAAGGTCAGAAAATGGTCATAAAAGGGCAACTGGTTTGATTAACTGGTCAGCCATAGAAAATTTTTTACTAAGATTTGAAATTTTTTCAAGGTCATTCAAAAAACTTTAGCACCCCAAATGTGAAATTTTGAATGACGAATTGTATCATTTAAAAGCTCAAAAAATGTTCACAAAAGGTCAGTTGGTTTCATTAATTGGTCAGCAATAGAAAATTTTTTATTAAGGGTTAAGGTTTTTCCAGTTCATTTAAAAACCTTAGCACCACAAATGTGAAATTTCGACTGACCAATGACATGATTTAAAAGGTCAGAAAATGGTCATAAAAGGTCAACTGGTTTGTTTAATTGGTCAGCAATAGAAAATTTTTTATTAAGGTTTAAAGTTTTTCAAGGTCACAATACTGTATCAGGATTAGATATTAATTAGTGATGGGCATGATCGAATGAAAATGAATCGATCATTCGATTATTAATCGAATGATCTTAAAAAAATATCTCGAAATATTAAATCATTCGATTATTTTTCAATCGAACAGTTTTAAAAAAATCTCGAGATAAAACAAATTCGATTCTTTTAAGTGATCTTACTAAATACCAGGTAATAATTATTTAGTGGGTCGTCATATCTATTGAAAACAGACAACAGTTTAAATTAAAAGAAAGGTTTTATGATAACAATGATTGGAGATGTTTTGCATAACATGAATAGGACAACCTAGCAGAGGTGCTTCCTTATTGATACTTTGATGGTCATGGGCGCTGTATGTGTACCGTCAAGTAAAATCTAACTAAGACACAACGCTGTACTACGTCATCAATTCTATATATAAAGTGTATTAGCTGTCAAAATACTGCGCTAGTGGGGTGTTTCGTCATTATAGATTATGACCATCAGTGTGTTAAAATGACAACTATTAAAATGGAAAAACCGATAATACGAATACTGTAATTACTAGATACTTGTTTAATCTCCAACGGACATTAATATTATTGAATAACAATGAATGACCTTGAAAAACTTTAACCCTCAATAAAAAATTTTCTATTGCTGACCAATTAGTGAAACCAATTGACCTTTTATGACTATTTTCTGACCTTTTAAATGATACAATTCGTCATTCAAAATTTCACATTTGGGGTGCTAAAGTTTTTTGAATGACCTTGAAAAAACTTCAAACCTTAAGTAATAAAAAATTTTCTATTGCTGACCAGTTAATCAAACCAGTTGACCTTTTATGACCATTTTCTGACCTTTTGAATGATGTAATTGGTTTTTCGAAATTTTACAACTGGGGTGCTAAAATTTCTGAATGACCTTGACAAACTTTAACCCTTAATAAAAATTTTCTACTACTGACCAACTAATGAAACCAATTGACTTTTATGACCATTTTCTGACCTTTTGAATCATGTAATTGGTCAATCGAAATTTCACATTTAAGGTGCTAGCATCACGGAGCCTTAAAACCTTTTAAGCGCAATTTTTAGTGTTTATGATTTTCAATAATACTACAAAAGGAACAATTAAAAAAAAAATCATTAAAATCGGACCTGTTATAGAGAATTTAGAGGTGAAAACCTTTATTGACAACAATAATAGGTAATTTGCCTTTATGAACTCGCCTTTTCTTATTGAACTCACTCGCAAGCTGGCTCAGTTGTCATTAAGCTATGTATATAGAGTTTTCAATAAGTAAAGAAGAAAAAGTAATTTTTGTAATCGGAAATTCGCTGTTATGCAGGATGCTGCGACAGAAAGTACTTTTCCATCTATAAGTTTGATCAAAAAATGGTCTCCTAGGACCAAATATATTTAAGGAGTAAACAAATTTAATCGAAATCGGTATTTAATTATTCCAAAATTGAAATTGTTTCATCTAATCGTCTTTTTATTCTTTTGTTGTTAATACCTATAAAGTTAACTGCTTCGTCTTGTGTATATGTTACGCTCAAAGATCGAAATCGCTCATTGGGCGAAAAAACAACCACAATGCGTTGTGGTCACTTAAAATCATCCACAACGCAAAATTCGTGTTATGGCACTTATAAAAACAGCCACAACGCGTTATGGCTAACTCAAAAAGGCCACAACGCGAAATACGCGACGTGCCTTTCATAAGATTTGACCACAACGCGACGTGGTCATTTAAAAAAGTCACAACGCGTTCTGGATGGTTAGTTGATGCAATCGTTGTACGACGAACAAGTTATTATTTGTCAACAGACTTATAGGGTTCAGAATGTTAACTAATAAAAGCGTTTCATTAAATTTTATTTATTCATTATGATTTCATGATTTTATATTTGTAAATATAACAAAACTATTTCTTAGATACTGAAATGCAAATTAGTTTTCTTTTTTTTTTAAATAATATGTAATGATACGATTAATATCTGTTAAACAAGTGCTCGAGGTGTAACTATTTTTAACCGACAGCACCAGAAGAAGGGTACTGTGTTGAAGGACGTATAAAGGAAGTGTAAAGGAGTATGTATGACGATACGTATGTATCTATATATCCGACTATGTCTCTTTCTGTGGTGCAGCCTGCAGTCTAAACAACTTGACGGATTTTGGTAAAGAAGGTGTCGTTGGATTCGTCTTAATCTCGAGAGTGCTATAGGCTACATGAAATGTCAAAATTCATCCTCCAAATAAGGGATGAAAAATTTATATAAAAATGTTGGATTTAGAAACGTGAAATTTTGGACAGTGGTATTTTATAGTAGGTATTTTACCAGCAAGGAATTTTTGGAAATTCATCCCTTAAAGATATAAGATAGGAGATGAAGATATAGCAAATCATTGACTCTAGAAACATGAAATTTTGTACAGGGATACCTTAGTGACGTAGAGGAGTATAAAGAGGGAAAATTTTGGTAAAAATCTATCCACTAAGGGCCTAAAATAGGGGATGAAAATTTATATAAATAAACCGTTAGCTTCAGAATCGTGATATTTTGCACAGGGTTTCTTTTAGTAATGCAAATAAGAACCAAAAAAGGATTTTTGGAAATTCGTCCTCTAAGGGGTTAAAATTAGGGATGAAAATGTATACAGAAAACTAGAAATGTAAAATTTTACCTAGGGGTTTCACAGAATTTCACATATAACACAGGTGAGCACTAAGAAGGGATTTTAGGAAACCTGTCGTATAAGAGGGAGTGGATGAAAAATTGTAATAATAATAATAATAATGGGGGTTTAACGTTTGTTCTTCAGAATTCTTGTCTATAACAGACGCCACCCACATCATTATTTTTGCACTTTATTTATACACATCATAATTACATTAAAATTATGCATCTGTAGCCGCCTTCTTAAGGAACTATGCCGATATTCATCTGGAGTTGTGAAGGGGAACTGCAGAAAATCTTCACAAGCATAGCCGGCCGCGAGATTCAAACTCTCGACCTACCAATCGGCGTGCCAGTGCCTAAGCACGCTCGGCCACTCAGCTGGTTGATGAAAAATTGTATAAAAAATTGTCAGGTTTAAAAACATTAAATTTTGGACAGAGATTTCTTTAGTAACGTAACAAAAGCGAGCACCAGGAGCAGATTTTTTAAAAGTCACCCCTTAAGGCGGTAAAAAAGGGATGAAAGTTTAAATGGAAACCAGCTTATGTTCACGAATTCATCTGAGTGGAATTGATAATGACATAGTGTGTAAAACTAGTCAACCTACAACAAGTTCACACGAAGAAAGTCGCGGACAAAAGCTATTTTATGATAAAAAAATTGTTTAATGTCAAATTCGTGGTAATTTAGGCTGTCAGCCTCTGTAATCTCGTATGCGTACCTATATATTTTTTCTTCTAAATAACTAAGCAACACTAAACAGACCTAAATAAAAAAGTTAATTCAAAAAATCAAAAACTCCAACTGCGCAAAAAGCAAACTAAAACGATAGAATCAAAATGAAATAGAGAAAAAGAAAAAGGAACAAAAAAGTAAAGCAGCAGAAGACATACATGTTCTGCCAAGTTAAACAAAAATATTTGATGCCTCCGACTGCTTTACTTTTTTGTTAATTTTTCTTTTTCTCTATTTCATCCTGTTTCCATCGTTTGAGTTTGCTTTTGATAACTTTTTTTTATTAAAAACTTAATTAACAAACATTAGCTTTATAAGTTAAATTTTTAAAATCAAGCAATGGGCGATTCATTGTTTACTTTAATGATTTTTAGCATAATAGAAAAGAAAATATAAGTAAAAAGTTCTGATGCAGTTTCAATCTACAGAGCAGTGTCAATAATTATTTTAAAAAATTAAAAAAAATTAAAAAAAAACCTTGTATTTGTTTGTGTCCGATGTTAATATGTACTTTTTCAAAAATGTTAAAGGGTTCACCAGCCTTACAAAAGTAACGAATTTTTGAATCACAAGTACTATATTAGATCCATATTCAGTCAATTTTTTAGTGTCACTAATTTTTAAGATATGCCGTTTGAAACGACGATACTGTTCTGAGAGTCTATTTTGTTTCGTGAAGGAATGTCACGTATCGTTCGTTAGCAATGAAGAAACTGCGATCGGTATTTGTCTTCATAAACTCATTTAATTTATCATAAAATATATTATTTTTATTGGCCATGATTTGCGCACTGATATTCACTTGAAAATAACAATCAACAATGAATACAACATTCAATGGTATTTGGTTGCAAAGCGCCAGTTGATAAATAACAACTTGCCCGTCATACCACGATTGTACCAACTAATCGTCCAGAACGCGTTGTGGCTTTTTCAAATGACCACGTCACGTTGTGGCCAAATCTTATGAAAGCTACCACGCGAATTTCCCGTTGTAGTCTTCTTGAGTTAGTCACAACGCGTTGTGGCTGTTTTTACAAGTACTAAAACACGAATTTCGCGTTGTGGATGATTTTAAGTGACCACAATGCGTTGTGGTTGTTTTTTTCGCTCAATGATCGATTTCGATCTTTGAGCGTAACATAGTAGAAGGGTATATATCAAAGAAAAATACTCTAATTTTCGGAAAAATAATTCTCTTTGCCCTAGAGGCGAATTTAATTTTTTTTTTTTGTTTCAATATAATCATCATTTAAATATTGTAGGTAATATATAAATTTAATCTGTCTCTACACTTTGCCCTCATTTGTCTTGTTCTTGTGTAGGTAGCATCTTGGGTCCCTATTGATTTTATTCAAATTTTGTTTTGATAACTATACTTAATTGGAATTTTAAAACTTTTATTTGACGACTATCTTCTACTTTATTCGTAAATTAAGTTTTTTGTTTTGTTAGTATATCATTAAAACAATTGAGGTATGCAAATAAGATATAAAAAGAAAAAAAATATTTTCAAAAAATTTTTTTAATATCAATTTTAAATAATGTAATAATGTTAGAGTTATTTTCGCAAGAAAAAATAATTTAATACTTACATTATAAAGTATTTAAATTTAGAAAACTCAAAATTGTTACCATTAAATATTTAGGTGGATATAAAATTAAAAAATTATTTATATGGTAAAATTGAAGAGAGTAAATATCTAAAAGAAAAGTTAATAGCATCGTATTTCCTTTCTATTATTTAACAATAACCGTTAATATTATTCTTATAAAATTTTTCTTTTGTTAAACTTTTGATCTCAACCAAATTTTGATTACGTTAGGCAGGACCGTACCTAGAGTTATTACGAGGGGGGGAAGTTTTCCTGTTTTTCCTCCAAATTTCCCTCCACGGCAAAAAAATTTCTTTTCCTATCAGAAATGGACAGTGTTGATCTTTTTTTTTGCTCATCACTTCCCTTTGCAGGAGAAGAAAATTCGCCATATAATGATATACTGAAGTGTTTATTCCCGACAACTATGAAATTATCGGACTATAATACAATTTTATTGTTCTATTTGACTCATAACCAAACACTCAAACATGGTAATAGTATAGGACAATTATAGTTAGGTAGATATTGGTTTTGGACAAAAAAAAGTAATACATGTTTTAGTCAGTTTGTTATCTTTCGCTTTTTATGTCAAGTGTACAATAATATAATTACTTTATGGTTCTATAACATTTGCATTAATTTTTTTTTTTAATTTTGTTCAGGGCTTTTATTGTCCATTAGGTACAAATTTGAACGGATGGTTGACTGCATGTACACAGAATGTGACCGTAGTTGTAACTAAGTAGATCAGATTGGTATGAACAATAGACACATTTGAATTGAATTGCCAATACATTCCTTATTATTTCTGTGTTAGTGATACCAGCGTGGACAAAAAATCTATACTACTTCTCTAAACTATGTTGTGTAGGTACACACTGTTTGTAGTTGTGTGTGTTTGATATTTGCATCTATGTGAGTGGTCACACACACAACTTCATAACACGTACATGCGGACAGAAATCCATGCAGTGTAAGTAACAATGATTTTTGACAATACATAACAATTGACGTGCATAGGCTGACCGTCACTGAAAGAATGATCTGCTAAAATCTGTTATAAACTGAATATCTTCATTTGATTTGCAACATTATACAAGTAATAAGTGTGATTAAAGTTAATTCTATAAATCAGAAGAATTAGAAAGTAGGATTATTTGTTATCAGACTCCTTGAAGACCTGAAAAATGACGAAGATAAATTTTTCAACTATTTTCGGATGTTTACAGGCTCCTTTAATTAATTTATTGGCGAACTTAACATCAGAACACACAATTTCGAAATTTCATACAATCTATTAAAACACTGGTTATCACATTCAATATTAGTTTCATCTAAAAATAAAATTACTAATTAACATGAAATTCAACAAAATATTGCTAATGCCGTACGTTAAAAAACCGTCTAATGTGAAAGCATCCATTTAATTACATACACTACTGAACTAAAAACACCGTACGGTAACCGTCAAGTGCAGTGGCAAGAGACGGCTGCTACACGGCACGGCAACGGCATTTTGCCGTGACCATGTAATGTGAAAGGTCCTATGCTCTTCTTCACTCCAGTGAAAAAATGCGACCGTACGGTTTTTTGCCGTACGGCAAAAACCGTATAATGTGAAAGGAGCATAAGACTTGGTATGTATATAGATGTGACCAAAAAGTATATGACGCTGTTATTGGTGTAAAATACGTATTAATATTGGAACACATCCAACTAATCGGCTTATTCTGATTAAAATCTTTTGTTGTTTTTAAAATGTAATTAGTTTTAATTCTCCTTTTAAGGTCCAATTTATCATTTTATACTGTTTTTCTGCAACTGGTAAAATACATGGTTTTTATTTTTCTAATATTTAGACAGAAATCTACCAAATTTTTTGATAAATGTTACCCATCAGGTTAATTTAATTAAATCTGTTAGTATTCCTTTTTCAGTTTTTCGCAAAATCATTCTAATACGTACGTATTAAAATTGTGAACAGGAAGTTTTTGAATAATGGAAACAAACGACCATTTATCTTCCGTTAACATTCATTTTATTTAAAATATAAAAATAAAATTTCCTTTTACTGCAATGACATCACAATTTTCATTAAAATTAAATATCCTTTTTTTTATGTATTCCATTCAACATAATTACTATAAAATTTTCATTTTTTGGTAAGCAACGTACCTACGGGTATACAAATATTATTTTGCTACTAATGTCATAATAATATACCCGTAAATTTAAATTTATAAAGTTGGTAGCAAAGAAAAATATGTTCATTATGGCATCCGAGCTTATAATTTTCTTTTTTTTTTTCTTATATTCTGTGCGGTCGTGGATTGGCAGACAGTTTATTTATACAGTTTGTTAAGTTAACGAGAATTTTATTTAAAAATATATTACATTTTTTTGACTGGCAAAAGTTTTCCCCATTTAATAATGTAGATATGTGCATGAATGTATACCAGACATAAGTAAACATGTGTTCTTTATTTAATTACATTTTTTATAACTTTTTATTTAACATTTAATTTTCCTATTTACCTACGTATTTTATATCTTCTCAGTTCTAGGATCAAATTAAATATGTAAATTTCTTCGTATATAGCACTTTATCAAGTCATAATTTTTCTTCACGTTAGTGGTAAGTATATCCATATATGGCCCATTCCGCGGTAATCGATATCAGAAAGTAAAAAAAATTGCGAATGTATATATTAAAATAGAAAATTAATGAGCTTTATGTTTATAATTCAATATTTTCAATTTATCAATATTTTCGCCGATTTTCGTAATATTTTGTTCAAATTCAGAGGGTCCCAAAGTCAGGGTAGAAGGGGAAAAAAATTACAAAATGGCAACACATTTTTTTTATTTCAGTGACACTGACAGTCCGCCATTTTTATTTTCTCTCGATGTAGTGACTTTATAAACAGGTTTTTTTTATAAATTTGCCTCATCATTTGAAAAATGAGATAGTATTCCTCATATGCGGGATAATGGTCAAGAATCATATCTAAAATATTATAATTTAAGTTGTAGTTTTTAATTGTTATATTAATAAATAAAGTTTCAAAATGTACTTAAGTTTCTGTTTAATTTATGCTCGTAAACCCGTCACAAATCTTGTAACATCCGTCACAAGCTATTCTTGGAAAAAAAACATAACAATTAATATATTCACTGAATACTTAGAGTTATCAGAAAGTCTGTCAGAAAGGTAGATTCTTTAACTATCTACTTAGTTGTTAATATTGTGACAAAAATTTCCAAATTAGCTGAACTCTGACGATTAGCCAGCCAAGTCGCATATTTTACTCGCAGTACTCGTAACACCCGTCACAGGGCTTAAATCTATTATTGCATCTGAACGTTTGAGTAACTTCTAATGTGTTTTTGTTTTAATTTAAAAAATTATGGAAATTAATTAAATCATATTCAAAAAGAAGACATTTTTGTTCTTATTTAAGAATTATAACAGTTTGAATACGTACAAATGTAACACCCGTCACCGCGGAATGGGCCACATATCAATGGTTTAGGTATAAGTAGTTATTCGATATTTGTTAAGGTTATCAATTATCATACACATCTTTCGAGAATGGCGTTTTTGAATGATATGTACCTATAAACAACTGATACAAATATACACATACAATAACAATACCCAGGTACAATCGATCACATTATCTAAATTTCGATATACACTACATATTGTAGATATTATACAAGGTACATATCATGATGCTATACCAAGATTACATTTTTAGCAAATTTCCATTCTGGAAATTCAGCTATTACAGCAGCTCTAATGGTAAGACCTGAACCCGGGACTACTTATACATATTGTGTATAATAATTGAAGCAATGTAAGTAAAAATATTTAGCAACTATTAACATATATTCATAAAAATTCAATATGGTTTTATTGGTATAAATGTAATAATTTGAAATTTTTCAACCCAAGTTCCCAAATATTTTACTAATTTCACAGAGGAGATGAAGGATTAAATTAATAATTCAACATTCTTCCGTAGAATAAATTGATTCTTTTTTTTCTTTTTTCTAAAAATTTTTCAGTTTCTTTTATATCTTCTTCAGTGACTACAAATACAAGTAATTATTTTACAATCTTATAATTTTAATTCTTATTATCTAATTTGCTTTAACAATGTTATTAAATTTGATTACTATAAATTTATTTATTTTCAGTTATGGTTATGTTGGAATGTATAATGGTTATTTTGATTATATGAAAATTTTATAAGAGTAAAATAAATTTTTTTAAATTTTTTAGAGCGTATAAGAATGAACACAAGTTTATTTAAGTAAGGGAAGATTTTGTATTAATTATAAGTTGAAAGAATATGTTATAAAGTAAAATGAAGACTGGACAAACGACATTTAACTCATAACGTGAAAATTATACAGGTACTCACCGATTAATTCACGACACCCACAGTACATTAAAAATAATTTACTTCATAATTTATTACATAGAGCAGTACATCTTAGTAATGTAGTTTGTAGAAAACAATCCACAAAAAAAAGCGGTGTTCATTCTTTTGAAAAATAATTATCCAATTATATGTATTAATAAACAAAATAAAAGAAAAAGTAGTACATTCAGCATATAACACAATAAAAAAGTTTGATGTAAAAATAGATAATAATCACAAAGAAAGAATATGTCTACCTTATAATTACTTAATAAAAAAACTAAAACCAATAATAGAAAATAGTACAGATAATAAAATAACATTTCAGTTCGGTGACAAATTATCAAAATTAAAAGACAATTTTTTACTTGGCTAATACCACTTTATTTAAGGTTTTTAAATATCAGTGACATGTTTCGGACCCATATGGCCATTAACGAACAGTTCGTTAATGGCCATATGGGTCCGAAACATGTAACAGATATTTAAAAACTTTAAATAAAGTGGTATTAGCTAAGTAAAAAATTGTCTTTTAATTTTAAAATGGAATACCATAAAGTAACCCTCAAATCTAACAAATTATCAAATTTATATACAAAATACCCCTGTCGCAGCATCTACATAACATAGCGAATTTCCAATCATAAAAGTTACTTTTTTTCGAAAACCCGCTTACCTAGAATAATGGTTCAAAATGTATTTTCTGTGATTTTCTTGGTTCTTTACCACAATGTAAAAAAAATTGGAAAAACTTTTAAATTTTGGCAAATTGTTTGCAAAAAAACTCATTTTTTTGAGGTTTTTGGAATTGGACGTGTCTGACTGGAGAACTCATACAAAATTTTTGGACTTCCAACGTTTTATTGTTTTATTATATTTGCATCCCAAACTAGTATCTATCCTATAAATATAACAAGTTTCATCCAAAATGAATTTTTCGGATATATAGACACTTAAATTTTCGAAATTTCTAAATTAATTTAAAATAGAGTTAGTCTCCAGAAATTTTGTATTATGGTAAATTTAATGTAATAAATGACAAGTATATAAGTATAGTAATTATAAAGCATTCGCATAGAACAATAGTTTTAAGTATACATGCACATAAGCAAAATAATTTTTGAATTTTCCTGAAGGAAGGAAATATTTTCCCGTAATAAAAAGTATCCTAAATGTTGACGCAGGTAATAAGTTATCACTACACCAGATTTCATAAAAATCCGTTCAATAGTTTTCGCGTAATATGTGCACATGCTCAAAAAGTTTTTTTATTTTCCTGTGGGAATGAGCCACTTTCCCGAAATAAAAAGTATCTGAGATGCGGACTCAGGTAATAAGTTATCACCACACCAAATTGCATCAAAATCCGTTCAATAGTTTTTGCGTACTGTATGCACATGCTCAACATGGTTTTTCCATTTTCCCGTGGGAATGAGACATTTTCTCGAAGTAGAAAGTATCTTAGATGTTGATCCGGGTAATAAGTTGTCGGCACACCAAATTTCATTAAAATCCATCCAGTAGTTTTTGTGTGATGCGTGAACAGACGAACAGACAGACAGACAGACAGACAGACAAAAATTTAAAAAATCGCTGTTTTGATATCTACATCGATAACTATTTACAGTATCTGCACAATTTTTAAAAAATATTCCCTATACAGAAACGGTCTCGTTACATTTGTATTATATGTATAGATTACCTATTAATGGCTCTTTATTTAAAATATTAATTTTTTTTTAAAATAAATCGCCCCCTGTTCTAGGAAATATATATATTTTAAATTTTTATAAAATTTCTTATGAAAGTGAGCTTCTTAGACAATTTTATTTTGTATTAATGTATTTTATTTTGTATTAATGTGAAACATGAACATTTAAATGTTGACAATTTCTGTATTGTGGCGTTATCTATCTAGCGCGTTAGTTAACTACTTTATTTAAAAGTTCGAATAAAATTCCAGTCATTTTAATTTTTAATTGTTCAATAACTTCAGTACCTTCAGTATCATAAAAGCAAGCAAAATAATATTACAATTTATTTATGTAGATACATATATGATGGAAAGTTAAGAAAAGAAAATGTTTTTTTGGAAGTTCGTGTTTAAGGTAAAATCGAAAAAACTTGGAAAATTTAATTAGTAATTAATTTTTTTAAAATATTTTTAGGTTTGGTTGTAAATGAATCTACTGTTGATCTTTTAATATGATACTGAACTATTCATTATTTAAAATGAAAAATTGTGTACTTATTAGATGATGAAAATAAAAAATTAGTAGTTTGAAAAACCGAAACAAATCGACCGACGTCTTGAAAAAGTCTGTCGGGACACCGGAGCAACGGAGCTAGAACCGTGACAAATCCGGGAAAACCAAGACGTATGGACACTCTACACGGATTGTGAATGTTATAAACTTTAAGTTTTGATTTTTAAGCACATTATGAGTGAAATTGAAAATTAACAACCTGTGAAATTTGACATTTTAGTTAAAGTGCATATAAAATATAATACCTACATGTTTTTATAAAAATGCAAATATAAATAAATGTTTTCTGTTTTTTTTTTTTTTTATTTTAATTGTTATTAATTATTTGGCTTTTTTAATAATTTAGAATTTTTCTGTCAAATAATTAAATTCTGAAAATATGAATTTATGACATAATTTCAGTAAAAGTGAAAATGAAATTTTTCACCCACACTTTTGTAGTGTCAATGTACATCACTGGATCCCAATTTTCAAATGGATAGATACCTAATTTCAGTAGCGTAGAAACTAATTATTAAAAAATTGCAAACCAAATGTGTTTATATGATAATACGTACTTATAAAATTTATATACGTGTTCTTCCGAAAATCGTAAATACCTAATTAACTTTCTCTCGATGAAGTTGGATTAACAAACATTTACATTAGGGATGTTATGGATATTCGTAACCGTAACTAAAACTACCGATATCCGAAATAATTAAATATCCGAAACCGAAAGCGTATACGAAAATGAAAGTTTATAAGTCTAGTAAGTACTTAACACATTAAATATTTCAGTCCCTTTTTGACAATCTTGCCAGAACTTAAACACTTTTTTAAATATTTTTATTGTTAAAATCGAAACGTTATTTTGAAGCCGGTTAAAATTAATATATTTTACATTAAAATGTGTGGTCAATACAATCACCCGCTAGTTAATTATCGCTAGATTTGATGCTAGAAAATTGAGAAAAAACAGGTCATAGAGATTTTTTTTTATTTAGATTTTATTTGTAATGATTGAATTACAAAATTCAAAAGGATGTTAAAAAATGTGTGTATTCACTATCAGCTTTTGCCTGTAGTAAATCCAGCTGCTCAAAATCGGTTCCAATATATCAGTTGGTCAGGACGGCATTTGTACATAATTTTAATATTTTCTTTAAGAAATAGTATTTTTTTTTTAAATACTTGTTTGATTTTTTCAAGGCGAGTACTTTTTACGATGTGTGTTTACCAAATTCTACAAAATAATTAAAAAAAAAACATTGTAACCATACTATTTTGAAATTTTCAAAAAAATATCATGAAAATTACCTCATATGTGCTTTTTCTGAGTTAATTATTGAAAAATATTCTATTTTCCGAGATTTTTAAGGTAAAACGAGCAGATGTATGGTTTTTGTTAAACAAATTTCAGATCTTTAATACATTTTTGCCTTAAAAAAATAAATATTTAATATTTTCAAAAATGTATAATACAACTTTTCAAAATTTAAAATTATTTGTTTTGTTGTCAAAAGAAAAAAAAAACTGAATGTGCAAATTTATTTACCACTAAAATGATGGGTTTATACATATAATTATAACGTAGTATTGTCATTTGGATAGAAAATTACGTAAAAATATTATTGTTTGAATATGATTTAACGTAATTTTTATGCGATTGTAGCAAGCTCTTATTAATTTTAGGAAGGTGTAAACATCATCTAAATTCTGATCATATCACATAAAAAACTGCGCCGTGATTTTTTATCTAAAAAAAAATGGAATAGAGATACATTATAAAAACATTTAACTGACAAAGAAAAAGAATATAGCCGAATCGTTAAATTGGATTAAAAAAATCATGACATGCTACTTAAAAAGCGGTTTTTTTCGAATTTAGCTCGTAAAAAATGAGACAGAAAAAAAAAGAATGCGAGTGCGAGTGAAATGGAGAACGACATATTTCCTAGTTTTTCTCGAAAAGTAAGTAATTTAGAGCAACTGTATGAAAACATTTTTTATGCATTTTACATTTTACTAGGGCTTGGTGTAAAAAAAAATTTGAAAAATTGCTTAATTCTGGCAAAAAACTCATTTTGTTGACAAAAAACGCCCGGAAAACCTACTTCTGGGCATCCGACGTGTCTGGCTAACGAACTCATCCAACGATTTGGAAAATCGAATTCGCACACAAAATTTCATAAGCATTAAACGTTTCGTTCGAGAGTTATCGCGCGGATACATATATATATATATATATATATATATATATATATATATATATATATATATAATTTTAGTGAATATCATTTTCGTATTCTAGGGACCTCAAAACATATTTCTGATATGGTCTCGGGCTTAGGTCGCACCATGACACCTGGCGTAAAAGCTGAATTTCCAGTTTTGGAAATTCGCTAAAAAAGAAAACAGAAACTAAGGAAAGTTACAATGTAGTATATAAAATAGATTGTGAACAATGCAACTTGAGTTACTTCGGACAGATTCTCAAATTCTCAAAAATAGAAATAGCACAACATAGATAAGACGTAAAAAGGGGTAAAGAAACCACGGGTTTAGCAGAACACTCAATAAATATAGATCATTAGATTTAATTTTAAATAAGTCCAAATACTAGACCGGGAAAATAAATATCGCCATAGACTCTTGACTGAAGGTTTCTACATAAATTTAAATAAATCTGAAAGTTGCAATAAACAAATTGAATCGCTAGCACTAAATAATACATATGTACCAATTATTAAAAAAATAAAATAAAATTTAAATAAAAAGGTTCATCCAAATATATAATACATTGTAACGGACAATAAACAATATATTTGTCCCTTTACTCAATTATTTACTTAATTATTTACTTTAAATAATAAAATTAAGAGGGGACACCTACGACAATCTAGAAACTTCGATATATTCACCGGAAAACATAAAACATAAATTACAAATTAGTCGGTATGCAAAAGTCATACTAAATATTATGTTCTTTAAAATATACAATCAGTGTAAAATTAGAATTAATTATCTTTACCATTTTTATTCATAAATAAGTTTTGAACTTTTGATTTTAAATAGACGGGACGAACTTGATTGTTTTAAATTAGGGATCGGACTTGATTTAATTGACAAATTTCTTATGAAATGCATGTTAAAAAATAACTTGACATAATGATTTCGGTTTTTATAGAGATTATCTTTCTAGATTGTAAAAAGACTAATCCTCTGGTTGTACCAAAAAATATGGTTTGAGAATAAACTATGGAAAATTAATCGGTGAGTACCTGTATAATTTTCACGTTACAAGTTAAATGTCGTTTGTCCAGTCTTCATTTTACTTTATAACATATTCTTTCAACTTATAATTAGTACAAAATCTTCCCTTACTTAAATAAACTTGTGTTCATTCTTAGACACGCTCCAAAAAATTTTAAAAAAATTATTTTACTCTTATAAAATTTTCATATAATCAAAATAACCATTATACATTCCAACATAACCATAACTGAAAATAAATAAATTTATAGTAATCAAATTTAATAATATTGTTAAAGCAAATTAGATAATAAGAACTAAAATTATAACATTGTAAAATAATTACTTGTATTTGTAGTCACTGAAGAAGGTATAAAAGATACCGAAACATTTTTGAAAAAAAGAAAAAATAAAGAAACAATTTATTCTACGGAAGAATGTTGAATTATTAATTTAATCCTTTATCTCCTCTGATAAATTAGTAAAATATTTGGGAACTTGGGTTGAAAAATTTCAAATTATTCATAAAAATGTTATCGATTTTTAAGTTATATTTACTTAGTTTATAACAATAAGTTCATTTTAATAGCATTTATGTCAACAAATCCATGAATAGTTTACTTATTGTTAGCTTGTCAGAATTATTGATTGATATATTAGTTGATGAAATAGTTGAATAGAATATAGAGATATGGAAATGTGTTCATATCTAGTTTTCATATCAATCATAAATAATTGAACAAATTCATATAATTGAGCTTATATAAACCTATACAGTATTGGTATGGATGAGCTAGTATATATGTACATAATATGTTATATTTCTGAAACATCATAGCTCAGTTGTTAAATATATGGTGCATAAATGCTAAACTGATTGGCTGAGTTGGCTAACCAGCATTGTTGTTTCGTTAATATTCATTTAAAATTATTCTCTGATAATTTTGTTTCGTAACTGAAAAATTTAACTTTTTTATTGAAACACTTGAAGACACTTTTTAAACGGAATCTACTACATTTTCCGTGACATGTTAGGGGCCAATTTCGTACGACAGTAGACTGCCATAACAGTACAACTGTTAGGTGGGTGTTATTATTACTACGGTAGTTCTACTGCTATATGATGATTCACAGTACTTAAAAGTATTTGTTAACAGTAGTTTTAGTAAAATAGCACCAAATAAAAACAACTATTAAGTTGAACTTTAATATGTTTTAAAAAAAAAAAATAATGTTTAAACGAAAATATAATGGGGAAAAAGACATTAAATGAAAATACCGTTCTTAAACAAGTTCCTTTTTGGCACAGAAAATAATTTATAAATGAAATTATTAAGGGTAGATGGTGATTTCCAAAATTTTACACGATTACCCAATGCAAAATTTTTAGAGCTCCATGAGGTTTGTATACAATACTCGTATACAATATTTTTAAATTAGGAAAAACAGCTAATCTCCATAAAATTTTCACTGACAGTTTCGCAGCAATCAGCAAGATTATGCAAAAACAGAAAGCGACACCACTACGTTTTGTTTAGTACATTAATTGATATAATGTTTAGAGTTTATTTTGATGGTTCAATCAGAGTCTTGATCCATAATTCCAACATTCCCCTACTAGATTCATGCCTATGTATAAAATGATATTCTATTGTCAATAAATTTTAATATTAGTGCATGCCTTATTAGTATCTATTAATTTTATATACAATAACACCAACTATCAATTATTCAGACGAGGGATAATTGATGGTGAATCAGCGAGTGGATTTGTATTACATCTTCACGAAATGAGATTTCGCGTTTTTCCTTAAACAAATATGAACAATTCTGAATTTTTGGAATTTGTACTAAGTAATTATAACCCTAAAACTTTCGCAAAAAATTTCTCCCTTATTTCCGAAAGTTGCACCCTAGGGCTTTGGGGATTTACTACACTAGTGAACTTCTTTAAATACACGGATGAGACTCGGCCAAATCGGTGACCCACACAATGTGACCTTTCCTTGTTAATTTTAAATAACAAAAATTGTCATAATTTAAATAAAATTGTTTCTTGTCTTTTGAATCTTACATGTATTTGAAATATTATATCCAAAAAAAAACTTACTATCCAAATAACATTTTTTTAGCTTTATTTTCGGAGACGGACGCATGAGTTAATTTATGTTTATTAAGGGTTGTACCAGATATCAATTCACAGTACCCAATATATCAGCAGTAATTTTTCACAAAATGATCAAATACGCGCGGTTTGCATCGAAACTTTCCGATTAGAGAGACATTTTTCAAAACGTAAATGATAATATATTTTTTCCCTTTGATAAATCAAAACAAAAAATTTTGAGCAAATGCTGTAATCATTTCTTGTCGTAGCTGCTAGTTTAATTTATGCTTTATTTGTTTTTATGATGATTATCATCCAAAAAACTGAACATCTGAACAAGAAAGTCAATATTAATAGATTTGAGCGTTACTTTATGGTATTCCATATTTGTAAATATAAACAAATATTTTACTGTGCAAAATACCACTTTTATTTTTGAAACTGTGACAATATTGTTTCGAAATGTTTGAAAATGAACTAACGGTTCGAAACAATATTGTCACAGTTTCAAAAATAAAAGTGGTATTTTGCAAAGTAAAATATTTGTTTATTATTTAGAAGAAAGTCAATAAGAAGGACTATTTTATTCCTGAATATCCATTGCATTTTACATATTATTAAAAAAAAGGGTAATTTCATAAGTAGAATTTTATACCTAAGTCTATGTTATATTTATAATCCGAATTATGTTAGCAATTGAATACTTTTTCTGATAATAAGTAGAAAAAACAAATACGCTGCTCACCTCTCCAAGATAACTTTCATAAGTTCGAATTTTTGGAACTTGTACTACTGGTAAGTCTAAAATTTTCAAAAGAATTTTCTCCCTCATTTCCAAGTGTTGCACCGCAGGCCTTTGGGGATTTACTACACTAGTGAACCTCTTTAAATAGACAGAGAATCGGCCAAACCGGTAACCCACACAGTGTAACCTCTCCTTATAAGTCATCAAAAACAAAATATTTTCTAAAATTTGCCAATATATTTTCAAATTTTTTCCAAATTTGATAGCTTTTAAACATAGCCACATAAAAAGTGTTCAGAGGCCTTTTAAAAGCAAATCCGACCCTTTCGCTTCTCTCCCCTTTCAAATATACTTATAGAAGAAAATCACCATTTTTTTGAGGTTGGTAGTTTTAATAGCAATATTATCTAAATCTGACCATTTAGCTATGAATTATCGATTACCAATATTTTAACAATTTTGATTTAAATATTTCACAGATATATTGATAAGACTAATAGTATTTCCAATTATGTTTTATTTAACTTTCGTCTATGTTTGAATTTCCTCTATATTTTTAATGAATTTTGTTTTTGTGATATACATGTACATAGGTATTTGTCGAAAAAATATTGTTTGTGGTATATCGCGCAAACCATAATAATTCACAGAGTTCCATCGTTGATCGTATATCTACTCCCCACATGACTGCCGGACAATAATAATTTTTCATCCCTTTTATAAATATTAAATATCATATGCATGTGAATATTTTTTTTATTTATTTATTCAGCGACATACTCTGATATCAGCCAATAATATAAAATAAAAAAATAATTCTATAATTTATTCTTTTTTTTTTTTTTACAGCAAAGCACATATATAAAAAAGTTTTATTAAATAAATAAGTTGTGGTTGTGTTAGTTTTATTTTTTCGCTGTTTCTGCATGACAAAATAGTGGACAGTACTGATACGGTGAGGAAAAACTTTTTTAATGACAGCTTATAAATTTTCAGAAAAAGACATGTAAATATTGTTGTTTTCTGTTCGGATTCAGTGTAAATATAAGTGTGAATAATAATAACAAAATAACACAAAAATACGAGTTGTAGAAGTGCGATAATAACTCTGTCGGTGAAAATTTTAAAATTGTCTGTGGTTGTAGATTTATGTTGCGTTGATGGTAAGTAATATTTTAAAATATTTTATTAAATTTTAGTTTTACATTACATAGTATTATATATAGGGTGTCACTGTGTCAGCTTAAAAACAAGCCGGCCTCATATTTTTGGAACTGTAAAAAATAACTAAAATTTCTCAAAACGGTTTCTATAACATGGAGGGGAGCCATTATGATCTACATGAGAATCCTCTATAACCAACCCGTAAGATTCCAGCCACATCAAACCTACTTTCCTAGATTGTAAGACCCCACTTGTGGTACATCAATGGAAAGCTCTTTAAAAATGCTGTTAATTAATACCAAAATAGCATTTTTTAAGACTTTTTACGTAAAACAACTGATAGCTATTCAACATGTATGTATTAATTTTATTATAATAAACATATCTGTCTCAAGTTGAAAAATTAAAATTAACCAAAATTTTTAAGCTTATGTAATGAAGGTATTTTTATTTTTTTTTTCTGAATTTTAAATGAATAAGATATTGAAATGTATATGTCATCATATAATTAATTATTATAAAAAAATAAGAATATGTTTGTACACCTGGAAAAAAATTTTAAATAGAGCGATTTTGAAAATTTTTTCACTAATAATCATTAATGTTAGAAAGTTAAACAATTTTAAATGGATTTGAGGTATCTTATGTGAGATCCGTCAGGGTATTGGGGACCTAAAAACGCCAAAAATTAACTTCCCAATCGATTTTGAAAATTTTTTGACTGTTAGACAGGTAAGCTATTTTAGATAGTTGTAGATTACGTTATGCAAGATTCGCTAGGGTGCATGGGATCCAAAAGTGTCAAAAATGAAATAAGGTACCGATTTGGAAAATTTTTTCACTGTTACAGAGGTAAACAATTTTAGATGGATATAGCTTATATGTTGTATGAAGTCGTTCAGGGCCCTGGGATCTTAAAAGTGCGAAATAAACTAACCGACCGATTTTGAAAATTTTTTCACTTTTAGAGAGCTAAACTGTTTTAGATAGATATAGATTACGTTATGTAAGGGCTGCTAGGGGCCGTGGGACCCAAAAGTGGCAAAAATAAACTAACCGACCAGTGAAAATTTTTTCACTGTTAAAGAGCTTAACTATTTTAGATCGATATAGATTCTCATCGGATTCTGATAGATTTGGAACTCATACAACATAATCTTTATTCATCTAAAATAATTTTAGTAAAAAGTTTATCTCTCTAACAGTAAAAAAAAGGTCCTAGGGATCTCATACTATAACTTATGGCAGTCCGTGAGTTTCCACCTAGATCCATGGGACCTAACAGTGTCAAAAATAAAATAACCGACCGATTTTGAAAATTTCTTCACTGCTACAGAGGCAAACTATTTTAGATGGATATAGCTTATATGTTGTATGAGGTCGGCCAGGGTCCTGGGATCTTAAAAGCGCCAAAAATAAACTAATCGACCGATTTTAAAAATTTTTTCACTGCTAGAGAGCTAAACTATTTTAGACAGATTACGTTATGTAAAGTCCTACAGAGTTAATTGGATCCAGAAGTGTCAAAATAAAATAACTTACCGATTTTGAAATTTTTTTCACTAATACAGAGGTAAACTATTTTAGATAGGTACAGGTGGTGTTATCTGAAATCCACAACTGTCTTGCGAATGCAAATGCGGCATAGAATGCTATACAACGGATTTTGAAAATATTTTTACTGTCAGAAAGGTAATATATATATATATATATATATATATATATATATATATATATATATATATATATATATATTGGTTATATATATATATGTATATATATATATATATATATATATATATATATATATATATATATATATATATATATATATATATTGATATATTAATGAGGTCCACCGGGATCTTGCCAATCCGGAAACAACAGAAATAAGCTACCGTACCGATTCTGAAAATGTTCTCACTGCTACAGAACTAAATTATTTTAGATGGGTACAATTATGCTGCACAAAGTCCGTCTAATAATAAATTACCCAGTCGATTTTAAAAATTCTTCTACTCTTAGAAAGCTAAACTATTTAAAAAATGGTTACAGGCATTAAATGAGATCCGCCAGTGCTCAATATTTGGAAATATGCAGATGTTATGCAGATGTTATGACATTTAAAATAATACTTACCGTAACTTGGGGTAAGATTGGCCCTTAAGGGTAAGATTGGCCCAAGTCTTGGAAAAAGACAGTTTGATTTACTATTAGTTAGGAAATACAGCTATCAGCTTGGTTCTTGTGGTAAATGACAGGTAGCAGCACTGACTATGCTCGAATGCTAAGATTGATTTAATTCCATCTTTTGCCACTGCTCAGTGCTGCTCCAACTTCACCGATACTTCTTGTGAATGTTTTGATGCAAACCAACTTTTGCTTACACATCCAGAACTACTTAAGATTTTTGATTGGTAAGTGTATAACAGCTTTCATTTAATGTATATTCAAAATATTTTAAGTTTGTTTTTTCTGATACTTACCTTGTTTATTTGTAAAATGTGATTTTGTAAGCTGGGATAGCTTTGGCCCAAGTATTGGGGCAAGATTGGCTCACCCTGTTTTTTTTTTTTTTAATTTCCATTAAAAGAACAGTAAGTATATTATGCAATGAGTGCGGGAAATTGTCGATTGCCCACGAGAGCGAAGTTGAGCGGACGATCGTAGTGAGCTCACTACGATCGTGCGCTCATTCGCTCAAGTTCCACATACTATTTTTTATTACGAATTTCACATACTTTTTTCCATTATTATTACTATTTTTTATTCCTTTTTAAAATAATATTATTGAGTGTTCGTCTTTTTTTTTAATTAAAAAAAAGTTTAAATTATTTTGTTGGTGGTTTCTATAGAAATAATTATGAAATATTTATTAAATGGAAAATCAGGAATTAAATGAAAAAAAATTTACAAAATTACCGCCCTTTAAATTTGCCGCCCCAGGCAAATGCCCGGGTTGCCTGCCCTTTGTAGCGGGCCCTATCCCCAACATATTTTACACTATCTACTTACGTACAACCACAATTAAAAATGTCGAACATTGTCTCAAATAATATTTGGCATTAATTACTATGACATTTTGTATTTGGGACAATGTTACCCCAAATAAAGGCAAGATTGTCCCAAATTTTCAGAACATCTTAAAATAGAAATTAAATAAGTTCTGAGCTCTAATAACTAGTCAATGTATACTTTGAAATATGCAGAGTTCAATAGCTAATAGTAAGAGGAAGTTACCTAAATATATATGAGAAATATAAGGCAGTTTACGTAAAAAACGCAAAAAATGGGTCAATCTTACCCTAAGTTACGGTATCTTACTTTTCACTACTTAGCACAATGTTTTGTCTAATAGAAGCTAGGTGGACAAAATTAATTTTTAACTGATATAGGTTTCAAAACTCCCTGTTGAGTACTAATATAAGTGTCTTTATTGTTTAAAGTACTTGAAATCCCACAAAGGGAGTTAAGGGAGGCTTAGGGGGAAATAAAATACATTATTTAGAAAAATAATGTTGTTTACTACACAAATACTTAGAAATATTGATAAAAACAATACTAATAATTATATTATGGCGCTTATTATGTTATAACTAAATATAAATAGTAATTTATTAAAAAGCAAAATAAATAACAATTGGGCAAAGCGGGACAAAAAAACACTATTCACTTTAGTCTAGAAGCTTGTGTCTATTGTCTGACAAAATTACAGACCAGGGACAAGAGAGGATTTCTACTTATGGTCCTTTGAATTTAAAATTTGTTTAAAAAAATTGATTTTTGTACTTACGAAGCTCTAAAGTATTAATATTATTTCTTATTACTCATGCGGGAGAAGTACTAATTTGGTGCACATATTTCTGTACGCAAAATAGCTGTTTGCCCACTGTACTCTTCCCACATACTTTTTGCGTGCGGAAAGTAAACTTTCTGTACGTAAATTGACAATAAAACACGCAAAATTTAATCAAAACACACAAAGCCCCCTTTTGATTTTTCATTTAATAAATATTTCATAATTATTTCTATAGAAACCACCAACAAAGTAATTTAAATAATATTTAATTCAGAAAAAAAGACGAACACTCAAAAATATTATTTTAAAAAGTAATAAAAATGTCAAAAATTGTAATAACAATAGAAAAAAGTATGTGAAATTCGTAATAAAAAATAGTATGTGCAAGTCGTGCGGGATTGTCGATTGCCCACTCAAGTGAATGAGCGCACGAACGTAGTGAGTGCGCTCAACTTCGCTTTCGTGGGCAATCGATAATTTCCCGCACTTATTGCACAATATACTATTTTATTATTATACTTAATAAAAAAAGTACTTATCCTTAGTAGTAGAATCCATCACAAAGAATCACCACAACTCAGTAGTAAAAATGCGAATGATTTTATGCATTTCACCTAATTATCTTGTATACTTATTCTCATTACCGATGTTTCGTACGATTGATACCAAAACAATACCTGTCAATGTGAATACCAACTAATGACCTACCAACCCTCATTAATGGTTTCAAGAAATTTCAATTTTGTTTTTGTCCAGCTAGCTTGTACTAGACGAAATACTGTGCTTAGGTTTGAAATAACTTTTCTAAATTATGTATAATACTGAATTTGAAAATACTTTGGAAATACCATGGCAGTTAAGTGAAGCTGAAAATTATGAAAGAGACAACAATATTTTCTTTAAAACTGGCCACACAGGCGCATGATTTAACAAAAGTAATTTTATTACGAAAGGAGGAAGGGAACTTTGGATATGCTGACTAAAACCCATATTAAATTTTTTTCTACTGTTTACATATGTATACATTTCGATTCAAAATACTTGAATTTCGGTATGACGTCATTAACGTCTGTACAGAAAAGCCAGCCTGCATTTACACAAAACTTTCAAAAGGGCCATGTAGGGAGCCAAAACGATAAAACACTTCAATACTAATTGAATATAATATCTAGGTTAATTGTCTACCAGACAACCAAATTTCGGCCTCCTAGGACGATTTGGAGAAAGTAAAGGGTGTACAAGTGTTCCTGGGTGTTCTGACCCGCCCATTGTGTCCCAAAATAAACTGACTACCATTTTGTATATTGATTAAACTTAGAGGTGGTTACCCTTTTAGGGATTTCATTTTTTAACCCTCATTCTCACCATTTTCAGTTCAAAATTTCATGCTTTTTTGTATTTTTGAGATACTTGAAAAACTCGTGGAGGCCGTGTATACGAGAAAGAATGTGGTGAGTATTTAAATTCAAAATCAGAAGTAAAAGCTTTCTTCTTTAGCGTCAGTCCCGGTGTTATTAAAATATGGACACCCTAATCATTTTTAGCATTTTACCCATTTATTTGTTACTCAGAAGAATATTTTAAATATTATAAGGGAACGCTCATTTGTACTTTGCTAAATTAATATGATTGATTTTCTTTTTGATTTTAACGCTGAATTCTAATACTCAAAGAAACCTTATACGCCTTACTTCCTAGTTTTGATATAATGAAAAAGAAAGAAATTCGAAAAGTGCTCTATTAAGGGGAAAAAATCAAATTGTGTAGGTAATTTGTTATTATATTACAGTTGTTCCAAATAAACGAATCCACAAGTTAACTCAAACATAAACGTAAGGTAAAATATGTTATTTACGTATCCAAAGAATACTTCTACTGTCACATTTCAGACGTATATTATATATTTGAGCCGTTTATTTTAAAAGTGAGGCAAGTCAATTTTTGAAAAAAATGAAGATAATGGTAGTTATAGATAAGACTTAGTATGATTTTTTATCTGTCAAAAATTTATAGTCAAAAAAATTCAGAAGTCTAATATCTGGAAGATTGAAGTTTTAGCTCTTAACAGTATTGTAAATATGTTTATTTTGATAGTGGTGCAAGTCCATCTTACAAGTAAAATTTCCGAGACCGGATCTATCGATTTTGATGAAACTTAAATATATTGTAGAACACTAAAAAATAACACGTTTTTTTTTTATCTGCGGAAAAGCGGTCTGAAGGGGTAAAATCATCCTTCAAAAATTGGGGTGAAAATTTAAATTTTCAAATATCTGGAAAACGGTAAGAGATAGAACAAAAGCTTAAATTGGCGATATTGCTGTTTTTTAAAAAGCTATCTGTTGATATGTAATTTGTTTAAATTACATCAATAGGGGTAGATTAGGGCTAAAATTTGGGGGTTCATTTTGAGAAAAGGGGTACAAAATAAAATATAATAAAGTTTTATTTACAGATTTCAAATGTACATAAAAAAATCGAATCGACCTGTTTTTACTCAATTTCCAATATTAAATCCAGGCGTAGTCAACTACGGGGATGACTGTCGACATAATCGTACTACTATTTGAGTACCTAATTAAAAACTTCTTCAAGGAAAATCGTTTAAAACAATTAGAATAAACTTTCAAAATTCATTTTAAGCAACACTGCAGTGGGGTGAGTTGCCCTTTTAAAGTACATACTTATTTTCATGCACTCATTTCTACTACTAGGGCACTGGCAGAGGCTAACAATGTCACAGTACGTGCTTCTGCAGTTGAACTGTCGTATGAAAAGTTTTTATTATGGTTATTTTTGAATGACAAAACTCAAATATTATCCATTTAAATTAACGGTTACGATAATTCATTTATTTTGAAAGTGAGGCAAGTCCATTTAATTATAATAAAACCACTATTTCTTTTAGCCCGCACTATAAACACTATTGGATTATAAACTTACATTATCTAATACCACAAAATACAAAAAATATGTCTGTCAATACTTACCAATATTTTTAAATTTATTCAAACGCAAACCCTTAAATATCTCGCAATAACAAAATATGGACTTGCCCCACTTTCAAACTAAACGGCTCATTTACCTTTTTTAAACTGATTTGAAAATTTAGAAATTTAACCGTTGCCAAATCAAACTTATTTTTCGTGATAATAATAATTTGGGATGATATCATCCGAGTGATAAATGTGTTTACTACCTTCTTATGAAATGTCACGTTTTATACAAACGAAGAAAAACTTTCAATGAAAAATTTTTTCAAATTTCTCTTTCACATTTATCACTGTACACTTTCTTGTAAGCCGCCATTGAACAAAAGTCTTCCCATTGATGTTATCAGATTTGTTTATTTATAAACAACGATCACATTCTATATATATATATATATATATATATATATATATATATATATATATATATATATATATATATATAATATATATACGTGATGGGTGGTTGGTTTTTTAGTCGAATTTTTCTCTGAAAAATTAGACTTATACAGCCTATACGACAAGAACGAGTTGAGGCGTGAGTAGGGGCGCTATCCGTTTTCGGACCCCTAGAACACGATTTTGAAGAAAAAATATAAGTGAGGCTCATTGCCGATGCACAACAATACTATCAAAGTGGGACAAATTTTGGATCCGACCCAACCTTTAAGGGGGTGGTGGGGGCAACAAACCAAACCGGCTGGAAATAATGTTTCGGTTAATTGTCTACAACATATCCAAAATTCAGTTTCCTAGGGTGATTTGGAGGGAGTAGAGGGGGAAAAAAGTTTTTTGGCTGGATCTAACATTCCCACAGCCCCCCAGGATTAAGGTAGAGGGTTGAAATTTGGTACGTTGATAGAGTTCGTACCTAAGATCTGATTTTTGAAGGTTTTAATATTTTACTCCCATCCCCACCATTTTTAAGCTACAATTTCATGCTTTTTCGACGTTTTCGAAGTTTTACCACTCGCACAGGACACTCAAATAAACCTAGAGGGCTGAAATTTTGTATTCGAATTGAGTTAGTATCAAGGGAGTGCCTCTTGGGGATCTCAACTTTTAACCCTTACCCCACCATTTTTATTCCAAAAAGAACATGATTTTTCTTGGTTTTGTTCAGTTTTCTTCGAGTCAAAATCTCCCCAAATAAACCTAGAGAGCTGAAATTTTGTGTATAGGTTAAGTTAATAGCCAGCCACTGCCTTTTGGAGGTTTCAAATTTTAACCCTTACCCCCATGATTTTTTACGGCAATATTTCCATGTTTTTTAATTCCACATTACCTTCCCCCCTCCCACTTTCCCATTTTTACATCGAAATTCAATAGCGTTGTTATATGTGGTTAAATGTGTTTTATTTCTATACAAACAGTAGGCAGAAAAAATTTAAAAAAACAAATAAATTAACTACTATCATTTATCAGTTATCACAAATGCAGTACATATGTATTTGTAAGTAATTTAAAAATGTTATTGACGTCATGTTTTATTTTATTTATAAAATAGAATTTTGAATTTTTTTGGAAAGAAAAATATCCTCATAAAGGCCTTCCAGTTCACTATTTAAGGTCCTTTTTTTAATATTTAAGAATAAAACACTTGCCGGATAAACATGGGTAGGAATGCCCTCGTACGAATTGTCTTGGCTTTATTCCTGCTAACTGCTATCGGCATAAAATTGAAATTTACTGACATTCAGCCTTTAAAAACTTAAAACCTTTTTTTAGAGCCCCGATCAGCCGGACACTCATCATCAGTTTTGAAACCACCCAAAATGACAAATCGCTTGTAGACTTTCAGTCACATTTAGATATCTTGAAGATACCGAAGATGAAGAGAAAAATTCGACCTACCATGATGGGGCCCCGCTGCTCACGGCATTTCTTTTCCTTTCTGCTCATAATTTACTTAAGGTGTACCTATATGAAAATCTATAAACGCTGAGAACTCTTCGTATTATACCGGGTATATGTGTACAAGTTTATATGCTTGTACTTCAAGACGACTCTATATACTAATCTTTTTGTACAGAAAGAAGATTGATTGATAGTGTTCCGTTATTTGGTATGTTTGGTGTTGTAGGTAGCTACACTTATATGTAGTGTAATGTACAGATAGGTTAGGTGGTAAAGAGGTATTTTATTTATACATAGGTATCTTAACTGTCAACGAATATTTAAAGTTCTAAAAATGTATTACAAAAGACATCGACGAAGTACCTATATTAGATTAAGTACGGTCGTACAGTGTACTTTTTTCCATCCTGTTGAAAGTTGAATGAAGTATAATGAATGTTATTTGAGTCTATTTATCAATATTGATAGTTATTGATTGTTTTATACCGTGTGCATCAAGAATCGAAAATTGAAAATTTTTACTTGTAAAAAAATTGACCTTATGTTTTTGCTGAATTAATGGTGGCGGTGAACCAGGTGATCTTTCGGCTTTTTTTTTAAAGGAAAATCACTGCGATCTTGCTCTCAACTTCGCTCTCGTGGGCAATGACAACTTTCCGCGCTTATTACACAAAATACTATATTATAAAGTCATTGTCACAGTCATGCATACAAGACTACAGGTACTTACACTTATCAGGTATTTGTTTATAAGATTCTTGTATTGTTTTCTCTTTATTCTAATAAGAAAGAAACAGAAGATATACAAAATTGTGTTAATATCGAATACTTCAAATTCGAAACACGTACAAACAACAAGAAGTCTGCTTAGAAATATGGTACATTAAATTCTAATGAACGAATTCATTTGTTACATGCGGTACAAATGGGAACAATATTACTGTATCTACATAATATAGTCGGTTTCAGAAAAGTAAGAACATACATATTTCTACATGAGAAAAACTATGGAATATGTATGTTTTTTAGAAAATTGTTTAAGATATTCGATACAGTGATGTCACAAATACATGCGACAGTTATTTTTGTTTGACTAATTTTCGTTTTTATAACGCTATAACGGTACGTTCGAGCAATACAGCGATTCTATTTGTTGGGACATATTGTGAGGTAGACCGTAGAATGTAAACCTAATATGCACCAACTGGTGATGTTTAACCTCCTCATTCCAACCGTCCACCGTAGTCGACATAAAACAACATTTCGTAGGGAATTTTTATTATCGCTTTAGAGTGGGTTGACAGCACTGACAGGAGTACCACTGTCTTCCTCATAGATAGCAGCACATTACAGATTTTTTTTCAGTTGGATCCACGTTCATTGTTGATATTCCACAGCAGTTTGAAAATAGCGCATCGCTACAAAGGGTAGTTCCCAGCGTCTTCGTGAATGTAAATATTTTTTTTAGTACATTAAATAAATTATTTTTTAATATGTTGGGGTTAATATGTTATTATGAATGTACAGAGAAGGAAATAAGATATTTGTTTAGAATGTTTCATGAGTTTGGTTGCCATAGTAACGCCAGAAACTTTCATGTCTACTGTAGTCGATATTTGGAAACCGGCTACGTAATAATTAAAAAAATATGTTTATGTAAGTAAGTACATTCCTGAAAATATTTTCAATCTGGTTACAGAAAAAACTAATCGTAGCTATATTGAAAAAAGGGCGCCCCCTAATTTTAAATAATGAGCAAACAAAAAGGTTTTTTGGTGCCTCCATTAAAATGTCCGTAATGGGACTTCCAAGCACAAGAATGTACTATCATTCCAAAACAAAGGTTTCTTCCATTGTAATCTTGCCCAGAAATCAATTTTTTGCTATCATGAGAAATTTAAAACTTGTTTATGACAATGAAGTGGCTCCAGAGGAAAAGGCTGCTTCCAAATTTTGGAAAGTGAACCCTCTTATAAATGTGTAAACCCTCATGTGTTCATTATCATTACAATAATTATTTTGTAGTTATTACACATGTTTTCCATTCATCTATTGTGTTTCCTTAGCCAACTATTTCAGAAATTCTTAAGAAATTAACAGTGTTTTTAGATGTCAATTGAGTAAGCGTTATTCCAAATGTCTCCTATATAGTCATCAAGTTTTTCAGTAAAAAAAAAAAAATTAAAAATGGTTTTTTGATTTCTTTTTATAGTAATAAACACAAATTTTAGAAAAAATCAAAAATTTGAAAAAAAATTTTTTTATTTGGAATGAGGACGTTAAGTAATGATACGTAAAATTAAACAACTTTTTTTTAAAACTTTTCTTAAATAAAGGTGCAGGTTGTACTCATAATGTATTTTTGTGACATTTTGTGGTAGGTTTAAATTATTTTTGAAATAAAAACGACGCATATCCCCTATTGTTAGGATCAGAAGAGAATGCTTATTTTTATGGGTATGAAACAATAATAATTAACATAAATGTAAAAATTTATATCAATTTTATCTAAGGCCTATATTATAATACCTATATAAGACTGTTACTTCTGAGAATGAAGGCTTTTTGTTTTACAAGAATTTTAATAACATAAAATTTCAATGAAGTACACAAAAATTTGAAAAGTTGACAATACATACGTATATAGATAAATATGATTAACATTTGGAAGATTTACTTTGTGAAAATCTATATTCGATTATATGGGAATGTTTTCTGTATATTCACCAGCAAACAAATCAGTAGATTTCAAGTTGAGTTTCAAGTTTTATCCCATAATCCGAAAGAATACAATTAAAAATTTTATTTCGGATAACAACTTTATTTGTAGTGTAAACTGGAACAGTGGAATTTCATCGATTAATAGAAATGAATCATTTTATATACAAGTCAGTGGCGTCGAAAGAACTTCATAACTTTAGAAATTTTCTCCTCAATGGGATGTCAAAAAAAAATCGGAAATTGAAGTGCAATAAAAGACTCCAAAAATAAAAATATCAAGTGTATTTCTAAAATGATCAATATGGGTATCTATTAATATCTATTAAAAGGTTTCCTGGTATGAAAATTAGATACACTATTAAAATATGAATACAGCTACTTTAGAGTCGGAGCGAATCATTGTAAGGAAATGATTTTATAAAGAATTTCAGAGTATCTGATTTAAAAGTAAGGTGAGGTCGAAATTGACCGCCTTAACTGAATATAGGATTCAAATTAAATAACTGGACGGATTTTACGAAAATTACATTATGGTATTAAAATATGCATATGGCTACTTTAGGATCGTTGGATGACTGGGCGGTGCACTATAAGGCACTGATTTTGTACAAAATTTCAAAATATCAAATTTAAATAAACGTGTGGTCAAAATTATCTGTAAGTGCCACCAAATAGAGCCCAAATTAAGAAGCAGAAGAACTTATGACAAAATTCTGTTTAAATATTATTGAGATTTCCCAAAAAGATGAAAATAAGGTTAATATGGTAGGGCGTATCAACCCTTTCGGTAAATGTCCCTCGATGGAGTCCTTGGGAATAGTATGAGGGCGCGCGAATTGCAAAGTGCCCATTCATATTCCTTTCTGTAATGATATTGATATTCGTAACTTTACACCTACTTAAGGGATATTTGTGGCACTATACAAAAATTTAAGGGTTATAAGAATTTTTTTGACCCCGGATTCGCATTCAGCGTCGAAAAATGCATAAAAATACCATAGTCCGTCATCCAGATGACGACCTTGGTTTTTTTTCGTGGGAGTGTCTTATTGCTACTTAACCTGAATTTATAATTTTTTTAAGAAACCTTCCACCAATCTGACCTTGCTGAAATTTTTACACATGATAACTATGTTAAAGTCAAATAACATAGATTTTCTTGGTAGGTGTCACTCAAAGGGCTGGTCTAAAACCCGCACCCTCAAAAATTCAATTATTATTTTAATGTAGTAAGTGACGTCATACGAATGTAAAAAAATTGTATAATATAAAGTTACTTTATATCAACCTCCTAAGCTAATTTAATTTAATTATCTTCAATAGTTTTGGAGAAAAAAATTTTTAAAGTTAATACCCCATATCTCTGACGATATAAGGGGTAGAGTTCTAATACCGATATTTTCGAACATTACTCACTATAAGCAACATTCATGAAAAAGAATAGCCGAAAAAGCCGCTGGGCCGAAATCCCATATGCTTACCCGGCTAGGCTCTTTAGGACAAGAAGCAGTTTAAGGATAAAATCACTTTAAAGATTGTATAAAAGTTTGTTACGAATGTGAGGAAGCTGTGTACATACCCCATTGACCGAGTATTTTTTATACAAAATCTAAAAACAGACTGCAGAAACATTTTTTGTGGTGTGTTTATTTATGTAATTGATGTAAAAATATAGATACGAAAGGAAAAGGGGAAAATAATTTCTTTTTTTCTTATATTCATAAAACTTTTTTGTAGGGCTTGAAAAATTACGTTCAAATTCACATCTTCGTTTGTTGATGAATTATTTATTTATCAGGAATTCAAATTTATGTAAAATAGAAACGAAAGACTTAATTGATAAATTTTATTATTCATAAATTAATAATTAATTCAATTTATTTCAAAAATTACTTTCTTTTAATTTCGTATACAAATTCAATTCAATTCCTTTACCATATTCGTCGTTCGTCTTCATAAATTAAATGGAGAAAAAAACAGCCAAGTAAGTTCCAGCAAACAAAAATTTTCTGCTTAATGAAAAAATATTTTTTTCTCCAAAATGCTCTTTTTTGTATTTATTATGCATAAAGTGAGTCGACTTGTTTTCAGTGTTTCAGTGACGGTTTGTTATAAAAGCAGGCCAGTAAATTGGACTTATCTCGAAATGCATCATACCGGGTTTTTTTGGATATAATTTTTTGTTCACTAGACTCCATTTTAGATTTCCCCATGATTACCAATACTTTTCCATTCGAATAACTCGAAACTTCCTTTATAATATTTCTTTTTGGCATTCTTTGCGTGAAGGAATTATGTAAAAATAGTTAGATGACGATATTTGATATTTATAAGAAATAATTGTAAATAGATTTCGGTAGAATTAAATTCAAGTATTTTTCTCAAATACTTGTATTTACAGGAATTATACGTCAATATGTAAGCCACTGTTTCTCCTGTAACTATACGCATACAATTGCTAAGAGTTTTCCACTTATGGTTCGTTGGTTCTGATAGTTAACGATTAAAACTATTTTAAGATACCAGCACGTGACTCGATAATCAGGCAGATCATGATGTTCTTAGCCAAATCATGAAATGTTGCCATTTCATGAAATTCCTAACTGGTGTCAACCAGATCACTCAGCTTCTATCAATTGGCGCTTTGATAGCGATTGATAGGCAAATCGTTCTTACAGAGTAACTAAATTAACTTAATTAAGGTATAATTTTATAAACAAATATTTATATATATATATATATATATATATATATATATATATATATATATATATATATATATATATATATATATATATATATATATATATATAGGGTGAACCGTAACGACAGCCCCAAATTAAAACTGATGATAGGCCACAAAAAGTTGAACAAAAAATCTTAATACCATTTTTTTATAAGTTTCCGAAAAAATTAATTTTCAAAATTCGAGACCACTGTTTTAGGGCCACTGTGTAATGTACACTAGTTTTTCTGTGTGTCTGATGACGTGTCAGAGCTGATGACGCGACGATGCTTCGATACATCTCTTCTGTGTTTGGTATGTCTGGGATAGAGATGTCGATTCTCCAAAAAAAAAGATCGATTTTTGGATCGATTTAAATCGAAATCAAAAAAATCGATTAAAAAAAAAAATCGGTTAAAAAAAAATCGATTCTGTGAGATCGATTTAAAAAATCGAAATTTTGAAAAGTTTAATAAAATTAGCTGATAATTTTTGTTTAAGGGACTTACTTGATAGTACATAGGTAATATCGGTAATATCGTGTAAAAACGCCTTACATTGTATTTGAAAGGCAATGAATGAGTTAACTTTTCAATTATAATTATAAAAAATAAGGCAATTGAATACGTAGGACGAATACCACGAATTGAACCAAGTTTATTCAAAATTTCAAACAAATTGACAACGAAATGTTTTCTAAATAAGTCGCTTTTGTGGGAAAGGGATCGTCGTTTGCACAGATAGGTGGTCTCTTCCTTCCTTTTGTAGTAATAGTCTGACTTATATAGACCCATAGGAGGGGTTCGTCGATATAACGAGTAAAAAGTGACAATTAACAATAGAGAGTTTGGTGTTTCATTTTGACACATGTTTCTTTGTAGAATTCTGAATTACTATTAAAATGAAGTTATTTTTGGAAAAAATCGGTTATCGATCTCTTACTTTTAATAATCGATTCATGAATCGATTCAAATGAGAAAAATCGAAAAAAGAATCGATTTTTTAAGCTTCGATTAATCGATTTTCGACTAATCGATTTAAAATCGACATCTCTAGTCTGGGGTAGGTTGACCTACAAATTTATGTGATGTGTATTACGTATGTATGATATGTATCATAACCAGTCATAACTGACGAAAACAGTGAAAGGTTATAATCAAATATGTATGTATGCACTCATATACAAGTGTTTTTTTTATTGTTGATTTTTTTTTGCACAAATTTGAAATGGTTGAAGTTTTAAATTATTCTAGATATTTGTGTTTTAACTTTTTGTGTTTTTTTACCGATTTTACAGTTCTGTTTAGTGCTTAGACGGCTAAATTGCAATATACTAAGTCATACGATATTCTTTTACCAGTAAAAATGAACCAGAGTAGGTGGAAATTTTTATTTGTGAAAAGTTAAAGCGGGCAAGCATATTTTTGTTTTCAAAAACTCAAATTTATTAATATCTTACACATTTTTTAATATTGATATTTATTTTGTTTGATATGGCATATTTTTTAAACAGAAAAGAAAAAAATATCGCTTGACATAGTATATTGCAATTTTCCCGCTTATACCAAGTAATTAGTTAAATCTAGTGTTAAGTGTGGACTATTAACTCTTTGTAAAACTATTTTATTACGTGCTAGTTGTGATTTTAAATTGTGGTTGGAAAGGAAAATGGCCAATTACTCTATTCGTGAATTAGCCGATATGCATTTAATTTATGTTGAAGATTTTCAAAATTTAATAAAGCAAGCCTTCGAAATAATACGAAATGACGTTAGTATATTTCATCGTTTCGACAAGGTCGATTGAATGCATGTGTAGGTAAAGGTATGTGGGCAACCAGTGGTTCTCAAAATTTTTTTGAGTTACAGAAATTCATTTGAAGATTAAAATGTCATATATATTCAGAATAACATATTTAGAATAATATGTTACAGATAATTTTTGTAGCGGTTTTTATGTATAATGTCAAACAAAGGGAAATATTAGAAAGAAAACAAAAATAGGTGAAGCAAAGTGCTTGACTGGTTATTAAGAATCCTGGGTTTGAGTCCCAGTTGATTCAGTTCGAACCGCAGAAGGTTTGATTTTTCCTTTAGGTTGATTCAAATGTACATTACTGATATTTAATTTCAATACACTTATTGTTAGGTATAATCAACTAATATGTAAAACATTCAACTTTTCTTCTTTGCAAATTTTAATACCATAAACCGTCACTGTTTGTTTCCAGCTCACATTCATTTTCATTTTATTCACATCGTCTTACCGATAAAACAGAACACAAAGTTATGTCATACATCTGAATCGTGTGTCCATTTCGCACGAAAAATATACTAGGAATGAACCAGCCCAACCCTCCTTTTACATCTTCCTAAAGTGAATGAGGGTATTCATTTAATTTATTCTCTTACATACCGTTGAATAAAGTACAAACGAAAGAACCAACCACGTGGGGAAGTGAGATACACGTAGATATTTATTGCACTGAAATATTAAACAGAAGAATTGCAAATGAAGTTTTTTTTTCCACTTGATTCATTTTGGTAGCGTCGTTATCCGATCTTATCGTATTCTGTCGTTGTTTTGTAAATGTACTTTTATCGTTTACGGTAATTATAAGAAGTTTGTGTCAATAGAATTAATATTTATGTGACCTAGTAACGAAACCGATTAAAAGTTAAACGATTCGAAACGGTACGGTTGGTATCGGTACATTGCGGAGGTGATAAAGGAAGAGAAAAGGCGAACATTAACAATGATTCTTTTTAATATTTTAAGTGTGCAGAAAACAATTGTCATTAACTTCTTATGATGTACTTCAATTTGAGGATCAATAAATGTTGAAAATTTTATGGTAAATTATGTATAGAGTGTTCTTTTACATTGAAAGTTTTTTAATGAATTGATCCTCAAAGAAAAATTGTTTGTTGATTGTTTAGAAGTATAATTAAACGAATAAATCTCCAGGACACTTTTAAGAATAAAGAGAAGCTTCTATTTTGCAATTTACTTGGATAAGTAACACAATATAGTTAGGGAACTGGTGACAATTTCGGTATATGATTTCATCGTTATTGATAGTAATATGTCATGTAGCTTACTACTGTGCGAATAAGAAAAAGCCAGAGCGGAGAACAGATGGTTCCAACGTTTTCTGAAAATGAATTTTGATAATTAAAAAGGTAAAGCTTCTTATATCATCGTGTTTGCCATTGATATATTGTACTAATGGTGGGTACTTAAGTATATAATAAATTTTTGGATGGCAAACGTCCTGCTGTATTTTAAACAAGCAAAAAAACTGCTGCATTTTAAAAATACCCCTGTGGCAGTATTTGCATAACATAGTGAATGTCTAAAGACTGGACACTGGCGGATCTCATATAACAACTTGTATCCATTTAAAATAGTTTAGCTCTCTAACGATGAAAAAATCTTCGAAATCGGTTGAGTAGTTAATTTTTGGCGCTTTTGAGTCCCCAAGACCCTGGTGGAATTCATATAGTATAGCATATATGTATTTAAAAGAAATTAAATTTTTAAAGGTGAAAAAAATTTCCAAATCGGTTGTGTAGTTTAACTTTTGGCGCTTTGGGACACCCAGACCCTGGCAGATATCATACAACATAACTTATATCCTTTTAAAATAATTTAGTTCTCTAAGGGGAACAAATTTCCAACACCGGTGATGACGTGTTCTTGAAAAGTTAGTTAATTTTTATTTTGAAAAATGAAACCCATAGAAATATTGGTATTGTAATGATAACAGCGATGAAGCATTTATTGTAAAGAAATTCAACAAATTTATTAATTTTTTTCAAAAGCTAGTTTATTTAGAACAATGTTTTAAAAGTTTGTCTAATGCAATTTTTTACGCCCTTTTCGATGGTGTAAAAAAATTAAAAAAAATTTAAAACCTGGCCAAATTTTGCAAAAAACCACTAAAATTGGCGAAAATTGGCCAAAACTTTGGCTTCTAAAAATCGGAAGTATCAGGCTAACGAACTTATCCAAGCCATTGAGACTTAACCTACACACCAAATTTCGTAACAATTGCAGGCTTCCTAATTATATATATATATATATATATATATATATATATATATATATATATATATATATATATATATATAATTATATATAAATACCTATATAATATATGTATATAAATATATAATATATATAAATATAAATATAAATATATATATATATATATATATATATATATATATATATATATATATATATATAAATTTTAGTGAACTTCATTTTCGGTTTTCAGAGGCTTCAAAACGGATTTCTGCTTTTATTCTGTCCTGGGCTCAGGTCTTTTCATGGCACCCACTGTAATAAGTGAATTTTTCCAAAATGGAAATTCACTTAAAAAATATATTTACGTGATTGAGGTTGTAAGTTGCATATTACACATGAGCAAAAAAGTTACGCAAGAGCCACGCAGCGACGCGTGCATAATTTCGCAAGTGTGTAATATGCCTTATAACCGAGTTACGTACTGTAGGTACCTACTTTATCTATGACAAATATGAAATTTGCAATAAATAATATAAATTTGATACGAATACATACAATTCATCAAAATTATGTAAAACTTGAAATTTGTTAAAAACAAATTAATATAAATTCAGTTGCTATGTAAAATTTTTGTACATATTTTAATATAATACATAGTATGCAGATTAATAAAAAATTATCTATGCTGTGTCCCCATACGCATAGGTACAAAAAAACACCTTCATTTTGCAGCTTCATTTTGAGTTGTAAGTTTGTCAGACGAGGCAGCAGGCCAAGTTGGACAATAGCGAAGGCTGAGAGAAATACCCATTTTGTACGTGTTGTTTATAATATTTTTTGTAGCTTTGAATTAAAATGAAAAAACTAACGAAAAATGGAAAAATTAATGAAAAGTTTGTTAGCTACTTGGCAGTAGCTGACCAATTGACTAGTTGTACTTACTATGTCATTATAAATTTCACACGGACAAATTCGTGGACAAAAGCTGTTTCCATATAAATTTTCATTTCTGTTTCATCGACTTGGGAGAATAAATTTTCAAAAACCTTAGTACTCGCTAATGTTACTAAACAAACCCGTGTGCAAAATTTCGTGTTTCAAGATCGAACGGTTTTTACATAAATTTTCATTCCCTATTTTACATTTTTAAGGGATGCATTTCTAAGCATCTCTTCTCAGCAGGCTTTATATATAAATTTTCATGCCCTATTTTGCCCCGTTACAGAACAGATTTCCAAAACGCCCTACCTAAAACGTACCAATAGTTTGAAATAAATTTATATAAGGTAAAGGGCCTAGTTTCTGACCGTTTTGTAGTGAGAGCTGAAGTTAAACGACAATAATAAATATAAGTTTTAACTTAAGAGACAATTAATAATTTTATCGACGAGTTTATAGTTTTCGAAATAAAGTCATGTACGTAAAATAATTATTTGAATTGAATTAATAATTTAAATTAATGTTTAAAAATAGACATCCAAGGACCCAGTTTTTGACCCTCAGAATTTCTCATGTGACAGTTTCTGACCCTGACAGTGGCCTAGTTTCTAACCCGTAAATTCAATTATGATTAGCTTATGAAGTACTTGCTAAGCTTAAATAAACTAAAATCATTACTTAGACTAATAAATTAAATATTTATTTATTATAAAAAATACAGTTTTTTAAAATTTAATTTATAAATAATTTTTTATTGATAAAAATGAATGTTTAATGTTATATACGTTATGAAAAATAACAAAAACTAATCGAAGATAACTATAAATAACAAAATAACTAACAAAAACTGGTTAGAATTTAATTGGGCCATACCACTTTAGAAGTGAGCCTAGTAATTGCCCCTCATATTTTAATAATAAAAATCATTCTAAGGTATTTTATAAATATTTTAAAATAAATTTTAAACAAATATTAACCTGCTCATATATTTTAATTAAATTTTCATACTTACATGATGAATATTGCACAGATAAAAATGAGTACTTTGTAACATAAACTGTTAGGAAACAACTAAAAAATAGTTTTTACACACATTTTAAACTTAAAATTTTTTTTTTTTATTTAGTTAATATATTCTAAACTTTTTAAATTGCTATTCATTAGGCACAGAATAGATTACTTTAAATTAAGAATTTATTTTTTTTCTTATTTAAAATATAGTTTTTTTATTAATTTATAAAAAAGTTGAAAAGGTTAGAAACTGGGCCAGGGTCAATTTCCGGGTCTTTTACCTTAGTATTGATCAACATTAAAATCACTTTTGAGTACATAGAAAATTTGTTTTCATATTTCCTCTTATAAACGAATTTAGTTTTATTTTCGTTGTATTGAGGATAAAATAAGGATAATGTTTTAAAATAGAAACAATATTCTTTTTCTGTGCCATCAATAATATTAGCAAATTTTTGCTTATATTTCTAATGCGATTTATTAAAATGTTTCTTATCTGAAATTTTGTACTTTTGCATCATTATTTTGATAAGGAAATACATTGAATCTGTAGAGACAATTGCATTAACTAGATAAAATGAATTGAATTTCAATAACATACCTTATCTATATTATATATACTTACACGTGGTAGGTCCTATGAACGTAGTGTTTATTATTGTATCTAGCAAAATTGTTAACACTCTAAATAAACTTCGCCATTGTGATTGAGATTTTGTTTGAATTATCATTCTACTAGTGGGCTAGTAACAATAAATTTTCTTCTACTATTGTTATGCGAAACAATGTAGGACAATATCATAAATCAAATACTATTTATTTACCGCTACTTGAGTAATCAGAAAACACAACTTGGTATACAAACCAACACGATCGATCTGCTGTGTAGTTTAGCTACACTGTAATAAAAAATTACTACTATAATAGTAGGAAATAGGTTTCCTATTTTCATAGTAGTAAAATTACATACGCGACGTAATGTACATCTTTGTGATGTACACTAAAAAATATTACGTCTTAAATATGTAAACTGTACATATTTGTTGCGTACAATACGAATTAAAGATGTAATTATTACACATTTAAGATGTACAATACACAACAAGTATGTAAACTTTACACACATAATGTGTACACTTTACATCTCCTATATGTATTAAAATATAATATAATGTACTTACTATAATATAGTATAAATGTTAATATAATATAATAATACAAAATATTTTAATAATTAGTACTTTCTAATAGGTACCTACCTGTTTAATACTTTATTCTTAGTTATTTTTAAGTCTCATCAGTCCTGAAAATGCATTACAGAAGAAGAAACTATTTACTAAAAATGAGTATTAGACATAAATAATAACATCATGATTAAAATTCAGTAATATTGTATTTACAATATAATTTTAATTACAAAATATACTTCAACGTAATCCCTAAACTATACTCACTTTTTGTAAATAGTCGTCATAAAGGGATAATTTAATTAAAATAACACGTTTTTTGTAAAAATAAGTTTATTTTAACCTATATTTAATTTTTAATAACATATATCACAAAATGAGTTCACACAACCAAAGTTACATATCTTAGAAGAACAATTAAAGAAAAACATTATTTTGTTCAGTTTTACAACTAAATATTTATATTTTATAGTCCACAATAAATTTTAACAAGCACTGTCATCACTAGGTAAATTTTGCCTTAAATAACACCGAAACCGAATTATTTTAGCTTTCACCAAATATAACACCAAAGTAGATCCAGTGTTCCCGTGATCCAGTGATCCAGTCATGTTGATTGCACGTCCGTTGCCTGATTTTATACTGTTTAAATAAATACAATATTGAATTTCTAATAAGGATAATTTTCGGATATTTCTCTTTATAGTACTAAATTCGTAAACTCATCAAAACACTTTTTTACAAAAAAATTTTAATTGTTTAAAACAGTTTAAACCATTATGAAACTATATTGCATAAAATTAACCTCCAATACATAATAAAATAAACTCCAAACATGTACAAGCCAACTCAAGTGAAGCCGTCAATTGCGCAGAATCAACCACGTGATCTCAATAATTTGCATCCAAAAGATGTAATATTACACAATTATAGTAGTAATTGCAAACATATGAACAAACCAACTCAAGTGACGCCGTCAATCGCGCAGAATCAATCACGTGATACCAATAAGTTACATCCAAAAGATGTAATGTTACACAATTATAGTAGTAAAATCACTGATATATCTCAGAATACATCTCCAGTTGTGTAAAATAATCGTAATTCCATATCAGTTACGTAAAATTACACCTCAAATATGTAAAAATAACAAAAAAATATTTTTGGCGCAAATTTACTACTAACTAGTAAATTTTACTACTATCATAATAGTAATATTGTGACTATAATAATAGTAATTTTACACTCATTTTTTACAGTGTATACATAGTTGGTCAGTAAAATGATAATATAATGAATAAAATTAAAGCGTTTCAGCAATAAATTTAGATTAAGCATCCTAATCAAATACGACAAAACTTGATTGTGTTTTCACGACGGTATTTTTAGTAAATTCATCATCATTTCAATCTCTTTAGCTATAACTAGCTGTACCCGCGACGTCATTCGCACACAGAATGGATAACAAGTATAAAAGTGTAATAATTATAAAGAATTTGTATAGAGCAACAGTTTTGCGTAATGCATGTACATGCTCAAAATGGTTTTTGTATTTTTCTAAGCGAAGGAGACATTTTTCCGCAATAAAAACTATCTTATATACTGACACAGGTAATAAGTTAACAATACATAGTTTGTACATAATATGTGCATATGCTCAAAATGGTTTTTGTATGTTTCCGTGGAAATGAGTAGTAAAAAGTATCCTAGATGTTGACCCAGGTAATAAGTTATCATCACACCAAATTTCGTAAAAATTCGTCCAGTCGTTTTTGCGTGATGGGTGAACAGACAGACGGACAGACAGGCAAACAGATAAAAATTTTAAAAATCGCTTTTTTATTGGTATCTAAATCTAGTATGTATAGATTACACTCTGCTTTCTGTATCTTGTTGAATTTTCATAAAAAAATAGGTGATTATTTATACCGCTCGTACAACTTAAATAAATAGGTTCCCTACGTACACTATCAAATCTCTTAAATAAAAAATTACACTTGGATCTCCTGACGTCAAGAAATAACAAACCGTTGATTTAATCGAAAATTTGTTCAATTTGTAGATATCGACGGGGGCAACCGATTGCTATAGCAAGGAGCTTTATAGCTCTTATCGTTTTCGAGCTATGATATAAACTTATAGTTTTTTAAATGAAAACGTATGTTTAAAAGTTTTTCAAAAACTTGTTTATGATTCAAGACTGCTATTTAACACTCTAATTTTCATTGTTTTATCTCAAATTTTTGAGTAATTACGTTTTAAAAATAACACTTTTAAATTCCGTACTCAAGTGTTTGCAAACGATTAGGATTTTACGTAATTGAAAAAGATATGGCTCAATATGGCTGCCATTTTAATCAACGTAATAACGAAAAATTAAACGGTTATTACGTTTTCCATCGGAAATTAAAAATATTAAATAGACTAAATTATCATATAAAAATGATAACTAAGTACAATATGGAAATAAAATTTCAATTTTAATTCGTTGAAAAATAAACAAATAATTTTTCTGAAAAGTCACTGTTTGACAGATACAGAAGCGTCTAAACATATTTTTTTAGTATTTTCAAAGGAATGAAAAGTTTTTTTGTGAAAAAACTTCTCCTTTTTAATTTGGTTTTTAATAAAAAGAAAATACTCTCGAATTTCAAATATTTTTACACTATTTGAGTACATTTATAAATAATATTTTCGTTTCTAGTTAACCTCACTTTGCTATTATTAAGAAACGCCAATATCACTTAGTTTTATACATGTATCGCATGTATTTTACTGTCAACTACTGTTCTATAATAAATAAAAAATAAATATATTTTTCAGTAAATGAATGAATAACTACAAATTCTTTTTTAATTACTTTAAATACTAATCTTTTAAAGAAATTTAGTTTCATCATGCAAAAATGTTAAAAACATCATCTATATGATCATTATGAGCTCGACATTTATACTCCAAAATCTGAATTGTCTTCTTTGTATGACAGAAAATGACAGTGAAATAGGTTCTTTTCTTGGATGTAATAGAAATGTAACCGACTAGAATACTGTTGGTTGAAGTAGCCTCAAATGCATATGCGTATTTTGACCACGTAATTGATAAATTAAAAAAAAATTCAAAAAATAAACTTAGGTAAAAAATTAACATATAGTCTCATTTAAAAATCTATAAGTTTGTATCATAGCTCGAAAGTCACAAGAGCTATAGAGCTCCTAACTATAGCCAGCGGTTGCCCCCGTCGATATTTACAATTCTTATTTGAACAATTTTTCGATTAAATCAACGGGTTGCCTGTAATAATAATGGCAACTCTCGAAAAACTCACACTGTATATCGGTCGATCAAAAGTTATTCAACTTCTTAAACAAAAAACGACCGACATAACTTTTTGACTTTTCTTTCAAGCTACTATCGGGTTGATATTATGTGGAGCTCCGTAAGCTCCTATAGACTTAAATATAGAACTAATAGTAAGGTTCTTTAAGAAAAAAAGAAAGGAATGATCTGCTATATAAATGATGAATATTAACAATTATCAAACTAGATTTTATAATGTAATCCTACCTACCTATATAAATTTATGCAATCGATGAGATATTGACTATCTATCTGTGTTGACACGTATACCAGAAATTTTTAGAAAAGGATGAAATTTATATTTTATGGCAGGTATGGGGATAAAATTCCTTCCGTATTTATCACCTTTCAAGTGTGATGTAAATGTTTGTCATCTGCATACAATCTGTTACATACAAAAGTATTCCATTTCTACTCAATTATTCTTAACCGACTTCAAAAACGAGGAGGTTCTCAATTCAACGAGTATGTTTTTTTTTTTATGTATGTACACCGATTTCTCCCACATTTCTGAACCATTTTGCGCCATTCTTTTTTGGTTAGTAGATAAAGCTCTCCAGATGGTCCCATAAAAATTTCATTAACATTGGTTGAGTGACTTTTTAACCATCTTCAATAATATGAATAATTATGGCAATTTTAAAATTTGTATACTTATGTAAAATTATTTACTTTAAAAACTATAGTAACATATTTTTTAATTTATGTTGATCCAATTATCCTAAAAATAATTTTCTATCAGTAACTACCTAGTTTAAAAAAAATTCTTTGATGACTTGAAAAATTGGTTGATTTTCATCGATTTTTTTTATTTTTCTAGTAAATTACTTTAAACACTAGGTACGTTACAAATTTCAAAGCAAAGTCAGTGAGTGCCCAAAATTATAATTTTTGGACACTAGAATTTTGGAAGCTATTCCACCTATACGTATGAAATTTGGAATTTAAGAAAAAAAATTTAAAAACCAAATAAATTATTGCAATAGGGTGGTTTGATTAGCATTAGCATTGTCACTAAAAGGTATGAAATAAAAGTTTTTTTAAAAAACCGACTAAAAAAAAAGTAAAAAAAGTAAAAAATAATTAATAGCAGGTATTTTGAAGGCAGGCGTAAAAGTGTAGTATAAAAATGTAGATCCACAAGAATTCATTAATTTTGCAAGCACATCCGATCGCATTTTTTGATACCACGCCACGCCTGACTTCAAAATACGTGCTCTTAATTATTTACTACTTTCTGAAGTCGGTTTTTTAAAAAAGCTTTTATACATCTTCAATTTTCTATTTTAAATATCATATACACGTGATATGGAATTTGGGCAATGTTTTTACAGAGTGGTGGGAGAGAATATAATACTAAGCTCAAAATTCTTGACTGGTGAATAGATTAATTACGTACTCCAGTTGATGTACATGAAACAATTTTAATAGCAACAACTTGTAATATAGAGTCCAATTAAGATTTGTACTTTGAAAAATATTTATACTACAGTTTGTCGTCGTTTAATAAGAGATAAATAAGTCAGCTGAAGAAAACCTTTTTCATGAAGTGGAATGGATTTATTTTGGAAATGCCAAAATTGGCGAAGATTACATAATATAAGGAAAAATTTTAGGGAGGAAAACAAGAAATTATCTCGAAATATTATTATCCATCCATTAATAGATATTAATCCATCCGTTTGTTCATCGTTTGTCCACTATTGTCCATCAAAAAATTTCGATTGCCCACTTTTCATTTGGCGGCCCAAAAACTTTTTTTTCAATTTTTTACCATTGACACCCCCAAATTGCAAAAACAATTCGGAAGCACCAAAATTGTTTGTCTATCGTTTTTCCATCTTTTGTCCACCAAAAATTTTCGTTTGTCCACTTTTGGTTTCGAAATAGCCCCCTAAAAACCTTTTTGCACCCACAAATTGCAAAAAAAGTTTCTGGACCACCTAAATCGTTTGTCCATCGTTTATCCATGTTTTTTCAGCAATTAGTTTCGTTTGTCCACACACAGATTAATTATAATTAATTATTAAAATTTTCAAAAACCGTGAAGTTGGCACGCCTGCAACCCTTTTTTGGAATTTTGCAATTTCTTTTATTGCTTTCGTTTCATATTCTAAATATATATTTTTTATAGTCTAACTATAGGATATGGAAATTTAATGGTAACTGTAAAAAATCTTTTAATTTGTAAATTGTAATAAAAAAATTTTAAAACATAATATTATGAATGAATTTTAAACGAAACTGAACACGTCTGACGTAACCACGTATGGAAAAGGAAATTCAAACCAGGGAAATAGATAAACAAACACACACACACACAGACACATATATATATATATATATATATATATATATATATATACATATATATATATATATATATATATATATATATATATATATATGTATATTTCCTATTATATAGTTAACCCAGGCCGTTTTTACGTTTGTCCAGAACTTTTTTTCGTTTTCCTAGGCTTCGTTCTTCCATGTCGAATTTTTCTTCGCCCGGCTCTATTTTCGTATTTCCAGAGGCTTTTCGTACATTCATAGTCGAACGTTATTTTTTATAGCCGAATTACTGTTGGTGAGTCGAGATTTCGTTGGGCCAGGCTCTATTCAAACGAAATTAGAGTAATGGTCCAATGCAAATTGTTTTTCACTTGCGATTTTAAAATGGCGGGTGGACTAACGAAACTTGGCGATCCAAAATCTTGGACTAACGATGGATAAACAAATCAAGTAAAAAGAAATTGAAAAATCCTACAAAAGCGGTGCCAACTTCACACTTTATGAAAATATTAATAAATAAATAATTATAATTAACCGGTGGGTGAACAAACGAAACATATTGCTGGACAAGGATGGACAAACGATGGAAAAAACGATTTAGATGGTTTAGAATTTTTTTGCAATTTGTGGGGATCAGTAGCAAGAAATTGCAAACATAATTTTTGGGCTACCATTCCGAAACCAAAAGTAGACAATCGAAAATGTTTGGTGCACAATAGTGGACCAACGATGGACAAACGAATGCAGTAAAAAAAGTGCAAAACTCCACACAAGGAGTGCAAGGGTGCCAACTTCACACTGCCTGAAAATTTTAATAACTAATTATAATTAACTTGTGGGTGAACAAACGGAACTAGTTATTTTACAAACATGGACAAACGATTTAAGTGGTTCGGAAATTTTTATTCAATTAAAGGTTGCTAGTGGTAAAAATTGCAAAAACGTTTTTGGGCCGCCATTCCAAAACAAAAAGTGGACATTTTTGGTGTACAATAATGGACAAACGATGGACAAACGAATACGCACGGTTAAATCGAAAAATTCGCAAAAGTGGGTGCCAACGTCTGGCAGTTATTAATTGCAAGGAGACTTTTAGTACTAACGTAAAGTAAAGACAAAATCTATATTCCACCATTACTTGCGTCTTAAAAAAATAATTTTAAAAAATTTCCATCCCATAGTAAAATATAACATTCAAAGTGATCCGTTAATCTTCAGAACGGTCTAGCGTGCCACCTACGTTAAGTATTTAATTTTGTATTGTACAATGGTAAAATTTAATTAAGATGAAACTAGCAGCAAAATAAGCGTTTACTTTTCACAAAAGCAATTTTTACTTAATTAATGCAGTATAAGAGTTTAACAAATGAATTCATTTAAACAAAATTTTGAAAGGTAATATTGCGAACTCATCTAATACCGGTATACATATAAATGTATATTAATATAACCGGTATTAATATAACTTTATTTTGTCCACAGAAACAGTCATCCGAAAGGTGATCATTGATAGTTATTTACGAGTATTTAAAACTTATTTCATTTAAATCTAAAACTTACGAGTGCAAAGAATTCTGCTTATTTTATTATACAAAATAAGTACCTACAGGTACGTAAATATATACCCTTTTCTGGGCAAATTATTATATCTTCATATAGCCATATTAATCGTACACCCTCTTACGATTAGCCAACACAAAATTCAAAAAATTAAAAATTTAAACTTTTCTTCTATGCCAATCGTTTGTGAATTGTTTGTGAATGTTTGTAATACTTTTAAATTTGTTTGTGACTAATTAATTTATTAGTTATTAATTTGTTAATTATGAGCTTACGATTAGCCAACACTTTTTAAAAATTGATTGTAGTATAGTTGTCCAGGTCTCAATCGGTCGGAAATTGTTTGTTAATTCTAAATATGTTCATGAGAATGTTTGTGGTGGCATAGTTTTTAAAAAAATTAAAATATTCTGCTCAAATCTTACAGTCCTAAGTATCGGCGATAATAATCGATGTTTCGACTGTCGATGTTTTTTTTTGAAGAAACATCGATGTTTTTAGTCTATTTTTTTAAAAGTCGAAACATCGATGGTCGATGGAATATATTGAACCATCGACATCGTTGAGCCGGAAGTAAATTAAATTTTTGTTTCATTTCATTTTGTTTCAGTAAATTTCATTATTAAAATCAATTATTTTAATTATTTTAATAGAGAATAACTTGAAAATTTTAAATTATTGCTATTGTGTGTGTATTTTAACCTCGTCACTACCGATGTACAATATATTGTACATCAAATTTAGATTGTGTTAACATGATTTTTTAATTGAAAAATAATTAAAAACTTAATATCATTTAAAATTACTAAATTACGCTTATTTAAAGACGTAGGATTAAAAATTTTAATCAAAATAAACGCTTGTTTAAATCTTTGTCCAGTATGCTGAACAAAAGTATACACATTGACGTAAAAAATTTTAAAAAATCAGTAGCAAAGAAATTAAAGATAACTTTTTCAAATTTTTGTGCTCGTTCTCAACATCGATGTCAAAAGTCGATGTTTCGATGTATTTAGAATAACATCGATGGTTCGATTGCGAAAAATTGAAAAAATCGATAGTCCGATGTCGACGCTTTTTGCCGACATCGCCCATCCCTAGACTGGGTATATTCCCAACATAAAGAATAAACGTCTTGCTTTTTCACTATAAGATTACTTATGGTTACATAAGAGGGCACTGATGTGTAGAAAAAGTTAGAGTCCTTATAATAAATAGAGTCGTGACATGTGTGCTGAACGCTGATTGGTTGCGGCATTTTCTGTCCAAAGTTTGCGTAAAAGATATTGGAAATAAATTAAATATTAACAAAAATCATTTAGTTTAACCTAGAAAGAATAATTAAATTAAAACTTTTTAATTGTTCATTAACTCATAACTTATTAACAATAATTATGTACTCAAAAATATTTACTCAAACATTTGATAATTAATTCTGAAGTTTCCTGCTGATTGGCATAGAAGAAAAGTTAAAATTTTAACTTTTTGAATTTTGTGTTGGCTAATTGTAAGAGGGTTAATCGTATTAGTTGAAATTAGCCCGTTATTCCACTTCGGAAAATTTGTGTTAATTCTGATTGGGAAACAGTCGAGTTTAAAAGAGTCAGTTATTGCGATTAAAATTATTTTACGTATTGGCAGTTATAAGATATTCATACTCTTTCATTAATAGAAGATGTATTCTCATTTCCGGCGCCAAATTACAGTAGATTGTTAGCATAATCAGTCCGTACTAACTCACCACGCTTAATATTATCAATCTCTTATCGGTTATTAAAAGCTACAGGTACCAAAGTGATTATAAAAAGCAGCGACTACTGTCTCCAACATATACAAAATACAAAATACAAAAGATCGAGTATTTTTGTCGAAAGTGTGCCTATGATTAAGAGTCTTTGTCTAGATATTCCTGAAGATTTTATAATGACGTATGGTGGCTAGTATTGGTGAGGGTTCTACATTTGTACGGACTACTTGTGTTGGTAACGAGAGATTATTGCATTAAGTATTGTACTATAATCAGTATTACTAAAGGAGCTAAAATTTACCTCTAGCTAGTTGCTTATGTTGAATGATTTCGAATCCTTTAAAAAAATTAATTTTTTGTGTGTAAGATATTTGTAAATGAAATTTGTGAGAAATGGATGGATTTTTGACTATAGTGATATACTGGTGGTCGGCTCTCGGACTAGAACCGATCACCTGGTAATATTAAATAAATTTGGACTAATTATCTTTTGGTTATAAAAATGAAAGTACTAGCTAAGATGCGTGGAAGGGTTAAAGTTGGCGGGCCCATAAACCAACGGAATGGTGACGCCGATCGGAAATCGAAGTATTGTTAGAATATCGTAAGTGTAAGTTGTTGGCGGCGTATTAGCTGAAGTTAATGTCCATATGTCAGTATGCATGAAGTAAAACAAACTAGTAAAAGACAAATATAAGTTTATTTAAAGTCAAAATTTTATTGTTATTTAACAAGCTAATAATCCAATCAATTTAGCCCTAAAAATTGTAGTAAAGATACAAAAATTAGGGGAGAGCTGAAAATTGGTACGAATGGTCGGAACACCATTATAAATAAGTGTTGAAAAGTCCTCACCGATCCTGAACGTGGAAAAAATTTTATTCAGGTCAAAGGTGTCACAAATGGGTTTTTCGCGTTTTTCAGCAAAACGGTAAGTTTTATCATAAAATTAGGTCAAACAAAAATTGTAGATCATATAATTATCTATAAAAAATGTCTCAATACTTTTTTTCCCGAGATCCACCGTTTTTGAGATATAACTATTATAAAAAATCTCCCACCTGTGCCGGAAAAACTCCTCAACACAATTTTTTGTAATTGTAAAAAGGGATGTAGTGCAAAAAGTAGCTCCAAAAAAGTTGGATTGTTTTGTTCTTTTGTATGCACCAGTTGTCAAGGCCAGTCGTGCTCTAATGTTGAATCATCAACAGAAGAGGATTCGTATGATACCAACGAGGAGACATGATATGCATCGCTATTGAGGCAATTTACTTGAATCCAACAAGAAGAACAAGAAGAAGAACAAGAAGACAAGGAAGCTGAAATATTAGACGATTATGAATCTGACGAGTTATTTCCCTCACTTTTTTTAAATCTATACCGCTTTCATCATTCCCAGTACTAATATTTTTTATTATTCAATAGCTTTCAATTAAAAAGGATCACCATATACCACGGAATAGGCCTACCGGGGAAATCCTTTAAAAAAACCTAAGTACACTACCTCACAGGTGGCGTGGAAACCTGTGCATATTATGAATATTACAACTTTTGTAATAGTTATACCTCAGAAACGGTGGCTCTTAAGAAAAAAGTATTCAGACATTTTTATAGATAATTATATGATCTACAATTTTTGTCTGACCTAATTTTATGATAAAACTTACTGTTTTGCTGAAAAACGCGAAAAACCCATTTTTGACACTTTTGACCTTGAACAAAATTTTTTCCATGTACAGGATCGATGAGGACTTTTCAACACTTATTTATAATGTTGTTCTGAACATTCATACTAATTTTCAACTCTCCCCTAATTTTTGTACTCTTGCATGTTTAAATTGACCGGTGTATAAAAAAAAATTTAATAAGTACAAGTATAGTACGTAAGAAGTTAAGGGAGGAGTTCAAATAAAAAAGCAACTTTTTTATTTATGATTATTTTGCTTGTTGAATTTTTTTTTTCAAATTAGGGAGGGTTTCAAATAGAAAATTTTGTTTTTGAAACATTCATTACTCTTCCCTGTGGGGGGAGGGGGCCCTTTTGCACAAGTTTTTAAGCGTTTACAAGGAACGCCATAACTCAAAAAGTAATGAATATTTTTTAAATATTTTTTCATTATTTTATTCCTAAAGGACCTGTCCATAAAGCTGAGTATGGGTTTCAGGTAATTTTAAAAATTAACTATAAAATTGTAATTCCAAACTTCTAAAAATTATAAAACCGAATTTTTTATTAAAAAAAAAAATATTTACAATTGTTTAAATGGAAAAAGCGTACTCCACTTTATGCGCAATATGTTTATGAACAAAATTTTAAAAAAAATTAAGTCCCTATCTTTTCTAGAACTTGAGATATGATTTTTCTTGTCGGGAAAAACACAACTTTCGGGAAACGGTAAAAAACAAAAATAATAACAAAAGAAGCGGTTTACTCACTGTTTATTAAAACTCTCCAGCCCCATACATTGTCCCCTCTTGTTCCTTTTTCGTGCATACTATAACTCATGTACACACCAAAACTAAATATTACTGATCAAATCGCGAGGGGGGTGGGCCGAACGTTGTCTGCAAAAGAGCAGCAACTTGGCTGTGCAGCGGCTCACAAGTAAATATTTTTCTACTTGAAAAAAAAAATTTTTGGCCATGTTTTATATATCACCGTGTTTGTAAAGAACCACAGAATAAAATAAAAACAAAAAACGAGATTCGAAAAAAATTAGTTTATTAGCTGTTTCTGGCGTGAACTCCCCCCTTAACAATATTTTACGTGAAATATTTAAGAAACTAATTAAAAATTTTAGTTCAAAATAACTACCTAATTATACAATGTTGCATAAAAATGGAGAACATTTTAGAAGGTCATTTAGAGGACCAAGATGCGGTCCCAATGAAAAATAAATTTTACATATTACATAATATTTTATAATTGAAAAAAAAAATTATACATATTGATCAATCAAGGCAATGAAATATGTATTACATTGTACATATGTAATAATATTTCATTGCCTTGATTGACCAATATGTATAATTTTTTTTTCCAATTGTTGCAGCTGAGATGTGATAAGAGAGTAATTAATTAAAAGTAATGGCAACCATAACTTGCGGCTATTTTTCCACAGGCAACCATGTATTATCATGTTCAGAAAAAATAAAACTTTAATTTAGTATCTAATTTTCTCAAAAAACACGTGAAGACAAATTATTAACAATATACTTGTTAACACCTGGCAACCTAGAGGTTGCAGCCGATTGAGAGCTGGCAACCCGGGAGCAATGTATTACATAACCATTAAGGATTCATTTAAGTTTCATTAAAAAAACAGATACCTGCAGAAATCAGCTGCGGCATCTTGTACTATTAAAAGTCTATTATGTAAAATAATGGTTTTAAAAAAAAGTTTAAATGTATTTAAAGTTAAATTATGTTATCCAAGTCTTCTGTAATTTTGTATTTCCGGTTCTATAAACACGTATGTAATACCATACTGGGTTAATAAGATATTTACGAAGAAAATATGAATAATTTACACATAGATCGATATTATTACTTTGGAAAATATAAAACTATCCAATTAATGTTATTTAAACAAAATAAAAAAATTAACACTGCCCATTTTTGCATATTGCAAGCGAGGGCGTCTGTTTAGTTACGCCATTAAGACGTAACTGCCTATAACATACAGGACATACAGGACGAACGACTGGTATACCGCTTGCCGTGACTCATATGGATGTACCCACAAGGAAAGGTTCCCAGGTGTCCGCCTCCGTTTTCAATGTCGCTGAAATATGTTATTCTACGTCGAAATCTAAGAGACACGTATTTTTTTTATCGGCGGAAAAAACGGTTTGAAGGGGTGAAATCGCCCTTCAAAAATTGGGGTAAAAATTTAATTTTTAAAATATCTCGAAAATAGTAAGAGCTAGAGCAAAAGTTTAAATTGGCGATATTGTTCTTTTTTAAAGAGCTATCTATTGATATGCAATTTTTTCAATTTACCTCAACAAGGGTGGTTGGGGGTTAAAATTTGGGGGTTAATTTTGCAAGAAGGGGATGAAAATTAAAAAATATAAAAATTTTGTTTACAGATTTAAAATCGCAAATTCGTCAATTTAAACTTTTGCTCTATCTTTTACTGTTTTCGAGATATTTGAAAAATTAAATTTTTACCCCAATTTTTGAAGGCCGATTTCACCCCTTCAAACCATTTTTCCGCCGATAAAACCAAATACGTGTCTCTTAGATTTCGACGTATAATAACATATTTCAGCGGCATTGAAATCGGAGGCGGACAGCTGGGAACCTTTCCTTGTCAGTCAGTGTTCTGTATTCATGTGTGTTGAGTACAAGGACGTATGCGTATGATTTTTTTTAAGTAACTTGGGAAGATTGCTTTCCAAGACTGACTGTACGTAAAAATATGTGTGTATATATTTTAAAGCGAGTTACCACGAAGACTATTTTTTTTTTTTGGCAAGACTGACTATTGTAAATCAAACTGACTATAAATAAAATTAAACCAGCTATAAGGAAGTATATGTATTCATGCGTTTGCGCTTTCAATTATTTCAAAAAGACAATACTGTGAATAAATGCTCTATAGTCTATAATAATTCAATATAAGTACGACACGAAAAATGCCAATTGTAAATATAATTATGCCTATGTGCCAAGGTAACGGAGTATTTCCTAGTAACTGCTATTTCTTTCTCTAGTTACTTTTGCGTGTCCTTCTCTGAAAATATACTTGAATATATATGCCCAATTGTACACGCATAAAAAAATATTAGAATCTTCAAACAATACATAAAAATGAGTTAAAATATGCGAGATAAACTTTTAATATCTGAAATATATTTTAAATAAAAAAAAATCCTGTCTGTAAGAAAAAATGTGTTACATAGATCACAAATTGTCGCAGATATGGAAACAGATGGTTAAACATGATGTTGCCAATAATCTTAAATATTATTTAATTCTATACTATCATAAATGCGAATGTGAGTTTGTTTCTTTATTGGTTTATTTTTCTTTCACAGGTTACTATCTGAACGAATCAACTTGAATCTTTGCACAGAAATCATTGAAGGTATGAAAAAAGACTGAGGCGATTTCCTATTCCAGGATTCCCGTAGGAAATTGTATCTAAAACATTGCGTTTTTCACTTTCAGGTCTCAATCGCTTAAACAATTGGATTTATATAGTGATAATTGTGAAATCGTAAAAAAACATACATTACTTTTTACTACTAGAAAACATCTCAGTTACGCTAAAATATTTGCTTAAGGTACTATTAGTGAGTGTTTTAAGTGAAAAATTTATTTTTAGTGTTAAAATTTTTTTACATATGATAACTTAGGAACTATATTTTATAAAAAAAAAATTTCCTTTAATTATAATTTTGTTTCTTTCATATAGAGGGCGTTGAAGTTGACTTAATAAGAAAGAAAACGCCCAAAATTGGGCAAATGACAGAGCCTCTCTAGGACATCCGAAAATGAAAATTATATGGCATTTTAATATAGACGTATTATGTAATTGTGCATCCTCCCACCAAAATCGGAAGTAAAGCATTTTTTCGAAAAATGGCGTGTATTTGAAAATCAACTTTTAAAAATAGCCTCAGTTTCCCGCACTTTTACTTGTCTGAACGGAAAAAAAAGAAAAAAAAAAATCGCCAGATCGGTGGAGGGATGGACAATAGGCATAATAATAATAAAATAATAAAAATAGATCGTTTTATTAAAATCGAATAAGAGGCTCTTGAGCTAGAATTTGCGCAAATTTGAAAAATGTCATTTCAAATTCAAATTTTTCCTCCTGTGGTTTCCTATCCGGCTTTTTCTTTGTTTGGCCTTCTGATTTTACGGAGCGTCGTCAAAATATGACTATACAAAAAACGGTATAACTTTTTTTCTACTTTGAAACTGACTTGAAATTTTAAATACATATTCTCGGAACATTTATAGACCCATTTGGCATTTATGAAATGAAAAAAATTGAAAAAAAATTTTAATTCACTAATAGTACCTTAAAACGAAACAATGAAATTACAACAGTCGACTATTACAAAAAGGAATGATCAACTTCAAGTTGCGGTTTATATAACTACACAAACTTTTTCCAGCGTGGTAGTTATATTAAATAATAACATCAAGTTAGCAGAAGGGACAAAAAAAAACATTCTGTGGAAAAATATATTCAAAACCAAACAATGAATTTAAGAGAGATGACTGTTACAGCAAATGCATTATTGACTTCGTTCGAACTTGGAAGAGTATTTTTAGCATAAAAGATGTCAGTTTGATGCTATTATTTGACGTATCATGCGGGTTTGCTTATACATATAATTATGTACCTATTTATATAAAACGATTTTATATGTATAAAACAAAGTAGCTATAATAATTTTACTGGTTACTGTACATACACTTGATTATCATGCTCAAGATCAAAACCTCTTAAAAAATATTTTCTTCCATCATTTTCAACTGGTTGTTGAAACTTTTTTAATTATCTTTTTCAAGTTTTATTTACTATACAATATGAAACAATGAGTGACTTGAACTTTACCGAGTTCACGGTAGGTACGGCAAAAGTAAAAAAGATAAGTATATTATTTTTTTATTTTATTTCTGTGTTGTTCTTTGCTTTTTCGTTTTCAGTTCGTTTTTTCTTTTTTTTTACAACTCTCAAGAGTGTTCTTTTCATCTACCAAACGTCATGAAAATTATCAACTGTTTGAAGTGTTTGGCGTGTGTTCAGTGTGTTTTGTTGGGAGTTTGGTTATAAACAATTATTTAAATGAAAAATTACAATTTTCTATGTTTATGGTTTTAATAATTAATTGTTTGTCCCTTTTCATGTTTTTCATAATACCATTGAGAGTTTTTGGACGGCATTTTTTTAATATTCAAAATATTAAACGTAAATATCAAATTAATTGTAAAATAAATGAAAAAAGCAATATAATTGAATTTTATATTCGGTTGTTATATTCTAATAATTTACTGACAATATAATATGAGGGAAACCTTTTTTTGTCACTTTTTACTAAAATAGATTGTTTGATTGTGAGCAAGCTTTCGAGTAAGTAACTCACCATCCGGTACAATAAGTTTTTTAATTATGTTATACGTGATGATGAGTTAATTACTAAAAAGCTGACGCCTAACTAAATAGACTGTTCTAGTGAAAAGTGACAAAGACACGTTTTGCATTTTTATCCTTTGACAACACCGCTTATAGAGCAGCATAAAATTTGCAGTTCACTTTACACAGTGTAGAATTATCTACATAGCAAACTCCCATATCGCACACTCACATTTAACAATTTCGTCGCACACAAGATGTGTATAATGGCACCCCTACGTGTTTTAAAGCAAATATGTTTGAATGTGTTAGTGACTAAGTAATAGTTTGTAACAGTAAATCATACAAATATATAAATCAGAAACATTGACGCCCGTAATCCTTGACTTTTTCATTTAGCACTTTGGTCCCAGTGGATTGCGTAATGGGAGCTTCCTATGTAATTTTCTAAAAACTGGGCTGAAAGTTCGCATATTTCATTCGAAAATTCATCATTCATCAATGCTTTAAAATAAATTTCTTAATTGATAAATCTTTTTGATTTCCGCTTAACTTTGATTTCATGTTCGTGATATAACTAACACGTATATAGCAGCCAATTAAATATAAGGTCATTAAATGAGAAAACTTTTTTCGACGAAATTATTAATTTTATCTTTTAAGAAAGTAGTGCGTGCACTAACCTGAAAATACAGACAAAAGCCATCTTTGATTAGATATTTGAAAAAATTACAGCTGTAAAAGCGTCTGGTGCCGCTACCTTACAGTTACTCCACCATCTCTTTATTCAGCATTATTAGTTGATTTATCGGAGGTAAAAGAATAAAAAAATAGATTATGAGCAATCAAAATATCGTATATCAGCTAAAAACTAAGTAGTTAACTCTTAGCCCGGCTGCACATCTAGCAGATACGACACAGCAGATACGACATGAGAGACACAGACATTTGTCTTAAGACATGGCATCTGCACACCTAGGAGACATTTGTCTTAAGACACGAGAGATACGACATGAACGACACTACAAGTGGAATTTTTCAAGTCAGTGTTAATCATGAGCTCATCAAGTGAGGAAGATACTATCGAAATGTACTGGTATTTAAGAGATAAAAAAAGGAAAAGGAGGGAGTATTGGATACATCCATACAATTTTTATAATGTTCAACACAGTTCTGCCATAGTTAGCAGAGAATTATCGCAAGATGAATCAAAATTTAAAGAATTCTATCGAATGAGCCCTGATTGTTTCAAATTTTTGTTAGAATTAGTGTCACCTGCTCTTAAAAAACAGGACACTAAATACAAACTAGCTGTTTCTGCATCCGAAAAGCTGCTTATAACTTTAAGGTAAGTAAATTAAGAATAAGAAAGAAAATAAAATTAAGGCTGTAAATATTTCAAATATATATATATATATATATATATATATATATATATATATATATATATATATATATATATATATATATATATATATATATATTTTGACTGAAAAAAAAATGTAAATTTTTATTTTAACTGAACTACATTTTTGTATAATACAACGGCAAACTATTTTCAACATTTATTCCTATTCCTCCATGAAAGTCATGAGTAGTTTGTTGAGATGATAAGTCAATCGAGTTAGTTTGAATTCATGAAGAGTCACTAATATTCGGAGAATATGGAGTTGATGATCTAGATGTGCCTTGTTCAACCTCATCCTTGTTCAAATAATAAAATAGTTTATATCAAAAACATTGTGTTTTATTCTCCGGCAAATGGGGTATTCATCCGTAATTTAAAAAAAAAATGTGAGCTATAGAGGTCGGTCAATGTGGGAATCAACATAATCAACAAATTCCTGAACCAGCGGCATTTCAATAAAGACACCACAGAACCTTTCCTTCAATTAATTATTAAAGAGAATTTTTGATAATGTACACACTATTTGAATTACCATTCCTTTCAAATGTATACGTATAATTTTTAAATTTATCTTACATGTCGTTCGACTCGAGCGACAGCAGACTAGCATGCTATGTCGCTTTAGACAAATGTCAGTGTCTGCTATGTCGTATCTCCTAGGTGTGCAGCAGTTTTGTGTTTTCAATGCAATTTAAATGTACTCAAGCGATGCGTGTCTCCAAGCGACACATATCTTATGTCTCTTATGTCGTATCTGCTCTGTCGTATCTGCAGGTGCGGCTGCACACCTAGCAGATACGACATAAGAGACATAAGATATGTGTCGCTTGGAGACACGCATCGCTTGAGTACATTTAAATTGCATTGAAAACACAAAACTGCTGCACACCTAGGAGATACGACATAGCAGACACTGACATTTGTCTTAAGCGACATAGCATGCTAGTCTGCTGTCGCTCGTGTCGAACGACATGTAAGATAAATTTAAAAATTATATTATACACTGAGAGAAAAATGGCAACTTAAAATTAAATACGATCATTATTGTTTCAATAATGTACAACTTAAAAAAATGCATTGAAAAAATAGGGAACTGTGTAGGAAATCAATATTATTAAACTTTTAAAATAAAATTGTTTTTCATTAAAACAATAAATTTCAACCTTACTAGACTTTCGTTAATGTTTTACATTGAATCAATATGGTTTTTATTAATATTGTTTTTTCTCTGTGTGTACATTTGAAAGAAATGGTAAATTTTCTCCAAAAATATTTTTTTAATGTAATATTAGATGCATACCGACAATTTTAAACACTTTTTGAAAAACTGTCAAATACTGTCAAGGAGGTAAGTCCAAAGATGCTCCAAAAAATGTATCGTTTACAATTAATTTTGTTAATTATGTTAAAAATTACCCATTTTTATGCAATTATGCCCTAAAACTGTATTGTAAAAGTTATATCAAAAATTTGACATGAAAAACTACTGCTAGCAAATTGAAAAGTTCCCCTTGTTGTAGTGTTTTTCATGTCGTATCTCTCGTGTCTTATCTCCTAGGTGTGCAGATGCCATGTTTTAAGACAAATGTCTGTGTCTCTCATGTCGTATCTGCTGTGTCGTATCTGCTAGGTGTGCAGCCGGGCCTAGGTGTGCAGCCGCACTTAAGTCATTTCTCATTAATTCAATGATCCGATTAATTTTCATGTGTGCCTATTTCAAATATTGTTTTATTCGTCATAGAATCACCCCCCGACAATAATGTCAATATATATTATTATGTTTGAATTATAAACTGAATTATAGTGTCATATATAGTACACTATATAAATCAAATACGTTAAAACCTCACCGATTAAAAAAAATAATCCATGCCACTCTTGTAAAATTTATATTTATTTTTCCCAGACAACTGGTTATTTTGCCAGTAAAAAAAATGAAATATTAAAAAACAAAAATACTGATATTTACTTGCTTTTTATTTGATGCTTGTTGATGACAGGGAAAATTCGTGATAATGGCACAAATGTGGTGACACCATTACTGTTATTGTTTTTATTATCCCTTTTTATTTATTGCACATTAATACCAATTTAAACCAGGAGATATGTATGTCTCGTTTGTTCCCCATAAGTTTTCTCATGAGCATTTGAAAATATTTTATTGTTTTGCAGTTTGGTGCTTTTATCGATGATCCAGATTTTTTTTCTGATAATTTGATGGCCAGTGAGGAAACTAATTTTTTTTATCCAGGTGTTGAATGGACGGTAGTTTTTTTGTCTCTAAAAATTTATTGGGCCCGTGTTAGTGATTTGAATATCATTTTGGAATAATTAAACTCAAATTTTTTAAAAACTCCTTAATACTTATTTACATTACCTCTTTTCAAAACTGCTCTTTCATGCCACTCTCTCCTACTGATGGTAATTTTTTTAACCAAGAAAATCTAGCACAAAAACGACCTTTTCGTAGATAACCGTATTGAGTTTTAGGGCATTTAAATTATGGATATTTTCTGAGTCCACGAGGCCCTGGAAAGTAATTTTTAGCTCGTTTTTTTTTTTTTTTTTTGTGATCTCAACAATATTTAAGCAAAATTCGGCCAAGTTCCGTTTACTCGTTTATTTTAATCCCTTTTTGGATCTTTAAGATCCTGACGGATAATTTTGACGAACCACTTATTTTAGGCGATGTTTGTGTTTCCGGGACTCTAAGCAACCTAATGTAACATAGCTTATGAAAGTTTAGAATTGTTTAACAGTTAACAGTGAAATTGTTTAGCCTTCGAAATTGGTTGGGCAATCGATTTTGAGCGCTATTCAAGTCCCCAGGCCCCTGAGGGACGCCCTAATTTCATATAACATGGCCTATATTGATTTGGAATAATTTAGCTTTTCGACATTAAAAAAATTTCAAAATCGGTTAGGTAGGTATACCTTTTGGGTCTTCAGGGCTTTGGATAACCACATGATCTCATATAACGTAGCCTAAATAAATCTGGAATATTTGTCTAACATTGGGAAAATCGTTTGAGTAGTTTTCTCTAGGTCCTAGTTAAGTTTTCAGAGTCCAGGGGATCTCACAATCTTGTGTAACATAGCTGTCTAATAGTAAACAAATTTTCAAAATCGGTTGGGTAGTTTATATTTTGACGCTTTTTGAATCTTCAAGACCTTGGGAGACCTCGTAATCTCATATAACATAGCTTATGTCAATAGCTATAGCTAGTTCTTTAACAGTAAAAATTGGCGCAAAATTTCAAAATTTTGAAGAAATTTTCAAATAGGTTTCTCGTACATTTCTGTAATAACGATTTAATTAATTAAATCTGGAATAGTTTAGTTGTCATGCAAAATTTTTAATAACATTTTCCTATACAGGTAATGGATTTTTTTCCCTTCGATGGAAAGAGTAACATTGCGTCAATTTAAAATTTTCGTCTATCCCTCATAGTTTGTGAGATATATCTTAAGAAATACGATTTGAACCCCCAGCTTCTTGCCTATTCTATACATCAGCGAAGTTTCAACAAATTTGCGAATTTTACTCTAGGTACATCTCCTTGTCAGTTAATCTACGAGTATATTCAATGTTATAAGCATTGACAAATTTTGTCAAAACGGAATAATTCTCGCGAATTTCCAAAAAAAAAAAAAAATTAAGTTAGTAAAATGAAAAATTTAGTAAAATTTTGGGGGCCTATGCCGAAGCGGGGCCTGGGGCGGACCATCTCCTTCCCCCCTCGCCATCAGTACGCCACTGCCCACTGATCCTTATAAAAGACACTGTTAAATTAGGAACATTACAAATCAATAAATTTTATTTGCGTATTTTTGTATAGAAAGGATTTTTTAACTCCCTTTTCACACACTTTTACAAAAGCAAGTTACTATCCAAACGAAACTTCGCTGTCTCTAACTTTCAACAGTCGGAAGTTGCCTTAATTTTGCATAATAAAATCTCCTAGATGGTTTCACTAGTAGATACTAAAATACAACTTCAGTCACAACCGTCAAACCTGGAAACATTTTAAATAAACTCATATGTACGTCTCCAAATTCATTGTTAATATTATTTACTGCAGTTTCAATGATATGCTAAAACCCCATCCCCTCATTTCGACTATTTAAAATCTTACTCGTTCGTTGAAATATCGAAACCTCAAGAGTAAATTTTACACTCAATCACATTAATTGTTGTCATATTCTCCACAGTTTGCTTTTTTGTGAAAAACTTGGCAAATAATACATAATATGGTAACAACAACAATATATTGTAATAAATATTGCTATGTTTACAGAAAATTGTAACAAAATATTTATTTTAATAGAAACAAAAAAATTATATATGCAAATACAAACCAATGTTTTATAATATGGTTCATTTCAGTTAAATTTAGCCATGCTTTATAACTTTGAATTTAAATAATTTCCGTTTTCTTGGCTTTATCCCCTTTATTATTGCATTTATGTAAATTTTAAATTTAAAGTTTATTTTTAGAAAAGAATAGAAGATCGATTTGTTTCGAATATAAGAATTATTTAATTTTTTAACGAAAACTCATGATCAATTTTATCTGAAAAGAGGTATACAAGGCTAGTAATAAAACGTTAGTTACATGTAAATACAAAATTATTTTTATACTGATGCGATTCTGAATAGAAAAGTTTCATAGAGTGAATGGAAAGGTCTTAAATTATACATACAATAAAAGTAATAAATCGGTGAAAAAACTTTTGAAATTCATTAATATAGATATCAGAGAAATAGAATATCGAGTTTAGCGCGGGATATTTGCTTTCCAACGCGCTTGTGGCATTACGTCTTTGGAAAACGGAACGCTGAATGTCTTATGTACTCAAATAATTTCGTAATTTTTTATATTGTCACCATGATTTTGAAAGTCAAAAGGATTTGATTTTTTGATTTGAAATAATTTATAAATCTTCACTAAAATTAACTGAATTATAGATCAAATTACTTTGAATATTAAATACTCCGAAATTTTCATAATCAATTATCTATAGTGCTTGGTTAAGAGTATGACTTGTTTGTAAATGACTTGTTTCAGTTTTTCAATTTGGACCCTGTTTAGTGGTACTGATGGACAATTTTGATTAAACGTTCATTTAAATTTGATATTCTGAAATTCTGTATGAAATCAGTTTCTTATAGTGCTTTGTTTCATTCGTCCGACTGGATAGCATACCTAAAGTCGGCTCTACACGATGCTATGAACGCTCGATCCAACCTTAACTCACGTTAATTCGCAGTCTCAACAATATTTGAAAAAAATTTGATCCAGATCCATATAGCCGTTTATTCTGAGTGGTGTTTGGATCCCAAGGAACTAATTTCAATTATTTTTATTCAGAATCTCAAAACTATTCGAGGAAAATTCGATCAAGATGCGTCCAGCCATTTATTTTGGTAGTCTTTTGAGTCTTCATGATTTGAGTCTTAATCTTACTTTCGTTTGTTCCAGGATTTGAGTACTACTTTAGTAAAATTTGGTTAAAATCCGCCCTGCCGTTTATTTTGAGTCTTTTTTCAGACCCTATAACCTTAGGAATCAGTTTTAAACTTGGGATTATTTGAAATTAATCTTTTTATATAAGTTAAGAAATTTAATTAAGAGTTTTTCTACACTCTCTATACGATTTCTATGTTCTTAAGATTAAAAATTTCTTTAATTTTTTTTCTTTAAACCAAAGAAGGTGTTTTTTTAATTCAAAGAAATATTTTTTTGACTACAAAAACAATTAAACCAATATTTCTCTATTTAAAAAATTTCTTTAAATCAAAAAAATTATTAATTTTTGAAGAAGAAATCTTTCTTTTCTTGAATCAAGGAAAGTCTTTTCTTAATTAAGAGAAATATTTCTTTGACTACAGGAAAAATTAAACAAATATTTTTTTATTTCAAAAAAATTTTCTTTTGATTCAAAGAAAAATTTTTTAATTGAAAGAAAATAAAATAGAAAAAAACTATTAATTTTTGAGAATGAAATCTTTTTTTTTTTTTGAATCAAAGAAAGTGTTTTTTTAATTTAAAGAAATATTTCTTTGACTACTGAAAAAAATAGACAAATATTTTTTTGTTTCAAAGAAATATTTTGTTTATTCAAAGAAAACAAAATCAAAGAAATTATTAATCTTTGAAGAAGAAATCGTTTTGAGAGTGTATTTAAATAAAACCGTCTGGCAAAATGTGGTAAATGCGCTTAACAAAGCTTTCATTTCAAAAATTTTTTGAACCAACTTTATGCTATTTATTTTTAACGGCCCTGTGAATATTGTATAGTGAGTGTTAGTAGTGTGAACTATGTGAATTATAATAATTTTTATGTATTATGTAAATATAAATAAATAAATATTAAATCATATGTCACACAAAATATGTGTTTACTGATATCTGCCTTTGCCGTACAGTGTGATGTACGGCGTAGATACATGCGAGTACGAGTACATATGTTACCATATGTGTATGTTCACGCACGCATGTGTTGTACTAGTACGCTTATATATGTTTGTGAAATGTTTGCAAATTTTAATGATATTTAATCCCTAGCATGTATAACATTAAATTAAGCGTGGGTGTGCATGAGATAGGATGAGTGCTGTTGGGTGTCCAAGGGCACGGGTGATGAAAAACAATGGTATGTAGGTGTATGTGATACATATTTTGTTTGTTGACAATATGTTTAGTCCGTAGGTATGTACGGGTATGTTGCGTAATGATGCGGGCGTTACATGTGTACACATATGGGTTTGTTTGAGTCGTGTTGCCCAGTTTTATAAACGGTTTTTTTTTGTTATTTTATTTTCTTTTTTATATTGAAAATTAATTTGCTTTTAAACAGCTTTTTTGACGCGGGTTCGAAAAGATAAAATTTTATTTAGGCATATGATAACAGAAAATTAATGAATGGACCTATTAAAATAATAGACATTTTTATGCTTCTGATTTTCGTTGGAATGTAAATAAAAATATTGTCATTTTTATATAAACCAGGTGGCTTGTATGTAAAAAAGAATGTAAAAATATTCCAGAATAATTAAATCATGGCTAATTTGACAAAATAGTACCGGATTCTTATATACTGGCTACGGCTTTTTTGAGGCATAGATGATTTTGGTTCGAATTGGTACTGATACTGGTTTGGATCTTGATCTAATTGACCAGATTCGAATCCTTGTGCACAGATTCTCTAGTACGAATTGTTAAGTACAAATGAGTGCAAACTGCCTGCATTTCGACGCATTTAACGAAATTCGTTACTAGATTTTCCTTTGATTAAAAGTTTTTTAACTTTAATTTTTTAAATAACTCTGTTAATATTTTTTTTTAGTCACTAATAAAAATTTATTAATAATTTATTGTCTCTAATAGCAAAAAAATTAATTGTACCTACTAATGTATAAAGAAGTAAAGTTTGTGACTTTATCGGTGTGTACGACAAAGGTAATCTCAAGAACTACCCAACTAATTTCAAAATATTTTTCTCTGGTGGATAGATGATACCGTCTGTTCTCATACAGGCTACGTTTAAAAGATTAAAATTGTGCCACAGGATCCTAGGGCCCCAAAAACGCCCCAAATAAACAGTTGGACGGATCGTTGCCAAATCTTACTCAAATATCATTTAAATCCCAAATAACATGTACGTTACATTAAAATTGATGATTAGGGCTTTAGGGTCCCAAAAAGGACCTAAATAAGTGGGTGGACGGATTGTACCCAAATTATGGTCAACCAATATTGAAATCTTTAAACAAATTAACGTGATGGTAAAACTACCCCGTAGGGTCCTAGCGATGCAAAAAGAGGTCCAAAATAAACGGTTGGACGGATCTTCACCAAATTTTGTTCAAACCGTACCTACTGAATTAAAATTTTTTTTCGGGGGAACGACAACCTGTACGACAATAGGCAGAAAAAACAAAACGAAGAAACAAATTTAAAGAGGTACGACTCTACATGTTTTGATCATTTAAATGATCGTCTTCAGGAACGAAAATTCAAGCAAATTAAATAATCAAAATGGACAAAGCAAACAAATCGTAAGTATAAATATCAATGCCAACACGACATGACTAATATAAAATAAAAATCAAGAAGAAGGAACTCGCATTTGGAAACAGGAACCGTCAGGAAAGTGTAAAAAAGTCAAAAGAGAAGAAAAATAACTTGACCTCCACAAGGTCAACACAAAATATAAATTTCGAGAAACCAACTTATTTCAACCAAATAAACGGAAAATTTCCCACTACACAACAAAACACACTGGTAAGAAGCACCATTATCATTATGATTTATTTTACATTTAAAAAATTAATTTAGTATTATAAATTTTTAAATTACAAAGTCAAAAAATTTGTGCTAAAATTAACACATTTCACATGTCCAAAACGGTCCACTCAATTTTTTGTGTTTTTTTAACACAAAGCATATGTGTCAAATCTTTACACAAGACTTATTTCAATGTTTTATCACACAAAAGGACATACACGGAGAGAAAATTCATAGAAAAATTACTGTGCTCAGCACTACAATTGACGTGTAAAAGCCAAACATATTCAATTTTGTAGGGTAAAAATATAAAAATTATAATTAATCATAGAAAATAAAAAGGATAGAATATTCTTTCCGTAATATTAGCTCCGTAAAATTTGTAAAACAGCACTGTAAAAAGTTGCATTCCCGATAAAAAAAATATTTTTAATTGTTTTTCTTACAAAAATTACCATGCTGTCTTATAATATTTCAAATGCTATCTGCTAATAGTAGAACGAAAAAAACAGAAGGTATCAACGCTGTCACATAGCCAAGAAGGCTGCAGAAGGTATCAACACTATCATACATGAAGGTCACATAGCCAGGCTGGTGTGGTGTGATGACTGTGATGTGCAAACAGTATTCATTAGAATGTGTTACAGGACGGTCACCGTTTAATTCATCATTTTGTTACTTCACTATCTTCAGTATTAGAATATATTGTTGCCAATCATTTTGTATGCATCGATTGTTCCTCAGTGCGTACAGCCCAAGTAACATAAGGTTGCGGGTCAGATGCGCAAATGAAAGAGTACGACAAGAATTAAACTATAACATATATGCATAAGAGTGTGATAGAAGTTGTGTTAGCACATTAAAGTTTACCATGCTAGCACATATTTTTTATTTTGGTCGTCGATCGCGCACGCATTATTAGAGAGCATGGTAATTTTTCTGAAATTTTATCTACAAAAGTTATATGATTTTTCTCCCGTGTACATTTTGTGTTAATTTTACACAATTACTTAGTTATAATTTTACCAGTAAATATGTTAATGTAACCATTATTTAGCGTACCTTTTTAACACAATAATGATGTGTAAAATTAACTGATTTAGAATATAGAAGTTTACTCAGTAAATGTGTTGGTATATTTTGACACTTTTTTTAAGTTAGTATTTTTTTATTTATTTATTATGTAAATGAAAGGAAATAGTAAAAAATAATTTTTCAGTACTTTCTTATTTAATATTTCTACAAATCTGTGCTCTGTTACGCAATTTCTGCATTGTTTAGAATTATGTCTTTGAATAAAATCAACTTTTGTAAAAATTTCGACGATGATATTGGTGCATTGCACTTGGAATTTGATGAAAATAATGTTGAAGCAATACCCAAAAATTGTGAAGATCGTTATCAAACTGAACGTGGAAGACAAAATGGAACCACTATTCTTCCTTTTTTACCTGATCTTCTTTGCTCTTTGAATGTGTTCTTCGAACGTCGAATATTCGATAATTTTTGAATGAATTGAAGTAAATTTTGCAAACAAAGAAAGAAATTCAATCTATAATATTTTTAATTAACATAACTAATCAATATTTAATATCTATATAATTAAAACCAATTTAACTTTAGAAATACACTTTAATAATTGTTCCCAATCAAACTTAATTTGCAATATTAAAATTGTTATTTGAATTGTTTAAAATAACGATACTTTTCATTCAAAATAAAATTTATTTTAGTATGTTAATATTAATGTTAATATGATAATTGTTCACCATTTCATTTGTTATCCTATGTACTGAAACAATTATTATTATTCGATTTTCATATGTAAATAATAAAAAAAAGTTTATTATTAACTCATATTATGTTATCATTAAATAATTAGTTTTATTTATTTTAATTAAGCATTTAAAACAAAAAATTATTATCAGAAACAAACAAAGAACCTGACTGCGAATAACTGAAAACGGCAATGAAGAATACCTATGTTGAAATAAATAAAACGAGATATAGCTAACTGCTTTTTAGCCTTCTTTCTAACGAACAGATTAAATAAAAGTGACAAAAATTTCACGGTGCAAAAGTCCTTCCTGTGCGTATGAGGTAAGAGCCCTGCTGTTTTTGATCAGTATTAGGTAGATATATCAATTTTCCTTCAAGTAAAATTACGATAGCCGTTCATAGGAGTGGAATCTTAGAATATAGTATAAATTTTCAAAGCTTTAATCAACAGAATAAAAAGTTTGACTCAACGCTGCACTAAAATATGTCTTAGTATACAAAAAATAAAATAAATAGGTGGGTACATCTACAGACTTATGACACTTATACCTACTCCATACACATTTTTTATGTAAGTAAGTACGTTCTATCGACTCTCTACCAGTTAGTTTTGAGGCCACTCCTGTAGGATATACCAGTGTAATTTTATACAATGCCATTTTTGTGTGAAACAAATGTTTCCCGCGAGTCATTCGTACACAATTTCACGTGCCAATATTAGTTTCATTTCACACTATCTACATTTACGTCGGCTACACTCTAAAATTATTTGTGGATTGTTATCGCATTGGAATTAAGAAGATTTAGTTTGTCCTAAGTGCTAATATTTTTGTCTTTATAAAAAATAAAATTAATTGTAAACAACATAAAATTTTGTAGGGTTACAAACAAATAGGGTTAACAATACAAAAAAATCATTTCCAGGATTTTCTGGTTCAGTGTCGCGGGACAGACTGTAATGTTACTGTAGATTAAAAGATAGGAAACCAATTTTTTCCTGATAGTTATTCAAATACAGACGAAATTTGGTCTAGAATTTCAGCGTTATTTAAAATTTTATTTCATTCAATTTCATTATAAAAATCTGTACTCCGTGGCTACGTAATGTTACAAAACACATGTCTATGCAGATAAAAGTACCAAATAGACAAATGAGAATCAAGACATTGAACATACGTTAAATCGTTTAATAAAGAATAATAGGAAAAGTCAGGGTTTCGAGTCAAAATTTCAAAAGTGTACATTTTCGTTATTATAAGGGCGGAATTTACAAGGAAATGCATCCAGAGTGAAATTCGGGATTTTGATGAAACTTCGCTGGTGTGTAGAATAGGCCATCTTCCACACTTACGGGGTCAAACCAGCCCCTAAAGTTGGGGCTTCAAATTGTATTTCTTATGATATCTCGAAAACTATAATAGATAGAGTAAAACTTTAAATTGACGAAATGTTACTCTTTGAAAGACCTATTCACCTGTATAGGTTAAACCAGGGTTGGGCTCATAAGAGGGGCTGGAGGGGTGAAAATGGGGGTAAATTTTCTTGTACAGCCTGAATGGTTCAATATATCAAATTTTTGTCATCATAAATAGAAAGAATACCAAAAATTAGGGGATACATGTTTTTGAGTTTTTTCGAAATATTTGTGGTATCCAAACCATATAAGGAAGAAAATAATAGGGTAGATTATATTGTATTATTATTGACTGCAAATACGTTCTAAATTTTGTTATTTTTATGTTGACTTTCATCATTAAGATGTAAATTTTTACTTTCCGATAATGATACATATATTTTTCAGTATTAACTTAATTGGTAATTTAGCCATGTGTATATTTGGTTACTCATATTCGATATTTTTTGTACCTATTTCTGCAAAAGTTAAAGTTCTCTGGTGTGCTTGTGTTAATGAATGTTCGATAAGGAGCAATAATCTCCTTCGCTCACTGTTCAGGTGCTTTGTAATACCTTTTGCGATATGGGAAATGGGATTGACACCTATAAAACATACAAAAAGAATAAGAAAAATGGTTTAAATGTTGTGAAAGAAATAAACCGCGTTTAATTGGTTAAAAACGAATTTGTAAGAAGATAAAGGCAGTTTTTGAACAGAAAGTTATTGTTTCTTTTTGAACATTCATTAACACTTGCAGACCAAAAAACTTTAGTAGAAATAGGTATAAAAAATATCGAATATGAGTAACCAAATATACACATGGCTAAATTACCAATTGAAAAATATAGTACTGAAAAATACATAAATCATTATCAAAAAGTAAAATTTTACACTTTCGTGATGAAAATAAATATAAAAACAAAAAACGCCGTGAGCAGCGGGGCCCCATCACGGTAGTCGAATTTTCCCCTTCATCTTCGGTATTGAATATCTACAAGCGAAATGTGATTGAAAGTCTACAACCGAATTGTCATTTTGTTGGTTTCAAAACTGGTGATGAGGCTGATCGAGGCTTTAAAAAAAGGTTTTAAGTATTTAAGGGCTGTATCTCAGTAAATTTCAATTTTGTGCCGAAAACAGGTAGCAGAAAAAAAGCCAACACAATTCGTACGAGGACATTCCTGCCCATGTTTATCCGCTAATTGCCTTTATGTTTTAGTTTTAAAAATTAAAAAAGGACCCTAAATAGTAAACTGGAAAGCCTTTATAAAGATATTTTTTCTTTCCAAAAAAATCCAAAATTTCTATTTTATAAATACTAAAAATCCAAAATTCCTAATTTATAAATAAACAGTGACTTTAATAACATTTTTAAATTACTTAATATGTATGTATTTCATTTGCCATAAAAGTAAGTTCACTTTTTTTTAAATTTTTTAAAATTACTATTCGCCTACTTGTATTTAGAATAAACATAATGCTTTTAAAACACATTTAACAATAGCATTCAATTCCGATGTAAAAATGGGAGAAGTGGGGGGAAAAGTGATGCGGACTCCCTACAAGGTACTAGCTGGATACTAACTACAACAGAGATACACGTACAAAATTTCAGCCCTCTAGGTTTCCTTATTGAGTCTCTAGACGTGTTAGAAAACAAGCAAAAAAATTAAGGAAATATTGGCGTAAAAATCGTGGGGGTAAGGGTTAAAAGTTGAAACCTCCAAAAAACAGTGTCTGGCTATAAGATTAACCTGTACACCAAATTTCAGCCCTCTAGGTTTATTTGGGGAGATTTTGACCCGAACGAAACTGTTGAAAAACAAGAAAAATCATGTTCTTTTGGGTATAAAAATGGTGGGGGTAGGGGTTAAAAGTCGAGACCCCCAAAAGTCACCCTCTTGATACTAACTCAATCCGAATACAAAATTTCAGCCCTCTAGGTTTATTCGGGTGACCTGTGCGAGTGGTACAAACTTCGAAAACGTCGAAAATGCATGAAATTGTAGCTTAAAAATGAGGGGGGTGGGGGTAAAATATTAAAACCTCCAAAAAGCACAACCTAGGTACGAACTTTATCAACACACCAAATTTCAACCCTCTACGTTAATTCTGGGGGGCTGGGGGCCTGTTAGATCCAGCGAAAATCGTTTTTCCCCCCTCTACTCCCGCCATATCATCCTAGGAAGCTGAATTTTGGATATGTTGTAGATAATTGACCGAAACATTATTTAAAACCGGTTTGGAAAAGTTTTATTGCTTTTCCGCCCCCCACCACCCCCTAAAAGGCGGGTCAGAAAAAAAATTTGCCCAAAATTTGACCCCACTTTGATAGTATGAGGTGCCTCGAAAATGAGCCCCATTTACCAAATTTCATCTCTTAACTTCCATAGGGGGGCCCTACACAAATTAAAAGGTGGCGGGAAATATATATATATATATATATATATATATATATATATATATATATATATATATATATATATATATATATATATATATATGTATATCAGACATTTTTTTTCTACATATTCGTGTTCTACGGGTCCGAAAACGGATAGCGCCCCTACTTTCGCCTCTCGCAGCTCTTATCGTATAGACTGTATAAGTCTAATTTTTCGGAGAAAATTCGACTAAAAATTTAGAACGTATTTGCAATCAATAATAATGCAATATAATCTACCCTATTCTTTTCTTCTTTATTTGGCTTGGATACCACACATATTTCGAAAAAACACAAAAACACGTACCCCCTAATTTTTGGTGCTCTTTCTATTTATGATGGCAAAAATTTGATACATTGAACCATTCAGGCTGTATAAGAAAATTTACTCCCATTTTCACACCTCCAGCCCCTTTTATGAACCCGGCCATGGTTTAACCTATACAGGTGAATAGGACTATCAAAGAGTAACATTTCGTCAATTTAAAGTTTTCCTCTATCTCTTATAGTTTCGAGATATCTTAAGAAATACGATTTGAACCCTCAACTTTAGGGGCTGGTTTTACCCCGTAGACGTGGAAGATGGCCGATAAAAAAAATACAGGTACCTTACTTTTGCCTTTTCTACACACCAGTGAAGTTTCATCAAAATCGCCAATTTCATTCTGGGTGCATCTCCTTGTTAGAATTAATGATGATATTTAGAGTGTCACAATATTTATCAATCAATCTGGACTTTTTTAGAATTCTAGGTGAAACATAAAGAAATGCTTAACTTCTCACGTTAATTGCTTAAACAAAATGAATATCGTTAAAATTATTGAAAACTATTAGCTTGTAATATAATAGTAATCAGCAATGATCTTGGTATATACCACAGAGGACAGAGGTACAATACGTATCTCTCCACTACTGGAATCAGTGTAACCAGTAAGAGATAGAAAATATGTTATATACGTGCACGGTGTTTACTTTGTATTGGCGCGCTACACTGTGTATGTGTGCGTAATCGAAATAGAGGTGGCAGTCACGTGACCCTTCTTCGCATACATATGTGTGATACGAAAACGCTGCGTGTGGGGTTTCCACAGTGCTAACAACAATCAAATCCATTGTTGTTTGACTGACCTACACTGGGTGAATGCCAGTGAGGCACTGACTACCTACGAGCCTAAGGTACACAGAAATGCACACTGCAGATTTCATGATAGAGATAGTTGCTGTGTCTCCATTACTCCAAGGTATATACCTTCAAATCTTGTTCCCTTGAAGGCATAACTAAAAAAATTGGAGGAAGATTCGAAAATAGTATCTGAGAAAATAGACATCCCGAAAGACCTTTTAGTGGAACCGCTCAATTTGTTTTTTAAATTTTTTTTGAAAACAGGCCGTTCTGCTTATCTTGGAACGGTTGCCATTTCTAGTTATGAAACAGTTTGGCGTAGCTTAATGTCTAAATGTGCGACCGTAATCAAGCAAAAAAATTGGCAAGTTCATAGAGACATATCTTTGGTATATTTTTAAATATTTTTAAAACTGAAAGGTTTAACAAACTGTCGTTATGAAGACCAAAAATCGAACTTAAATTTTTTAATAGAAAACCTTTATTTGTAACTTATAGATAAGCCAAAATGTAAACTTGACCAGAAAGGTAGTTTTTGGACTAAAAAAACATGTATTCACAAAGAAATTCTTTCAACTACCCCCTGGATTACAATTATTCTTTGCCTAAATCGGAGGTATCCATTTTTTTTTATCTACGGACTTGTGCAAGTTGGACATGTTCTTATTCTTGAGAGTTCTTGCATTTTAACTCTTTTAAATATCTGGAAACCGGTAAGAGAAAGAGGAAAAGTTGAAGTTGAGATTAAGAGACTCTTGTTAAAAGAACTAACTAACCGTGCATAATTTATTTTAATTTGGACACCAAGGTGATTGAAATCTGAGGGCAATATTTACTACAAGGGGAAATAAAAAAAATTTCTAAAATTTTGGTAGTGATACTAAAACCTGCGTTAAACATAACAGTTGACTTGTTTTTGACCTAAAATACCAAGTTTAGTAGTCATCAGAAGTAGATTATTTGTAATTTATAGTCAAAATATGATACTTGTAAACTGGTTAGTCCCAGAAATATGAAATTAGCTACGGACAAAGGTTTTGCTCTATATATAAAAAATTTAACATAATAATTTTGAAACCTTGTTTGAGCATACTTTTTGGAAACGAATTTGTTTGCCAGAGATGGAATTTAAAATTAACATTAAGGAGTTACGCTTAAGTTGGAAAATATTTCTTTTCTTCTTGTATCGCTTGAAGATACTAAAACTAATTGTTTTTATCTCAAAATATAAATACCCATTTGCCTTAATAAAGTTAACCGACTTTGCTTCAACATGTTTATTTCAGGTCCGTAGAAATAAAAAGAAACTTAAGAGTGTATTATACCATTCATAGTCTGTGACATGCACCATTATATATTGCATATTCTACATATAAAATGATTGTATATTTTCTTGTTTTTTAAAATTGTATTGAAATTCGTAACGATACGAAAGGGTACCACAAAATTTTCTCATTTAAAATTCCGCGTAAGTTATTAAAATTTATTATTTTTATTTTATTGTAACGTCTATGGTAAGCCCAATTGTCCAATTCTTATGTATCTCTTTTGTTTGTCATTTTGTTTAATGGGAATTACTACCTACTGTAAGTATTTTAGTATTTCTTTAAACATTAAAGCTTATAGTATATCTTTCTTGTTATCACTAATCGTTAGTAACTTTTCCTCTCTTAAAAATAATATAATAATAACGGCTGATTGTTATAGATTTGGCAACATTAAATGGCACAGAAACGTTCGTGAGTTAATGGAAAAAACTTTAACAAATATATTCAGCAACCAGAAGAGATTTTCAACAATTCATCGAAAAGTAGTTTGCGAGCGATTTTATTTAATATTAGGATTTTTTTCAGAAATTGTTACAATACAGGTCATTCAGCTGATTCCTGTGAGAATTAATTCACTTATAAAATTGTCCGAAAGAGACATCATTTCAGGAATACCATACAAGGATGGCATTTACTACTTTTATTACGTTTTATTTTCGAAAATTTGGCTTTTTAGAGAAAGCGAATAAAGGAACGAAAAATTTACCAGACAGAAGTCAGCGTTGTAAACTTTTTTGTTTATTGTATACCTAAATTTCTCTATTAAAATCAGTGAATGGTCCAAATTAGGATTTACTGCAACCACTTGAAGCCTTATGCACTAAATTTGAAAAGGTTCAAGTGTTTCAATTTGCTGTTCTTGAAACTGAAACGTTTCAAGTAAAATTAAAAAATGCATATAATTGCATTGTAATGATTATAATATCTACTACTTTAAATTTTAAAAGTCGTTTCCTGTAAAATTTTGGAAAAGTGACTTAAAACTTTATGGTTCTCGCATGGCCACGTATGTATCAAATTCCATTAAAACCGGGGCTTAACACCAGCTGAGTTTCTTTGGAGCACATTGTACGCATACATAATAATACTAGGTAAAATAACTATGAATAATTGATATTAATTGCTTTTACCCAGTACAATAACATTATGTTCGTCTTCTTGTACATTTTGCTGTTTATTTGTTTGTCCAAATAAATGAAATTGTTGGTATGTATGTGATTTAATTTACACTAAATACAATTCTATTGTTATAAACAATTTAATTTTCTCTAGTAGAAAATTATAAAATTTTGTTAAGGTATGTGAAATGTTGCTTTATTAGCCTTTTATCCTGATTTATTTTGGTTTAATTGTTAATTATACCAGTATATCTATACAGGACCGGATTTGTTTTTAAAAGGTCTCTGGAAACTTTTCAATTTTCATTCATTTAATTTTAAGAAGCAAAAAGTACGTACTTATATTTACAAACTTCTGCTTTTTAAATTCGCACATTTTTGCGAAATACATATTTGATAAATTTTAAAAAAAATCCCACCGTAGAAACCTACCATCTAACTATAATATTTCCCGGTTTTATTTTCGGAAAATCTATTTTTTTCAAAACTTCGTTTGAAGTTTCCAATTTCTAATTCATAACCACCCGTTGAAGCGCAAAATATGTTTTTTAAGCGTCGACTTTGACACTACATATTAAATGCATCGTCATCTTGGAAAAGGAAAATCACAGTTTTTTTTTTAATACTTAAAGGAATGTATAATTTTCCTATTATGTAATATCCCCTATATGCCAACATGTCCCAAATGCCCTTAAGTAAATCCGGTTCTGCATTTATACGTATATTTGGTGTGTTTATAGTGCGAAATGGGTCTCTTTGATGATAATTGATAAATTTTGTATTATTGTTGTGTTCAGTGTTTGTAAACACAAAAGTACAGTAACAACTGAATCATCCGGATTGTCCTAAATGTTAATTTATTTACAATGGCGAATTGTCAGAATCCGTCACAATTTACATAGGAAAACGGTTTAAGATAAGGCTGTATCAGTGAAGAAGCTACAAAAAAAGAAAATGGTTCAAGTTTTTCAATATTAAAGGGCAAAACGAATTAATTATGAAGAAAACAAAATTAGCGAAAAAAGAAGAAATATATTCTGGTTCTGTTTCTTTATGGAATCCTAGCAAAAATTGTTAAAAAGATATAAATGAGATATGGCACCTAAAACAACAATACGTTACAACTGTCAAAACATCGTAATCGCTAATGAAAGCAATCATTTTTGCGATGTGACTAAATCATTTTCAAATATGTAAGATCTCCAAAAGAATTATATAACAAAATTTATTTCGATATAGTGATTTGATACTTGATATACTGAATTTCGACTATTCGGAGCTCTGTTGTACGGGTAAATGATAAATGCTCGTTATTTGTAACGTGATCGTGATAAGTTGTAAACCAATTTATTGTTTTGTAAAATCATTGGAAATAATTAAAGCATCTTTCCTACGGCTATTTATTAACAAAGTTATATATACATATACATACACATTTTATTGATGTCATTGGTATATATATGTAGATATATATTAATAGTCAATATTTGGTAATGACAAATTTTTAATGTATCGACCATGTAGGAATAAGGTAAATGATTTTTTGAGCAATGATATTTTTTAAGTAGGGTAAAGTGGGGTAAGTGCACCCCCATTTTTTGATAGTTAACTTTCAGACCATTATTGTATCAATGTTATTAATCGCATGTGATTGTTTATCAACGTTATCAACTACCTGGTCTTTAAACTTAAATAATCATAAGAAAGAAATTCTAGAGAGCTTCGTGATAATGAACTGTAATTATTTTTTTTGAAATGTGTACATGTAACGCACTTGCCTCATGGTTTGGGGCAAGTGCGTTATGCTTACGTAGAGAAATGCTTACGTAGAGAAAAGTATGCTTACTCAACGCACTTGAATAAGCATACTTTTCTCTACGTAACTGTACAAAAAAATTTTAAATATCTTTTTATCTTAAGTGATAAATTACCTTTTATTATACATAATATATTATATTATAATTGAGAGGTATACTAATATCATCTAATGCAGTTTCCAAGGCCGCTGCTGAATACTGTGTGCTTCTGGAAGTTTTTCTTATGTAATTTCGTACCATTTCTACCTAAAATAAATAATTACGGGCAAAAACAAGCAGAATTTACATCATATAACAAAGTGGGGTAAGTGCGTTCCTTTTAGCGCTACATCATATAATACATTAAGAGCGCACTTACCCCAATCCAAAAGACCCACTTGCCCCGTAGGAAAAAATGTTGGGGTAAGTGCGCTCCCTTTAGTGTTTCTAAAATAACAGAATAAAAGAAAAAATCTTCTCAATTAATTAAAATTTACCTTAATAACAACTAAAAATATTAAATAAAAAATATAAAAATATTATAATAGACTCTATTAAATATTTATTGAAAATGTACTCAGCAACTCGTTGTTAAACCATAAAGCACATTGTTGAAAAAAAAACATAGCCGTTACTACTCTATATAATTGACAGAAGTGCCAAATTAAGGTTGACCTGTTTCTCTTGAGTGTTAGCGGATATTTTAAAATTGATTTTAAATCACTTTATAGTTAGTTGGAAATTCTATTTGACGCGAAGGCACTTGCCCCAGGTGCGCACTTCCCCACTTTACCCTAGATACATAGTTTAACTTTTGTTGAACAGGTTGATAATCTCCTTGCAATATCCGATGATATAAAGAACATATAGTAAGACAAAACGCCTAAAAATCTTTTTAGGGTTTCGTAGAAAAATTTTTTAAAGCCCCGATCAACCGGACACTCATCATCAGTTTTGAAACCACCAAAATGACAAATCGCCTATAAACCTTCAGTTACATTTCGCTTGTAGACATCCAATACCGAAGATGAAAGAAAAAATTCGACTTCCGTAATGGCGCCCCGCTGCTCACGGCGTTTTTTTTTTTTTTTTTGAGGAGCCCACTTTAACCTCAAAAACATAAACAAAGCATTGTAAAATTGACTGAGAAAATTTTTTTTGTACAATCTTAGATGCAAATAGGAACATATAAGAAAACTGAAAAGATTGTATTTTATTTTGATACAGAAAAAAATTTCTGAAATTAATAGCTTTAAATTTTACGCATCACATAGAAATACCGTTTTAAGTTATATGCAGACTGATAAGAAAATTGTAAGTGGTTCAAATCTATTCACAAGTATTGATATTCAAAGTATAATAATTTGGTTGCTAAAGCAATGGCCATGTAAATCAGTTTTTTCAAGCATTAAACCGTACAATACATATAAATTTGGATATATTTAAAACGTTTTATCGTTTCGATTATCATATATTTATAACTGTATTAAATTGTTGAAAATCATAACATTATATATGAAATGAAACTATATATTTCTAGCATATAATGTTCAAACTTATGAGTTTACATACGAACTGTCATACAATATACATATTTTGAAATTGTGTGGCAACCGTGTAACGATATTCAAGAAATATATAAGCTATATATTTTTAGTCGAATTTTCTCCGAAAAATTAGACTTATACAGTCTATACGATAAGAGCTGCGAGAGGCGAGACCAGGGGCGCTATCCGTTTTCGGACCCGTAGAACACGATTATGTAAAAAAAAAAGATGTCTGATATATATATATATATATATATATATATATATATATATATATATATATATATATATATATTTTCCCGCAACCTTTTAATATGTGTAGGGCCCCCCTATGGAAGTTAAGAGATGAAATTTGGTAAGTGGGGCTTATTCCGATGCACAACAATACTATCAAAGTGGGGTCAAATTTTGGGCAAATTTTTTTTCGGACCCGACCTTTAAGGGGGTGGTGGGGGGCGGAAAAGCAATAAAACTTTTCCAAACCGGTTTTAAATAATGTTTCGGTCAATTATCTACAACATATCCAAAATTCAGCTTCCTAGGATGATATGGTGGGAGTAGAGGGGGGAAAAACGATTTTCGCTGGATCTAACAGGCCCCCAGCCCCCCAGAATTAACGTAGAGGGTTGAAATTTGGTGTGTTGATAAAGTTCGTACCTAGGTTGTGCTTTTTGGAGGTTTTAATATTTTACCCCCACCCCCCTCATTTTTAAGCTACAATTTCAGGCATTTTCGACGTTTTCGAAGTTTGTACCACTCGCACAGGTCACCCGAATAAACCTAGAGGGCTGAAATTTTGTATTCGGATTGAGTTAGTATCAAGGGGGTGCCTTTTGGGGGTCTCGACTTTTAACCCCTACCCCCACCATTTTTATACCCAAAAGAACATGATTTTTCTTGTTTTTTAACAGTTTCGTTCGGGTCAAAATCTCCCCAAATAAACCTAGAGGGCTGAAATTTGGTGTACAGGTTAAGCTAATAGCCAGACACTGTTTTTTGGAGGTTTCAACTTTTAACCCTTACCCCCACGATTTTTACGCCAATATTTCCTTAATTTTTTTGCTTGTTTTCTAACACGTCTAGAGGCTCCATAAGGAAACCTAGAGGGCTGAAATTTTGTACGTGTATTCAGTTAGTATCCAGCTATTACCTTGTAGGGAGTCCACAGCACTTTTCCCCCCACTTCTCCCATTTTTACATCGGAATTGAATGCTATTGTTAAATGTGTTTTAAAAGCATTATGTTTATTCTAAATACAAGTAGGCGAATAGTAATTTTAAAAAATTTAAAAAAAAGTGAACTTACTTTTATGACAAATGAAATACGTACATATTAAGTAATTTAAAAATGTTATTAAAGTCACTGTTTATTTATAAATTAGGAATTTTGAATTTTTAGTATTTATAAAATAGAAATTTTGGATTTTTTTGGAAAGAAAAAATATCTTTATAAAGGCCTTCCAGTTTACTATTTAAGGTCCTTTTTTAATTTTTAAAACTAAAACATAAAGGCAATTAGCGGATAAACATGGGCAGGAATGTCCTCGTACGAATTGTGTTGGCTTTTTCTCTGCTACCTGTTTTCGGCACAAAATTGAAATTTACTGAGATACAGCCCTTAAATACTTAAAACCTTTTTTTAAAGCCTCGATCAGCCGAACACTCATCACCAGTTTTGAAACCAACAAAATGACAATTCGGTTGTAGATTTTCAATCACATTTCGCTTGTAGACATTCAATACCGAAGATGAAGGGGAAAATTCGACTACCGTGATGGGGCCCCGCTGCTCACGGCGTTTTTTTTATATAAAAAGGTCATATAAAACTATCACGCATATTCATAAATAAATAAAAAAAGTTGTTTCGGTATGTTGACGCTTCGCGCTTTTTGCTTCTATTGTATATCAAAAACAAGATATGAAATTGGGTGGTAAAAGCAGATAGAAGCGGGGTTATATAAAACCTATAATAACAATAACTTTGAATTTTCATAGAAATATGCTATCAAGTCTGGTTCAATTTATAACTGTTCTTATAATATCTAGTTGCTAATATTTCGCATAGCTAGTTTAAATGTAGATATACAGGTGGTCCAGAATTATGTAAGAGCTGATAGTATGTTTAAAAATAATGGTACCTTTTCATCTACACTTTTTTCCAAAACTCAATAATAAGGGAGATAAATCACAGGGGTAAAATGGTGGAACGAAACTGATTTCTTTTTTTTTTTAAATTTTTTAGGCGCGCTTTTGATTACTGGATTTATATTTTAGGGACGCGTATGAACATCAGGATAATTAAATTTATAGTATCAATTATTCTATCATTTACCTATGATTAGGGGATAATTTGGAAATAGATACTTCTACTTTAAATTACTCAAAAACGGTATTATTTATCGAAATGTAACAAGTATACCTTTTTTGCGTGAAATTGTCTGAGGAATCATAGGTATTGTCAAGGATTTTGTTTAAATAATTACAAATTAAAAAAGAAAAGACATGATAACTCACATCTACTACCCAAAACCACCTCTTAGTCATAAGTGATGGAATAAGTGTTGACATAAATTTAATCCTTCTAACGAAAAATAAGTTCCCCTATAATATCAGTCCGTTATTCAAAAGCGTTTGGAAAAAATTTAAGAAAAAATGGTTTTCGTTTCACCTCTTTACAGAGTTGTATCTCCCTTATTATTGAGTTTTCAAAAAAGGTGTACATGAAAAGATATAATTATTTTTGAGCATACTATCAGCTTAAGTAATTGCGGTACATAATTCTGGATCACTTTGTATATTAAAAAGACATCAGTGTATCAGTAATATATGCATATACAGATACATATCAAGTAAGGGAGGGGGTCGTCTAATGAAAAATATAGGGAAAATTATTTATTTAGTAGTATTTTGTTACAGATAGGAATTAGGGTGTTAAGAAAAAGAAGTGTTCAATAACTTAAAAAATTATGTTTCTAATGTAAGTCAAACTGATTAAGAGACTATTGAATTTAATGATTATAATGTAACTTTTACCAGTGAAGAAAGATGTATTAGCGAATTTCCAGAAAGAATTCTGGAAATCCAGCTATTACGGTCTTATCAGTAACACGATTTAAGCCCGACACTATGGCAGAAATTTGTTTTAAGGCCCCTAGAACCCAAAAATAACATTCACTAAAATTTATGTATATATATATATATATATATATATATATATATATATATATATATATTATATTATGTATATATATATATATATATATATACATATATATATATATATATATATATATATATATATATATATATATATATATATATATATATATATATATATATATATATATATATATGTATGTATATATGTATCAGCACGATAGCTCTTCCGGAAAAACTGCTAGCTGTACGAAATTTGGTAACAACTTTGGAAGTCCAAAAATCTTCGATGAGTTCTTCAGCCAAACACGTCGGATGCCAGGAACATGGTTTCTTGAGCATTTTTCGTGAAAATGCGTTTTTGGCCAAAATTTGCTATAATTCAAAAGTTTTTGCCACATTTTTGAAAACGTCTGAACCTCGATCGTTCTGCCATCTAACAGAAACAAAATCTACTAAAATTTTCGTCCACATTGGCCCATAAGAATTAAACTTCTATTATACGTCTCTCTTCATTGTTTTTACTTACTGGTGAATTGATCCAGCGAAGCATATAATTGTGTCGCCTACTAAGAGTTAGAAACAGATGACAGGATCTGTTTTATAGATTTAACTATATAACAAAAATTAACAATAAACTTGACTTCAATATATAATTCTCGTATGTAAATTTAAGTTTTTCACGGACAACTTTTGAAATATCTTACCATCCACGTCATTATTATTTACACTTTATTTCTATAAACTATGTACATTACAATTTAGTGTTTTTTTTTTTTTTTTAGACTGATAGAACCTCAACGGAGGTATCTGTGACATAGAAAATTACAGGTGACGGATTTGGTATTTGTGATCAGTAAAGGTGTAGAAAATATCACAGAAATGTTAATATCACAAAGACTTTTATAAGCGGCCGAAATTTATATAAATTTATTAAAATTTATGTTCTTTTTTCTCGGAAAAACTTGCAAACCAATGGATTTTTTTTTTGGGGATATATGTTCACCACAAATCCAATTTTAGGGTGTGGTCGGTGTAAATTTAAGGGGAAGATCAGGGGCGTCGGTAAACTTATTTCGGGTGCTGATAAATATTATTTATTTGAATTTATTTAAAACCAAATTGTCTTAAGAGACAATTTACACCTAAAATTCGGTTGTGTAGACAAAGGAAATCGGATGCTATACTAATGAATATGAGTGACGACTTTTAGAAAACTGTCGGAAAATCAACTTCACTATCGCATTCATCAGCGTAAAATACGCCAAATAGCGGAAGCTGACAAAAATTCTAGAATATTCTACTCGTAAACTAGCAAAGATACCAAAAAACAAACTTCACTATTGAATTGGGCACTAAAAATTAGATTAGCGCATTTTGACAAAATTTCTAGAATGTTCCATTCATCAACTAACAAAGATATCGAAAAATCGATTGCACCATTTAATTAGTCATCGAATAAAAGACGGAATAGCACATTTTGATAAATGTTCTAGAATATTCTATTCGTCAAATAGCAAAAATTGTTTGTCAAAATCGGACATTTGGTTCAATTTCGGTTGGACAAGTAAGTGGTGCAGTAGATTTTCCAATATCTTTGGTAGTTGACAAATAGAATATTCTAGAACATTTCCCAAATTTGTTATTTGATCTCTTTTTTGGTAGCCAATACAACGGCTACGTCCGTTTTTGAATATCTTTGCTAGTTGACAAATAGAACATTCTAGAATTTTTGTCAAACTACACTGTCTAATCTCATTTTTAATGACCAATTCAATGGTGAAGTCTGTTTTTTGATATCTCTGCTAGTTGCGATTAGAGTATTCTAGAATTTTACGTTGCTCATTTTGCATTTGCATTTTGCATATTACGTGTACCTACAGAATATGTGCAGATATATCTGCAGTGAAATTTTAAAATGTTTAAAGGTTACGAGACCCCTAGACAATTACCTACGGCTCTGACTCTGGCTTGGTGCATAAATTTTCACCAACATAGACAAACAACAGCATATCTGTGAAAGGAGAATCCCACTAAATGGCTGACGTCACTACGTAAAATCGGAATACGTACCATTGGATGGCCACTGTAATCTCTATAGCTTGTTTTAATACATGGCCAACAATTATCGCCTTTTAAGCCGACATAACCCGTGTTACGGTCGATACGAACTCCAGAGGGGTATATACAATGGAGCGCGTGGAGTAGTCGCTTTAGTGCACATGAGAAAAGGGCGCATCAGGAGAGTATATGGATGTAAGAGGAAAAATTATTATTTTCTGCTCGAAGTTTCCTTGTTTTCTTCTTTATTAAGGCAATCTTTCTTCTGGCGAAAAATGAACATAAAAATTGTAGCTATAATTCTGATTAAGAACGTGGTTAGAAAAATGTGGTTTGAAATTAGATTGACAGCATGCGGTTTAAGAGAGGTAGTCGTGGTAAATATGCCTTAATTTATTTTCAAACAACAAATTCTATAAATTCAGGTTTAAAATAATGAAAATTGACCTCCAACATAATTAATACGTGCTTTCCAATATAAAACTCTTTTACGCTAAAGAAAAGACGTCGCTTAATTTCTCTAACATCAATTTTACAATTTCTTCGCGGAACATTTAGTGACTTCTAGTGGAACACCACTGTTTCGTAGAACACAGTTAGGGAAGCTCTAAATTAACGTGGTCATTCTCTAAATTTTCTCCATTTCTTACGCTAAAACTTTATCAATTTACAAAAATTATAAAACATTTTTAGTAATGTGTTTCTTCGATACTTTAACGCTAATAACGTTAAATAAGCTGTATGTACTCTGTTATAATTTTATATTAAACATTTTAATATAAGAACATGAATAATTATATCTCATTTATATTTCATAAGTACGTTGAAAATCCTACAGTAATATAACTTTGATAATGTAAATTGTTAACAATTATAATATTAGCAATAATATATTATATTTTAAACAAGTAAATCTGTGTTTTAATATCATCTAAATTTTTGCGTCGGTACCTAAAGATGAGTTTGTTAATATCAAACATTTAGCATATAAAACATGATTCGCTTAGTCACAGTAATTTTTTCAGATTGTGGAGAGTCGCAAATTGATATAAAATTCTTTCTAGTGGACCAAGTTTTTGTTACAGTTACTTAGATTTTTTAATAGATTAACATGAAATATATACTAGAAGTCAAGAAATACTATTGAAATTATCACCAAGAATATTTAATTTAATGAAAACTCATTTGTAATAATATAACTGGGGACTGATTAAATTATTTTTTGTTAAGATTTATAAATTTTCATTTGGGTTATAACTGCAGATTTAAAAGAATGATTTGTGGGAGAGTACTACACTAAAATAATTTGAAAATGATGCGTCACAATGATAAAATTTTTGTAAACGCAACTTACGCAACTCATTAAAATTCCAAGAAGATTATATTGCCTTTATTAGTCATACAAAAGCTAATTAAAACATGACTCACAATGATTAAATATCAAAATATTAAAACTCATAGTGGCTAATAAAATAATTTTTTGTTTTACGTCAATAATACTGGTAAACAATGATTTTGTTAAACAAATTCGAATCGTCTTTTCAAACACTACTACCTATCCACAAATAAACCTTATACTCAGTTTTGTTCAATCACCTTCAGATTCTGTTAAACAAAACTGATTACACGAATTTTGCTTACTGACCTAAGCCTAAACGAGACGCTCTTATTCTAGGTAAACGAAATGTTCTTCACCCTCTTTTAATAAATCTTGAAGATGTATTGCTACCTCCATTCAAGGGCGGATTCAACCAGTTGAAAAGAGAGGGGGAGGCTGCCTCTAATCCCATGAGGAATTTTGGGGAATTGTGTGTTCTGAATGTATGCTTAACTAAAAAAGTGACCTATTGTCGATCAAAGGGGGGGGGCTGCAGCTCTCACAGCCACCCCCTGAATCCGCCTATGCCACCATTGCACATCAAACTCGGACTTATGAATAACTTTGTCAAAGCTATGGACACTAATTGAAACGGTTTTTGTTATTTGAAACAGAAATTTCCAAAAATCAGCGATGCTAAAATAATAAAGTAGATATTTGTAGGGCCACAAATTAGATACCTATGGACTGATAAACAGTTTGAATAAAAACTTAATCCGATCGAAAATTCTGCATGGACATGTTCTCGAAATATTGTTTATAATTTTCTTGGAAACTGTAACTTTTTGTATTAGATGGTGTTAAAACTCGTATTTTGCCGCAGTCGACAAAATACATATGTTATGTCATTGCCTAATTTAACTTGTATTTTACAAGAGGCGATGTAGGTCTGATTTAAATAATAAATAAATGATCTTAAATAAACAGTGGAAGCTTTTGTTTTGTGATGAAAGCCCTATATCCCTCTTCCCAGTGCTAGGATCGAAGATTTTACCAGTGTAGGCGCCTAGTCCCCTTTGAGTATATAACATAAGGCGTATCGAATTTTGATAAATAACTCTCGAGGTGATTTCAAATTTTGGCGCTCAGCCAAAACAACGCGCTGGTTGTTTGTGGACTCATTCGCCAATATGGATCGTAACGTGACGTTTTTAAGTTCAGACGTGTGTAATAAGTTAGGTGATTATGGTGATTTGGGGCGGTATTATTGCAGATGTTATGCTGAAAATATGGTGTGAAGCTATAAGGTAGGTGAATTAATAAATTTTCCGGTTTCCCTTTTAACAATTTATTTACATTAAAAAACAAATTAATTTAATACATTAACCAAACTTACAGCTATTTAATCTAATACTATTACAATTATAATATTATAATCTAATTAAGCCTTCTCTATTTTTACCTTCTACAGTAAATGGAAGGATGCCATAAGGATTCACGTTATCAACTGGAGTAATCCCGATTTGCGAGAATTCCAGAATAACGCCTGGATGGACCAATTAAAAAAGACGGACAATTTGCCGGTAAGAGTTCTGAGAAAATTCAGAGACGGACAGACCAATCAAATACAATGTGCTGGAAAAGTGTGGAAATAATGATCGCAAAAACAGTAAATTAATCGACAGTTTGGCCAAAATACGAAATATCTGTTTGTTTGAGAAAAAAAAAAACGTGCCCAAAATGGCGACGACCCGGGGTGATCATGTGACGACAGAATGAATGAGAAAATGGCGGCTATCTGAGTCGGTAACTAAGTTATCGTTAATGTACGAATGGTAACTTAATTGACAGTGACAAAAAAAAATGTAAAAAAAAACATGAAAATCGACTTTTAAAAGGATGATTAGCGCCCCATTATTTTCTATAAAAACTAACGATTTATAATAAAAAAAATGAGTCACACAACGATAAATTTTCAGCAAGGCGGAACCAAGAAAAACACCTAGATTTTCGTTAAGTGAAAATTCAAAAAAATTCAGGTATGACCAGTATCAATGACCTATCGCTTTCAACTTTTAAATTTGTATTTTCTTACGATTTTCAACTTTTATTACAAAAAAACTGTTAATTTTTCATACCTTTTTTACAACACTGGTGAATTCGCGGTTGATTGATGCAACGAATTCAAAATTTTTTCACAGTAATAAAAAAATATTTGAAATATAATTTAACACAATTATAACTTGAATTGGTTATGCAACATTCCGGATCATTTTAGAATTTAAGGTAATTGTGAGATTATTATGTAAGAACGTAATTCGAAGTTGCTTATGGCAAAACTATCTCAAAAGTGAATTTTTTTTTTTTTAGAGTAAAAATTTTAGTTACTCGCGAGCAGGTCATTGGTGTTCCGTCTCTTTCTAATTTAAGCCGCCATTTAATCACTCGCGCATCTCCTACTGAGTTTTGATAATAATAATTTTTAATTCTTATTAGTTCAACATGATTTTTCGTATTTTGGCGCCTGTTGACAAATGTCATTTTTGACAGTTCATACAAAATCGGTGTAAACTATTTTTACTGTTTATAATTTGAAGATTAAATACATGTTAACAGGAATATAATGTTTTTTTTTTTGTGTTTTGCTATTACTTTTTTTTTGTTGAAGTATTTTTAATTTTTTTTTTTGTCTGTCTTTAATATGATTCTGATTGGCATGGGGTACATTCAGGTTCCGGAGGAGTTGTTGAATGGTGTAGATAGGTACTTCGTAACATTCGTAACCACAGGGCCGAAAACTATAAAGAGTTGGTTAGCAACTTCTTAACAGCTTACAAGGATATGGGATGCAATATGTCGCTCAAAATACACCTTTTACACTCACATATGGATTTTTTTTCTCACAATTTGGGGGCCATTAGGGACGAACACAGTGAGCGGTTCCATCAGGAAATATCTAACATGGAAAAACGGTACCAAGGCAAGTGAAGTGCGAACATGTTAGCTGACTATTGTTGGACACTCAAAGGAGATGTACCTAACGCTAAATATTCCCGAAAATTCTGAATAAAATTAAAATATAAGTTATTTTTATTCATTAGATATAATTTTTAACCATATTTAATTTAAAAAAAAATTAGCTGTTGTTGCAAAAAAACTGAGGCTGACTGAAATTTTTTAAAAACGCAGTTTAGTTACAAATTAGTTGTAAATACAAAATAACCCATTCAATTTCATTTAACTTTCATTGAGGTTATCTTTGTCTATCAGTGAATGGGCAATATTTTTTGCTGTTACAGAAAATTTTTAAACTCGTTAAAATTTCACGCAAATAACGTAATCACTATTCCTAATGGTACTGGTGAAATAATAAAGCTGAGCGTCCACTAGGTCGGAAACGCGGCGCGGCGCAGTTCCGCTCTCGGAGATAAATACATTTGAATAAATGCAAGTGCGTCCACTGGGTTAACAGAGCGGCGCGGTACCGCCCCGGAGATCTTATTGATATTAGAACCGCATTGGGCCGTGTTTCTGAAATAGTCGACGCTCAGCATACGCTAAGTCTTAGAAAAATAAATATGCGCAAATTCTTTAAAGGTGATATAATTTAAAAAAAATTCCAAAGCCAGATATTAAGTTAAAAAAAAGAACCTGTTCTTAACTCTTTCTACGAATATCATTTACAGTTACCATCATATTTTACGCCGAAGTCTAAAGCTTGATACAGTGTCTATATGTGACGTTAGGGGCCAAAATCCAGCGTGCGTATACGCTAGGTTAGGGTTCGAATTTTAACATGTCCATATGTTCGATAAGAGTTCAAAATCTCTCAAATGCAACGTACGTATGCGTTAGAGTAGTAGTTAAAATCTATCATTAGTGTTATAATGAGTTAATAATAAATATAAATTGTGTTAACTATATAAAGAAAAAGGTTTTCTGACTCAAGTTCTTTTTCTGAGTTTTGACGTGATATGGACGTGTGGGATCAAATGTCAAGGTTTAAACATTGACACTTTAGTACAGTATGCTTCAAAAATTTATCAGCCACGTTGGTTCAAAGATTCAGAGTGTCCTCATATTTTTGTGTCACAGAACTGTCCTAGCCCTACTACTGAAATACGTAAAGCATATTACTTTTTATTGCAAAAAACAATTTTCTATTTAGAGCAACCGCATACAAACCATCTTAGTTGGATAATAGTTCAGTTGAAGTTGGCTAAAGTCAACGATTACTAACCAGCTGAATTAATTTTTGTATTTATTATAATTGACTTGGATTGTTGTCAACGGTGCTCGCCAGTAATACTAGTACTTAATCGGGCTCGCCGACCTTTTAATTGCATTGTTATATATGCGCACGTCAATTGTATATAATCTAAACAACTAAACAGTTTAAAAGTTGTTAGTGTGCGGGTACTCTTATAGTATGCATTACAAAACGATAAAAAAAAAGCAGTAAGTATACAGGCAAACTATAACGGGGTTTAGTTAGAAAGCTGATAAATGAATCAGCATGCAATTTAAAAAAAGCAGAACAAATTTGTAAAATGATGCTTTACATTGCTATGTAAAGAAAAAACCTATTGGATGAAGTTTGTTTCATTTTAATTTATTATCATTGATGTTAAGTTAGCCAACAAAAAATTAATTGTAATTCAGAAAATGGTACGGAATAGATTAATTAAATTCAAATTTATACAAAAATAAGTTTTATTGTTTTCCTACTTGAGCGAAAATACGAGTTTAGTAATTTTGAAATGTGAACTTTTTGTTTCTCCTTTTAATATAAATTAATTAAACACAAGATTCATTAACAATTTAAAATTAAATTTTGTTGTTGACAATTTCAACAAGATACAATACATTGTATCCATACTTAACAACAAAAGAAATTCTTCAAGATAATCAGGATTGTGTTAAAAGAGTGATCCAATACTTAAAGGACTGCAATTTGTACGATAAAATCTAATAAGATCTAAAAGTATGTTGAAAAATTTAATTATAGTGTTAAACTTATAGGGGACGCAAATGACACTTAAAGTCGAGCGTCCTAAAATATAATTTAAAAAAAAAAACACCATGCCCAGCGGGGCGCCATCACGGAAGTCGAATTTTCCCCTTCATCTTCGGTATTGAATGTCTACAAGCGAAATGTGATTAAAAGTCTACAAGCGATTTGTCATTTTGGTGGTTTCAAAATTGATGATGAGTGTCCGGCTAATCGGGGCTTTAAAAAAAGGTTTTAAGTTTTTAAGGGCTGAATCACAGTAAATTTCATTTGATGCCGATAGCAGTTAGCAGGAAAAAAGCCAACACAATTCGTACGAGGGCATTCCTACCCAAGCTTATTCGCGAATTGTCTTTGTGTTTTATTTTTAAATATTAAAAAAGGACCTTAAATAGTAAACTGGGCGGCCTTTATGAAGATATTTTTTCTTTCCAAAAAAATCCAAAATTTCTTTTTTATAAATAAAAATCCAAAATTCCTACTTTATAAATAAGCATTAACTTTAATAACATTTTTAAATTACTTAATATATATATATGTATTGGCATTTGATATAAAAGTTACTTCATTTTTTTTAAATTTTTAAATTTACTATTCGCCTACTTGTCTTATAGTATAAATATAAAGCATTTTAAACATATTTAACAATACCATTGAATTCCGATGTAAAAATTGGCGAAGTGGGGGGAAAAGTAATGGGGAATCCCTAAAAGGCACTAACTGGATACTAACTCAGTACATGTACAAAATTTCAGCCCTCTAAGTTTCTTTAGAGAGTCTTTAGACGTGTTAGAAAATACCCCTTTTCGCAGCATCTGCATAACATAGCGAATTTCTATAGATTAGATACTGGAGGATCTCATTTAAGAACCTGTCTCCATCTAAAAGAGTTTAACTCTTTAACAGTAAAAAATTTCAAAATCGGTTGGGTAGCCTGTTCTTTACATTTTTGGGACCCCCGGATTCTGGCGAACCTCATAAAATAGTTTAGCACTCTAACAATTACTAAATTTTAACAATCAGTTGGGTAGTTTCTTTTCGTGGTTCGCAATAATCTAACCGTCCTCGTAGTACATAACCAGTGTTCATGTAAAATTGTTTAACTTTCAGGCAGTAAAAAATTTTCAAAATCGGTCTAGTACTTTTTGAATTATTTTTAAGTAGGTACCTATGTAAACAAATGTTCTCCCTTTTTCGTTTTAAGTACAGTATTTTGGAAATACAGTTAACACCCATTTAAAACCTGCATCGATTCTTGAAAATATAAAATTATTTCAGTACGCAACGAAGATATATTTTAATTGGAATCGACTAATTCACAATGTTTAATTATTTTTTATCCTGATTCTTTAAGATATTATTTTCCTGCTAATTCAGTTATATTATTATAACATAGGTACTTGATATCATTAGTATTATGAAAGTTAACTTAAAAATTTCTTGTCAATTTCGGTAATTGTACACCTTTACGATCACCTGGTTTTTTGGCTTTAAATAAAAAACTAATGGTCGGCGGATTAATGGAAAAAAAATACTAGAACTCGACATCGATACTGCAAATGGACTGCGGAGCACCACTGGAATCTCATTTTCGGGCACAGGGTAATTACATAAGATTTCCAACTACCCTTTGCTCGAAATTGAGGTTGAGAAGTCGATCTAACAATGAAAAAGATTTTTATAAGGGATTATTGGCCAAAATTTGTTTTTTTTTTAAGCATTCTTTGTATCTTTAGTATGGTCCATTTCACATAAATTTAACCATGCTCTATCACTTATGAATTTAAATAATTTCCGTATTCTTGGCTTTATCTCTTTCATTATTGTACTTACGTAAATCTTACAATTGCAGTTTGTGTTTAGAAAAGAAGATTGATCTGTTTTGAGTATAAAAATTATTTAATTTTTCTTCCGAGACTACTAAAGCGGCGGAAGCAATGTGATCACTTTTGAATAGTAAAAAATTTTTTCCTTCCAAAATGAAATTTTTTACGACCATTTTATGTTTAGAACTTCCTGAACATTTTTTGGTTTGGTGTCTGTCCGTCTGTGTGTCGCCAGTTTGCATCAAGTGGCCTAACTTCTGAAATCTTTTTATTAAAACACCTTCAGGCCAGAAATTTTCACTGTATACAGCTTCTCCAAATTTTTAATCTACGCCAATTCGATATATATATATATATATATATATATATATATATATATATATATATATATATAATTGGCGTAGATTCAAAATTTGGAGAAGCTGTATACAGTGAAAATTTTGGCCTGAAGTAGTAGTAAAAAGATTTCAGAAGTTAGGCTACTTAGTGTAAACTGGTCATACAACAAAATATATATATATATATATATATATATATATACATATATATATAGATATATATATATATATATATATATATATATATATATATATATATATATATATACATATATATATTTATATATTGTTGTGGTACTCTGGTTCTTTCCTCGAACTCTTTTGGAGCATTCAACGTTCCAACGTAAGTTTTGAAATAAGAAGATAGAATTTTCTTCTTAAAAACAACAATTTATTTAATAAATTCAATGCGAGATTGACAATATTTGTCAACAAGAGTATTTCTTCTTCTTCTTCTTCTTCTTCTTCTTGTTTTACCAATTCCACTTGGCTGGCCACAACGTCCACTGGTTAACCACTCCGGTTTGTAACTAACTGATCCGCCTCTCTATTGCCTCTGATTTTCACTACTGGCTCCAACACTTGATCTCCACCTATCACTCGATTTATCATACAACTGATTACCACTGATTCGCAACTGACTTGTAAATGATTTCTTGTGAGCTGGCTTTTATACCCGATTGTGTGATGACGTCCTGTTGTTGTGATGTAGTTGTTTTCTTTATCGAAGAACTTCTCGAATGTTCCACCATTACATAAAGAAAAGAAAAATGTATTACTAAAAGAAAAGTGTAGGCCGTCGTTGCCGGTGGGGATTGAACCCCGGCCCTTGGCAGCGGTGATCTGATCACATCACCACTGCTCCACCGGACCTTGGTAATATTAGTGCTTGCTGTCGAAGCCTTGATACGCGTGTAGATACAACTGCTGTTGGGTACAATAGTATTCTGCTATGTAATACGCAATATTCATACAGTAGAGTCAATATATATAGTGAATATCATTTTCGGATTCTAGGGACCTCAAAACAAACTTCTGTATGCCTTTTACAGTTCAATATACCCACAAAAACCCCACCGAGTTTCAGTTTAATCCATCCAGCCGTTTTTGTGTTTCATTCGTATGAATTTTTGAAAAAATTAAAGGATCAATTTTTTGTTCTTAAACTTTCATAATCACCTAACTCTAAACAAAGAACTTTCATAATCTTCAACAAAATGAAAAAAAAAATTTTCTCAGCTTTTTTCACATTTTTATCAATAACAGTATTTAAATTTATAAAAAGAAAAAAATTTCTTAGAAAATAAGAATTTTTTAAAAATTTTTTTGAAAAATTTTAGAAAAAAATTTTTTTTGAGAATTTTCTAAGAAATTGTCTTTTTTTATAAATTTAAATACTGGTATTGATAAAAATGTGAAAAAAGCTGAGAAAATTTTTTTTTCATTTTGTTGAAGATTATGAAAGTTTAAGATCAAAAAAATGATCCTTTAATTTTTTCAAAAATTCAATCGAATGAAACAAAAAAACGGCTGGATGGATTAAACTGAAACTCGGTAGGATTTTTGTGGGTATATTGAACTGTAAAAAGCATACTTAACATTAGTGGTTTTCTCGAAGTTTTTAATTTAGCGCTGGATTTTCCAAAAAGCCACCAAAAGCTCTTTTTTTCTTGATTTTTCAAATTCATGTAAAGTATGCAAAAAAATTTTTTTCTGAAAAAACAATGGCTAATCCTTGTAATGAATTTATTCGAGTTTTTAAAACACGCGTTCAGTTTTCTGTGTGATCATTGGTTGCTGAGATATCGATGGTCAAAGACGAAATGATCCTTTTCCATTCAAAGTCAGATATCTCAGCGAGAGGTGGTCGTATAAAAGTCTATAAAAAAGCAAATTAAAGCTGAATGAACAAGTTATCCGGTGCATATGGCGGTTAAGTCGAAAAAATTTTTTCCAAGTCTGTGGACCAAAAAAAAAACCGAAAAAATTTCGAAAATTTTTTTTTTCAGTGTATTTATTAGAACTCAAACCAACTTTTTAAAGGTTTTTTTTTTTTCAATATAATCTATTGAAATTTATATGTATAAATAAGAACAAATAAATAACATCAATAATAATTATTATCTAAGAACTTGAAAATAATTTAAACAGATTACTACATTTGCCTACCTAGATAGTTTTTTACATTTCCTGAAAAATTGCAAAAAGTGACTTAACGCGTTTTGGAATCCACCTCTTCAATTATGCTAAAATTTTCATTATTTTATTCGATATTTTTGAGAAATTGCCTCTATGAATTTTAATTTTCAAAACCCGTGGTCAAGTTTATTTAATCGAACGCAAAATATACGGATAATGTGCAATTTACATTCAAAACAGGCAAAATAACTAGTGATGGTATGTTCGTATTAATCTGTTACAATAAAGCGAAATTTATTAATTAAATATATCAACTCTTTGCACTCAAGCAAAAAAAAGTGAGTTGTAAATAGGCTGGTAAGACATGTAGCACATGACAACGACCGACGTTCTTTTTTTGACGGATTCTTTTGTCGTTCTTGGGAACGTCAACTTTAGGGAAACCTTGTTGCCCTAAAGTTGAATACTAAATGCGCTAAATACGTCCTCAATACTGTTTTTATTAGTTTTTAATTTTAAAAAGATAGTTCAACGTGATTTTGTATTATTTTAATTACTATTTTTCTAATAAATGAATGTGTTTGCAGTTATTAAATAAAATATTCATGTAATGTGAAGTATGAGCAGTCATTACAGTTCAACATTCAGTGTGTCATGTGGTACATGTCTTATGATCCAACAGACAGAACACCATTAAATATGGTAGAGTTAATGGACAAAACATCTTGTCATGCTGTACATGTCTTATAAGCGCAAAGGGTTAATTATCAAAATAATTTGTAGTTTTTCCTCAAATTTTTAACTTAGTATTCAATAAAAAGTTATTAAATTACAGCTGTAGTTTTAATTTTTAATATTTAATACTACACGGCACTATGGAAGTCAAAAATAGGCATTTGTGAAACAGTCATTAGGTTCATAATAAGTAGTAATAAATATAAAATTTGTATTATCTTTGTAATTTGTTATTGAAATATTTATGTAGATGGCAGTTGGCATCGATAATGTCTAAAATAATAATGTCGGATGTCACGGATGTATAAAACATTCATAGCTGTGATCACTTATCACCGTTAAATAAAATTGTCAACAAAAAGTATTTTTAACGCCAAAATTCTGGTATTTAAACAAGAGAAGATTGCGGTATGTTCAAACAGGAAAAAATATGATTTTATTCATTTTACGATTAATTTTTAATCTATAGTAGTAAATAATTATTTTCATTAGCTTATTTTCTTTTGCAGTAAGAATCCAAACAATTTTTCAAAATCTACAATAATTGGCATAGCTCATTTCATTCGATGTTTAAAATTGGAGTATTTACTAAACTTCTGTCAACTTCGACAGGAAAAACAGTATTAAAATATTAAAATTTGTCGTTACGTTGGCATATAGTAAAAATAGCTGATCACACAATTGAAGAAAAACCATTCCCGTTTGAAACGAAATTTACTCATGTAAATAATGGTTCTTAGTGTAGACTTATAGTGTAATGAGCGTACTCTCGAAGAAAAGAACCCGATGAAAAGTTTTAATTTCCAAAGACTTTCCCACTATACAAAGATTCATTTTTATAAAAAAAAATTTATTCTGTATTTTAAAAGACAAAAGTGGTTTCTGTAGTTCAAACAAATGTTGTAATGAAACAAATTTTACTAAAAATAATAAAGTTTATTTAAAAAAATAATAAAGTTTTTATTAAAAATATTTTATCTGTAATTGACTCTTAACTCTTGCAGAGCGTCAGACATTTAGTAAATCACTAGCGTCACCTGCAGCAGACCCGTCTATTTTGAATATTTGAGTCAATATTTAAGATTTGTTTTAGTTTTTTACACAATCGATAGGTAGGAGCTGCACAAAATGATAGTGAATCTTTCAAAACAGAAGTAGAATAGAAAGAATAAGTTTGTTTTCTTTTTTCTTCGTCAACTCTGCTTTTAGGGGAAATTTTGACAGAAGTAGTGGTGAAAATCTTTCACGTAAGAGACGCCCCAACGCCTCAGAGCCTCCCATAGGTAAGTCCAGCCATGGGAAAAGAAAAAGGGGGTTCGACAAGAAGAAAATGTCAAGGGCCTAAGAGTGGGTTAATGTGAGTGTTGGTGTGAGTAATACAGAAGCATGAATCCGTCCGTAACTTGAAAGCAAAACATCCGCAGATGTACAGATAGTACTGTTTGAATATCTTGCTTAAATTGTGCGGGCACCGAAGTGCTTTTATATCTGCATAACCTGACAAATAATTTATATCACACCGGCCTAAAAAATAATATTTTTAAAATTAAAAGCAATTAATATTTTTAAATAACGAACCTAAAATTAAAATTACGCAAACGAAGGTAATAATATTTTTCGAAAATAAATATGCAAAATATAGAACTATGTTTCTACTTGTTAAATGGTCATATTCAAATAAATTCCAATCAGTTAAAAATTTCGGCTTCAGTCTCTTATCTGGCTTCACATTCCACACTTCAATAAAAAAAAAAAAATTGACCTTTTTCGAGACCGTAATAAATTTTATGACTTTTTTTGGTAAAAATATTTTATCCTTTTAAATTTTTCAATATTTTTAAATTAACTTAAAAAAAAGTTTAAGTTCAATATGGATTTATATGTGACGAAGCAAAAAATCATAGATCCTTGATATTGCTTGCATTAAAGTTGGGAATTTCAAAATGCCAATTAGATTGTGAACTTTATTTTATCGGCTGATTTTTCTGACATAGCAGTAATTTTATTAGGTAAATTTAATAATTTTAATAAATAATTTTTTCTTATTTGAAATTGAATTAACTATGATAAGTAAACTAAGTAAATAATTTATGATAATTTTTATAGCGTAATGATTTCCATAACAGTTAATAATTTAAAATAATTTTCTTTTTCATAACATACTTTGATGTTACATATGTTACGTCACAATACGTACGTCTGTAGCAACGTAACAAAATTACACGTCAGTAGTTAAGGGTTAATTATACATATAACTTTGTGTGCATGCACGGGACCTAATTTTCATACAGCATGTTATTATTTTTAAAAGCCACTAAAGGTAAATGAAAAAATTACTGAAAATTATTACACAGAATAATTATTTCACTTACCAAAAGCGACCTTTAAAAGACCTTGTCAAGTATGAAAATCCGCCAAGTGTGTTAATTTATAGAGGACAGATGACAGAAGGCAAACAAATAAGCAGGGAGGAATACAAACAGACAGACAGACTGGGTAGACTAATGGACAGACGGACAAAAAGACAGAAAACACAAACATACAAATAGGAGAAAATGGATATACAGACATTGACAGACAAAGGACTAGTAGACAGACAGATGGGACCGACTGACAAACAGACAAGACCGATTAACAGACAGACAGGACTGGTAGACGGACAGACAGGACTATTATACAAGACAGACAGGATAAACAGGCAGACAGGATTTGACGGGCAGACAAAAAAGACAGCCAGACAGACAGGATAAATTAAAATACAGACAGACGAACAAGCAAACAGGAATGACTGACAGACAGACTGTAGGACTAAACGGACAGACAGACACAGAACATACAGCCAGTTAATAGGACAGGACTGACATACAGACAAGACACACGGTAAGACATGACAAACAGACGGGGCAAACAAACAGACAGACAGACGAGGAAATTTTATTGTGGAAAAAAGTATTTTATTGCTTCTATATAATTATAAAACAATTCTTCTGAGTTAGGAATCATGCTTCTCCTCTTCAGTGAGGACAAATGTACCCTGTGACCGCGGGATGTAATTCATATGTTTTTTTTACGTCCGAAATTTTCAAGTCCACACTGTAGGTAATTATTACAGACAATTGCAAATCCCTAAAAACTAAGTATATATGTATAGTTTCAGGTAATATTCTTCTGAGAATTTGAATATAGCGGAAAAATCCAATTTTAATCCAGTTATAGGACAGTAAATAATTACTACATTCATTCTTTGGGAATTAAATTAACTATATAATTACGAAAATATCAAATATTATTAATTAAATTCTGTTTTGAAAATATGGCTATGTAAATTGTTCAAAAATGGTTTAAAATCGCACTACAAATTTTTCATATTTTCAAAGGATCAAAGGATCTCTGATTTTTTGCTGTTATTATAATTAAATAATATTGAATCCCACAGGAACATTTAATCGGGATAAGATTACACCATGTGTTAGATCAGGGTAAATAGTGTCTCTGTGTGTACTATAAATTTCATCGACTTTGATTTAGTTAGTTGGATGTGATTTAGCAGTTGATTTTGTTTCCACCGGGAACCTTCAATTGGGATAAAACTATCCTATGTATTATTATTGCTATTGCATTCACTATGAATTTCCATAATCATTTCAACACATTTTTATAATATAACTAAGTCTGACCCGCGGCTTCACCCGCATTGAATTAAGCCCCCCCCCCCTTGTGTCTCCCCTTCTTCCCCCGGAAACCTTCAATCGGGATTAAACTATCCCGACTAAAACTATTTCAAAATTATTACTATATATGTGTTCATAGTAAATAACGTTTGTATATTAAATTTTATCAAATTCGATTCAGTCATCCTACAGGAACCTTTAATCAGGATAAGATTAGCCTATGCGTTAATTCAGGATTAATCATGTCTGTGTACAAAATTTTATCAAATTCTGTTTAATTATTTGGACATGATTTTGGAATTTCTTTTGCATCCCCTGGGAACATTCAATCGGGATAAAACTATTCTACGTGTTATTAAAATTCTAGCTACATGTGCTTATAGTAAATAGTGTCTCTATATTTTATTTAATCGAATTCGGTTCAGTCATCCTACAGGAACCTTTAGTCGGGATAAGATTATCCTATTTGTTAACTCAGGATAAATAATGTCAGTGTACCAAATTTTATCGAATTGAGTTTTGTTTTTTGGGGTGTGTTTGAATAATTGTTTTTGTATCCCTCAAGAACTTGCAACCGGGATAAAATTTAAACATCGAACAAATTTAAACATCTAAACATCCAAACTTTCACATTTATAATATTATTTAGATATTAATTTTTAGTTAAGTTACATATAAACCGATATAGAACTTAAACTTTTTTTTTAACGCAATTTAAAAATACTGAAAATTTAAAAGGATAAAATATTTTTACCAAAAAAAGTCATAAAATTTATTACGGTCTCGAAAAAGGTCAATTTTTTTTTTTTTTTTATTGAAGTGTGAAATGTGAAGCCCAGATAAGAGACACAAACCAAAATTTCTGTTTTATCTCCCTGGAAACACGAGTTGTAGAATCCACGAGTTATTAACTAGATAGCCATCTATGTAGCATAAATACAATTACTGCTTAACTGCTACAATTATTATCCGTAGTTTGAAAGGCTAGTTTGAACTAAGCGGTCTTAAACTCATCAAAATTCACTTAAATAAATCACTTTTAAGCGCGAAAGTTGTAAAATTTGAAAAAAAAATCTTAAGGTAAAATTTTTTATTTTTTTATTTTTTGTTTCTGTTGCTTTATTGAATAATTTTTATCAACAAATAAGTATACCATTCCATTTAAAAAAAGGTAAGTTTGTATCGTATCTCGAAAACGACAAGAGCTATAAAGCTCCGAAGTTTATCAATCAATGTCTCCCGCTAGTGGCTACAACTTTTATTTGAACAATTTTTTGACTAAGTCAATAGTTCAGCCATAATCAAAATGGCAATTCTCAGAAAACTCAGCCTGTATATATATCAGACATTTTATTTTTCTACATAATCGTGTTCTGCGGGTCCGAGAGCGGATAGCGCCCCTACTCTCGCCTCTCGCCGTTCTTATCGTATAGGCTGTATGAGTCTAATTATTTGAAGGAAAAATTAGACTAAAAAATTTCAACAAAAAAAAAAAATGCCGCATAAATTGAAGAGGTATTCTGGAACGGAACATAACTACTTAGACTAATTACTTATACCTACGAATTCTAGTGATATATTTATCTATATATATTATATAATCATGCTAGCGATGGTAGTATTGGGATTCCCGGTTCAGAAAAGTTTAACTACACTGCATTCAATATTCTGGGGTTAATTCACTTAAAATTTGTTACTTGTAGAACCCTTTGTCCACTACTTCAATGCCAGCCCAGATGACAGTTGTTACTATTTGAGTCGGAATAATATAACTGATGATATATGCGCAGTAGTTCGACAAAAAGTGTTCTGAGAAGTGAGAACACCGCAATGCAATAAAGGTTAGAAGAAGAACATTGCGGATGCAGATCATATTTTTCCTCAATAAACAGTAATTTGCCATATTATTTTGCCATAGTCATTTGCCATATTATTTTACCTCGGATACCAATGTTTGGTATCCGAGTTCACATCGGAACAGTATGCATAAAGGATAGTTGAAATACCACCGGTTGTAATAACTAAATTTTCCTTAAGAGGATGATAACGTTAATTTGGCATAAAAAAGGCCCATTTTTAAGAATTTTTCTAGACGTTACAGGTAAATCAAATTTAATTAATCGATCGTAGCATTATAGTACAATATACAAACAACATTTCCTTAATTTTTTAAAACAAAATGTAAATAATTAAGCCAACGGCAGCAAATCTTCGGAAGCGCCTCGAAAATAAGTTGTTTGTCGCTGAACAATATAACTTATGAGTGGATCATCCGAAATAAAAAAAAAAAAAAAATGATATCATTAGATAACCTCTTTCCTAAGCTATTCCTGGGAGGAATTTTTTTTTCGATTTTTTAATTTTTGGTGACACTTAGAAGTGAAAACACCGATTTTCGTCTAAAAAATTGACCTATTTGTTATTGTAAAATTAATAATTATGAAAAATACAAAAAAGCTGCCAGGGATACCGGATCATTTATATAAGGAAGCTGTATACAAAATTTCAAAACAATCGCTCGAGTAGATTTGGATTTAAACTGTTCATCAGTTTCAAAAATGACAAATGTCAGAAAATCGCTTTAACCCCTAAGTTTTACTATTCTTTCTTCAACATATTAAAAATTTATTTTTGAAGCTAATGTTAGATCCTAACTTTATACTCCTTCGAGTAACGGAACGTAATTTTTGTTGTCTTTGGTAAGCGCGGGTTGTCAAATTATTTGAAGTTATGTTCAGAGTGTCCGACCGTTACAGTGCTATTAATTGGTGCTAATTTTATTTGTGAAAACTAAACAATAAAACGGTAAGTACTAAAATCAAAAATTTTCAAAACACATTCTTTATATATTCATGAACATGGAATAGTTGTAATTCGTGTGTGTTTTCTTGTTTTCGTCGATCTTTGGGGCTTATTTTGAAGTTGCCATATTTGGCTTCGTGTCGCTTTTATGGTACATCGCAGCATGTCAATTCTATTCCTGGTGATGGCTTCGTGAGTGACGATGATTTTGCTTCTGATTCCCCAGTACTCCCACCAGCCAAGGCAGTCCATCAACTTCGGTGGCCAGAAAACGTACTGCAACAAGCCGAAAAGGTACTCCATCTAGCTTGCCCGGCTCACCTATATTCATTAAAAAAGCACGAAAAACTCCAGCTAGGCATCAAGACCTCCTTTTGAAGTCTGTGCGATCAGATAAGGTGACCATTTCCCCGAATGGACAATACTAAATTGACAATTATGTCAAAACTGCTCAAAATTCCGTTCATTCGCCAAATGTGGAAATTGTCAAGTTTATTTATGTTACAATGGCAAATAAAATTGCATACAGATATTCATAAAATATAATTGTATTTTTTATTTAACGCATACGAAGTAATATATCGATTATAATTATAGTACTAGAATGCATACGAAGCCATATATGGCTTCGTTAAGTAATTTCTAAACAATAAGACTTAATTTTTTTCCTTAAATTGACTACTAAAATAAAAGAAGTGAAAGACATTTTCAGTAAAAAAATTTTTTTTCGTCACCTTCTTCATAATTCATGCAATAAGGGGTTAAAATTTTGTATACCTGAAAATGCAATATTAAATATGAAAAATTTTTTCATACCTACGTCGTTGGTTATAATATACATTAGTATACTTACAAAGAACCATTGATGAATAAAAGAATTTAGGCAGGGATTCCGAGAGCACAAAGCCACGTACCTACTGGGCAGGGATACGAAAACGTATCGGAGCAACAAACGCTCAAAGTTCTATACCTTATAAGGAAAGAGCAAGAAGTCGAAAATTCAAAAAAATCTGAAACTTTGTCAGTATATAGAGGGTGGCTACCTAATAAAAAATATCAGTTGCTGCTAAAAAACGTTTTTAAGGGGTGAACCACCCCCTCAAAATTGGAACACAAAAATTTAAAAATTAATGAAATTTTGTTTATACATACCTTAAAAAGTTCTCGTAACAAATATAACATTATTTTTTGCATTTGCACATTTTTAAGGGTTGAAACCACCCCTCAACTGTGTACTTAAAAATTTAAAAATTGATGATATTTTGTTTATATATACTATACAGACCGCTAATAATAAATATAACATTATTTTTTGCATCTACAAATTTTTAGGGGTTGAAACCACCCTTTCATATGTGTACTTAAAAATTTAAAAATTGATGATATTTTGTTTATATATACTATATAGAGCTCTAATAATAAATATAACATTATTTTCTGAAACTATAAATTTTTAAGGGTTGAAACTACCCCTTCATATATGTATTATAAATTTATATTATTTTGTTTACATATACTATACAGAGCTTTAGTAATAAATATAATATTATTTTTTGTATCCACAAATTTTCAAACCACTCCTTCAAGTGCCTACCTAAAAATTGAAAAATTGGTGATCTTGTGTTTACATAGAGACCTAACGATAAATATGTTATAAATATATTCTTTCACACAGTTCTAGGGGGTGAAACATCTCCTGCAAGTTGTAAATTAAAAATTTCAAAACTGACAAAATTTTGTTTACATATACAACAAACACAACAATCTTACAATAAATATATTAAATAATGTGTAAAATTAGCAATACAAATAGCTTTTAAATAGTGTACTAGACTTCTGTGTAGTACATGTAAACAAAATTTCATCAATTTTTGTTTCTAATTTAGAAAGGATATTTCACCCCTATAAATGTATGGAAGCAAAAAAAAAAAATATGAATCCATTTTTATGTGATATATTATGTGAATAAAATCTCGGAACTTTTAAATTTTCAAGTCGACAGCTGAAGGCGAGGTTTCACCCTCTTAAAAATGTGTAGGTATAAAAAATAATATTATATTTATTACTAAAATTTTTAATATAGTATATATAAATAAAATATCGTCAATTTTAAATTTTCTAAGCACACACTTGCAGGGGTGGTTTCACCCCTTAAAAATCTGTGGACGCAAAAAATAATGTTATATCTCTTATTAGAATTTTATATTAATGTGTAAAAACAAAATACCATAAATTTATAAATTTTTATGTACACATATGAAGGGGTGGTTTCAACCCCTAAAGATTTTTATATGCAAAAAATAATGTTATATTAATTACTAGAGCTCTATATAGTATATATAAACAAAATATCATCAATTTTTAAATTTTTAAGTACACATATGAAGGGATGGTTTCAACCCCTAAAAATTTGTAGAATGAAAAAATAATGTTATATTTATTATTAGAGCTCTGTATAGTATATATGAACAAAAAATCATCAATTTTTAAATTTTTAAGTACACAGTTGAGGGGTGGTTTCAACCCCTAAAAATTTGTAGATGCAAAAAATAATGTTATATTTGTTACTAGAACTTTTTAAGGTACCTATAAACAAAATTTCATCGATTTTTAAATTTTTGAAAACCAACTTTGAGGGGGTGTTTCACCCCTTAAAAACGTTTTTTAGCAGCGACTGATATTTTTTATGTTATTAGGTAGCCACTCTTTACATACTGACAAAGTTTCAGATTTTTTTGAATTTTCGACTTCTTGCCCTTTCCTGTTTAGTTAGTTTTACGCCGATTTGTTTCAAATTTTGACACAACAATCTTAAGATGTTTTACAATCATATGAAACAATAAGAAAAATAATGAGAAAATAAAATTTTCATACGTTACTATCCCCTTAAGGAGCTTCTATAAAAAATGTACCAAAAAAATTACACATATTTTTTGGTATGTTTCTTATCAGTTTATTATATTTTGTTGTATTTTAACTGTACGTATGTATACATGTGTATGAGTGCGCGCGTGGGTGTTTGTGCCGGATACGTGTACATATGTGAATTGAGTAGATATATGACTCAAGGGAAAGATAAGAAATGTAATTGAATTGCTCGGTTTTATATCTTTATTTCATTCACTCACCATTCACAGTTTGTGTTATCACGGTTTCCTAAAGCTGTATTATACATCAATAATTGTTATATAATAAAATAAAATAGAATAATATAAAATAAATTGCTCAATGGATTTTACAAAAAAGGAAATTCCTTAGGTTTCTTCTATTGGTTTCTTAACAAAAAAAGTTGTGAACCAGTGTGTATAAAGAATATTTTCTGAATTTCTCAGTTAAACACTTTTATTTTCCTACTTTTATCTCGCGAAGATTTTTTGCAGTTTCTCTTCACAACTGCAGCTAAATATTGGCATAGTTTCTTTAAGAAGACGGCTGCAGACGCACACTTTCCAAAGTATTCATCATTTTCTACAAGTACCAATTTTTTGACATGTGTTCATTGCATGAAATATTGTTAATATATTTAGTGGTATTTGAATTATTTTCTGTATTAATACATTCTGTTAGCCGATGATGCTTCAGATAAAAATTAAATGGTGATATCTGCATTAGACACAAATCTTACCAACAAACGTAGGACCTCAGTATTCTTAATTATAGTAGGTGCTATAGTGTTTCAAAAATTTTTTTTGAACTGAATAGATCAGTACGGAGAAATTCGCTGTGTTATGCAGAATGCTACGACAGTGGTATTTTAGATTTTGTATTGTTTTCGACGTAACATTTAAATAATTTCTAATTTATATTATAACAATGACCTGTCTAGTGGGCAATACGCAATGTTTTTTTTGTTTATTTATTTACTTATACTACTATAGAGCTCCGGCTAGGCATCATGTGCCTGCGTTTAATTGTTCAAACAGAGACTCAATTACAATGTAAACAAATCGATATTTAGTGAGATAACCAGTTCAGAGTCAGTCAATTTGGTGAACAATGATAAAACTGCTGCCTGTTATAGCTAAGGCGCGGAATTTATAGTTCAGCTAATAAATCATCGTATCAAAATTGTAAAAAGTTCATATCACCATTCTTTGGAAGCAGCACACATTCTATTTATTTTTTATAAGTACGTCGAACAATTTTTTAAGTACGTAGAGTTTGTGTGACAGCAATTTAAACGGCTTTGTCTAAATACATTTTGTTTAAAAAATTTGAAAATCTTTATAACTCATATGACGGACGAACACAACTCGTTTTGTCCAACTGCATGCTTATTATGAATTAGCAAAGATGTCGAAAAATCTACTCCATCATCAGATTGATTAACAAAATCTTGTCAAATACCAGAGTAATACAAAATTTCTAAAAACTTTTATATTTAAAAATTACTAATTGAGTTACTTAATGAAATATTAAAAAACCTATTTCACTAGCAGATTGATGTCAAAAAACTGATCTCATTATCAAACTTATTATTCAAAGAGGAGCAAAATAACGGAATTTGACAAAAATTCTAGAATATTTTTTGAAGACAAGTGCATTTCTGTTTTTCTTTTTCTTTTTTTTCTTGTAATTATGTAAATATGTGAATTATCTAAATATGTAGATTTCTGAATATTATGTGTTACATTTTACAGAAGTAACATTTACCATTGCATGAACATAATAATGATTTAAACTGGGAAATTATTTCACTTTTTTAAATTATAATTTGTTGTCATTTGTGAACATCCATTATTATTATTGTATTACTGAAGATGGTCCAATTTTGACAGGATGATTTATTAGCTGAGCTATAAATTCCAAGCCTTAGTTATAGCCCACAGAGATAATAATGCACGTAGATTTGCATACCTGTATGAAACATATATTCGAATATATAAATATATGTATAGACACATATCCCCACGTGAAGTATGTACAAACTAAACTATACGTAATTACAAATTTCCAGTCGGCGGCTAAAACGTTTTCTGTTATTATTACAAACGTATATAACCGACAAAAACAGATATTTGGGAATATCTGTAAAAAATGGCCCCAAGAATATTATGTATTTGTATTTTAAAAAAAATAAAGCTTTGAAAAAATAATTTAAATCCATTGTTATGCCAAGAACAGACATAATTATAATGACTCAGCTTACGTACAGATGGTACTTAAAAAAAGAATCTAAAAAAAATTAATACTAATTTCCGGAATAAAAACTTTTGTTGTACTTGGCCTCAGTATTTTTTTCTTGTTTTGTTTTGTTTATTAATATCAAATAAAATCTTGAGCCAAGTACAACAAAAGTTTTTATTCCGGAAATTAGTATTAATTTTTTTTAGATTCTTTTTTTAAATACCATCTGTAAGTAAGCTGAGTTATTATAATTATGTCTGTTCTTGGCATAGCAACGGATTTCAATTATTTTTTCAAAGCTTTATTTTTTTTAAAATACAAATACATATTTTTGGCGCCATATTTTACAGATATTCCCAAATATCTGTTTTTGTCGTATTTTACATATTTTTGAACTATTAACAAGGTTCCGTGCGTCCACACCAGTCTAATTGGTCCTTAATACCTACATTCCAGTAGTTTATGACTACTCACAATGAGTTCGTATCTGGTGGATATAGTACTGCTAAATCTTTTTATATGCGGTCTTTTTTGTGCGATTTTTTTATGGGATTCTTTATACGGTTTTAAAAAAATGGCTATTAAAATGCATAAGGTGAATCAAAATCAAGAGACAGTAAGAAACTTTGACATTAACTATCATTAAGTTTTTTTACAGATGTATTTTCCACAATTTTCCTAATATTGTAAAAATGAAATAAAATGTTCTCATGTGCAAATTAATGGTTCATCTTGTTTAGAAAAGCAACTTCTAAGGAAATCATGAGATTTTGAGTGTTACCTGAAATTTTTAAAACCTAATATTTTTTGTCGTTACCTCTAAGTTTTTTTTTCACTGACAAGACCATGTTCAGACCGACTGTTAAATATTTAGTGTTAGGGGGTAATATCACCTTGTGTTCACTAAATTTCATATGATTGTCTGAGACGTACCACGAACGATAGAAAAGAGATAGAGATACGTTTGTAATAAGGTTTTGTGAATATGAAAGTACTACTGAACTATTATAGTCCTTAACTACAAAAAATATGTTTTATTTTAATTTTAAAATGGCGGCGCAGCAGCGCACGCAAGGAAAAAAAAATCTCGGACGGTTAACATGGGCGTACCGTTACAGGTATACCATATATACCATATACCATATATATATGTACCATACGGGTCACAGTTTTTAATTTGGAACAAAAAATCAAAAAATTTCTTAAAATATAGGATTTATTTAAATTTTTTTTTTTGTTTTTCCGAAAAAATTGACCAAAAATCGCTTAAAAAAATCTATAAATTCGCTAAATTTTGGACTATATTTTAAGAAACCTTTTAGTTTTTTGTTTCAGATTAAAAATTGTGACCTGTATTGATATGCTCATGTCGACCGTCCGAGATTTTTTTCCTTGCTTGCGCTGCTGTGCCGCCATTTTAAAATTAAAATAAAACATATTTTTTTGTAGTTAAAGACTAGTACTTTCATACGCACAAAACCTCATATCTCTATCTCTTTCTTATCGTTCGTGGTACGTCTCAGAAAATCACGTGAAATTTAGTGAACACTAGGTGATATATTACCCCTCAGTGGCGGATTTACCAGCAGGCTAGGTAGGCTGTAGCCTAGGGCGGCAGATTTTAGGGGCGACAAATTTGGGCCAAAAAGGGCGCCAAAATGTAGAATAAGTTTAATTGTTTTTTTTTTTTTTTTTTTGTTCGTCACTTATGTTTTTTAAGAAGGGCAGCAGATTTTCGAGGCGGCAAATTAGGCAAAAAGGGCGGCAAAAATTTTTTCATTTAGCTTTTCAGGAGCGGCATTTTTCACTAACATTTAGGGTTAACGGCATTTCTAATTTTTAATTTTATAATAAGTGGTGGTCAGTTATAGAGTGCGTTTTGTAGCGCCAACATTATCACAACGAACTCTATTTTAAATCTTTTTAATTACAAAAATTCGTCAAGTGCGTGTTTTTGACAAGCATTAAGTAATGTCACCTCAGTGAAAGCGTTAATTTATGATTTTTTGGCTCGTTTTTTAAGTACAGTAAGAATGACAGCCCTCTTGCGTTTATTCAATATATGCATGTACAACTCTATAATTATTATATTATATATATATTTTTTTTGATTAAAATTGTGGTACTGCTGCCGGTGGATGGCGCGGTCAGCAGCACCCGGCGGCATCGCCAACAGAGGGCATGCGCCGCCATAAACGGTAAAGATAAAAACATACACAAAACAGACAGGAACACATAAATGCGATAGACAAGGGACAGAACATACACATAATAAAATCCATCGATGGGCCCTGCCATCCCAGGGCTTAAGAAGAGCGGACAGTCCTTGGTGACGGCACGATAAGTACTAGACAGAGCGTCCGGTCACCAAGGCCTGGAAGTCATCGCTAGAACTCCCTCCGAGGTGTACAGGACCCCGGAGTGGAGAATACTGAGTAAAAATATCACAGATAACAACATCACAATAATATTACAAGGAAAAAAAAATATAAGAGGAAAATCTTATTACGTCACTGGGGAGCCACAGGCCGACCAGTGCCGCAATAAGTAGTTAAAAACAAAACCGCTGAAGGGCTACAACAGCAAGCCCACAGCGGCACAATAAAATATCACAGATAAGAATAAAAAAAATGATGTACCACCTCGGGTGGAAAAGACCCTCAGTGGTACATCGTTAAAACAAAACGGATTAAACACAGTCTTATTAAAAAATAAAAACAACAATATCACAGATTTCAAAAATTTCTTGCTCTGTGACACGATTCCGCTCCCCATAGTCTCGACAGTTCCGAAATGGCTTCGTCAACACCTATAAACTCACATGTGTAGGGACAGTGACATCTGATTACTGAGCAACATGTACTGTTCTGTCAGATAACTGATTACTGGGTACATGTGCCGTTCTGTCAGATGTCGGGGTCAACCTACACGGGAGACTATTATATATTATTATATTATTATTATTATTATTATTATTTATTTTTTTTTTTTTAAATTTTATTGGGATACTGCTGCCGGTGGATGGCGCGGTCAGCAGCACCCGGCGGCATCGCCAACTGAGGGCATGCGCCGCCACACACGATATAGATAAAAACAACACGTAAAGACAGGGACACATAGATGCACTAGACAATGGACAAGCATACACATAATAAAATTCACCGATGAGCCCTGCCATCCCAGGGCTTCATAAAGAGCGAAAAGTCCTTGGTGGCGGTAAGCTAAGTACTAACCAGAACGTCCGGGCACCAAGGACTGAAAACCAACGATGAAGCTCCCCCCGAGGTGTAAAGGGTCTCGGGGTGGAGGAACCTGACTAGACAAACTCAAAAAAAGAAATAAATATCACAGTGCAGTACAAAAGAACATAAAGAAAAAAAAAGAAAGAAATATCACAGATAATATCACAGAATTCCATTGTACTCATGGGGGCCTGGAACCACCCACCAGTACAATGGAGTTATAACAACACTATTGGAGGCACTAGTGGCCTCCGCTAGTAAGAAAATAAAAACAAACAACAAAACAACAATAACAACAGAAGCAACAACGAAATATCACAGATACAATATCACAGCTCACATATCACAGACAGCCTGTTGCACCCCGAAAGTCCAAAGCCATTCAGTGATGCAACGGGAACTAACAACACTTTTGGGAACCCGAGGGCCCCCAGCGGCCGAAAAACACAAATATAGAACACAAACAATAACAAAACTTATGCGCTAAAAAAAGATTTTGTGATTGTCCTATTTATTAACAAACCAGAGCCTCGTCTGCCAGCTAGCCGAAGCTAGCGCCCACCGGGCACGCCGTGGACGTGAGGTTGGATTTTAGCCCAGCATTATTATTATTATTATTATTATTATAGACTTTTACGCCAACCTGGCGCTCACTACTCAGTAGGACAGTACTGGGTAACATTCACCTATACCGGCATTATGCAAGGTATTAGGCTCTGTGAAAGGGTAATGTGCCAAACCAATCCGTAAAAGTACCGTAGTACATCACGGACGGGTTTGTCACATCACTCCTTATATTGTTGTTGTTGTTGCTTGAAACGAGGTGTTATGCGTCTATTTTGGTGTATACTGGTTCGTACGACGAGACTTTTGTGGGAGCGTAGATGTTGGCTCAATGACAGAGGGCTGTGAAAGCCTAGTTCGTTTTCGTGTCCTCAGATGGTAGGTAGGAGTAGGGACAGAGGGAAGGGAAAGGACTGTTTGTGTTTGTGTGTGTGTTTGTGTATGTGTGTGGATGTGTCTTTCTATTTTACGTTTCTTGGTGTAGATGTTTTCTGGTTCATCAAATTGCTCATTAAGATCGGGTGTTCCTGGAACTGCGCGTTTAGATGGTACAGAGGTTGACGGACCTTGTGTGTTATTGAATTGGGGAGGATTGTGCACCAGAGCGGTAACAGTGACAGTGCGGCATTTGTTCGATCCCCCCTCTCCATCAGACGAATCTGGATCTGTATGTGTGTTAAGTGTTTGTCTTTCAGTGTTAGTGTATTGTGTGTTTATGTATGTGTGTTGTGTGTCAGTAGGATGAGTGTCAGTGTATTGTTCGCTCACTGTAGATGGCTCAGATGGAGTAGAAGCAGGTCTTGTGCTTTCACGTATCGCAGTCGGATTCGTATTACTGAGGAACTTCCGTACTATACGACACGTGTTTATGATCACTGCCTTTTGCATAGTGACATATGTGTATTTTGGGAGACCCAAGAGGCTCAAACTATTATGTAGTGTGTGTGGAATGACCCCGGTGGCACTGAGCACTATTGGAACGATGTGGACATGTTCCATTCGCCATTGTTGTTTTATTTCGGCTGCGAGGTCAGTGTATTTATCCAATTTAACTGCGTGTGTTTTTTGTAAGTTGTGTGTATTTGGAACCGCAATATCGATCAGATAGGTTGTCTTAGTGTTTTTCATTACGAAGGTGATATCTGGTCGATTATGATTTATGGTCTTATCTGTAATAATCGACCGATCCCAGTAAAGTCTACAGGAGTCATTCTCCGCTACTACTTTTGGTGTGAGCTTGTAGTAAGGTGTTTTATCGGTTATAAGGTGGTGCTTAACCGCTAGTTTCTGGTATATGATTTTGCCAACCTGGTCGTGACGGTGTTTGTATTCGGACTGAGCGAGCTGAGTACAGGCAGCTGTGATGTGTTGGATCGTTTCAGGTTTGGAATGGCATCTCCGGCATGAGTCAGATGTTATTGACGGGTCACGAAGTATGTATTTTGAGTAATTCTTTGTATGAATTACTTGATCTTGTATAGCTAGCATGAATCCTTCAGTCTCCGGGAAAAGACTTCCTTGACTCAACCAGGCGTGCGACGCTGCTTTGTCGACGTTACTCTGATTAAGATCATGTGGATGTCTCCCATGTAAAGGCTTCCGAATCCATTGCTGAATTTTGTCCTCCTTCGTGACCAAACGGCAAAAACTATCTGGCATTTCTGTGTGTGAGAGGTTTAATGGTGTGTATGCCTTGTCGGCTTGGATTATTGCATTGTGTAAGTGTGATGTGTGTGTTTTGGTGTAAAAGTATTCTCGCAAGTTATGAACCTGTTTATTATGCGTGTTCCTTATGTCTATAAGACCTCGACCGCCTTCGGCTCTTGGCAGCGTCAATCGTTCTATCGCTGCTTTGGGATGATGAATTCTGTATTTGGTCATAAGGACGCGGGTCTTGATCTCGATGTTTGTCAAGTCCGTAGGCGTCCATTTGATTACCCCAAATGAGTATGTTAGCACCGGAACTGCGTAGGTGTTAATTGCTTTGATGGTTTTTTTTCCATCAAGGTGGGTGCTCAGTAATCTCCGTACACGCGTTAGGTATTGCTGCATCAGGTGTTGTTTTACAGCGCTGTGATCTATACGTTCGTCCTGATTGAATCCGAGATACCGATACGACTCTCCCTCGTCCATGGGCTGCATAACAGACTCTGGTTCGAGTTCGAATGCGACCGCATCTCGTTTTCCTCCAGAACGACATTGTGTTCGACATTTATCGATTCCGAACTCCATACAGAGGTCTCGCGAAACCTCGTTGGAAAGTCCCAGCAGCTGCTGTAATTGATGTTTAGTAGCTGCATAGATCTTAATATCATCCATGTACATTAGATGTGAAATGGTATGGCGCGAATTCGTTTGCGTACCTACATTGTAACCGTATTTGGTTTCATTTAACAGGCGAGAAAGTGGATTCATTGCGAGACAAAACCATAATGGACTCAATGAGTCACCTTGGAATATGCCGCGTCTTACTTGAATAAGGTCGCTTGTTGTTTTTTCATTACCAATACTTAAATGTAAGGTCGTTCGCCAGTCGGACATGATCGTTCCAAGGAAGTTCACGATACTTGGGTGTATTTTGTACAACTCCAATACTCTCCGTAACCAGGAGTGCGGGACCGAATCAAATGCCTTTTTATAATCAATAAACGCTGTGTACAGGTTACGTTTTCTCCCTTTCGCTTGTTCCAGTACTACGGAGTCAATCAGAAGCTGCTCTTTGCAGCCTTGTGACCTCTTTCGACATCCCTTTTGTTCTTCTGTCAGTATGGTGTTAATCTGACAATGCTCATTGATCTTTTCTGCCAGACAGGACGTCAAAATCTTATACACTGTAGGCAAGCAGGTGATAGGCCTATAATTCGCAGGATTTTTTGTATCACTGTTTTTAGATTTCATGTATGTGATACCCTGCGTTAGGAACTTCGGTGTCAGGTTTGGTGTTTTTATAAATAGTGTAAAGTGTTCAGCGAGATACTTGTGTGTTGATGTAAAGTGTTTGAGCCAGTAGTTTTGTATGTTGTCGATGCCAGGTGCCTTCCAGTTATGCGATCTCTGTAAAGCTCTGGAGACGTCCTCTGTAGTAATGTCCGTATAGAGCATCTCCGGAAGATGTTCGTTATTCCTGTACTCTGTATCGATCCAGCTGGCTTTGTCGTTATGGTCAATGGTGTTGGACCATATATTCGCCCAGAAACTATGGAGTGCGTTCTTCTCCGGTAGACCATTACTGTCAGTTACCGTGTTCGTTAGAGACTGATAAAACCGTCTCTCGTTTCTGCTGAACGCTTGGTTTTGTCGTCTGCGTTCAGTACTGGTCTTATATCTTCGTAAGCGCTTCGCTAGTGCTGTTAATTTTTGGTGAAGCGTTTGGTGATCTCTGTGAGTGTTTTATTGGGTTCCTCGTATTGTGTGTGTACTGTGTGTTTGTGTAATATGTCGTGTATGTATTTGTTGAGCCGTTTGGACCTCGTACCCTGTTGGTATTGGGTGATCCTGCCGAGGTTGCATCGGATGTTGCTGATGCGTTTCCCAGGCAGGAGTTTTGTGTTCCTTCGAGTTGTGCGCTACAGGTGGTGTTACATCGGACCCGTTACAACGTATAGCTGCAACGGCTCCACAATAGATAGCTGTGTGTAACTCGATAAAATTGTCACATGTTTCCAAGTGTTTAGGCAGTATTGTATTGTTTAATATCTCAACGATCTCAGCCAATCTACGTGAGGTGTGTTGTTTAGGCAACAAGTACCTATGTGTGGGGTCCGTCCCTTCAAATTCAGTAAGCGCTGTGTTAAATTCCAGTTCGATCTTTTGCAGTAGGGTGTCATTTACTGCTGTCTCATGGTGGTCAGGCTCATTCTCGACAAGTTGTTGAGTGTCGTTTTGTGTGGGGCTCTCCATTTCTGGTGGGCCGTCGTCCTGACTTTCTTCATTTTGAGCAAATTGATGTGCGACTTGTGTTTTAATGGTGTTTATGAGGGAGGAAGGGATGAGGTTATTGGTAAAAATGACACGTTTTTGGTCTGCCAGTCTCTGTTCAGTAACGCGACTAAGGTGAGGGTAGGTGCGCGCGAACTCTTGATGTAATTTCGTACGGTAACCAGTTTTGTCCGTTTCAAGTCTAGTAACTTGGAAGTATGTGCGTACGATGAATTCATTCAGTTCATCTGTCCATTGCATACGCACACGCTTCTTACCAGCTTTAGTGGTCCCCAAAGAATGCTCCGAGGAAACACTTAAAGTCGGCTGAGCCAAAGGTGTTGGGGGCTCTGTAAGTAGGGCAGTAGTATTTTGGCTGAAGGTGTTATTACAGCTGACAGGAGGCTGCCTAGAATCCAGCCTGTCGTCACCGCGATCTAAACTGTCACATTCAGTGGTGACCCTGATGCGCCCGGTCGCTCCACCGGCAGCGGCATTTTTCCGAGGCTTCTTTTTTGTAGGCTCCATCCTAATGGGTTGTCCTTTTAGTCGCCTTTTACGACAAGCAGGACTTACTGTGGGCAAATTCTGCAAAGTGAAGCCCCCACCCACAGGGCGTTTATTATTATTATTATTATTATTATTATTATTATTATTATTATTATTATTATTATTATTATTATTAATTTTTTTCCCCCACTATAATCACACAACGAGATTAATATGTCATCCTTCGGTGACATAAAAATGGTTCAGTATGCTAAATAACATGTAAAAATAAAAGTAAGAATGTCAATAAAGAAAATGAAGGTATAATATTTCATAGGTAAGCAAAATTTTTCATTTATTTGCGATTGTTAAAGAACCAATATTTATGAAAATTCAGATAGCGTACGTAGGTCACTACTAGGGCTGCCAACTCTACCAATGAATATTTCGGGATTCAATAGGAAAAAAATCGGGACGGGACAAGTAAAATCGGGACTGTTAAAAAAAAAACCTAATTAATATACAAAAGGTAAAAATTTCTACTACAAATTTAAACACTGTACAAAACTACTTATTAGGTACCTACCTACTTACAGTACATTCAGTTTTTTTTCTTAAAAGTATATTTATACTTTCAAATTTGGCGCATTTCAAAAATTTTTATTTTTAATTACGTAATCGTAAAATTTTTACAAAATCGTAAGCTGAATTTTTTTAATTTTTAGATTTTTAATTTTTTTTTTTTTTTTGCTTATCAACTTTATTATTTCTGGAGAAAAACATTTTTCATCAAGTTGACCGTCTTTGGCATTGATTATTTTTAGGCTACTCGAACGCCGCTTACGTATTTCATGTACGTCAAATAATTTCTCCCATTTTTTGCAGCGATTTTAATGTTGGGGGAATTTTAATGAGTTAATCTGGCTACACTGTAAGCTGTATAAGTTATAAATCAGTAGACAGAGTACACTTTATCAGTAGGTACAGCAAGTATACTTACTTCCTTGGCCGTCATGACATGCAAGCGCGATAATCTGGAAACAACAATAACGAGACTGGCGGGACTAAAAATGTAAAAAAATTGTAGATATTAAAAATAGGGACAATTAGCGCCCGGCCACTACTGTTGTCCGGACGCGGGACACACAGGCCTAAAATCGGGATATCCCGATTAAATCGGGACAGTTGGCAACCCTAGTCACTACATAAGTTTTGTCGTACTCTTTCAATTATTATTTTTTTTCGAAGTAATGCCCACTAGAATTAATGCATTTCCTCATACGCTCGAACAATTTTTTATATACGTCGCTCCAGAATCCTGTTGTGACACTACCACATATATCCTCAAATGCGCTTACAAGCTCATCATCATAGGTAAACTTGCGCCTTAATTGCTTCTTTCGTATGGAAAAAATCATAATAAACCACATGGCGTTAAGTTTGGACTAAACGAGTCCAATTGCTTTTATTACAAACCTAAAGGGCAACGAAGCCTACATGCAGAATAAATTAATATTGTTTCAAGGTCAATGAAAATATTTTTTATGTATCTAAATAAAGACTACATTTTCAAACTAAATATATATTGTGTGTAAACAATTATTTTCACTAATAATTATTCTTAAGAAATTTCCCTTACTTAAAAAAGTCCTACTCCGATATCTTACACAATCTGTTAACATGTACTGCACCAGTCAGATAGTTTTTGGTATGTATAGACATACTAATCATCTGTCCACAAATGATAGTATTAGAAATGCATCCAATGGGATCTCCATATACATTCATTCCTCCAAGGCTCGCACCTAGACAATATTACAATGAGTGATGACTGATGACTGATGAGTGATGAGTGTGCTCGGATTATTAAATAAATAAAAAAATTTAAAAAATTTGAACGTTTTTTTTTTTAAATTATCGCCTATTCTTCATTTACGAATATTATATAGGGTCCTAAGTTTCCGAAAAAAGCAGCTCGAGACGTAGATTAATAATTTGTTCATATTTCCCAGACAAAATATCGTTTTTTATTTAGCAGTACAATAGTACATAATTAATTAAAATGTGATTTAAATATTTCAAAGAGACATACACGGGAATATTAGAATATTATATGACTAGAATAATGTAATTACGCATTAACAATCACCACTAGACGCGTATTTGATGTCAGCAATGCCGAAACAAACAATTTTTACATTAAAATAGTTAAGTAATATGTTCGATAATAATACAAGATTAAAAATCGTTAAGTCTATGGTAAAACATTTTTATCTGTGACTACCAAATTCAAAATATTCTTGGCACCACTTTTCTTGATGTTAAATACAGACTAATAATGTTGACAATCCGTGCTCTTTTCCTTGCATAAATTTAAATTTTAAAAATGAATAAGTAATTTTTGAAACATAAACAAGAATGACAAATAGGTTTCATATTCAAAATCTATGTTTTTATTCTGTCTAAAAAAAGACCTATCTAAAAATATGTAGTGTGTGAAGAAATCCTCACATTTTTATACATAAAAACAGAAACTTTTACTAGTGTTAGATATCAATATTTAAGAACAGAAATAGTAAAAAATATGAAAAACTGATGGGACATTTTCTCTCCAATTAAGATTTTAACACAGGAAAATCTTTCTGAATACATTATAAAATTTAGATAAACTAGTTTCTTTAAAAACATATTATTTAAAGTCTACTCTCCAACCGACTTTACGGGACGTATGCGGGGATTGTACAAATCAAGATTTTATTGGGATATAGAAAGAAGTTATTTTTCTGTTCGTTTAGACTGTTTTCGCTAACTTTAAAGCAAATTTTTAATATTCTTGGGGCCAAAAAGTACTTTTTTTCTTGATTGCACACTGAAATTAGTTCATTTTGAAAATTTCCTTAATTTAAAATTTTAATGCAAAAATTTCCATTTGATAAGAAAGAGATCCAGAATTTTGTATAGGTATCTGAAAATTTATTTACCATTATATTTTTAATATACAATATAATTATAGTTTATTATGTTGAAATTTGAAATGAATGTATGTTAACTTGAATGAGTTGCATTTTGGTATATTCATCGTACAAAGAGCGTCAAATTGTGCATTAAAGAAAAAATAAAAAATCAGTTTTGAATTTTTGTTTAATTCTCTAGTAAGTTTAAAAATTATAAGGAAAAGGTTAACTAATGCTTGCACTGAGGATTTTACTGCATTGTTTTTTCAAAATTCTAGTTGAATACCGATATAGTTCCTCTAGGGTGGCGGCTACAAGTGCAATCTTTAAAAACCTAGTCATTTACCATTATTTTCATTCGCCATCTACATTGTAAGTCCTTTTGTATAAATCAGTTACGAAAATTACACAGGGGTGGCCGCCATTACTGATAGAGTAGCCTAAAGTACGGAGCCGAAACCGCCTTAACTGCTGATGATTTTTTTGTATTTATTTACGAGTACTGACCTATTCATTAATATAATAAAAATTTATGCAAACGTGATTACTGTACGACAGTACCTATTCAAAAGTTTTTGAAAATATTTCTAGTTTTTGGAAAAAACAAAAATCATAATTTATACTCTGTGGTAAATTGCGATCAAAAGATATGATAAAGAGGTGAATGAAGACGAATAGTAGGGCTGACCAAAATTGAAATACTTACATTATAATTCAGAATTTTTTTGTATCTATACATCAAGAAAAGAATAATATTTCATAATTTTGTATATAGAAGTAAGCGTAAAATGTCAAGTTTGTAAAGTATATATACTTTATAAACTTTACATTTCTATGGAATTGTCATTTTTAATGTGTTTATAAAAATCTCGAACAACTTGATAACCTTGAAAATGCTGTGCTCTATGTTTGAATATATCCCTCACCCGTCCTAATGGCCCCACATTCGTACCTTTATACTTTTCCACCCTTATAATCCCTCAACTTAACCTAAATGTTAAGTCCTCGTGAATTTTTTTTTTTTTAAATAAAAATAAATTTTGCACCTTTCTTTTCTCATATATGTTTCAAAATAACTCTAAAAATTGGATTAAACAGTTTATTTATAAAAACACAGTTTTAAGAAACAACAAGTAACACGGTTTGAAGAATAACACTGTCTTTTTAAATTGATTTTTTAACATTTTTATCCAACTCCAAGCTCAGTTACTATTGCTACCCGAAACAATATTATTCTATTATAGTTTAACAATGATATACAGTCTGTCACACAAGACTCCATATTTAAAAGAAAAATTATTATTTCTCAGAAATGAATAAATCGACTTAGAGTACACTAAAAACACTATTAAGCATCTTCTATGATTACGCATTAACTTAGTAAGTTGTTCAAACGTTACTATTGTCTAGAATTTGTGGGCATAGTTTTGGTATACTTTTTATAAGATTTTTCGTATTTGTTGCGGTAACGACCGCTAGAGAGCTCGGGTATGGCGGCACACCTGTTTTAATAAAAGAGTAAAAGATCAACTATATCTGGTAGATATCCATAGGTAAAAACACGCTTCGTAAATAAAAATTACATTACTCCAATCACGATTCAAATTTTGCGTAGCCCACAAGCGTTATTTTTTGACATGCGCTGATTTGAGGAAAGATTTCAGCATCATACTACGCCAAGAAATATTTTCTTCGCCTAGTCGCCTATTCAGAGTCATTATGCTAATATTAACTTCCTTTTTAGCCAATAAATTTTGTCCTTGTCGCAGTGTTAAAAAAGGCTTTCGTTGAAATAACTTGAAAATGGTTTTATCTTCTTTTTCAAAAGATCCTCGCGTTTTTTCTTTCTCGGGAAAATTGTTGACGCTTTCCTGACCATTATATCACAACACCCACTTCCATACAAAGTCTTCTGACTTGTGCACATATTTAGCAGCAGCTTTATAAGTCATTTTAGGTCCTTTAGTGCCAAAACACACGAACCACGCCACGACCACGCGACAGCGACAAAATAGTGGCTGTTCTGTGGCCGGGTATGTATGCATCTAGTTTTCTTATGGAAACACAAATTTCAAGACACACGAACCACAACTTGTCGTCGTAATCGGACACTGTCGCAATGTGTCGTCGTATTGTCGTTTTTAGTCGCTAAAACTTGCGACTACTGGACCACTTATAAGCGACAGATACATTACAACTAGTACTACAGTGTCTTTCGAACATTACAACAAATCATTGAGTAATTTGACTCAAGTAGGTGTTTTGTAATTTTTTTTTTTAGTTTTTGTTGGTCTTTTTTTTTTTTTTTTTCTTGAAAAAGTGGCAATTGTTTGAAGATTCGTTTGATACTGAATTATTTATTGAGGAAATCCGGAATTTACCTGTAATCTGGGATTACAACATATTCAGGATATAGTAACCGCATAGAAAAAATAAAGGCATGGGAATATCTTTGCTTCAAATTTTATGAAAACTGAAAATAAAGAAAAAAAAGAGAGAAATATATGTGGTAAGTGAAATTTATTAAATAATGCAATGTTATATATTTTTATACCGCCAAGTATATGTATCAGAGTATAAATGTAGGTAGCAGGATTTGTTTAGAATCAAGGTACCGATTACTGCTTATCCTTTATTTAGGTAATAAAAAATATTTGTTATAAATGAATTTTGTTTAATAGAATATAAACATTTTTATGGAATGGAAAAATCCCTCGGTTAAGAATAAAAGCACAATGTCATATAGTAGAATGTCTCCTGCTGTTTGAACGTTGATTATTGAGTGTAGCTATATAATTATTTAAACCTTTTTAGTTTTAGAATAATAAAAAAGAATTGAAAATTCAAAGAAATGAAAGCTGAAAAATTTTGAAATATTTTATGAAATGATCTTAAAAATTGAATCTGCAAAAATATGTAAACCAAAATACCGATATTTTAAAACATATATTATTTAATAGAAGCATCAGCTCTTTGATCAATTTTGTTTATTTTTATCCTAGAGTACCTACTTTACGCTGCAAAATTTTAAGTTTCTTAAATTTCAGTATTAATAAATTAATTATTGTATGAATACTTAACGCAGACACTGTATATGGCAAACAGTATTAGTGACTTTGATGTCGCCCACCAGTGATTGACGTCATTTGGCCACTAAGAAGTGGCTTGCAAGTCGTCGTTTAAGACACACGAACGACAGTACAACCACACGACAACGACAAAAAAGTGGTCGTCGCGTGGTTCGTGTGTCTTGGCTCTTACTGTGAATACATAAGTACATTGCCTCGAAACATTTTGCATATGGCGCACTCATTTTGGAAATGTTGTGTTCTTATCGCAATACAAAGTAATACTAGCCTATTCCTACTGTGTAGATTGTAGAATATTTAAAATCTAGACAATCTCTTATTTTGATTTTATTGACATAAAATTACTACTTTGTGTGATAGACAGTAGATCCTAACTGAGATTCCTAAGCTGTGACTGTGCGTTACAGCGTAATTGTACCTTTATTGGATATAACAAACGAAAATTTCGAATAACCAATTCAGTTATAAATTTCGGATTTGAAGCAATAAATTTTATAAACAAATACTATACAATTTACCCATATGCACACCATTAAACTATGTATGGATGTTATCTTGCATTCAGGTTTAATTAATGATAGCAGCAAATATTCCACAATCCTATTTACCTTGATCACGTAAAGTTAGTCGGCTTCGTAATAGTAATTATGCGGTCATATTACGTCTATAACTAATATTGCATTAATTTCTGGCCATTGTTGGTTGTACATAGTTGGTTTAGTAATTTTGATCGTATTGAGTTGTGTGTAAAATGAATAATTGGTAATCAATTGGTAATACAATCTATTGTAAATTATGCACGATTTTTAGCGTAATGAGTTTGAGTTAGAACCAATTTTCGATCGCATGTAACAATAGAGTTAAGTATTGCTATTTATTTCAAAATTTACATTACGTTGGTAATTACCAGAAAATATTCAGTAAGTATTCCCAGAAAATAGTTTTACACTTGGTTATATTATTAATTATTGCATCCAAATATTCGTGTTTCCTGATTTTTCATGGTAAATATAATAGTAATTTATTACCAGATATTGTATCTTAATTTAAGAAAGTGCCAATTCAGGCTATCCCAAAAAATATTGTTTTAAATGAGTACCTACCTTGGACTATCTGGAATTTTATCAAAAACCCATTTTTATACTAATTTTACCACGTTCTGTAAGAAAATTTATAAGAATTTTTACAACACATCAAGTATAGTTTCCTGAATCATTTTTCTGCACATGACCTTGAAATAACCTTCACGAGCACGCGTTGAGGAAAAACTTGAAAATACTCGAATTTCATTTAAAGTGGTTTTACCCGAATACGATTAAGTTTAAGGCCCTAATATTAATATATAAGACTAACTGTTACATTGTGCATTTAATATGGTATTAGTTTTTTTTTTTTTTTTATTTCCAATTTAGGCACTTTTAACACTCCTTACCTCGAAGGATCCTTTTTCACCAAAATATAAGAATTACTGTTCTACAACATATTGAAATTGTATCAAAATTAATGGATTTAACCTCGGGAGCTTTATTTGTAAGTTCTAAAATGCTCCATATGTATTCATATATGCAGATGTATTACATAATACGTATTGTAAAGATACAATCAAAGAATGCCTCGATTATTGACTATAAACTAACTAACGTCTATTGCAAATTCCGTATACAATCTAGTCTTACACGTAGGTATAGATAAATAATTATGAAATACTCAATTATCTTACTTATTTATTAATGAACATTTAATTGGATCATTATTTTATGAACGTGTGATGATGACGCTCGAACTGAATAAATAAATAAATAAAGTTAAATGATTTCTTATAACGATCACTTGCTATTCGTGTTTAATGACTTAGAAAATGTCGAAACTGCTATAAATATAGTATTTTTTTTAAACGTCAAAAAGAAAAGAAAACTTGAAAAGTTTATAATCGTCTTAAAAAATTATTCTTTTTGAAAATGATTAATTTGGAATGATAAATTACACAGGTTTACAATGAATTTCCCTCCTAAAGTTTGAGCGGGGATTCTTATATATTGATTTTTGTGTGCCGATTATGGGGAAAATATTTTTCGAAAATCCGGGAGGATCTTCAGTTATTTTGATTTTTATGTACTAGATAAATTTTTTATAGAAGAGTTTTCATGTCTATTTTAATTTATGATACAACTTAAAACTAAGTTAATATTATGTAATAACGCAATTAAATAACTACATTGATAAATTTATTTAGAATGTCGATAAGTTAATGAGAATATTTTTAGAATAGCAGTGCTGCTTTGGAATAACACGTGTGCCTAAGAAGAAGTACTAAATACAGGCGAGAGTACGAAAATCCCTTTTGGAAAAAATTCCTCCTATATAACTTCTTTCTATATTGTATGTAAATAACAAATATTCTTAATAATGTTATAAATGTGAAAGTTTGAATGATTGGATCTTTGGATAGTTAAATGACTGTTGCTTAGTCACGTCAAGACAGTTGAACTGATTTTGATAATTTTGATAATTTTATATGCATACTCTTTGTATACTAACACAGAATAAATTCTATCCCAATTAAAGGTTTCTCGGCGTTAGATAACCAATTACTCAATTACGACCTAATAACTGTCTCGAATTAGATTAAATTTACTCCGAATTAACACACAGAACAATATTATCACGACTGAAGTTTCCTATAAAATAAATGAGTAAGTGACACTGTAATGGTTAATTAAATTAAGGGTTTTATTATAATTGAATTCATTGAGGTCTAAATATAAATTAAGTCAAATATTTAAATCAGATGCATAATAGTAAATAGTTTATTAATTACTCATTACTCTTATCACCAAACCCTTAAAAAAACAAAACATTACGAATGAGTTATAGATTGAGGACTTGAAGTGAAATTATTTTAGGACTGAACTTCTTGGCGCGAGTTGCATCTTGTTAAAAACAACAAATTGTACATTTGTACATTTGTACAAATAAAAATACATGTTGGATATTATAACGTACTCAACATAGGTGTAACTACAATGGAGCAGGTGGAGCAGTCGCTACAAGGCGCATGATAAAAAGGAGCACAACAGAGGAAGTAAAAATTCGCATCTTGGAATTTTTCTTTTCTTTTTTTCTTGTTCGCTCGTTAGAATAATTTTTGGGTCCAAACCGGAAGCTGACAATGTTTTTGTTTGGTCGCCACTTACATTACTCGGGAAAAAATGGACTTCCTGTACGAGGGCGCTTGAGTAAAAATCGTTCCAGAGCGTAAAATTCGTAATTACGCCTCTAGTAATCAGTCATTTTCTCAAACAAATTCCATACAAATACAATTAAAATGACTTAATAATTAAAATAATACTGGAAACTTGTTTAATATTTCATAACAACAAGAGTAAAAAAAAAATGTATTTTATTTCATATTTATAATATTGATGCATAAAGATAATTATATTTTCATGACCCCATGAGTACCTACTGAATTATCATGAGTATTGAATTTTTATGCATTATAAAAATAAATACAGTCAAATCACGTTATAAGTCCGCTCGTTATAAATCCGCCGATTTTATTTCTATTGTAAACATTCCTCTTCCATGACCGAAAAACAATTCATTTCAGTCTCTCGTTATGAGACCGGAACATTGATGTTTAATAGTACAACTCATAAGTCATCCTATTTATTCACTAAAATAAATTTTTTATAGGTCCGTTTTTAATAAATACATGTGTAGTTGACCAAAGCAAGTTTTGTTCGCTCATCGCGCGGATTATATTACAAACTTTGTTTGACTAACAATATTATTTACAATTTCTACAAAAGATTTTAAAAAATTTTTAAAAGAAAAAATATGTGTGGACAATATTGTCTAAACTCCTGTCACACAAACTATAGAACGCATTTAGAAAATATTAGTAAATGTATTTATTAAAAATAGGTAGATTTTGTTCCGTTTCTAACAAATGGTAATACTGCACTAAACGTTCGGGAAATTTGATTATAAATATGTACACACTCACAAGCTTGAAGTGCGAGTTACGGCGGTCGACTACTAAGCACAGGTGGGGGTACAGGAATTCTTAGAATTATATTCTCCTACAGCCCCGTAGCGGACTTATAACGCGATTCGACTGTAAATCGATTGCAAAAATAATTAATTATTTAACAAAAAATTAATGTACCGTTTTATCGTCTACTCTCCGTATGATATTAGGGAGTAGGAGCCAGAAATCGGGTATATCCATACATTCACAAACATGCAGGTGATAATGGGTAGCTATCCATAATATTAATGGCAGAACACAAATATACATAGTAATACAATGTATATGGTTCAAATAATATTGCGTCATTCATTTTGTTATGTTATGAGCATCTACCTATATAGGATGTTTCAAGAGAAATAGTCCATATTTGAGGAAGCACTAGGAACTGTTCTGTGTGAAAATTTATTTGTACCTACATACTAACGGATCCCATACTATCACAGATTGCGAAGGTAACAAATAATCAGCCAGGTAAATTACTGCTATTAAGTTTAAAAATGAATAGTAATCGTAAATTGAATTGAAAGTTTAGATTATAAAAACCTATTTACTTTAAATTTCACTTCGTATAAATAAATATCGGAATCGGAATCCTCATAATTTCGTTATGTCCGTCCGTCTGTCATACTTTCTTTTACGCCGTAATTTTTAAGATATTGCTCAAAAAAATTTGAATAATTACAAACAATGTTACTTTATAAGAACTTTGCATTAAAATTTTTTTTTTTTTTTTATTACTATTTTAGGCTGTGTTTTCGACTGCTTGGTCATATACATAGCATAGGATTTAAATGCATCAAAATTCTTTAGGGTAATTTTGATCAGTACCTAACTCAAAAAATTATAGAAGTCAACAAAAATTCAAAATCCGAAAAATCTAAAAAAATATAGGTATCTAGTACATATTCTTCCATATGAATTTCGCAGCATCCTGCAGAAAATAGAGAACTACCAAAAATCAAATTACTTTAATCCAAAAAACAAAATTTTTAAAATAGGAGGAGACAGTAAATAATTAATCTTAGTGTTTCCTACGTCCATTTTCCACACTTTTGTCTAATAAAGACCTTATCCACATCGTTTTTGAAATGAAAATGTTGAAAAAAATTTTCAATATTTTTAAATAGGTACTACTTCTAAAGTATCAAAAAAAATTGCCAAGTGTGTACCAGACACGCATAAATTCAGGTTTTCGTGACCAATAGTTCGAGTTTTCCATAATTTTCAGAGCAAGGTATTTATTACTTATATTTAACATTTTACCACTAAATTTTTTAATACTATGATTATTTATTAAGGATTATGAGTTGCCATGCCATCTGTATGGCGATTAGAAATTTACTTACTTAAAATCTATTTTATCCGATCGATAATCAATAAGTAAAGTTCACTGACATCTGTTATCAAAAGGTAAAATGTACTGTAGTGATAAGGTAATGCAGTGACTCGATATGTTTTCAAATAAATTCTATACTTTAAACTTTTAATTTCATTATTGAAAACCTGAGGCGCTATTAGTCACAATATTCTAGAACATTCTAACGAGGTTTGATCATGTTTCAATTATGAAACATGAATTCACTTTTGGTACGGAACTCGCGATGGAAACACGTAAGTTTTGATTGATTTTTAAATTTATTATTTCGGGCTTAAATATCACTTATGTAACATGTAATTATTCAAAATTTATTATTTAAATTTAGAATATATATTTTTCTAATTAATTAGACGTCTCGTGTTATTTAAAATTTATTTCTATCTTGTAATGTAAAACCTTAGTATTTTTTTTTTAAATTATACTTAACTATTGACCAAATTGTTTCGCGTTGTATTCATTTGACACGTGAAATTTATTAATTTTTCTGTCAATTAGTTTAAGTATTTTATTGCATTTTTCATGTTTTACATAATCTTTGGCTCGAATGCCCAACGACGTCTAATCTAATTCGTAATTTAGGTTATAATTTCATATTTCATTTATTCTGGCTTACGGGCCCTATCTTTAAATTAATTAATAGTTTATTGATAAATTTTATCATTTAGTTTATTAAATTAATACCAACATTTAATACAGTGTGTTCCATCTCGAATTCGTGCTTCTAGTCACGTGGAGCTAACATCTCAAAGAAGATGTTTTAAAATTAAAATTTAAAGTTGTAAACTTTCATTAAATCATATTGTAATTTTTGCTTAATAACTTTGTAATATTTTTTTATTTACTATTTCACAAAATTCGGCTCCACTCATTTAACTTTTAAGGTTTAATTTTATTCTTCGTCAAGGCTGTGTATTTGTAACGTGCCGTTTAATTTGTTAAGTCGACAAGTCATTTTAAATTTCGTTGAGATTCATTTAGTGTACCTTAGTTTAGGTCAGTGTAATCTAACACCTTAGGTTATGTTAATGTTAGTTCTCCTAGCCAATTTAATTGTATGATAATCCATTAACAAATAGTTATAAGGTAGCTTTATTGTAAGCCGTTTGCGTAGGCCAGGTGCTGTGGACGTCTCCACGGTACAAACTTTATTCTAATAAATGTAAATACTTTGTCAAGATGAAATTTCTGGCTTTTATTTACCTTCGACTACTACTTCATTAACATTGCCTAAACCATACGCTTCCACCACACACTGCGCGACTCTGTACCTAAACCCTTATCACTCATCTGTTACATCCCATTAACACACATTACATTAATTTTACCTCAACCATTATAGATAATATTAATTAATTTTTTTTATGCCGCAGAGTCCTAAAGTTTCGTCAAATCCGACCATTTGCTCATCATACCCCTCATTACTCCCACATCTTTGGATCTATGGACCGATAATATTTTACACATACATACTATAGGTATAAATCCCAATTAATAAGCAACAATTTTGATTTTTTTGTATTTTTATTCAAAGACTCTTATATTCGTTATTAAAAGTGAAAAATTTGTCAAATTTTGCAGCGAAGTAGAAGTTAAGTGTACTTTCCACTGATTCGATCGAATCACCAATCGATTTCTATATATAATGGCGTTACAGTGGGTTGGAGTGATATGAAATATAAACTTTCCCTCCAGGGGGACCGGGCGCAAAATTTAAAAAATTATTTAGAAATAATTTGCAACAATTTTGTTTCTGATAACATTCTTTAAAAATGAACTCATCTACCCTAAATTTGCAAATTGATTATTATTATTATTATTATTTTTTTTTTTTGTAACATTTGAACGGTATGACTTTCTTCATGTGGCTTTTCTAGCTACAGTAATTATTCCCAAATGGAAACCCCCTCTCTCACTCACTCTTTGTGTGTTTATACATAAGAGTGAGAGAGAGAGAAAGGGTTTCCATTTGGGAATAATTACTGTATTTTGACACTGAAAGGTTGATATAATAATGATTGTGAAAAAGAAAACAAACTATTTTTCAGAGTTTCTATAGATTAATTTAGGCATCGGTACGATTATTGCTAGGTGATAATAGTAGTATCTACCATAAAAGACTTACATATGAATTTTTGGTTTAATATGACGTCTTATGAGGTCCAAATGATTCATTGTACTAATCGAAACCATGAAGACTTAGCTCCATTTTTTGACAATGCACTCCATTGCCCTAATAATGTTCCGAAATTACAAGCAGAATTACAACTATTGTAAGCTATTTTCTTTAAATTTTTTTAGATAAGATATCGTTCTAGGAAACGTAATTTTTAACTTCCATTGGAAGTTATTGTAATGGGTCCGATTTTATAAATGGCTAATTTAGACATATCTCTACGTTTCGTTAGTTCGTTAGTTCGTCCATTAGTTCGTTCGGTCGTTCGTTCGTGAATTTTTTTTCGTCTCGCATATCTCGAGAACAAATGATGATATCAACTCCGGACTCATTTCATTAGATGCGTAATCAAAAAATGAAGACCAGATAAAGTTTTCAGCAAATTCGGATTAGTGTTTTGTTTTTTATAATAAAAAAACGAAGTTAAAAATTTCTTGTGAAAAATTTTTCCTCTTTATACACGGGACACAAGGAGCTAAGCCCTTCAGTGGGGTGCAAGGCGCAGAACCTCTGTCGGGTTTTCGGGGGGAGGAGCTCCTGAAATGAAAAAAATAATTATTTATGTACAGTAGTTCTAGTCTTTAGGGGAATCCAAAGGGAAGTTGACAGTGTGGATAACCCTGTCCCGCCAATTCTTTTTTTTATTTTATATTTGCAATTAGGCCACTATAGTTACTATAACTACAACAGTTCTACAAAAAAATCCGAAATGGTTGAATTTCTCTTCTATATAGGATTTTTCTTTTTCCTATAATACTACTTCTATCCCATTTTTTATTATATCCCCCGGAGGATTCGGTATACCACTGTATATAAAAATAAATATAACTATAGTGAATACTAGTGATTACAGCACCAAAAATAATGCTTGGATAATGTTTTGCGGGTATCAGTATAATATTATGCTCGTACAAATTCACCGCAGGTATACGTACAGAGTGTATCGATAGATACGTGTTTTATAAATATGTATGTAACAATTAATTATTATTATTTTATGATGTATTTAGATTTAATTAAATTTGATATTTAATTTATCAACTTTTTTTGCTCATTTTTATGTTTAATAGATTTTTTTTTACATTTGCACATAGTAGCATTACCATTATTAAATTTTCGAGTATGTAAATTAAATTAATTAAAAGTAATTGGCTATACTGGCATAACATTGACAGACTAAAATTTGTAACAGTTTTCTGATTGATTTGGAAACACTAAACAATAACATATATTCAGTACAATTTAATACAAATTTCAGGGCGGCACAAAACCTGCTTGTCTATTAAATGAGTATATGGATTTTAAGAATTTCAGTCTCGGACGTTTTTTTTTTTGATTATCAAGCTAGACAAACCCACGATCATAAAAGTATTATAAAAAATCGCCTTTTCACCATAATTATGATTTTTATATTTATTTTGGAAAAAATTTTTTTATCGTCTTAAATTTTTAAATAATTTTGAATTGAGTTAAAAAAATTTCTGTATGAATTTTTATGTAATTTTACTAAAAGTTAATATTATTTTTATAAAAATGTGTTGAAATGGTTGTGAGAATTTACTATGAATACACATAGTGTGATGTTTCATCACTCTTCGGACAGCGTCGCTATGGTAAAAGAAAAGAGGAAGCTTTACCTAACTAATTTATCATAAAATTAGTTAATTAAATTACTGTACAACTTACTAAACACAATCACCTAATTACAACGTTACAATAGCAATAATTTTAATAGTAGATAGGATAGTTTTATGCCAACTGAAAGTTCCTGGTGGTTCTAAAACAATTAGCTAAACCGGAGTCGATGAAATTTAGTACACAGATAGGCACTACTTACTCTAACAAGTAAAGGTCTTGAAGTGATAATTCCCGATTTTGATGAGACTTGGTAGGTGTGTAGAATACAGAAAAATAACAGACAAGTATTTTTTTTATCGACCAAAAACGCCATTGAAGGGGTGAAATCCACCCCCAAAGTTGGGGCAAAAATTTAATTTTGTTAAATTACTCGAACACTATAACAGGTAGAAAAAAAGTTTAAATTGACACAAAGCTTCATTTTTTAAGATTTTTCTACTGATGTATTCAAATCCAGGGTCGGACCTCCTGGAGAGGCCTTGACTATAAAACTGAGGGTATATTTTGAAATAGGGTGAATATAGTTCGACTAATCAAAATACTAATATCAAATATGAAAACTACATCAAAAATACTAGTTTACCTGTTTTTGCTAAAAGCTGTTATGTTAAAGCTAAAAGTTTAAATCTTAGTCTAAAATCTTACATGTGCACTCAATATTTTACTTATAATATCTTTAAAAATAACTTTTTAAATCGTTTTAGTTATTGTATTTATACACTACAATTAATATTTAAACAAAAATATTGGATAAAATTTTATTATAATGTTATTCGTACAAAATTAAAGGTTCTATAGGTGCAAATTCCAGTAGCTCTAGTTAACTTCCCATTGGAAGTTATTGTAATGGGCCCGATTTTACTAATCACTAATTTGAACATATCTCCACGTTTCAAGGTCACTAGAATCCGAATCCACCGTATTTAGTGTGATGTCTGTGGTGTGTGTGTGTTCGTTAGTTCGTTCGTTCGTGAATTTTTTGTCGTCTCGCATATCTCGAGAACAAATGATGATATCAACTCCGGACTAATTTCATTAGATGTGTAATTAAACAATAAAGACCGGATAAAGTTTTCAACAAATTCGGATTAGCGGTTTGTTTTTTGTGATAAAAAAACGAAATTAACTTTATTCACGCAATATAGATCACATAGATTTGTTACCATGTCTTTATTATGTTATAATGGCCCAAAAACCTAATTGATGTTAAAAACACCAGTAAATTATTATAAAATCTAAGGAAAAAAAAACACGAAATAATAAAATTTTTATAAAATATTTTTTGTCTCGCATATATTGAGAACAAATGATAACAACATTTGTTTGATAAGAATGCCCACTCTTAGGTACAGAGGGCGAAGTCCCTGGTGTGGTACAAGGGACAAAGCCTTCATCGGGGGCCTAGGGGAGGAGTCCCCTAAAATGAAAAAAGAATTATATATGTACAGTAGTCTCTAGTCTTTAAGGACACCCAATTTGAAGTTGACAGTGTGGGTAGACCTGTCGCCCCAAATTTTTAATATTGGAAACGGCTGAAATATTTTAAAAAGAGAATCGGTAGAGGCAAAATTTAAATTGACTAATAGTTATATTTCTTGCATAATATTATTTCTATGTAATTAATTACTACAGTTTTTATACATAACAAATTGTATTTTACAGTATAAATTATTCTTTTGAAATTAATGATCCAGCATTTTTGTTAACTAATAAAATCACAATAAAATAGTACTCTAAAGGAAATTAATATTGCACGATCACTACTAAAAATATAAAAGGCTTCATTGTAAAAATATTACTCGTATATCTGTCAAATAATGGTGATCCGAACGGAATTCACCAATGTTGGAAAATCAGAAGTAGGTCGCACTAAAAATTGGGTGTAGTAAATATTTTATTTTTTTCTGAAGATCCGTTAATAACTAGGACTCTGCATTTATACAGGGTGTAAAACAAATAATTCTCGTCCTTTTGTGGGGTGACTCATAGCACCCTGTAGACACTAAAACCGCGGGAATTTTTTCGGAATTAACAGTCGCGACACTCAAAAAGATAAGAGTTATTTTCTTTACACCATGTATTATATATATATATATATATATATATATATATATATATATATTATATATATATATATATATATATATATATATATATATATATGTATGTGTGTATATATATTATAAAGGTAATAACTCATAATGTAAAGGAAATAACTCTTATCCTTTTGAGGGGTGACGCCACTGTGAATTCCTAAAAAATTCCTGCGGTTTTAGTGTCGACAGGGTGCTCTGAGTCACCCCACAAAAGGACGACAGTTATTTGTTTTACACCCTGTATATGTTAATATCCCTGTATATTTTTTCGTGCCCTAAAACAATTATATGCTACATCTATTTAAATTTTGCCTCTACCAATTGCGTTTTAAAATATTTCAGCAGTTTCCAATATTAATTAGAGCTACCGGAATTTGTATAGAGCCCTTAATTTTGTAGGAATAACATTATAATAAAATTTTATCCAATATTTTTGTTTAAATATTAATTGCAGGGTATATAAATACAATAAATAAAACGATTTGAAAAGTTATTTTTAAAATATTATAAGTAAAATATTGAGTGCACATGTAAGATTTGAGATTAAGATTTGAGCTTCTAGCTCTTTAGCGTAACGGTTTTTAGCAAAAACAAGTAAACTAGTATTTTTGATGTAGTTTTTCATATTTGATATTAGTATTTTGATTGGTCGAACCATATTCACCTGATTTTAAAATTTACCCTTAATTTTATAGTCAAGGCTCCTCCAGTAGGTCCGACCCTGGATTTGAGTAAAAAATGAAGGGTTTTGTTTAATTTAAACTTTTTTTCTATCTGTTATAGTTTTCGACTAATTTAACAAAATTAAATTATTATCCAAAATTTGGGGGGGATTTCACCCCTTAAGTGGCGCTTTTGGCTGATAAAAAATACGTGTCTGTTATTTTTCTGTATTCTGCACACCTACCAAGTTTCATCAAAATCGGGAATTATCACTTCAAGACCTTTACTTGTAAGTTGACACATACGTTAGTTAATCTTATCCTGATTAAAGGTTCCTCTGGGATACAAAACCTAACCAAATTCGATTAAATTTGATACAGAGATATAATTACCAAATTCTAAAGTAGTCATATTCATATTTCAATGGCGTATTTAATTTTCATGCCTTGAAACAGATCAAATTCAGGTCGTATATTTGCACGCATTTCTGTACTCATTTTTCTAGTAATTTTATTCGCTACTGTTGCTGCGCATAGAACGTGTATAATTTCCATTAAATATCTTCAGACGTGTAGGTAAAGAGGTATACACACATTTCTCAAATGAAATTTGTTAATTAAATGAGTTGTTTACCAGTTTAAATCTGTAATTATAATAGCAGTAAAACATTTCTGTGAAACATGTAAACACCTATATTAATAACATCTGGGCAAATAAAATTTAGATTAGTTAATTACGTCATATCATCATTAATTTTATACCTACGAACTGGCTGTTATATAGTATGCTAAAAATAGTGTTGTGCACGAAAGTTGCGGCGATAGAAAATTCCTTTGTTTCTATTGTCTATCATTTGTTCTGGTCGAATTTGTATATCCGTTCCGTGACTAGATAATGGTCTCTTGTCAAAACTGTGAGCTATTTTTCAGAAGTTTAAGCAAAAATTCCCTTAACAGTAGTTAGGGTAGATTGCTACTTGGGGGCGAACTTAGGCTTAAGCCCATGAAAGACTACTTTAGACACCAAAATCTATTTATACTTTAAAAACAAACAGTTTTCAAATTAAATTTCTCAATTAAAAATCGAAGAAAAATGGACCCTGAACAGAGATTTCGTAATCATAAATAAAGGAGTTTTGTTAATGGTACACTGGTACCCATTTTCTTTTTTCCAATTTTTAATTTCAAAGCCGTATCCTCATAAACGTGTCTAAGGATAAATTTTTCTGTTTCTATTTACATGAAAATGCATGATAGCAAATAAATTATTACTGTGTTGCATATTGTCATATTTTGTTTTTCAATTTTCGCGTTTTTTTGAGGTAGCTATGATTGAAATATTTTTTTAGCCAACGGCAACGGGTATTATGCCACTACACATGCAAACTCGGTGGTGTTACTTTTTTATAACCCGGCAAAATGTTGTTTTTGAAGTTGATTAAAGAAACGCCGTGAGCAGCGGGGCTCCATCACGGAAGTCGAATTTTTCCCTTCATCTTCGCTATTGAGTGTCTATAAGTGAAATGTGATTGCAAGTCTACAAGCGATTTGTCATTTTGGTGGTTTCAAAACTGATGATGAGTGTCTGGTTGATCGGAGCTTTAAAAAAAATTTTAAAATTTTTAAGAGCTGAATCTCATTAAATTTCAATTTTGTGCCGATAGCAGTTAGCAGGAAAAAAGCCAACACAATTCGTACGAGCGCATTCCTACCCATGCTTATCCGCCAGTTGCCTTTGTGTTTAATTTTCAAATATTAAAAAAGGACCTTAAATAGTAAACTGGAAGGCCTTTATGAAGATATTTTTTCTTGCCAAAAAAAACCAAAATTTCTATTGTATAAATAAAAATCCAAAATTTCGAATTTATAAATAAACAGTGACTTTAATAACATCTCTAAATTACTTAATATTTATGTATTGCATTTGTTATAAAAGTAAGTCCATTTTTTTTTTTTAATTTTTAAAATTACTATAAGCTTACTTGTATTAGAATAAAAATAAAGTGCATTTAAAACATATTTAATAATACCATTGAACTTCGATGTAAAAATGGCAAAAGTGGGGGGAAAAGTAATGTGGAATCCCTAAAAGGCACTAGCTGGATACTAACTCAATACACGTACAAAACTTCAGCCCTCTAGGTTTCCTTAGAGAATCTCTAGGACGTGTTAGAAAAAAGCAAAAAAATCAAGGAAATATTGGCGTCAAAAATCGTGGGGGTAAGGGTTAAAAGTTGAAACGTCCAAAAAGCAGTAGCTGGCTATTAACTTAATTTGTACATAAAATTTTAGCCGTCTAGGCTTATTTGGGGTCATTTTTACCCGGATTAAACTGTTAAAAAGCAAGAAAAATCATGTTCTTTTTAGTATAAAAAGGTGGGGGTTAGGGTTAAAAGTTTAGACCCCCAAAAGGCACCCCTTTGATACTAACTAAATCTGAATACAAAATTTCAGCCCTCTAGGTTTATTCGGGTCACATGTGCGAGTGGTACAAACTTCGAAAACATCAAAAAAGCATGAAATTGTAGCTTAAAAATTAGGAGGGTGGGGAAAAAATATTAAAACCTCCAAAAAGCACAACTTAGGTACGAACTTTATCAACACACCCAAATATCAACCATTTGCGTTAATTCTGAGGGGCTGTGGGCGTGTTAGATCCAGCCAAAATACTTTTTCCCCCCTCTACTCCTTCCAAATCATCCTAGGAAGTTGAATTTTGGATATGTTGTAGACAATTGACCGAAACATTATTTCCAACTGGTTTGGAAAAGTTTTCTTGTTTTACCGCCCCCTTCCACTCCTTTAAATGTTGGGTCGGATCCAAAATTTGCCCAAAATTTGACCCCACTTTGATAGTAGGCCAATCAGCGCCTACCAGTTTTCTATTTAAGTTCCTTTTTACTATTTAAGTTCTTTTTTTCAGCTGGATCTTTTTTAATATTTAAAAATAAAACACAAAGGCAATTGGCGGATAAGCATGGGTAGGAATGCCCTCGTGCGAATTCTGTTAGCTTTTTCCCTGCTAACTGCTATCGGCACAAAATTGAAATTTACTGAGATTCAGCCCTTAAGACTTAAAACCTTTTTTTAAAGCCCCGATCAACCAGATACTCATCATCAGTTTTGAAACCATCAAAATGACAAATCGCTTGTGGACTTTCAATTACATTTCGCTTGTAGACATTCAATACCGAAGATGAAATGAAAAATTCGACTTCCGTGATGGGGCTCCGCTGCTCACGGCGTTTTTAGATGTTCAATTGTTCATGTAAGTTATAAGATGTTCAATTTTTTGCGATGGCATACTTTGAAACTATGGAAACAATAATAAATAATCAATATACATATGTATATTTTTAGAATTATTTATATAGATTATATATATATTATATTAAATCAACGAAATAGCCTACTTTTTTATTATATTAAGCCAAGGGATAATATTTCCCACGCTATTCCCGCACGCTGTGTACAATTACTAATTTTTACATATAGTTACCCGTGCGCAAAATGATACTTTAAATAGTAGGAGTAGAAAAAAATATTTATTTAAATATAGTAACTAATTGGTGTGCTAAGGATAAAAAGAAAGAAAAATATATTATTTATAAACCTGCTTCAAAACAAAAACATACTTATCAATCCTTGAATATTAGTCTAGTTTACAAGTTAAAAAACGTGAAAAATAGAAATAAAGCTCTTAAAAATATGAGCAATAGCTCATTAGATTCGTAATATCCTATAGAAAAATGTATTTTAAAGATTTTACATCACATAAAAAATTGCAATTGTTATTAACAAAATAAGATGGGAAAAAACGAGGTATTCAGTTTTTTGTTAATAACTTAAAAAATATTAATAAAAAAAAAATAAAAAAAAAATTCTTAAAGAGGAGGACATTTGCAATGAAAAAGTCCCAACTGCCGGAACTCTACCTCCATTATTTCTAATTTTAGTTTAATGCTGAAAATCGTGTTCCGTGCGCCAGTTTTAGCACAGACGCAAAAAATATTAAAAAAATTTTTAAATAATTAAACAATTTTTTAAGAAAAAATTTTTTTTAAAAAATTATTATTTTTTTATGACAATAGACGGGTTAAAAAATTTTTTTTTAACTTTAAATTTCTCCATTTGTTTATAAAAAATTTATTAACAAATGACTTAAACAAATTGCAACCAATGTTAATTACTACCATAGATAGATAAAAAAACCTCAAAATTATAAAATTGCTAAAAAAAATTTTTTTATTATTATTTCCTTCAAATTTCTTAAATTTTTAACTTTAAGAAATTATAATAAACAAAATAAAAAACTTTTATAAACTTTTACCACATAATCCACTTATATATATACAGGATGGTCCAGAATTATGTACCGTAATTGCTAGAGCTGATAGTATGTTCCAAAATAATGGTACCTTTTCATTTACACTTTTTCCCAAAACTCAATAATAAGGGAGTTAAAGCAGAGGGGTAAAATGTAGAGGGTTGGAAGGAAACCGACTTCTTTTTTTTAAAATTTTTTAGCGTTTTTGATTACTGGCTTCATTGTTTAGGGGCTCGTATGAACATTAGGATAATTAAATTTATAGTATCAATTATTCCGTTACTAATGAATAGGGGATAATTTGGAAACAAATACTTTTACTTTTTAAAGTACTCGAAAACGGTATTATTTATCGAAAAGTAACCAGTATACATTTTTTGCATACAAACCAGTATGCCTTTTTTATTACAAATTTCCTCCTCTTTAAGAATCTTTTTGTTTTATTTCTTAACTATTAATATTTTTTAAGTTATTAACAAAAAACTGAATAACTCGTTTTTTTTCCATCTTGTTTTGTGAATAACAATTGCAATTTTTTATGTGCATATATATATATATATATATATATATATATATATATATATATATATATATATATATATATATATATGTGTGTGTGTGTGTGTGTGTGTGTCCGCACGATAATTCTCGAACGGAATGTCCTAGGCTTACGAAATTTGGTGAAAATGTTGGAAGTCCCAAACCGTTGGACAAGTTCGTTAGCCAGACACGTCGGATGCCAAGAACATGGTGTTTGTTCTTGCAAAAAATTAGTTTTTTGCCAAAATTTCCAATTATTTAAAAATTTTTGCCAAATTTTTTTACATCATTTAAACGAGGAGAAAAAATTACATAAAAAAGGCCTTTAAACTACTATTCTATGTCAACTAGTTTCCGAGAAAAATTAATTTTTATAAACGGGCATTCGCTATGTTATGCAGGATGCTGCGACAGGGGTATACCTATATGTACATATAATTATATGAACGAATGTGTTCGTAGTACAACAGGAAGATAGATTGTATATAAGCACGATATGTCATATACGTCATACATATGTATATGTTTGTATGTTTCTTATATGCCGTTTTTTAGGGTTACGAAGAAAGTTTTATTTTTTAGAGCTCCGAAACAAATCTCCCGAGACTATAATAGATATTTGTTTTCGGGTCCCTATATAGAAACCGAAAATAATATTCACTAAAATTTATGTATTAAATTTATATTTAGTCCCACACCGTTGGACAAATTCGTTAGCCAGCCATGTCGGATGCCTAAAACATGGTTTTTTTGACCACTTTTCGGGAAAAAATTGGTTTTTTGCCAAAATTTTCTCAAGTTAAAAATTTTTTTCGACATTTATTTACACCATTAGAAAGAGGAGGAAAAATCACTTAAAAGGGTGAAAAATCACAGAAAAACGGATTTTTATAAACGGAAATTCGCTGTTATGCAGGATGCTGCGACAGGGGTATTTTAACTTGTGAACTAGACTATATCATATTATAGCATGCTTAGAGGGTAGTGTATAGTAATATAACCTACCTGGATATAACATTTAGACACTCATCCCTGCGAAATGCCCGCATCAGCTATTTGTTTACAAACGTGTAGAGACACAATGTTAGTTAAATCTTGTTGCTAACGGCATAATATAAGGTAGCGGGGTTCATGCATGTACATATGTATATGTGTGACACATGTTCGTATGGAAGTAGGTAATAATGATATATCATAATGACAAAATGTTGTTATAGTGATGTCATCATAACGGTCATATATATCACGATATTATCTACACAATATTATGCCCATGTAATCATAATTATAATAACAATTATTTGAAATTGTCACGTGAGACTTCAACGGACAGCGAATAAATAACGAACGAATTTTATGAAGTAATAATATAATAAAATGAATTAATTATGTTTTAATTTAGCTGCCTGAGGTAATACTTATAGTACCTACTACGAAAACATGTTGCTACAAAAATAATACTTTTTTAAAATAATTTTTATTTTATTTCATAAATGTAGGTTGTCGTATCCTGAGTTCCACGGCACACTTGAAGTTTGTCGCTATTACAAGGGCTTCTTTGAAGAGTTACCTAGTTTTCCTTGTACGGATTACAACGTACAACGACGTTTGACGTACAACGACGATTGCCGTATTTTTAATTATTAGCACTGACGATCGTCGACTAATTCGAATTGGACTTTTTATCGTCGAATGATCTGAATTTAAATAAAGATTTTTTATCGTCGCATAGTTTGAATTTAAGGGGGCGACCTAGTATAACAGCTTCAAAAAAATCATTATTTTATTTTTGCTTAAATCGATAGTTTATTATCCCAAGAATACGTCCCTAAAGTCCTAATTATGAATTCATATTTTCGCGGGCCGCAATGAGCTCCATCGCATAATATATAATATGAGCTCCATCCATAATATATAAAAGAGAAATACCACTCATTCATTCACTTATCTATCACAAAATCTCCAGAACTATAATATCTAAAAGCTTGAAATTTGGCATGTATGTCTCCATTGGCACATCGAAATTTAGGAAAAACTGTAAAATATCAATTTTTATTACAGTATACAGCAATCTATGGACGATTGATAAAAAAATCATACAAATTTTAAATAGTTGCTAAGTATTTGGAAAAAAATAATTTTTGAATTTTTGTAAGTACATATTTAATAAATATTTCTACAGATACCACCAATAATATTTTTACCTACGACTACTATGAAATTACTTATTTACTGTGCAAAATACTATTAATTTGTATTCTATAAAGAAATAAACAACTGGACTATTCAGTCATCCCAGTTATTATCAACTGACACGTCTGCTGTTCTCAGCAAATTCCATACAAATGAAATTTCCATCGAGCCGGTCTCGGTCATCCTGATATTAAAAATGAAATATGGACTTTACTTATCTGTCCTCAGTAGTTTCGAGAAACCGGTAGCAGGTATCAAAAAAAAACTGATGAAACAAGACTATAGGTAAAATTGGTATACGAATTAAAAAAAAAGAAAACAAACGATTAAAGTTAAAGTTATCCTGTAGGACCTTAGAACCCCCAAGAAAGCCTAAAGTAAAGGACTGGACGTATCGTTATCAAATTTTTGGCTCTCCAAAGAAACACAAAATAAATGGCTGGACGGATCTTGACCCAATTTTTCTAGAATAGTACTGAGATTCTGAAAAAAATGGACATGAGGCTAAAATTCCCACGTAGGCTTTCGTGGACCCAAAAAACCCTTCAAATAAACGTTCAGACGGATCTTATCCAAATTTTTCTCAGATATTATTGAGATTCCGAAATAAATTAAAGTAAATTCAGAAATATTCTCCAGAACCCTGGGATCTCAAAATGTCTCACATATTACAGTGCTCTTAAAATTGTCAGTATGAATATCTAACTATCTATGATAAGATCTCAAGGTATGAAAATTAGGCATGCTATTGAAATACGAATATAGCGAAGAATTTCAGAATATCTAATTTGAAATTAAGGTGAAGTTGGAATGAATCCTCCAGCGCTATCGCATTAAATAACTCTACGTATACTCTAATTAAACAACTTGACTGATTTTGATAAAATTTTATGAAAATATATGCTATAAAAATATGAATATGACTTGAAAATATGAAAATATGAATAATTGTAAAAAACATTTTGGGGTCGTCGAGCGAGCGAAGCGAAGTACATAAGAAACTGATTTTGTACAAAATATTAGAATATCAAATTTAAATGGACGTGTGCTCACATTGTCCGTCAGTTACATCAAATAGGGCGCAAATTAAAAAGCTGAATAAATTTGACAATTTTTACTCAAATATTGTTGAGATTTCTGTGAAAGATGAAAGTGACGTTAAAATGATTTCCCTGGGGCTTGGTGCCTTGAAGGGCCTAAAATACAAACAATTTTAAAACTGCTGGTATAGGTACCTATACTAAGTTATTACGGTGTGGAAATTAGCCATGCTAATAAAATATGAAGATAGTAATTTTAGAGTCATTGGGCGAGCAGGGTCAAGTGCTATAAATAATAGATTTTGCAAAGAATTTTGGAATATATGATTGAATTGACTTATAAATTTTACCTATAATTCAGATAATTTTATGCGAGTGAAACCGTGGGTCGCAGCTAGTACTACATATATCCATTATTCTAACGTATTTTCAAATCAGCTGTAAGCGTCTTTAACATATATTTCGACTACTGACGTCATTTGTGTGTAAAAAGTAAATACGAACAAAGCTTTCGTATGAATGTTAATGTTTACAAAATTCGATGTTTTGAAATATCTCGAAAACGATTAATAAAACACAAACCAGGATATAGATGAGCAAAAATATGTTGACACAATTCAATTTTCCAAAACATTTCTGGCAAATCCTTTGCACTTGAGATAAAACAGTTTCTAAGTTTATAACTTAGAAACCTAGAAGGGAAAGCCTATTAGTATTTTCATAGTTTTATATATTACCGTGCTTACCTTCCACAATAAATTACAGAAATATGAGTATCTTGATTTAATATATTTCAAGTTCAGTAAGGATTTAAAGATATAAATAATATAAATATTAATATATAAAATGAAAAAAAAAAACTACACACTTCTTTTAATTGAAAAATCACTGCAAAATACATATAAAAACGTTAAAAGTTAACAATGAATTAGCATCTATCTAATGAATTCAAATACATGACAACAAACAATGCGCAAAAATGTGTACAATGTTGCCAGAGTTCAAACAAGATTAAAAAAGAAATTTTAAAATAAAAGCATTTTAAGTACATAAATCTTACAATTATAATTTCTAAAAACGTTTGTTTTGTAAAATTAAATAATTTTTCATAAAATTTAAAAATAAAATGTATTTTTAAATAAATTTATATTCAAAAGAAATTTTAAACTTGACATCGCTATATTTTGGCTTTTTATAATAAAATTAATAAGAAAACATGTCAAAGACGTACGTTTGGTCTCCTGTATATTTCAAAGCATTGGAAAATACCCTTTGTTTTTCATCTTTTTCTTTATTAAAATTTCATTTATTTTATACATAATATTTTTTTAGGAAAAGGATAGAAAATGATGTTATTTCGTTGATAGGAATGGTCAATGTAAAAACTTAAAGCAAACCGTCTATATATTTTACGTACATTTCAACATTCGACGTCATTTATGTATAAACACAGTTTCTTAATCATTATAGTTTTCTTCAAAATCACGTTTTTAAAATTGGCGTGCATGATAACCAAAAAAATTCTTGACGGGTCAAAATATTTTTTTAAAGGTAATTAAATTGTCTTGAACTGTTCGGTAAGTGGCTTTTACTGATCGAGAAAATGTTGCGAAAACGAGACCCGCAGGGTCGAGTTTTTGCAATTTTCGAGATCAATAAAGGTACTTAACGCATCGCGTATTGTATAATATTTTTTGCACGATCGATTTAAAATAATTAAAGAATAAAAATATATTAAATAAGAAATAAAATTCGGATAATATACGTGAAATTTATATTTCTATGTTATGACATAGAATGCCATGAATAAATATTATAAATGTTATAAATATTTATAGCAACTATAATACGAATCTTTATAGTGACAATTGAGAACTATATTTGTAAATAAAAAATTAAGTGTCAATATTAAATCGGCGTGAATATTTTTTTTTTAGTCGAATTTTCTCCGAAAAATTAGACTTATACAGTCTATACGATAAGAGCTGCGAGAGGCGAGAGTAGGGGCGCTATCCGTTTTCGGACCCGTAGAACACGAATATGTAGAAAAAAAAATGTCTGATATATATATATATATATATATATATATATATATATATATATATATATATATATATTTTCCCGCCACCTTTTAATTTCTGTAGGGCCCCCCTATAGAAGTTAAGAGATGAAATTTGGTAAATGGGGCTCATTTTCGAGGCACCTCATACTATCAAAGTGGGGTCAAATTTTGGGCAAATTTTTTTTCTGATCCGACCTTTAAGGGGGTGGTGGGGGGGCGAAAAAGCAATAAAACTTTTCCAAACCGGTTTTAAATAATGTTTCGGTCAATTATCTACAACATATCCAAAATTCAGCTTCCTAGGATGATATTGTGGGAGTAGAGGGGGGAAAAACGATTTTCGCTGGATCTAACAGGCCCCCAGCCCGCCAGAATTAACGTAGAGGGTTGAAATTTGGTGTGTTGATAAAGTTCGTACCTAGGTTGTGCTTTTTGGAAGTTTTAATATTTTACCCCCACCCCCCTCATTTTTAAGCGACAATTTCATGCATTTTCGACGTTTTCGAAGTTTGTACCACTCGCACAGGTCACCCGAATAAACCTAGAGGGCTGAAATTTTGTATTCGGATTGAGTTAGTATCAAGGGGGTGCCTTTTGGGGGTCTCGACTTTTAACCCCTACCCCCACCATTTTTATACCCAAAAGAACATGATTTTTCTTGTTTTTTAACAGTTTCGTTCGGGTCAAAATCTTCCCAAATAAACCTAGAGGGCTGAAATTTGGTGTACAGGTTAAGCTAATAGCCAGACACTGTTTTTTGGAGGTTTCAACTTTTAACCCTTACCCCCACGATTTTTACGCCAATATTTCCTTAATTTTTTTGCTTGTTTTCTAACACGTCTAGAGACTCCATAAGGAAACCTAGAGGGCTGAAATTTTGTACGTGTATTCAGTTAGTATCCAGCTAGTACCTTGTAGGGAGTCCGCATCACTTTTCTCCCCACTTCTCCCATTTTTACATCGGAATTGAATGCTATTGTTAAATGTGTTTTAAAAGCATTATGTTTATTCTAAGTACAAGTAGGCGAATAGTAATTTTAAAAAATTTAAAAAAAAAACGCCGTGAGCAGCGGGGCCCCATCACGGTAGTCGAATTTTCCCCTTCATCTTCGGTATTGAATGTCTACAAGCGAAATGTGATTGAAAGTCTACAACCGAATTGTCATTTTGTTGGTTTCAAAACTGGTGATGAGTGTTCGGCTGATCGAGACTTTAAAAAAAGGTTTTAAGTATTTAAGGGCTGTATCTCAGTAAATTTCAATTTTGTGCCGAAAACAGGTAGCAGAAAAAAAGCCAACACAATTCGTACGAGGACATTCCTGCCCATGTTTATCCGCTAATTGCCTTTATGTTTTAGTTTTAAATATTAAAAAAGGACCTTCAATAGTAAACTGGAAGGCCTTTATAAAGATATTTTTTCTTTCCAAAAAAATCCAAAATTTCTATTTTATAAATACTAAAAATTCAAAATTCCTAATTTATAAATAAACAGTGACTTTAATAACATTTTTAAATTACTTAATATGTACGTATTTCATTTGTCATAAAAGTAAGTTCACTTTTTTTTAAATTTTTTAAAATTACTATTCGCCTACTTGTATTTAGAATAAACATAATGCTTTTAAAACACATTTAACAATAGCATTCAATTCCGATGTAAAAATGGGAGAAGTGGGGGGAAAAGTGATGTGGACTCCCTACAAGGTACTAGCTGGATACTAACTGAATAGACGTACAAAATTTCAGCCCTCTAGGTTTCCTTATGGAGTCTCTAGACGTGTTAGAAAACAAGCAAAAAAATTAAGGAAATATTGGCGTAAAAATCGTGGGGGTAAGGGTTAAAAGTTGAAACCTCCAAAAAACAGTGTCTGGCTATTAGCTTAACCTGTACACCAAATTTCAGCCCTCTAGGTTTATTTGGGGAGATTTTGACCCGAACGAAACTGTTAAAAAACAAGAAAAATCATGTTCTTTTGGGTATAAAAATGGTGGGGGTAGGGGTTAAAAGTCGAGACCCCCAAAAGGCACCCCCTTGATACTAACTCAATCCGAATACAAAATTTCAGCCCTCTAGGTTTATTCGGGTGACCTGTGCGAGTGGTACAAACTTCGAAAACGTCGAAAATGCATGAAATTGTAGCTTAAAAATGAGGGGGGTGGGGGTAAAATATTAAAACCTCCAAAAAGCACAACCTAGGTACGAACTTTATCAACACACCAAATTTCAACCCTCTACGTTAATTCTGGGGGGCTGGGGGCCTGTTAGATCCAGCGAAAATCGTTTTTCCCCCCTCTACTCCCACCATATCATCCTAGGAAGCTGAATTTTGGATATGTTGTAGATAATTGACCGAAACATTATTTAAAACCGATTTGGAAAAGTTTTATTGCTTTTCCGCCCCCCACCACCCCCTTAAAGGTCGGGTCCGAAAAAAAATTAGCCCAAAATTTGACCCCACTTTGATAGTATTGTTGTGCATCGGAATAAGCCCCACTTACCAAATTTCATCTCTTAACTTCCATAGGGGGGCCCTACACATATTAAAAGGTTGCGGGAAAATATATATATATATATATATATATATATATCAGACATCTTTTTTTTTTACATAATCGTGTTCTACGGGTCCGAAAACGGATAGCGCCCCTGGTCTCGCCTCTCGCAGCTCTTATCGTATAGACTGTATAAGTCTAATTTTTCGGAGAAAATTCGACTAAAAAGTGAACTTACTTTTATGACAAATGAAATACATACATATTAAGTAATTTAAAATAGTATTTTACAATATAAGTTCGGTAAGTTGCTTTTACTGATCGAGAAAATGTTGCGAAAACGAGACCCGCAGGGTCGAGTTTTTGCAATTTTTGAGATCAGTAAAGGCACTTAACGCATCGTGTATTGTATAATATTTTTTGCACGATCGATTTAAAATAATTAATGAATAAAAATATATTAAATAAAAAATAAAATTCGGATAATATAGACGAAATTTATATTTCTATGTTATGACATAGAATGCCATGAATAAATATTATAAATATTTATAGCAATAATAAGAATCTTTGTAGTGACAACTGACAACTACATATATTTGTAAATAAAAAATTAAGTGTCAATATTTCATCGGCGCGGCGTGAATATTTTTTTTGAATTTTTTATTAAAAAAATTGAGGAAAGTAGTTTGTTAAACTATAATATTAGTGAGAATAATGAAACTGATGAATGCATTTTATTTTTGGCTGCAAATTTACTCTCGTAAAATGAAAAGAAGATTATGAAACCACAGAAAATTTTAACGACTGAACGACCTTTTGAAATGTCAATAAAATATAAAGACTAAAATTGCCAACAATAATAATAATAATGTGCAAACTAGTGAAAATTTTCATATTAATCGATTTATTTTCCTAATTGTTTAAATTGTACTTTTAATTTCAATATAAATAAAATAATTACAATCATTTTGAGCTAATTTCACTTACCACACTCCTATTAACTTACCACGCATTCTATTTCACTTACCGCACTGTTATTTTTTGGTTTCCATGGATATAAACAAACGTTCGGGAAATGTAACTTACCAGCATTGTCAACAGCATCGGTAAATGCATGAAAATACACGATCGTGCAAAAATGTTATTAAAGTCACTGTTTATTTATAAATTAGGAATTTTGGATTTTTAGTATTTATAAAATAGAAATTTTGGATTTTTTTGGAAAGAAAAAATATCTTTATAAAGGCCTTCCAGTTTACTATTTAAGGTCCTTTTTTAATTTTTAAAACTAAAACATAAAGGCAAGTAGCGGATAAACATGGGCAGGAATGTCCTCGTACGAATTGTGTTGGCTTTTTTTCTGCTACCTGTTTTCGGCACAAAATTGAAATTTACTGAGATACAGCCCTTAAATACTTAAAACCTTTTTTTAAAGCCTCGATCAGCCGAACACTCATCACCAGTTTTGAAACCAACAAAATGACAATTCGGTTGTAGACTTTCAATCACATTTCGCTTGTAGACATTCAATACCGAAGATGAAGGGGAAAATTCGACTACCGTGATGGGGCCCCGCTGCTCACGGCGTTTTTTAATTTTCTATTAAAAAAATTGAGGAAAATAGTTTGTTAAACTATTATATTAGTGAGAATAATGAAATTGATGAAGCATTTTAATTTTGGTTGCAAAATTCTCCTAAAATGAAAGGAAGATTATGAAAACCACAGAAACGCGTTCACTTACCGCACTCCTATTTACTTACTGGGCACCTATTTTACTTACCGCATTGTTATTTTTTGATTTACATGGATATAAACAAACGTTCGGGAAATGTAACTTACTAGCATTGTCAACAGCATCGGTAAATGAATGAAAATCCACGATCGTGCAAAAAATTAAATTTAAATCTTCAATATGTATGCAATAAAAATAAGTAATTGCAAAAACATATGTTGAAAGGTTTGTTGTTTCTTTTATTTACAAAAAGTGCTTGTTTTTGGTATTTGACATCAGGTTACCCCCTTAAATAAAGATTTAATAAATATAGATAAATAATTCAAATACCTTTCTAATAATATTCCATACAACGGCATACGTGAAAAAAATTTTGGTGGTGTTGATAAACTAACATGTTAGCAACATGTTAAAACTATTAATATTAAAATTTGAGAAAGTTTTCCTCAATTTTTATTTTAAAATAATTTTTGAAATCAATGTAGTAATTTTTCTTATTTCTTAAAATTATAAATTTTCTAACAATTTATTATTATTAAACAAAGAAAAAATTTTGAATTTCTTCGGATTTGGGATTATAAAATATTTTATAGGTGTTTTACTTTTATTCTAAAAAAAAAAAATCCTATTAAATTTGATTAAGTGTCAAAATGTTCTTAGTGTATGACATTTGATTAAAAGTTGATGCTTTTTATTTTCCATTTTTATTTTATTTTGTATTTTAAAAATTGAGACAGACATTCATAAGGATATAGTCTTTTTTGGACATTTCTTAATATTTTTACTTTATTTTTTAACGAAAGATTAGTTAGAGCAACAGCTCAAAAACTCGTGTGATTTTTTCGTTCTAAGACTGGTGTAAGTAAAAATTAAAGTATTGTTGAATTTTGGTGTAGAACTGACTTACTCATCCAACGTTTCCACAAAATTGTCTAAAGACTATATCTTTCATTCGAAAGTCATTCGAAACATCAGCTTTTTTTGTTGTAGATACTTGTAAAATACAAGTAAATTTGTTAAATTGTTCAATAAAATTGCTATTTCCTTTCTAATCGCTTCATAAATTTTAACAAAATTATGTGAAAAACACACCCGATCACACATTACAATAAATGTATAGTGGTGAAACGAATATACATTTTTAAATTCAACTTGAAAATATTGCTATCCAGCCAAGTGGTACTTTAAACTAGGACATCGTTGAATATTAATATTGCACGTGATAGCATAAAATATAATGCTTTGTCATAATAACTTACATACGAGCTATCAGGCTACCAAGTTGAGACAAGTGGGTAAACGACACTGTACATTCCCACTGCAGGGGCCAAGCCTGACCATTTAAACTGGAAACTGAAGTATTTCAACTACTAACCATTGTATGAATGACTGTGTGTGGTGGGTCCGGGCTGTTTTGTGTTTGTGTAATAGTGTTAGTCAATATTACCACTATTGGTAGCCAGCAACTATTCCAGCACACGCCGGCATGCATTGAGGTGAATTTATTTGACATTAGACCATGTTATATGGTCACGTTGTCGGATGTACATATAGATATGGTTTAGTGGTGACGACACCATTGGTGTCGTATTGAGAAAATTCATTTTTCTACACAATGTGTAGGAAATATCATAATTGTAGAAACAGATGCATCTTTTAAACATATTCTTAATATATTACTTTCTGAACGTGATTATCAATTTTATATTTGTGAATATGACAAACTAGAGTGCAAGTATCTTGTATTTCTTTTATGTTTAGGCTATTTATATTTTCTATTAGACATGACGTACGTTTCGGCCTACATCAGCCATCATCAGCTCCAAATTTTATAAAAAAAAACTATCAAGCTATGAATAAATAATTTTAAATATTAATAAAATTAAATTAAATACTTATGGAAATAGGGTAGCTTCGCTAGTTTTCTGTTCAGGTCCAGTATTCAATGGTAATATAAAAACAGATAATCGAGCATGTTTGAATTTGTCACAATCCTGACTCATAAAGAGTGACAACAACGATAAAAAGTATTTACTTGATAGAGTTGCGTATTTAGAAAAAAATATTTATCAGCCACTTGCTTTGTGTTGCGCGGACAGTGTGTGAATTTACAAACAAAATAGTGATTTGACGACGTTTCATGGTTAGTTTTAATACTCTTATGGCGTGATTAAATTTTATTTTTTGTTTTTATACTATAATATTTAAGACACATTGAACGTAATTAGACGTGAAAATTTTTTAAAAATTTAAATTAAGTTGTAAAAATTTTGTGGACGGATATTAAAAAACCAATTCCTTAAAAACTTCAGTTTCGACCACTTGGACGAAAACTGAAACAATCAAATGAAATTTATTTTATTTCGCAATCTAGCTAAATATTATGAAATAGTAAAAAGCTTTGTTTTAGACAATTACTATTGGCTGCTTGATTCGAGATTTAATTTTCTTCCACTTAATTATTTACGTTGAATGAATTACAAAAGTTTAAAAAATTCGTCAAATGCGTGTTTTTGACACGCACTAAGTAATGTCATCTCAGTGAAAGTGTTAATTTATGATTTTTTGTTAACTCTATAGTTGTTAACTCTACAGCCCTCTTGCATTTATTCAATATGGATGTACGACTCAATAATTATTCAGTCACACAACCATATTAATATGTCATCTTCGATGACATAATTATATGGACGAAAACTGAAAACTGCATTAAGGGGGGAGGATCCTCCAGAACTTTCAAATTTTTCATTTTTTGTTTTGTCTCAAAAGTTCATTTGAACCTTAAAGAATATATTTCTAATGCTTTAATCCCAACAGAAAGATTATCTTAGATAACGATAAACTGCTTTTAACTCTACTTTTCAAGAACGAAAACTTTTTAATAGCGTTAAAACAAGTTTTTTTCCGCGCCGTGGCACATAACTTAAAAAGTTATTAAGGTATTAACTTGAAATTTTGTACAGATATTCTTTAAGATATTGGCCTTTGCATAAATTTTGCATAAATTATTACATAAATATTGTTTATAACAATTTTTTTATAAAAAAAGTAAAATTTCTTGTTTTTGATTTTAAATTGTGAAAAAAAAAATTTTTCATCAGAAATAGGTATATGCAAAGCGTAATGACTTATTTTAATAAAATTTTTTTGTCCGCTTGAATTCAGTTGATTAGAAGAGGCTGGGCATTCCACGGCGCAAATTAAAAGAGTCAACTTGGAACAGCTGTAGCGCCGCCATCTTTTCTTTTTTTTTTGCATAAAAATTTATAAGTGAATACACCATAACATGTACTATACTATGTAACTTCATTTGATACAATAAACGTATCCAGTTTCTTAAAAAAAAATTATTAAAAAACCTGTTGTCTGATGGACTCTCCCCCCTTAAAATGTACTTTTCAGTTTTCGTCCATATATTTTTCTGTATGTAAATTATATTTTCAAACTTTTAGATAACGTCCTTAGAATCAAAAAAATTATAAAATAAAATAAAATAAAAAGGCTTAAGATAAGGAAGATAAGAGGTTCTGAATACATATAAGCATTTGCTTTTTATTGAAATTAATTTTTTCTTAACCTAAATTCTTGACCTAAATGGTGACCGAAAACTAGCCTACATGTGGACGACAACTAACTTTTTTGGACGGAAATTAGCGAAATTTGTATATTTATGATTATTATTTTTTTATAAAAAAAACAGTGAACGTAATTAATTATCATTTTATTAAGTAGTAGGTAATATAATTCATTAGCGATCAGTTGAACATATTCTTTTTATGTCGCAAAGCTGTGAACTCCACTAATTGGACGAAAACTAGCGAAGCTACTACACATTTTTACAAAATAAATTAAAAAACGGTTCAAAAACAATTTAAATACAATTAAAAATACGCTGCCAATTGAGTGTGGCACACAGCTTCCTCGTATTCGTAAAAGCACCTTGGTAATTTAATGCCCAATATATTTTTGTATAATTTAATGTAGGTATATAAATTAATAAAAATAAATAAGCAAAACGACAAAATTGAGCGAAGTGGGACTAGCAGTAAATAAGATATTGACATTTAATGGGATTTCATGGTAGCGCCGTGGATACTATTACTCCGAATACAATGAAATTTGTAGGGGACCATCTAGAAACCAGACCGCATAATTTCTGACAATTTCATAAAAAAGAATTGAATAGTTCAAAAATTTTGTCATTTGGTGTAATTTAGTTCAATAATGGAATGACATGGTAGCGGCGTAGATACCGTTACTCTGATTTCGATCATCTAGGAACCAAACTAGGGATCATCTAGGAACCAAACTGCATAATTTATGAAAATTCCATTAAAAAAGATCGGATAGTTCAGAAGTTATGCCACTTGGTGCAAACTGGCGACACACAGACGGACAGACAGACGGACGGATGGACAGACACCAAACCAAAATTGTTCAGCAAGCTCTAAAACGTAAAATGTGAGTAAAAAATTTTATTTTGGAGGGAAAAAATTTTTTATTTTTCAAAAGTGATCACAATGCTTTCGCTACTTTAGTAGTCTCGGCAGCAATTGGAAACAATTAAAATTGTCATAAACAATGACTGGTTATTAATATATTATTAAAATGAAGATTACAAACGAGTAGAATTTTTCTTTTTATGCCTAATGATTTTTGTGCAGCTCTATAGGTGATTTATTATCATTTTTTGGTGCCTTTTCAAATTATATTTCATTAAAGCGATGTTCCTATGAAGCTCGACCAATCAAAACTTGTTTCGATTAAATTTTTTGAAAAGTGATTTCATCAAAATAATATCCCTGTCACAGCATCTGCATAACATAGCGAATTTCCTCCTATTAACTTATTTTAGTTCAAAAAAGAATTTTTTTAAAAGACTACAAGACATAATAATAATTAATAACAGTGAGATTCTACGTCCGCTCTTTAGACTTTTGTCTAATACAGATGCCACCTAGAATTTTTTTTATCTACAAAAACATCAGTCTATAGACTTCAATTTATTACTTAAGAATGCATGTTGTGACGATCGTTATGGAGCTCTTTGTATTATTCTTACTTGTGATAAAATCTACTACATAGTATGTGGAACAAATTACGTCATCAATTACAGACTACAGTGTGCTGTGGAATCCCATACAATTAGTTGGAATATTATGTTCAATTAGTTAATTGACGTAAGATAATTAATTTCAAAGCTCATGTAAGTTCATTTAACTCTAATAAGTATATTTAGAAGATAATTTGAAAACCTCACATGCATTAAGTATCAGGTACCTAATTATTTTCTTTATCATGTTATATATAATGAAGAAATTTTTGTTGGACTTCCGATAGTCTAAATTAGCTCCAGTAAACAACTGCTCATAGTAAAATGTCCGCTCTGTTCTTTTATTAATTAGTTGTTAATAATATCTATCTTTCTTTCTTAAATGAAAAAAGTATTGATTGTAAATTTTCATATCATTTATTATATGGTTGATATTTCCTTTTAAGAATGAAGATCACAAAATATTACTTTCGACTTATTGTCAGTTAAAACCTATTTAGCCTTTCAGTAATTGTATCCAACCAATTTTTATACCGAAAGTAATGAAGTTAGAGTAAAAGTATTATATCAAAAGTACAAGTCTCAGAAACAAAGGGATAATCTATACAGGTCGTTTTTTTAACCATAACATAGGGGAACAATATATTAGGTTTCTTTCGGAAATGTTGAATTTTGCATACAAAAATTAAAACACAATATTTCCAAATAATTTTTTTATTCTTATACAAAGTAATTATCATTACAATCTATCATTTGAGTCCAGTGATAGTTAAGCTTCACTCGCAGCTATGACCCATTCAACAACTATTATTGATTTTCCATATTTACTAATTATTAATTATTTCGAGCTGTTGGGAACATGAGTCAGCATTAACTGTTTCGCCAATATTTAAAGAGTTCTAACTACCAATTCCCTCCATTGTCCACGAAACTTTTTCATTAATTGTAATTTCTCCAAATGCACGATTAACCGATTCAGTGCCATTGGCATGTTAACATGCCAAAGGAAACAAAGAGGGAAATATATCTTGCAACAAAAGACAAGACTATATTTTTAAGGTCATTAATCATTTTGACATTTTTAGGCTGCACTGGAATGTTTTAAATTGAAAAATATTGTTTCTCAATTCTATAATAAAAATAAATTACAAGGACACTAAAAATCCACACTGGGTTATTTTCTAATAAAAATTTTTCCCAAAAAATGTTAAATTAAAGTTAAATTGATACTTCTCTAGTTGTCCAACTTGCTTTAAAATGAAATAATAATAAAAAATAATACTGTGGATAATTTTATATATAAATATTTACAGAAATTTGCTTCTAATAATATTTATTGAATGTTTTAACATAATTGAATTTACAGTGTACTATAAGAACATGAAAAAAATTGTTTATTATTGTTAGCAAAAAAATTTTCGAAGGTTTGACTAAATATGTATGTATTACATATTATAAAAAACGCCGTGAGCAGCGGGGCCCCATCACGGTAGTCGAATTTTCCCCTTCATCTTCGGTATTGAATGTCTACAAACGAAATGTGATTGAAAGTCTACAACCGAATTGTCATTTTGTTGGTTTCAAAACTGGTGATGAGTGTTCGGCTGATCGAGGCTTTAAAAAAAGGTTTTAAGTATTTAAGGGCTGTATCTCAGTAAATTTCAATTTTGTGCCGAAAACAGGTAGCAGAAAAAAAGCCAACACAATTCGTACGAGGACATTCCTGCCCATGTTTATCCGCTAATTGCCTTTATGTTTTAGTTTTAAAAATTAAAAAAGGACCTTAAATAGTAAACTGGAAAGCCTTTATAAAGATATTTTTTCTTTCCAAAAAAATCCAAAATTTCTATTTTATAAATACTAAAAATCCAAAATTCCTAATTTATAAATAAACAGTGACTTTAATAACATTTTTAAATTACTTAATATGTATGTATTTCATTTGTCATAAAAGTAAGTTCACTTTTTTTTAAATTTTTTAAAATTACTATTCGCCTACTTGTATTTAGAATAAACATAATGCTTTTAAAACACATTTAACAATAGCATTCAATTCCGATGTAAAAATGGGAGAAGTGGGGGGAAAAGTGATGCGGACTCCCTACAAGGTACTAGCTGGATACTAACTGAATACACGTACAAAATTTCAGCCCTCTAGGTTTCCTTATGGAGTCTCTAGACGTGTTAGAAAACAAGCAAAAAAATTAAGGAAATATTGGCGTAAAAATCGTGGGGGTAAGGGTTAAAAGTTGAAACCTCCAAAAAACAGTGTCTGGCTATTGGCTTAACCTGTACACCAAATTTCAGCCCTCTAGGTTTATTTGGGGAGATTTTGACCAGAACGGAACTGTTAAAAAACAAGAAAAATCATGTTCTTTTGGGTATAAAAATGGTGGGGGTAGGGGTTAAAAGTCGAGACCCCCAAGAGGCACCCCCTTGATACTAACTCAAACCGAATACAAAATTTCAGCCCTCTAGGTTTATTCGGGTGACCTGTGCGAGTGGTACAAACTTCGAAAACGTCGAAAATGCATGAAATTGTAGCTTAAAAATGAGGTGGGTGGGGGTAAAATATTAAAACCTCCAAAAAGCACAACCTAGGTACGAACTTTATCAACACACCAAATTTCAACCCTCTACGTTAATTCTGGGGGGCTGGGGGCCTGTTAGATCCAGCGAAAATCGTTTTTCCCCCCTCTACTCCCACCATATCATCCTAGGAAGCTGAATTTTGGATATGTTGTAGATAATTGACCGAAACATTATTTAAAACCGGTTTGAAAAAGTTTTATTGCTTTTCCGCCCCCCCACCACCCCCTTAAAATTCGGGTCAGAAAAAAAATTTGCCCAAAATTTGACCCCACTTTGATAGTATGAGGTGCCTCGAAAATGAGCCCCATTTACCAAATTTCATCTCTTAACTTCCATAGGGGGGCCCTACACAAATTAAAAGGTGGCGGGAAAATATATATATATATATATATATATATATATATATATATATATATATATATATATATATATATATATATATATATAATATATATATATATATATATATATATATATATCAGACATTTTTTTTTCTACATATTCGTGTTCTACGGGTCCGAAAACGGATAGCGCCCCTACTCTCGCCTCTCGCAGCTCTTATCGTATAGACTGTATAAGTCTAATTTTTCGGAGAAAATTCGACTAAAAAATCAATAAATTATGTCAACTATAAAAATACACTGGCCACATTGCGGTAGGGTTGATCGGCATTCATGCACGTACGCTTCTTATAAAGTCAGTATTATATTATTATAATTTATAAAATTAAAAATACGTAAGATATTGTGCAATACACACAAAGTGGGAATGTCAAATTATAAGAATGGTAGATAATGGTTTCTTCATTCTGTTTACTTAAGTTTTTGTAGAATGTATTTTACTTAAAATGAATATCATAATGACATCTGAAATAATTTTAAAAAAATTATTACATGTTCCAAATATTAGTTTAATACCGACTTTACAAAACATACATAACAATGTTTATATTTTATGAAGGAAACAAAAATCTTAGAATTAAAATAAAATATTTCCAGAAGTACACAGATAATATGAAAACAATTTTCTCTCTTTATCAATGTTTTTAAACCTGTCTTTTACAAACAAAAATTATTTGGCAGCCATTGAGTTAATATTTCTAATGACCTCTGATGCATTATGTCCCAATCAGTGGCGTAGTGAACATCACCGGCGCCACTTTATTGGCGCCCCTGTAGGAAAAAATATTGCTTTTTTTCCTCCCAAAAACCAAGTGACGAGCAAAAAAAAACTCATACCTAATTTTTTTGCGCCTCCCAAAAACTGCCGCCTTTCAGCACATTTGACGCGCCTCTTTGGCACACATTTGGCGCCCCTCTGCGAATGGCACCCGGTAGATGATAGACCCCCTTGCACCCCCCTTGCTACGCTTCTGGTCCCAATTTGTATTAAAAAAAAATTTCTCAAATTCCTTTGGTGATTCCATTGCCTACATTTACTTATTTAAAACAAAAACGACCTAATATGCAAAAGTGTAATAGCACTTCTTTATTCCACAATTGAATTTTTGTACACTGGATGTATACATTTCAAAGGAACGCTCCCATCATTAGCAATAAAACTAGACGAAAAGTCTTATATTAGAAAAAAGAATGTCGAAGTTAAAAAAAATTCATTTGTGTTTCAAAATTATATTAAATTGCGTTTCTACTTTTAATACAGAAATATACAATATAAGAACCACTTTCTGGACAAGTTCGTTTTTTTTTTTCAATATCTATGTTATGATTAGATAAAAACGATCTGTATGTATGTGTCAATACCTAGAAAAAATAATAAAATTAGTTCCCCTCTAAAATAGTTTCTTTTCTAACACAAACATTTGTTGTTATTTACACCTCACTCTTAATTGTTATAGCTTCCTTGTGTGTTTGTTCTTTCTCTTAAGCGTTAATTTTAGATACATTCATCTAATTTACCCATTCCATCTATCAGTTTTTCTCCTCTTGCGTCTCTGAGACATAAGAAAATACTTTTGCTCTACTAAAGTTTTATACCAAAAGTAGTAAGGTTACAGCGATTCTATATCAAAAATAGAAGATTATAACGGTTCATCAAATGTAGTAAAGCCACAGCAGTTCTGTACCAAAAATAGTAGAATTGCAGCGGTTCTTTACCAAAAGTAGTGAGGTTACGTCAGTTTCATACCAAAAGTAGTAAGGTTGCAGCAGTCCGATACCAACAGTAGTAAGATTACAGCAATTCTGTACCAAAATAAAATATAATATGAATACGCGTCTTTTCCTCTCAGTTGTAACTTTATTTTGTTCAAAGAGTGTATTTTCAGCTGAAATTTTGCATATAAGAATTCTGTATAGATCGGAAGCATATTATGTCGGTAACTTTTGCCAAATCGTTTCTGTGTAAGTCCTTCTACAAAAGAAGCAAAATGCAATAAATTGTCTTTGTTTATTTGATATTTTTCCGTAAAATTGGCTTCAACGAAGATTTTCAAAGTATCTCTTCGTAGCAAATACCGATAAATATTATTGAACTTTATTCCACTCCCAGTAAATTAATTTCTTCCCCTTCGAGATTTTCATCGAACATATTAATCTCATCTATTTTAATTTGGTTTATATTTTAATTTAACTCCGCAGATACAATACAATAAAGTATTATATTTTTCATTATTCTGTTGTTATTGTATATTTTACTTTACTACGAAAAGCTTAAAGAAAAAGCTTAGCAATTTGTGGCGTAGTAATGCCCAATAATTCCTTCGGGGTTATTGGTGAGCGGAATTAGTTAGCACGCACGCATCCATTATTTCCACTCCATCGACCAATAGTGGATCCTAAATATTCCTAATAGAGAGTTGGTAATTGTGCTAGACCCATTTTACTTTTTAGACGAGACGCGGATTGAGGAATTCCACGAATGGTTTCGGATGTTTTTGTAAACTCAAAGCCGAAATAGAGAAAGAAATGTTCATATAAAAAAAAATATTCTTGTCTGGATTGGGATAAGATGTTTTCTGAAAATTTACGGAAAGGACCTCTGGAGGGAACAGGTAAATGGAATTTATTGGAAGCGGTCTAGGGTGACGTAATACCCATGCGGTAATATTAACTTACCAGATAACTTCCGTGATGTTGATCCCCTAAACTAGTTGGATGAAATATTTCTTTCAAAAGTCTAACACCGCATGTCCGACAGTACAAAATAAATATAAAAATAACCCCTCCCGAAGGTGCTCCTCTGTTTTCTCCATCCGAAGATTTAGGTTCAAATATAAAAAAGACGACTAAAAAAATCAAATGTGATCAAAATGTGAATCAAAACAAAATGAAAGTTGTTTCCAGTAGTACATTTCCGATAATTTCACAAAATTTAAAGTTTACATAGTTGTTAAAATTTTACGACAATTAAACACGAAAAAATATTTTACATTTTGTTCAGAACGAAAAATGAATTCGAGTGCTCTAAGACAAAAAAAAAAATTATTTTATGATTTACGTATTTTGTACGTTGAGATGGCAGGTCCCGTTCCGAGAGATGTTATCAGCCCGGTGGCTGAATTAAAAGAGAGATGTTTTCAGCCCGATGGCTGAATTAAAAGAGAGTGATTAAGAGAAATTGAACTTTTAATTTTCGTTCTGTTTTTATAAAATTCTAGATGTTTTGTACAGATGTTATATAATTGTAATATTTTTTGTAAACAAGTGCAAGTTCTAATTAAATAATTAAGATTTCAAAATACATAATTGTTTATCTTATGTGAAAACCATTTCTTTCTTCTAATTCAGAATTCTGTAGAAGAGAAGTTGTTCCACTGTTCAACAGATGGCAATCTATGTTTGATTTTATTGATTTTATGTTTTTATTGAAAATCTATAGCTTCTAAATGTGGCGAATATAAGCTACGCCACAATCTCATTACTACAAAATCTTTATGGCTTGTGTAATATTGTAATAATATTTATATACTATAAAAGTTTGGCGGCAAAACCAAAAATAAATATTGAATTATTTATTGCTTACAATATTTAGGTAATTCATTTAACCAATCCAATAAATGGTAATAAATTTTCATATAGCACCATTTTAATTCACCTTTCAATTAGAGCCTCTGGTGCCGTTCCTTCATTTAAAATAATTAATTTAGCACTAACACCTGCAATAAAAAAATAAACAGACAATTTATTAATAGCGTTGTTTTTGTTGTTTATACTATAAATATTAAAATAAAAAAAGATGAAAAAACAACGATGAAAGCTCATAGCTCTATATCGTTGGCTAGATGATGCATAAAAGGAGTAATTGAAATAAACAAAAACAGTGAAGAGGCATTGCAGCAATAATAGTCCGTCTGCTCGCAATAACACAATACTAACAACAGGCAAATACTTCACTTGGCTGCATAAATGATATAGACTTCTATGAGGTTACAGTAGGCACCTACAATAATGTACATGAAAATGTACACACAGTCCCCGATTTTCCATGGTTTTGTAAACGAAGCACATGAAGAATGGACTCAGGAAAACGTAATTAAAAAAATTAATAAGAACTTAAAGTTTAATCAAAACTTTGGCGACTTACTTTTTAGTTGAATTTTTCCTTGAAAAAATTAGACTTATACAGCCTATACGGTAAGAACGGCGAGAGGCGACAGTAGGGACGCTATCCGTTTTCGGAACCGTAGAACACGATTCTGTAGAAAAAAAACTCTGGTATATATATATATATATATATATATATATATATATATATATATATATATATATATATATATATATATATATATATATATATATATATATATATATATATATATATATACAGAGTGGGCCATTTTAATCTTTGCATCTAAATATCTCGCCAGAGGCGCTACCTATCGAAAAATGACCTTTACAAAAGTTGTTAGGTACGAAGGGGGACATAAAATGGTGACCTTAAAGTTGACTTTGAACCTCATTTTCAAGGTTATTTTGGAGGTCAACTCGTGTTTTTCAAATGGAACGACCTACTTTTTATTTCGGATTCTGAAAGAGCGTGAAATTTGAGTGGGGCTCATTTTCAATGCACCTCATACTGTCAAAGTGGGGTCAAATTTTGGGTAAATTTTGCATCCGACCCAGCTCTTAGGGGCGTGGTGAGGAGTAACAAAACAATAAAACTTTTCCAAACCGGATGAAAATAATGTTTCGGTCAATTTCTTACAACATACCCAAAATTCAGCTTCCTAGGATGATATGGAGGGAGTAGAGGGGGGGAAATGTTTTTTTCTGGATCTAACGCACCCACAGTTCGTACCTAGGGTCCGCTCTTTGAAGGTTTTAATATTTTACCCCCGCCCCCACCATTTTAAGCAACAATTTCATGCGTTTTTGACGTTTTCAAAGTTTGTACCACTCGCACGGGTCACCCAAATAAATCTAAAGGGCTGAAATTTTGTATTCGGATTTAGTTAGTATCAAGGGGGTGCCTTTTGGGTGTCTGAACTTTTAGCCCCTACCTCCACTACTTTTATACTAAAAAGAACATGATTTTTCTTGTTTTTTCACAGTTTCGTTCGGGTCAAAATCTCCCCAAATAAACCTAGAGGGCTGACATTTTTTGTACAGGTTAAATTAATAGCTTTTTGGAGGTTTCAACTTTTAACTTTAACCACCACCATTCTTATGCAAATATTTACTTGATTTTTTTGCTTATTTTCTAACACATCTAGAGACTCTCCAAGGAAACTTAGACGGCTGAAATTTTGTACATGTATTGAGGTAGTATCCAGTTAGTGCCTTTTAGGGATTCCAAATTACTTTTCCAACCCACTTCTCCTATTTTTACACCGGAATTCAGTGGTATGGTTCAATATGTTTAAAATGGTTTATATTTATCCTATAAGACAAGTAGGCGAATAGTAAATCTAAAAATTTAAAAAAAATGAACTTACTTTTATAACAAATGCAATAGGCAAATCTTAAGTAATTTAAAAATGTTATTAAAGTCACTGTTTAATAATAAAGTAGAAATTTTGGTATTTATAAAGTAAGAATTTTGGATTTTTATTATTTAAAAAGGAAAATTTTGGATTTTTTTTGAAAGAAAAAATATCTTCATAAAGGCCTTCCAGTTTACTATTTAAGTTCCTTTTTTAATATTTAAAAATAAAACACAAAGGCAATTGGCGGATAGCATAGGTAGGAATGCCCTCGTACGAATTGTGTTGGCATTTTTCCTGCTAACTGCTATCGGCACAAAATTGAAATTTACTGAGACTCAGCCCTTAAAAACTTAAAACCTTTATTTAAAGCCCCGATCAGCCAGACACTCATCATCAGTTTTGAGACCACCAAAACGACAAATCGCTTGTAGACTTTCAATCACATTTCGTTTGTAGATATTCAATACCGAATATCAAGGGAAAATTTCTATTACAAGTATTTATGATTATATGTAATTAAATTATATGTTACTGTATTTACATTAAAGTAACGTAAAATGTAACCGCAATTTAATATAATTTCAATTACGTGTAATTGTAGATTATTGATCAAATTACAGAAGTAATTGATTACACCCAACATTGCTACACAGTAGTCTGGAAATAAATGGAATAACAATTTTTGCACTCACGTATTACTAAAGGGTTAATTGAAAAAAGAGATATTAAAAATATAAACTAAATTTTTATTATATTTACTTTGTTCTAGTGATAAATGTTTTGTATTACTTTTTACATTACTGTGATAAATATGAACTTGCTTCATAAAAACATAATACATGCTTCATTACTGTGGTAATTATAAGCGCTGACCAGTTAATAAGCTGTTACATATATTTGTTTTGTAATACAAATAGCTTAGAGGTATCACCCCTAAAGACATATTATGGATGCCAAAACTATTACTATATTTGTTATTTGATCTCTGTTTAGTATACCTGTATACATAAGAAAATAATTTCGTCGGTTTTTTTATTTTTAATTTGGATGGACGTTTCGCCCCCTAGAAATGTTAGGTAGCAAAAAATAATGTTATATATTCATTACCGGGACTCTGCATAATACCTATATATAAACAAAATTTAATATATTAATTTCGATAGAATGTTAGTAGGACTGACCAGAAGGCGGTACAAACGATATATCTAGAGATTGTAACACTGGTGAACCGGTTTACCGGTTTACCGATAAATTACTAAAAATGCCTTAAAATTTTTACCGGTAAATCGCTGATATTTTACCGGTAATTCGATAAATTAAAAATAAATTATTTGAAAATTTTTATAAGTTTTTATTTCATAGAATAATGATCAAGTTTATCGAATGTAAATGTACACAATCAAATTTAATTACCCCTTATCCATAATAAACTATTCTATGATAAAGTGCATATATATGCAATAAAGCGTCCTTTTTGTATTTACTTACATATTATTTAAATCAATTGTACTTTTTCCAAAATAATTAACCATTACGTTAAATGATCACATTGTAAGTAGCGGTAAGTAAATTTTTATTACAGGTAGGTATATATAATTGATTCATATTTTATAATTATTTATCAAAATTTAAAATTATATTTTCAATAAACAATAACAATGGGCGGTATATTTCTATGAAGGAAGCTGTAGATATCTACAAAGTCGTAAAATCAAACAGATAAAATTTTTTGACATAATTTTTATCTTATTTTGTATACTGTATTTAATGACCTTAATAAAATAATTTTACGTTTTTATTTTTTTATTTTTTCTTTTTTTTTCTAATATTTATTCTTATATTTTCCGTGTTTTAAAAAATACCGGTAAATTGCCGGTAAACCGGTTTTGCTAAAAAAATTTATCGAATTACCGGTAAATGAAAAAGTCGGTAAATTTACAATCCCTAGATACATCACACTAGGCCCCGCTCCGCTGACTGACCTTGTAAAATCAAAAACTTAAAGGTGACCTTTGAAAGACAATACTGATTTATTTAATGAAATCAAAATTTTTCCCGGAGTTTTGCGCTCCAAAATAATATAATTTTACAAATATGTATTACAATATGAAAACTATATTAACTTTATTAATTAAACTATTACCGTTGTATCTATAGAAGGATCTTTTGAAGAGTATAAGAGCAATATTACTTTGCACTTAACGTTAGCCGAGGTCGATTTACCTCTTCAGTAATTTTATCCATTTTTTTTGTACGAAAAGTAGAGAGACAGATCACAACAATTCCATACAAACAGTAATAAGATATTATAGCAATTCTACACCAAAAGTAGTAAGGCTGCAGCGATTCTATACAAAAAGTAGTAAAGTTACAGTTATATGCAAAGATTTACGAAAATTAAAGAAAAATCACATGTGAATATATGCGCTACTTCATTACAATTGTAACATTATAATATAAAATACCCCTAGTCTTCATACCATAGCGAATTTCCAAAAATTCGGCAATGACGGCTCTCACCTAAAACCTGCATTCATCTAAAATAGTTTAGCTCTCGAACAGTGAAAAAAATTTCAAAATCGATTGAGTAGCAAATTTTGATGCTGTTGGGTCCCCCAAGACCCTAGCGGATCTGATATAGTATAGAATTTATCTAATTAAAATTGTTTCATTTTTTAACGGTAAAAATTTTTTAAAATCGGTTGGGTTTATTTTCGGTGCTTATAAGACCCCCGGTCTCTGATGGACCTCATACAACAACATCTATAACCATCAGACATAATTTAATAGCTCTCTAATAGTGAACAATTTTTCAAAATCGATGATAATGCTTGATCGATGAAAATGAAACAGATGTAAATATTGTTTACTGTAATGACAAAACGATGAAGCATTTATCGTAAAGAAATTCAGCAAATTTCTTAATTTTTTTCAAAAACTAGTTCACTTACAACAATGGTTTAAAAGCTTATCTTATGTAATTTTTCTTTTTTCTCCTTTTCGATGCTGTAAAAAAAATTAAAAAAGTTTTTGAACTTTTGTACTTTTATCTAAAATGTAACCAACTAATGAAAAAAGACATATTTTCCCTCCGAAGTCCGTGGGCACAAAAAATAACGTAATAGTTGAGATATATTAATTTTGAAAAATTTTGCAAAGGGCACAGTTATAAAAAAGTTCATGGACTTTTTTAAATTTTGTTTTTATTTTTCATTTTTTAAAATTTTTAGGCAGACACGGATTTACTCAGCCTATCCGCTAAAATCGCCACTGCAGCTTGTGTCTGACAAAAGTCTATTTAAAAATAAAAGTATTTATTTTGCATTATCATTTCTAACTTGTTGATATCCTTTTTTATTTTTCTGTACATTTTCTTTGACTTGATTATATCTATGCAGTATCATATTATTTCAACTGGGTATTATCTCAAAGTGTTTTATACAAGTGTATGTCTGCGCCTGGATGTTTTCCTCTGTAGAGTTTTTATTCTAATTGACGAAGAGACGTTTGTCGTTTTATTTCTTACTTTAAACATTTCATTTATGTGGATTTCACTAAGAGTAAAGTAAGATAGTGTAAAGTATTTATTACTCCCAGCACACATGGGCGATTTTTGTCACCGTGACATTTTTGTTACTCCTATCTAATCTGTGTCTAATCTCCATTGCCTCTAGTAACCACAGACGACTTTTGTGACCATGACAGCGTTGCTATTTTTGAGGGCGGGGGCAAACTGGGGCCCCTGCCTTGGGTGTCAGTTTCAAGGGGTGCAAAAATCATACTAGGTCGGTCTATATATCAAATGGTCTAAAAAAAGTTGGTTACTCGACCATTTTAAAAAAAAATTAATATTCTTCCAGTTGTTTCTATTATTTTTGAAGTACTGAGAATAATTCTTAAAGAAAATTATCTTGAACCGTTTAAGCGTAGTAGCCATTTTTGTTTTCCAATTTGCGCTGATGTTTGTGTTTGCAGCCATTTATGTCAATGAACATATTTCATAAACCGTTCATCCTAAAGGGTTGAAATGAAAACCATTTTAAAGGTTATAAATATCTCTTTATTTTAATTGAGATCCATATTTAACCCTTTTTCGTCCCTTCCATAAGAAAACTTTACCGCAAGTTGGATATCAAAATTTAGCAAAATTCACTTTTTGAACATTTTTTTTGCTTATAGAAGGAATGTCTTAAACCTCGCTTAGTATTTTTTATGAGAATAACTATACGGGTACAACTATCCACTATGAAACAAATAATAACATAGTCATTCCCTAGTTAACTTACTCTTAGACTTAATATTAGGAAATTGAGTAAAGAAAAATCATTTAGTAATGTAATTTAATGTTAATGTAATTTAAACAAATTACATATAAATAAATATAGCTTCTTGAAAAAGAGCACTATCACCAATTTTAACTTTTGCTCAATCTTTTACTCTTTCGAGTCATTTGAAGAAATTAACTTTTTATCCCATTTGAAGAAATGTTTGAAGGGTAGGTAATTTCGCTCCTTCAAATCGTTTTTCTGCAGATAAAAAAATACGTGTCGCTTATATTTTAGTATTCTTCAAGATGTTCAGATTTCATCAAAATCAGTATTAGATCCAGTCTCAGGACTTTTACTTGTTAGGTCGAAGTACTGTAAACGGTACAGGTACATAGATATAGTTCTTTTAGGTATGCACGAATTTTACAAAATGAAAGAATAGCTAAACCTAGAGAGCAAGTAAGTGCCAAAGTTAGTTTTTATACTCATAACTAGCTGACCCGGCCACGCGTTGCTGTGGCTCAGTAGTTATAATTGATTGAATTAATTTCTTCTTATCATTTCAAACGATACACTGTGCAATTATAACACAATTTAAGAGATTGAGAGAAAGAAAAACGGGTATTTATTGGTCAAACAGATATAAAAGAAACATCAAGAATTTTTTTTGTAAACAAATCATTATATTGGTATACAGGGTGGAATTTTAATAACTCTTATATCTTTTGGTGAATTTCGATAAAATTTTATGATGATTTAGAACGGTATTTGTCGGAAACAGCATAGCTTAAAACATAGCTATGTTGTTTCCGACAAATACCGTCCTAAATCATCATAAAATTTTCTTGAAATTCACCAAAAGGTATAAGAGTTATTAAAATTCCACCCTGTATACCAGTATAATGATTTGTTTACAGAAAAAAATTCCTGATTTTTTTTTATATCCGTATGACCAACACATACGCGTTTTTCTTTTTTTCTCAATCGGAGCACTAGTTTTATTACCCAAAACAAAAGTGTGTTTATATATAGTTATGAAATAAAATTATGTAATTAGGAAAATAAAAAAATCGTACACATAGATACGTAATATCAACAATTTTCTGTTTCTTTTTATGTTTACACATTCTCTCCTTCACAAGGTATCACTATTTGGCATTCATAGAGTTAAGGTCCCCCTAGTGTGACATTTTGAAAAAATTGGAAAGTTTTTTTTCCATGTTTCGATAGTCTATACCTTTAAAAATGACATACTAAAATTTTAAATGCATATCTCAAATAGTTTTTGAATTACAGCCATCCGAACAGCAGATTCTGATTTTCATTGTTAAGTTTGAGGTATTAAGAAATATATGAATGTTGATAATTCGGGAGTTTCACGACGTGACTGCCAGTCACATGTTGTGGAGAAGCTAGATTCTGGCACATTTAAACGACTCATCTAGTTTTACTATGACCGTTATAGTGAGTACATCGTAAATAATTTTAGTAAAAATTCTCAGTGATTAAAACTAAAAGGTAAAGAAAAACTACATTTTTCAAATTTGGTGCAGTTATAACTGGAAGACAGATCATCCGATCGATTTGATTCTTAATGCAGTTTCTTATATTTATGTTTCTTCGTGCCATGAGCCTCCAGTTTTCCGATCGAATAAAAAATGTATTTTTACAGGCCAAAAATCATCAAATTTTCGTGCAAATTTTGAAACTTTTTAATAAGCTTAATAAGTTTAATAAGTTATATAAGCTTTTTGGTTTTTTTGATTTCAGGCACTGTGAAGGTCGCTATCACTGCAGCAGTGGGGAAACTTTTTTTTTGGAGCCTTGGGAAGTCGTGAATAACTCACTGAATTTTCAATTTTTTGGTCCAAAAATTTTATCATGAATTTATTATATATCAAGAAATATATCCTTAAAATATTAAAAAATTCCATATAGTAGATTTATTTAAAAAAATTCCCCAAATCATCTTTTTTTCAAACGGTCACATTGGTGGTCCCCCTTAAACAAACAAACAGTTATAAATTGTACCCATGTAAGCAAATACCATAATACTATTTAGTAAGCAAATTTTATAATTTGGTACATATTTTCTATTGAATCTTCATTTGTTTTGGTGAATAAAACGGACTATAATTTAGGCTAAATTAAAAAAAAAAAAAAAAACGGAATGGTCAAATGGATAAAAATTAGTTTTTTTTATATTATCAAATCATGTAAGAACGTGTACGAAAATCAAATGTAAATTTCGAAAATGATTCTTATGTAGAATTTAGGATCCGGAAAATATTCGTTTCTATACTTATTTGGAGAGAATGAATAAAATATAAGAAAAAAGATGTGAATGTTTAATAAAATAAAAAATACATACATATTTGGAAATATTCTGAAACATTCAATTAAGTTTTAATGACGGAAAATTAGATATCTATTTCCACCAGCGCAGCGGTGTGGCCGAGCGTACTTATGCACTGCGCCTTGCCGACTGGTATGTCGAGGATTCAAATCCCGCGGCCGGCTATGCTCGTGAACGTTTTCTACAGTTTTCCTTCACAGCTCCAAATAAATATCGACATAGTCTCTTTAAAATAAATCGGCTGCAGACGTACACCTTCAAATCCTAGTCCCCAGCCTCACTTTCCTTGTCCTCCACCCACATTATAAAAGCACAGTATCATTATTATTATTATTAGATATCTATTTCCAAAAAAATTTGTTAATTTCTTGCAAAAAATGATTTTTTGACCTTTTAGATACCTTGAATTTAGACCTAAAATATCGAAAGATAGAAACCTATGATTTAAAATTCGCTAGAGATAGACAAAATAGATTATTGAATTGAAAATAGTAGAATGATATTATTGTTTTCAAAAAGAAAATAATTTGAATACCTATACCATGAATCGGAATATCATATTATCTTATCACATTCAGTGAGCTAAATAAGAATGTATACGACCATCTGTTTTTAAAAGTATGGCTTTATTTTTGTACTTTTAAATACAAGGTAAAGTCACCAAACAATACTTTCGTTATTCATCTCTATACTTCGAGGGATGTAGAAATCATAAAGGTGTGATGTACAGACGGACAGACATGACGAAAATATAAGGATTTCGAGTTTTTTTTATGGATGTGGCTATTTATACATACAGTATGTATACGCAATTGGCTATTTATACATACAGTATGTATACGTAATTGGCTATTTATACATACAGTATGTATACGAAATTGGCTATTTATACATATATAGTACACGGAAAGAAAATTTCTATAAAAATTACTGTGCTCAGCACTACAATCGATGTGTAAAAGACGAACATATTAAATTCTGTAAGGTAAAAATATAAAGATTATAATTAATCATAAAAAATTTAAAGGATGGAATGTTCTTTTCGTAATATTATCTCCGTAAAATTTGTAAAACAGCACAGTAAAAAGTTCCATTACCGACAAAAAAATAATTTTTAATTGTGTTTATTAAAAAAATTTCCATGCTAACATGCTAATAATAGAAAGAAAAAAAACAGAAAGAAGGTTGGTTTTGTTGGGATCGCTGTAATGAAATGTACCTCAATCAGCGAGTTAGTTACATGGGTTACATGCGAACCATAGGTGTGGACTGTGGAAGAAACTTTGTCAGACAGCTCCCACCAAGCACCTTGATGCAACTTAATAGTCAGTTGCTTTTACACTCTCTTAGGATGATGCCATCGTTTAATTCATCTTTTTGTTATTTACCTATCTTTAGTATATGTATTACAATATATTGTTGGTAATAATTTTTGTATACATGTTTTTACAGGTACAGTGCAACCAATATAAGGTCGCGAGTCACATGCGCAAATGAAAGAGTACGACAACAAGAATTAAACTATAATATACATGCATAAGAGTGTGATAAAAGTTGTGTTAGCACCACATTAAATTTTACCATGCTAGCACATATTTTTTATTTTGGTCGTCGATCGCGCACGGATTATAGGGGAGCATAGTAATTTTTCTGAAATTTTTTCTACAAAAATTATAGGATTTTTCTCTCCGTGTATGTATATGAAACTGGCTGTTTATACATATGATAATTATGATATGTATGCTGAATTGGCTATTTAAACATGAAGTATGTATACGCAGTTGGCTACTTATGCATAATGACTGAATGCGTTATTATTACAATTAATATTTTTATAATAGGTACACCATTATAATAATCTAATACCTCCGATTGAGCTGATTTTTATTGTTTTTACATAATCTATTTGGCTTAAGAAGTTATCCCCTAAACGGATTTTTGGCGACGCGGACCGGAAGTGTATGTTTCAACCCTTCGAATGTCTAAGTTTAGGGGTTACTAAAAGTTTTTCGTTACCGTAGTAACAAAAATTAAAAATAGATTCTTATGGAACCTGGTGAGTAGCACAAAAAGGAAAGAATGAAGTTTTTCGATATTTTGCTTAGTTTTCGTGATATTACGTGTCAAATTTGTAAAGCTTACTATATTGGATAGACAATTACGGTAAGTATAATATTACAGCATTTATTGATAGAAGTAAGTGGAAAATGGACCGGACGGCATCATTGACGTTTCATTTTCAGGCAAAGGGTAATTTTGAAGCGATTACACACCGAGGCCCATTTGTAAATAATTACCATTTGCCTAAGAATGAGGTTTCATTGGTGATGTTCCGTTCATTTTTCACTTATTTCTGTGAATAAAAATAAAAATATTTTAATCATATTCATAAAAATTGACACTATGAATATGTGTAACTCATTATAGTAAGTTTTAGAAATAAGACACGTATTATCTCGAAAACTAAACAGGGTATCGAAAAACTTTATTCTTCTTTTTTTGTTCCACTGATCAAATTCTGTAAGAATCTGCCTCTAGTTTTTAACACCATAATAACGGAAACTTTTTTTTAGTTGGGTCTGTATTCAAAGGATTAAAAAATACACTTTCCATCAAAGTTTCTAAAAATTAATTTAGAAAATAATTTCTTATTGTTAAGTCAAAAAGAGTATATAAGTCGGAGTTAGTTAAGTCGGAGGTATCCGATAGTACATTTGCCTATTGATATCTCTTATACTAATTTTTGCTAATTTAAACCCTCAGATATGCAACTTCCGGTTCGCGTCGCCAAAAATCCGTTTAGGGTATAACTTCTTAAGCTAAAAAGATTGTGCAAAATTCAATCAGTGGTACGCGAAAAATTAGTTATTATTAGAATTGATAAATTCGTTATTGTAATTTATTTTACTGTCACCAGTGTAAAAATCCATTTTAATACGCGCACCACGAAATTTGTATGATAATTTTAGTGCTCAAGGTGCACATTATACCCCGCAAAATCCGGTAATTATGTATAAGTAGCCAACTGCGTATACATATTGCATGTTTAAACAGAATATTTCCTATACATACTGTATGTATAAATAGCCAATTTCGTATACATACTGTATGTATAAATAGCCAATTGCGTATACATACTGTATGTATAAATAGCCAATTGCGTATACATACAGTATGTATAAATAGCCACATCCTTTTTTTATTCGTAATCCTAAAAAGCAAAGCACATTGAATTAAACTGAATGTCTTTCTCCACCTTACTTTGGTATGTGGTTTTATGAAACAGTAAGAATATTTTAATCTAGCTTAAGAAATTTTACATTCTAATTCTTGTTTGCTATCGAATATGTAGTTTGCTGTACGAACAAACGTTGCAATATTTTTTAAATTTTATTATGCTTTCGCGTACATTAATTAGTTGTTGCAATGGCAAGGGGTCTAAAATTAAATCTGAAGGCGATATTTGGTGACTTTACCCTACTTCCCTATGTTATAGAATGTTACAGTTGATACGAAAATTGAAACGTGTGAGAGAACAAAAAGAAAAAAAATTATCGCGTCATTTGTAAAACAAATATACATCATCTATCTATAAACAGGTGAGGAGTGCCAATATATGTCTGTCATTTGATCGCAAATGTTACAGTCCGTATACCTTTCGAGACAAGATATGTGGAGGTATGTGTATGAACATGATAACAGATAGTGGTATAGGAGTCTGTAAGTCGTTTGGTAAAGTAGGTAGTCAATGACAAAATAAGAAAAATTGACCATTTTCTCGGTTGTCGAATATCAATGTATGTTTGTGTCATTTACAAATGGTATTCCATTTTCGTCGCACCGAATAAAACGAAAAACAACTTTTAATTCTTTTTGTTGTATTTTGCTGTTTGAATTATTATTTATCTAAAAGTATCGTCCATCTCCTTTTTACCACTTAAAACTATATATTGCCATTAATATTAAGAATATCGTACTTTAATATTAGAACTAGAAATAAATATATTTTTAAAATTAGTTTCAGCTGCTGTCCCTGTAATTTTTTCCGCATGCTGTCAATTTTTTTTTGCTTGTCTACTTTTGTGCTTATTTTACGTTTACATGTATAGTAGTTTTTAAATTAATATATTGTATTACCTATAACTTTTATTAATTTTAAAAATTTTCAAAAAATTTGATATTTTCAATAAATCCTTTTAAGATATGAATGGTGTTTGTAAGTTTAACTGGCTGACTCTACAGCCTCGCAGAATTTCGAAGATCGCTTTCAGTCACCGTAACCCTAGATTTATACACGCCAGTCCCTGCATCTTTCAAAGTTATCAATTAATGAAGCAAAATTTATACTTGGATGCAATCTTCAACGACTACTGTCATATCTAATAAAGAGATGGTAGTAGGTATTTTAGTGTTTTAATGATAAGAATATTGTCACAAGAATAAATAACAACCAGAAGAGTAACAGAAAGAGAAGAAACGATAGTCAGGTAAATTTTGATGCTCGAGGTTTGGAAGAAATTGGAAGAATATGTTAATTCAAACCGATCAGTGTCGTAGTTCTAGGGCAGTAGTGTATTTTAAAATAAAATTTCGTTGCAAATTTAAATTGTAAATTTTGCAAATTATATTATATTAACATGGAGAATATATCTAAATCACACAATGTTTATTTAGTGAAGAATGGTGAAGAATTTTAATAAATAAATTCTAGCTAACAATAACAAATCATCTAATAAGGTGGGTGGACCATGGAAGGCCACTCTAACGATTAAACATGTTTTATTCGTTTATTTACTGGATAAATGAAGGAAACAAATTATTAAGTAATACTTTGTTTTATTGTGTACCATATAAATCACTTTTTTTAAACCTAGCTTTAATCACTATTTATTAAACTTAAGTTTTCTTAAGCTCTTCCAAATGGCCTTGCAAGGAACACGGCTCCAAACAAGGCCAATATTATACATCAGCCGTTCAATTTAAAAATAGAGTTGTAACAATTAATATACCCGCTTTTACTAAAACTACATAACAAGCTCTTTCATTTGAGTGAAACATTAAATTCTCAATATATTTTTATCATCTATAAAAAACTTAACGAACATTACTTGAACACCACCGTATAACTAAGCATATATTAATGGAAATTATTTAAAAATAGTAGTAATGAGCATTATATTGATATCAAATAACTTGCCAATACGTTTTATAATGAAATTATAAAACTTTTTTTTTTACCTAAAATGGCCTTCTTATGGGTCTGTTCTTTGTAAGGCCACAATGTTCCTAAGAAGGCCAAACTAACAATTATCTATGACTTTTTGATATTAATTATAATAAAATAATAGACACTACAGACTGAGTACTGTAGTTATCACAAATTTATCATGGCACACAGTCAGTCTTCTAGTCAGGAATGTTTAAAATCAACGTTTATATGTTCATGGTTTGTAGATGTTCCTTGTAAGGCTCATGTACCCTAGCAAGGCCAACCATCAACTTTTTGATTGGCCTTATAAGGAACCACCGGCTTTCCTAGGAACACTAACAATATTTTAACTTAAATCGAGGCAAAACTATTTTTTTTTTCTTTAGTACCATAAACATATCCTTATACGACAATTTACAGTACAAAAATATGAGATAATAATAGGTTATTTAACTAAAAACTTACGTTTTGTTGTGCGTGCGAATAACAATTATAACGTTGACGACCGAACTCTACGAAGCGTGAGATCGCACTGTCGCAATAGTGGCGCGAAAGACTCGTCACCGCGTCTGTGGTTTTAAGTTTGATGGATCTTAGTGTATGTAGAAGGAATATGTCTTTACATGTCAATAACTACGACTTTTTAATAGTTGACCTTCTAAGGAGCATGGCCTTCCATGGTACACCCACCTTATATTGTATTATTTTTTTTTTTATAATTCAAATCCTATACCGGCTTTGTTAGATACAGGTAATATACTCGAGACCACCCCTTGCTTTTCACAAAACACAGGCAATCAAGGTCATAGCAGACAATATCGGACTTCTCATTCTGTTACTCTTCTGGTTGTTATCTATTCTGTGATATTGTAAAATAAAAATAACTATTATGTTGTAAAGCAATAAATTTTTTTTCTTTACCATCTCTAGTCACCCTTTCAAACTAACCCTTATTCAACCTAGGCACGTAAGTATAGCTTATCTAAAGAGTAACAATTTCCATTTTTATACTTTTTCTCTCATTTTAATTCCAATAGTTTTTGAGGTATCTAAAAAAGGATAATTGGACTTTAGGAATTGGTTTAATTTTAAAAAACAATGTAAAATATATATTCTAACCGTAGCCATAAAAACTTAATTCAGCAGAAAACTTATGCTGTACAAAATAATTTACCTTCATTTTCTTCATTCTGACTCCCTTTGTAAATGGGACCCTAATTGAACCAAATAGATAGCTTTTTAATTGGTAACGTTTGAACAATTCACAATTCACACATCTTAAAAAGAAATATAATTTGAATCTTAAAATGTGGGGATTTTTTCAAGGTGTATGTATAACTTCATAACAATGTAAGACTCTTTCTAACGATGAGCGAAAAATTTGATTCAGCAAAGCATTTATACTGCACAAATTTATTTACCCTAATTCTTTCCTCTTCAGACCACCTCCCTCCCTCACGATAGTCCTCCGCTGGTTTAAAAAAGAGGGATAAATTACTCTTTTAAGGAGGAACTTTTCGTCAATTTAAAGTTTTATTCTATTTCTTGTAGTTTCTGAAATGTCTTAAAAATAAGTAGCTATATATATATATATATATATATATATATATATATATATATATATATATATATATATATATATATATATATATATATATATATATATATCATTTTACCCACCAAATTTTGATGAAATTTTTTTAATCAAACAAAATTTTATTACTTACTAGTACCTATAAACTTATTAATTTAAATAGTTGTATAAATAAAAGAAAGATATAAAAAAGAATAATAAAAAAAATACCGTTGCTGGAGTTAGACTAGAATCGAATACACTTCTAATTTTACTTCAACGCTTTAATTCATTTAGTTCTTTGTTACGAATTTTGATAATTTAACAGATAAAAATTATTTACCTGCAATAATTTTTTGTAAAATTGTTTTGTAAAAATTACTAGTTGTATGACGACAGCATTGGTTACTTTCAATTGAAACGGGAGGGGAGCATCTGCTCTCTTAAGTGTAAAATTTCATCTGAACATAAAATTCAGAATATATTCTGTTGCCTTAGTTGTAAATAAAAATTTGGCGGACAGATATAACAACACTGTCAACTTCCCATTGTCCTTAAAGACTAGAGACTACTGAACACAAAAAATTATTTTTTAATTTCAGGGGGCTCCTCCTCCTGAACCCCTGACAGGGGTTTCGCCCCTTACGCCCAACTGGAGGCCCTGTATCTCCTGGGGAGTACATTCCTGATTAAATAAATAATATCATCATTTATTCTCGAGATATGCGAGACGATAATATTTCACAAAAAGTTTTCAATTTCTTTTTATTATAAAAAAAAAACCGCTAATCCGAATTTGCTGAAAACTTTATCCAGCCTTCATTTTTAATTACGCATCTAATAAAATGAGTTCGACGAACAAACGCATACACAGACATCACGCTAAAAACGATGAATTCGAATTCTAGTGACCTTGAAAAATGGAAATATGTCCAAATTATCGATTTGTAAAATCGGACCCATTACAATAACTTCCAATGGGAAGTTAAAAATGTCGAATTAAAAGTTGTAAATGCTACTGAACATGCTGACTACTGAATATTGTGTACAAATATGAAACCGTGCCATAACATGACTGACAATGACATTTAGGCTCGATTTACATTGATAAAATATTCTTACACAATAAACAATGAGTATATTCGCATCATCGCTCTGATATCGCTCCGATATCAATCACGGTTCGCTCCCGGTCCAATGCCCCTTCAGTATCAACACCACTCAGGTAATATTTTATCGGAGCGATATCAGACTTGTTATGGCTTGTACCTATAGTGTAAACACTCTTTTGATTCCACTCCACTCCGCTTGCATTCAGTTGTTATGAAACGATATTTGTATCGAACTGAGACCGAACTGCGAGCGTACCCAGAGCAGCATTGTAATGTGAATGGAGAACGAATAGGTACCAACACGTTATCAGCACTGTAATGTAAACACAGCAAGATTATATCGGAGCGAAAGTGGAGTGCGAGCGTATCGAGAGCGGAGCGATAATGTAAATCGGGCCTTACCTGCCATCAAATCGTGGCGTCATTGCACACATCACTATGACAAATAGCTTTTCGCACAAATTTGTTCATTTAAAATTGAACAGTGGTCTTTACGATTTTTAAAAATTTATCAAAAATAACGTACCCTAAATGCGAGTTACTTGAGCCTGGATTTGTAAATCATCTGATAATTTCAAAAATTGAGCGTAACTTATATTTATTTGGGATAGGAAATTCAGTATATTAATCTATATATGACTACGGTTAGTTTATTATATAATATGGATCTTTTTCTTATGGCTCATAAATTTTACAGCTTTTTAGATTTTGGGCTCAAGTGAACCTGAAGATCCGGTTACTTGAGAACAGACCTAAATTTTCAGGTGATTTTCATTTGAAAACACTTTGAGACCATGTAGGATGTTGGTTACTAATAAAAACATTGTACAAACATATAAGGAACTTTATTTATTCAATACTCCTATCGCAGCATCCTGTATAACAGCGAATTTCCGTTTACAAAAATTAGTTTTTCTCGGAAACTAGTTGACCTAGAATAATAGTTTAAAGACCTTTTTTGTGTGATTTTTTCTCCTCGTTTCAACAGTGTAAAAATTTTTGAATAAGGAGAAATTTTGGAAAAAAGTTAATTTTTTTCACGAAAATTTACAAAAATAACATGTTTTTGGCATCGAACGTGCCTAGTTAACAAACTTGTGCAATGGTTTGGGATTTTGGGGAATTTCTGCTATAGTTTTGCACCATTTTATACCAAAGTTATAATGGGCTCAAGTTACCCTTATTTTAAGGTTATTTTACTGATTTATCAAAACCTTAATTTAAAAAATTAACGAAATAGTTGGCATATGAACATATCTGCATTTAGTTTAGTAATGAACAAAATATCAAATTTATACACTTACCTTCCTTTGTAGGCTATCACAGTTATGTTTACAATCAAAAGTTAGCAACGTAACAAAACATCAATTTCAAACACTTGCCTCACCTCTAGTGTCAATTTTCAGAACTACCTCAAATTAAACACCGTAAACATACTGCTGTTACCTATTAGCTAAACATCTAACTTACTTCTACTATTGAATAATATAAGCACAAAACAGAAAATAATACTATTTCAGTTTTGGGCTCAAGTTACACCCCAGGGCTCAAGTAACCCACATCTACGGTAATTAATTAGAATCATTTTTAATTACTGCGAAGTACCCGATTTTTATACTAGACGTCTTGCACATATCTAAAAATCACTAAAAACTAAATCTAAAAATCACTAAAAACTAAGTGTTTACTGCTTAACAGCGCGAAATATTGAAAATTCTTTCTTTATCACCTTGTATCTATAAGGGCAAATAATTTACGAGCCTATAAGACACCAGAGTGTTTTTGTAATTAATCATAATTAAATTTAAAATGACGTAGTGGAAATAAAATATTAAATAATATGAAACATAACAAGATAAAATATTTGATGATGATAAACTGAATGATTTTCGGGAATGAATCATTTCCATATTTCCATATTTCTATATTTCAATTATCTTGTTTGTTGTAAGAAATAATTTAATTAAAAATTAATATTGATAAATCTTTTATTAATAAAATTATACGTTATGTGAAATTAATTATTATTATTTGTACACCGAAAAGTATGATTAATTTTACGAAATAAGTTACATTGTAGCTGAATAAAGTAAATTTTTTTCTAATTAAAACAGTAGGCTGCAAGTTGATTTAATTGATTTAAGTATCTTGATGCATTACTCAAAATGATCTAAAGACTTTTATCTGGTTTTAACAAAACTTTATGATTGAAGCAAAAAATATTAGAAAAGAACTTTGTTGACGAAATTATATGTTGTTATACTTGTCCTTTATTGACTTCAAATTTCATTTTGGTACGCCTCTGTTATTGATTTTTTCTAAAAAAATATATTATTAACTTAAAAGTGTCTCACTTTTAAGTTAATAATATATTTGATACACAAATTCAAAGACAAATATTGTTTAAAGTTAAATAAAACCCTAACTTATACAGACGAAAAAATAAACATGCTAAGGGTAAAGTTTGACCCTTTACGATTAAAGTAAACCGTCCATTATTTTTATTACAATTAGAATAAATAAAAAAAAACGCCCTGAGCAGCGGGACCCCATCACAGAAGTCGAATTTTTCCCTTCATCTTCGGTATCTTCAAGATATCTAAATGTGATTGAAAGTCTACAAACGATTTGTCATTTTGGTGGTTTCAAAACTGATAATAAGTGTCCGGTGGATCAAGGCTTTTTTTTTTTTAAATATTAAAAAAGGGACTCGAAGATATATTTTTCTTTCCAAAAAATCCAAAATTCCTACTGTATAAATAACATTATGTCTACTATAAAATTACTTATTTACTGTACAAAATACAATTTTCAAAAAATTCAAATAAATGGTTTGATGAATTCTGACTAAATGTTACACAAATCCTTTTAAAATCTCGGAATAAATAAACGTCAGTTTAAAATTGATCCCCAGGAGTTTGAAGCAATAAAAATTACGCAAAATTAAATGACCAACGGACTCCACTCCTAAAAATCTAAATAAGTATGGTTCTCTACAGAAAAGTCACAAACTGTTAAAATTAGGTACCTACATTTCTGAATAAAAATACGGCTACGCTGAAGTCGTTTGACGAGCAAAGCAACTTTCAAAAATTGGTTTACTGGTGGATACGTGATAGCCTATGTTCTAATATAGACTATTCTAAAGTAAACGGCTGGACGAATCTACCAGATTTTTCGGAAATAGTATTGAGATCCTAAAAACTGAAAGTTCCCTAGAATGGATGGATCTTGACCAAATTTTGCTCAAACATTGCTAAGGTCATAAAATAAACGAATGTGAAGTTGAAATGACCCCCTAGGGTGCTGGGGATCCAAAAATGGTCTCAAGAAGACGGCGAATCTTGAATAAATTTTACTTAGACATTGATATTTTGAAAAAATTAAGTGAGATTAAAATTATTGCCTAGGATTCTGAAGTAATACAAGATGCAATAAATTAATGGCTGGACGAATTAATGTAGGTTCAGAAATATTCGCCGAAACACTCGGACTTCAAAAAAGGTTCGAAATTCAAATTATGCTTCTAAAGTTACCAATATGGGTATCTACGGAAAGGTCTCAAGACATGAAAATTAAATACAGTAGAAACTCAACAATTCATCATGTTCGGGGCCGGAGGGGTGATAAATTACAGAAATGGACGAAGTATGGAATATGTCTGAAAATAAATAATAAAAAAAATTAATTAAATATTTTTACTTATTTAAAGAAAGATATCCCTTTATTTTGAGGAATTTCTACAGCTAGGTACGATACACTTTAATTTTTTCTATTTAAATTTCAAAAGTAGAAAACCAACTACACTATGTACATTTTTTTTAGGAGCGACGAATTGTTATAGAATATGATGAGTTACAGAGTGACGAAATATCGAGTTTCCACTGTACACTATAAATATGAATATATCTATTTTAAGATCATTGGACGAGCGGAACGCAACACTAGAAGAAACTGATTTTATATAGAAATTTAGAATATCTAATTTGAATGTAAAGTGAGTTCAAAATTAACCCCCAGCACTATCTAATAGGATTAAGATTAAACGGTTGGATTTTGACAATATTTTATGAAAATTAAATATGCTATAGAAATATAAATATGGTTAATTTAGGGTTATTGGGCGAGACTTATGCTCAGAATTTTAGAATATGAAATTTGAATGAACCTAGGGGTCAGAATTGCCCGTGAAGGCCATCAAATTAGCCCCAAATTAATTGGAAATGCTCCTAAAACTACCTATTGATACGGATATCTAAGTACATAAAGGTGCGGAAATTAGCCATGCTATGGAAATATGAAGATTGTTACTTTAGAGTCGTTTGACGAGCGTAGCCAGGCATTATAAATAATTGATGTACAGAATTTCCGAATATCTAATTTAAAATTAATCTAATCATTTGATCAATAATTAAGATAATTTTACGTGGGTGAAACTACGGGCCACAGCTAGTTTATTATAAAAGTTCATTTTTTTTTTTAAATTACTATATGCCTACTTGACTTACAAGTAAAGGTCCCGAGGCGGGACCTATCGATTTTGATGAAACTTAAATATGTTGTAGAAAACTTAAAAACTAAGGGACACGTATTTTTTTTTATCTGCGGAAAAACGGTTTGAAGGGGTGAAACCGCCCTTCAAAAATTGAGGTAAAAATTTAATATTTCAAATATCTCGAAAACAGTAAGAAATAGCGTAAAATTTTAAATTGGCGATATTGCATTTTTTTAAAGAGCTATCTATTGATATTCAATTTATTCAAATTGCATTAACAGGGGTGTTTGGGGGTTAAAATTCGGGGGTAGATTTTGCAAAATTGGGGTGAAAAATAAATAATATAAAAATTCTGTTTACAAATTTGAAATCTACATCAAAAAATCTAATTTATCTGTTTTTGCTCAATGTCCTTTGGAGAGGGGGTGAATCACTCGCTTAAATTACATACTAGTTTACACTAATTTTTACAGACACTAATTATTACTATTAAAACACTGACAATGGGTAATAATGTCACAATAAGTAGTTCTGAAGTTGGACTACCGTATATAAGGTTTTTATTAGGTTTATTTTTTAATGGATATTATAGTTTTCGTTATCGAAAATTATCGATACCGAAAATAACCATATTTTCAAAATGAATGGAAACCTAACAAAAACTTTATATATACGATAATCTAACTTCAGAACCACTTATTGTGACTTTATTACCCACTGTCAGTGTATTAATAGTGAAAATAAGTGTATGTAAACGAGTATGTAATTTAAGAAGGTGGCTCACCACCTATCCAATATTGCTCAAACTGATTTTTGCATTCAAGAATTTCATTTCTATCGTATTCGAATTGTCTTAAACTATTTTCCATGAAGAAAAACTTCTTGAGTTACCCCAATGGTACGTCTAATCGACACAGTCACCCCCTAGTTAACTACCCTTAGAGTTAATATTAGGACATTGGGCAAAAACAAGTCAATTAGATTTTTTGACGTAGATTTCAAATCTCTGAACAAAATTTTTATATCGTTTATTGTTCACCCATTCTTTTTATTTTTTATTTTATTTTTTAAAAATTAACCCCCAATTTTTAACCCCCAGCCACCCCTGTTGATGTATTTTGAACAAACCTCATATCAATAGATAGCTCTTTAAAAAAGAGTAATATTGCCAATTTAAACTTTTGCTCTATCTCTTACTGATTTCGAGATATTAGAAAAATTAAATTTTTACCCCAACTTTTGAAAGGCGATTACACCCCTTCAAACAATTTTTTCGCAGATAAAAAAAACACGTGTGCCTTAGTTTTTAGTGTTCTACAACATATTTAAGTTCGGCCTCGGGACCTTTACTTGTTAGAATAAAAATAAAGCATTTAAAACACATTTAAAAATACCATTGAATCCCCCCCCCCACTTCAGGGAGAAGTGGGGAGAAAAGTAATGTGGAATCCCTAAAAAGCACTAGCTGGATACTAACTCAACACACGTTCAAAATTTTAGCCCTCTAGGTTTCCTTAGAGCGTCTCTAGACGTGTTAGAAAAAAAGCAAAAAAATCAAGGAAATATTGGCGTAAAAATCGTGGGGGTAGGTAAGGGTTAAAACTTGAAACCTCCAAAAAGCAGTGGCTAGCTATTAACTTAACCTGTACACAAAATTTCAGTCCTCTAGGTTTATTTGGGGAGATTTTGACCCGAACGAAACTATTAAAAAACAAGAAAAAACATTTTCTTTTTGGTATAAAAATGGTGGGGGTAATGGTTAAAAGTTGAGGTCCCCAAAAGGCACCCCCTTGATACTAACTCAATCCGAACACAAAATTTCAGACACCTAGGTTTATTTGGGTGATCTGTGCGAGTGGTACGAAAACGTCGAAAAAGCATGAAATTGTAGCTTTTAAATGGTGGGGGCAGTGGTAGAATATTAAAACCTCCAAAAAGCAGATCCAAGACAAACTCCATCAACATACCCAATTTGAATTATCTAAGTTAATTCTGGGGTTGGGGGCGTGTTAGATCCAGCCAAAATGCTTTTTACCCCCTCTACTCTTTTTAAACCTAGGAATCTGAATTTTGGATATGTTGTAGATAATTGACCGAAACATTATTTCCAGCCGGTGTGGAAAAGTTTTATGGTTTTGTTGCCCCCACCACCCCTTTAAAACTTGGGTCGGATCCAAAATTTGACCCCACTTTCATAGTACTGTTGTTTCATCGGAATGAGCCCAGCTTACTAAATTTCAGCTTCCCCTGTCCATAGGGGGGCCCTACACATATCAAAAAGTAGCGGGAATTTATATATATATATATATATATATATATATATATATATATATATATATATATATATACTGTGCGAGATTTTCGAGAGTTCCCATTTTTATTACAGCCAAACCGTTGATTCAATCGAAAAATTGTTCAAATAAGAGTTGTAGATATCAACGTGGGCAACCGATTGCTATAGTTAGGAGCTTTATAACTCTTATGGTTTTCGAGCTATGATACATACTTTTAGATTTTTAAATGAGACTATATATTAATTTTTCGATAAAACTGATCCAATACATTAATTAACAACATGAATTACCAAAAAAATTTTTGTACCAAAGTTTAATTTTTTAATTTTCTTTAATTTGTAAGTTAGGCGGTAAAAATATGCATATGTACTTGAGGCTACTTCCACCGATAGTGTTTTCCTTGGTTACATTTCCATTGCATCCAGGAAAAGAACCTTTTCCAGTACCATTTCTATCATAAAAAGTTGGTTGTAATAGAATGGCAACTCTCAAAAAACTCACATGGTATATATATATATATATATATATATATATATATATATATATATATATATATATATATATATATATATCGTCAGAATCGTGTTCTACGGGTCCGGAAACGGATAGCGCCCCTACTTTCGCTTCTCACCGTTCTTATCTTATTGGCTGTATAAGTTTAATTTTTTCAGTTAAAAATTCGACTAAAAATTTGAATGTAGTGTTGTTTACTCTTCGGTCCAAATTTGATAGAATTTTTGTACGGAGTTGAATAACAGTAAAACATATTAATTGATTTTATTTCAATTTTAAAATTTCTGATTTACATCATGGTTTACTAATTAAGTTATTGAATCTGTGTGGATTTCTGATTTACATCATGGTTTACTAATTAAGTAAATTATTCATCTGTGTAGATTGATATTTGCGAGTATCTTGGATATGCAGAACATGTTATCAAAAACGTCATGTAATATTAATCTATCTTTAAACGATATAAACTGTTTAAAATGCGGGATTTGCCTTAAAGAGTACGTTTTATATTCAAATATAAATACGACAGAGATTTTCGTTTGAAAATAAAACACATAAGTACATGATAGGTATCCTTAAATGTAAGCAGCTTTTTACAGTGTATACCGCGTGCCTTGTGTAACTATGATTTAAACAGAATATATTATTTGTGTCAGGAATATAATACATAATGACTACTTTCGAATATATGACTTACCTAATAAGATACCTATCAATAACTCATTCGGACATCAAAATCAATAGTACATTACAACAGAACGGTGCATATGACCTTAGCTGTTGCGGACCTCACAAATAAAAAAAATTAAATAATTAGTTGGTTGAAATAGATTCACAAACTTTACACTCGGGACCAAAAACATATTCCAAAAAATTTACCAGAAAATGTTTTGATTTAGTGAAAGTAAAAAGAACTTCAACTTTACAATTTTATAAACAGCATTCACCAGGTATAGTATTAACTGCACAGTTATACAAGATATTTTCGAAATAATTTTCCCGGTGACTGACATAATGTGGTGTATGTTGTCATAACTAGCAACTGCGATTGGTGTGTGTGCTACAACGAAAACGTTTCCACAACTCTGGTGTTATTTCGAATGAGAGTGTAATTCATACGTACACATTTACATATATACATTATACTGCAACTAGTTTGATGCAGTTTTCGAGCTATCACCTGGTTGCACATTACCTAGATGAGTAGGATGTCAAAGTGTATAAGAGTTAGAAGTCAGTAGGATACTAACTAGATCTCTTCTCGCTTAAGCAATATGAGCGTGTATTTGCTTACAAATAAATATGTATGTGTAATAATTCACTTTTCAGACGTCATTAATATGCACAGAACATATGACACACATAGCATGGGCATACCAAAAGCTGAACTTTAAAATTTTCACATGTACTTATGTACCTATTCATATAAGTATAATGAACATATACGACGTATATACGTATATTATACGTATATACAGACTAGAAAAGAAAGTATATTAATTTAAGTTTGTTATATGCGAACTATTTCAAAAATAATATTGATAGTCGATCCGAAAAATCTAAAAAATTAATAAAAATCTAAATAAAAAATTAATTAAAATTATAATTTTAAAAAATATGATTTCATTAAATAGGTACATGAAGTCATTATGCTAATGACAGTTCGCACATATTGTCAAAATTATTAAAATTTGGTACAAAAAATTACTGAATTAACCCTAGAATCATACGTTGGTCTATGGGAAACGTTAATCATACATCGCCGTCAATTTGACGAATGGACCTTTACAAAGAATTTTAAAGTTTATTTGCAAAAAAACATTTTTTTACATAACTACAAAAGCGAACAAAATATTTTAAAAATTGCATTTGAAAAAACTTTTCAATATAAATATTTATTAATTATTATTAGTATTAATATAAATATTTATTAATTATTATATTTTTTTTATTTTGTTATTTATTACTCATGCGGGAGAAATACTAACTTGGCGCACACATTTTTGTACGCAAAATAGCTGTTTGCTCACTGTACTCTTCCCACATACTTTTGTGGAAAGTATCTTTCCACAGGCAAATTGATAATAAAACACGCAAAATTTAATCAAAACTCGCAAAGCCGCCTCTTGATTTTTCATTTAACAAATAGGTATTTCATAATTATTTCTATAGAAACCACCAATAAAGTAATTTAAACGATATTTAATTCAGAAAAAAAGACGAACACTTAAAAATATTATTTTAAAAAGTAATAAAAAGGTCAAAAATTGTAATAATAATAGAAAATGGTATGCGAAATTCGTAACAAAGAATAGTATGTGCAACTCGTGCGGGATTGTCGATTGCCCACTCAAGCGAAGTTCCCGCACCTATTGTACAATATACTATTATCAAAGCATATTTCCATTATGAAAATTAAATAAAAAGTAGATAAATACATCAATTGTATCACAAGACACGTCTTTCAAATGATTAATTTATGAACTATTATGAGTTGGTGGACATGTGTGACTACAGAATGTGAAATTTCTTGGTCACAAATATTCTCGTAGATATGTATGTAGTTATTTCCTCATTAGGCACATTTGTAAATTTTCTAAAATTTGTTAGTAATTTTTAGAATAAGATCTCAAAAAATAATAAAAATTAAAATATTTTGCACAAAATAAATTGTTAATCTTTTATTAAGTGACTTGTAACGTATTTTTTGGTTTTCGATTCAATATATTAAAACTTCAGTATTATGTCGTCTCTATAAATCAAACAGCTGTAATCATCTTCCACATTATCATTATCATTGAATAAATTAATTATAACATATCTTCAATAAATTTTAGAAAAATTAGGAAAACTTTTATATGTAAAGTAGAAAATCTTTAAAAAAAAATATGTTAATCATACATCGTCGTCAAATTGATATCAAAACGACAGCAGCTATAAACAAAATTGATACGTCTTCTGTGTTATCATAACAAATAAATTAGATAACAGAAGTTTCAGAGCAGGCAGGCAACTGCAAGTTGTAGTATTGGAGCAGGTAGAGAAGTTTGGTCGTAAATTTCACGGGTACGTATGATTCTAGGGTTAATCAGCAATGTTTGATAAAGGAATTATAAAGGTTAATTCCAATAATAAATCACACACTCTATTGCACGAACAATTTCTTAGTGTCACCTTTTTATCTTCAAAATTCGTTTAAATATTAACTACACCGTAATTATGCGATAGACCATTACCAGAAGAGTTTAAATTACTCCACCTGTAAAGAGTGAAAAAGATATTTTCGAGAAAGCGGTATCTGATCTTTCCATTTATGACAAAAAAATTTGTTCAAAAACCTAATAAGAAAAAAATCTAAGATACAGAGATAAAACTACGTTATTATTAGTTATTTTAAGTTTTGTGGTATCAATTTTGAAAATTTTATTCAGAAGAAATTAAGTTTTTAAAAATTCACTATAATATGCAGAATGCTGTGACAAGAGTATTTAAAATTTATATTTGTAAAAGTTTTACCATGTAAGTTATTCCAACATTTTCTCTTTAATACTTAATAATAATTACTTTTCAGAAATAGTTGTAGTGTAGTGTTAATTGCTTTTAATATTTACCACTACATGAGAAGCATACCTTTGTATATTGTATGTGTCTGTCACGTCTATTCCATGTTAGTATAATAATCTGTCGGAATACATACAAAATATGAGAAGTTGTGATACTTAGATGTTATGTTTTTTGAAAAAGTCCTTGTCCAAGTTTAATTACGTTTAATTTTAATTGCGAGTGAACAAGAAAAAATTTACATGAGATTAGAATAATTAATGCGCTACCTGAGTAATTTATAATAGCTTTTCTGAAAATATTTTCTTACGTTTATTCCTCCATCTACATATTATATACCTACATTTAATATATTTTAATTAATAGTAGTAAATAGTTAATAGTAAGGATAGAAGTCTATACTTACTCTTTTCTCATCAACCATTTGTAAATTACGTTTAGTATTATAGTCCGATAGCACTAATTTTAAGCCCTATCTCACTAAACATTAATTTTAGAATGGATATAAAAAATTTTTAAAAAGAGAGTTTTGTAGGAGTTACCGAGGAGAACATTTGTGCAAAATGTGAACTCCCGGAAATGTTTTTTTATATTGTTTAAACAATATTGAAAATTCATAAATAGTGTTTTTTGACCTTTCACCGCTTACGTAGCGAAAACGGTGATAGATACATTAAAAAGTGTTGAGACCTTTTTTGTAGAAAATCGAATTCTCTACAAAAAAGTTAGCGAGAGCACCTGTCTATCTTGTACAGATGAAAAGATACAGCGCTCCAATCGCGCACTCAAAAATCCACTTTTTCTAGCGTTCCGGCAGGGTGTGCCGTCCGGGACCTTACCGGAACGCTAGAAAAAGTGAATTTTTGAGTGTGCGTTTGGAGCACTGTATCTTGTTACCTGTATAAGATAGACAGGTGCTCTTGCAGACTTTTTTGTAGAGAATTCGATTCTCTACAAAAAAGGTTTTAACACTTTTTAATATATCTATCACCGTTTTCGCTACGTAAGCGGTGAAAGGTCAAAAAACGCTATTCTTGATATAAAAAAACATTTCTAGGAATTAACATTTTGCACAAATGTTTTCCTCGGTAATCCCTACAAGAATCTCTTTTTAAAAAATTTTTATGTCTATTCTAAAATTAATGTATAGATAAAATTTAGTGCTATTAGACTATCAATAGACATGTATTAGAATGTAATCTTCATTTGTTTGATAATGATAATATTTATCGAAAATTTCGTAAGAGTTAAAATATATAAGTGTTATTTTTGTAAAGTAAAAGGTTTATTAATAGGAAGTATGGAATACCTTAAAGCGAAGCACAAATTTATTAAATTTAACGACGTTGAGTTTTTACAATCCGATTTTTGATTTAAAATTGCGTATACTCCATTTCAAATGTTATGCATGTTTAAATTTGGCAATGTTACAGTAATCTACAATATTAAAACTGGAGATATCACTTACGTATTTTAAATATACCCAGAATTTTTTTGGATAGCCATCAGCTGTATAGCATCGTGTACTGTATTCGACCAGTTTTTATTAGGTTATTTTTAAAGTTATTTTATTATATGAGTGATTTATGTCAATAAATTAAGAAAATGTGTTGTATATATTTTATTTTCATACACTGCGTTATCAAAATATTGACTCTGAACTATTTAAGAAATTTAGGGACGATTTGCTACTGTGTTTTTATTGTGCACTACAATTCACATCATATTATATTTTCTTTAAAAAATTTCCAACGAGCGAGGAAATTCTTTTATGCTATTATATAATACGATCGTAAGGTGTACGTATATTTTTTGTGCTATTGAAAGTTACAGAGATTTCTTTTTATGTTTGAATTTTCCGCTACAGTTCATTTAATGCGACGTTCCCCGATTTCAGGTTAATAATTCATCTATTCCAAAAATCTGAAATAATTTACTTTTTTTCGACAATGTGTTTCCAGATCATTTTGAAATTATGTGTATGTGTTTATACAGATCTATCGGTTTACTATGCAAAAATTCAGATTTTTATCATCATTTTTCGTTTAAATATAACAAAAATTCGCTATTTCCCATAAGAGTACATGCATTTTGCCATATATTATAATGCATATTTCTCGACGAAAAGCTTCCAAATCAATTTAAAATTTTAATGGATTTTTTTTTATTCTAATATCTGTCGACTTTTGTTAATTTCAACTAGTTTTCATCATTTTGATTGTAGTGACTCAAGGTCCTTAACATAAAGAGACTTTGAAAAATAAAAAAAGATTCAAGTTCACTAAAATCTGAATTGAATTCAAGCATGGAATTCAGGATATTCCTCGTGTCAAAAAATTGATCAAGATAATCTCATCATTACCAAAGCTGATAAAGGTAATACTTCTGTTATTTTATCCAGTACCGATTATAACAATAAAATTTTATCTTTCTTAAATAGTTCCGATGTCCAAATACTAAACAAAGATCCAACAAATTCCTTCTGTAGAGATATTAAACGCCCCGTTGAAAATTTGAAATTCCTACCATTATCATCAACCGATAAATACCACCTCATACGGATGAACTCAGAACCACCAAAGTTATACGGCCTTATCAAACTCCACAAAGAAAACAATTCTATCAGACCGGTGGTCTCATACTCAAATGCACCCTGCAAAAAACTCTCAGAATACCTCAATATATCCTTCAAAAATATTACACAATTTCAACCCGAATATTCCATAAAAAGTTCTATCGATCTCTGCAACAAATTATATAGTCTTCTTTTTTCACAGAGATCTTTCAGATTAGTGTCTTTCGATGTGTCTAATATGTTTCCAAGCGTTCCTTCTGATGAATGTATTCCGATTATCCAAAACATTCTAAACAACAAAAATATTTCCCTACATATCCAAAAAGAACTTTAAGCTCATTTAAAATTTGTCTTCAACAAAACTATTTCATGTTTGATAACCAGGTTTATTTACAAAATTCTGGCTTACCTATGGGCTCCCCCCTCAGCCCCCTCCTGGCCGACATCTTCATGAATAACTTGGAATATTCTATTATAAACAACCCACTTTCAAAAAATCATATCATTTTCTGGTTTCGATATGTAGATGACATCCTGGTCGGTTTCAAAGGTACAGAGAGACAGTTGGACAACTATTTAAAATACCTCAACAGTCTTCATAAACAAATTAAATTTACCAAAGAAATAGAATCGAACAATTCCATCAATTTCCTAGACATAACTATTAATAGATCAGACACAAAATTTTCATATAAAATCTATCGCAAACCCATATTCTCAGATGCTACAATCCCCGCTGATTCACTCACTCCATTTTCTCAAAAATTAGCAGCTTATCGATCTATGCTACATAGAGCTTTCACTATCCCGTTATCTCCAAAAGACCGAGATAGGGAATTATCCACCATACAACAAATAGTAGTTAACAATGGTTTTTCTCTGCACATTATCCAAAAACTAATCCGTAAAAAACAAAAAAGTCTAGCCATAGAACAAATCTATCTAACTACTCAAACTAATTCGGACTCTATACATTATATTTCCCTCCCATATCTAGGAAACATCTCTCAAAAAATAGGCAACATGTTCTTACAATTTGATCTATATCCCGCTTATCATTCCACACATACTATTGGTCGTTTTTTTTATAACGCCAAAGAAAAATCCGACCCCATGAAGAAATGTGGAGTTTATCGTCTGGATTGTTCGGATTGTAATGCTTGTTACATTGGTCAGACCGGTCGAACGTTTGAAACCAGATATAGGGAACATATTACCACCCAGAAACACATTTCCACCTTTGGTATATATTTACTAGAAACAGGTCATTCGTTAAAACCCGATCAACAACCTAAAATATTACATATTTGTAAAAAAGGCCGTAAGCTCAACATTTTGGAAGTCCTGGAAATTGATAAATTGAACAAAAACACAAACCACGTCATCTTAAATGACCAAATAGATCTGAACAAATCGCCTTTATTAAATTTATAACACAATACATCTCACATTTTGTTTTTGATGAGTTTAGCTGACAGGTACCTGTTTAAAAAAAAAACATTTATTGATTCCTGGTAATTAATATTTATAGTCAATTGGTCTTATACAATAATTCTGATTTTACATCCTTTTAACAATACTTTTAGTTTAACAAAAGCACATCTGGGGGGGGGGGGTGTAACTTTTCGTGCAAATCAATACATATCTCTATTTTTTACAATCTAACACCAACCGTTACCTGTATATTTTATACCTTATTTCTTGTAATTAACGTTCATCGCTGTTTTCACGTGTCGTAAATGTCGTGTTTTCCCAACTTACTTCAGTCATTTTAATGAGATTACACTTAAAAATTTGTAAAGGGAAGTTTTTAGGTGGTGAATATCTATAATAAGGATAATTTTTGGAAAAATAACCACCAAATGTACTACTTTAAAAAATTTTTTGCATGACAGCGCGCAAACTACTACCAAACTAGTTCCCAATGATGGTAGCTACATGTTGATCGTGGTAGCATAGTAACAAGTACAGTATCGAAACTGCAAAAATGAATACACTTTTAATGATTCACACTTCCCTTTTAAAAAATTGCGAACCTTTAGCCATATACGAGTAAAAATTCTAGTCATTTGCATTTTATTTTTTATTTTTAAACTAGTCGCATTGTGATGATTTTAATTGTTTTTAATTTTAATTGTTGTTTTTATAAATATTTTGTTTTTATCTATAAATAACTGTTTTATTTTTGAAATTTGTATGTGACTTTTATAATTTTAATATTTATTTGTAAGTATTTTATTCTTTTCCTTATATTTTTTATATACAAATTTAAATTATTTTTGTTTATATTTTATAAAACACAGACCTGATGAGGGCGGATATAGGCCGAAACGTACGTCGTAATAAAGAAAAAGTTAAAATTAAAAAATTTTTTTAAAGTTGTACATTTGGTGGTTATTTTTCCAAAAATTATCCTTACTTAAAAATTTAACTTGGAATTTTCCTTACATTTGTTTTGATATACTTATATCTGCCTCTATCTCTAACATCCCCCACTAATACATTATTCACTTCATTTTTATAATATAAATAGCTTCGCCTAAAAGAACAGTTTTTAGTTGTGTTTTTCGCCTGAGGATGGCGTAATTTCCGAAAGTCGATCGTGTTTATACGGTTTTTGTTGTGAAAAGTGGCAAAGCAACGATCCCATGTTTTTTTAATATGGATTTTCACAAAGTAAACCTTTCCAATATTAATTATTTCTCGTGTCATTAAAAATGTTTGGAGGTTGAGATGGAGGGTAAATTGATCCGTTTTACCATAAATAATTGAGGTTGTAGTGTACACCTATTATTATTAGACAATATACCAACTGAAGAGTTAAAATTAACTCTGCTACTGAAATGCATTGTTCTATTTTAATGACTATAATAATTGAACACATAAATGTTACCGAAAAGTATAACATTATATTATGTAGTTGAGTAAAATATTGTTTGAAGATAAATTTGACATTTTGACATAAAATAGGTTACTCTCTATTATTTCAGATTGAGAAAGTCAGTCACTGGTGACTAACGGTGGTGGCTGAATGGCGGGCGTTATCATTTAAAATTTATATATCTACATATGTGCCGCTTTGTGTATCCAACGAACGAACCAACAACGAGCGGTAAGTTGAGCTTTATTCATCCACATATCACGTCATTTTGTTTTATATATATTTACATATAGATATATCCGTATTATAAGCTTATTTGGAAACTAGATTTGTATGCAACTAACTATACAGCGAAATAAAGCTTTTGAAATGAAGTGTTCAACAATGGTACAGACAGGATGGCTTTTTTTTAAATTTGAGTATACTTCACTCGAATGACATATTTTTTAACTGTTGTGATTGTCATCTGTCAATAACGTCATTATTTGGGTGCTTCAATACTGGGTGCGTCAAAATAATTAATCCATTTTAGTAGTATATTAAATGTGGAATTAAATACTGATTCATTTTAATAAACAGCAAAATCTCGACTGGTTCGTGTATTATAATATCTTGCATCATATTTCTTAACAGTATATATTTATCTTAAAAGCCTTATAAATTATTGAGTCATGAAATTTGCACTTTATTGAAGAAAATTCTTTCAGATTACATTTTGATAGTAGATAAAGTTCAGCCATGGTTTTAAAATGGCCTAAACATAAACAAGTATCTAAAAAGCTCTTAAAAAGTTTCAAGTCATTTTCCAGTTGTTGCTACTATTTCATATATCGTCGGTTTGGTGCGAAAACTCATTAAGTGACAAATTTTTCAAAAATGAATTTTTTATATTTTTCAGCTGACTTTTACTTTCTCTTTTGTAAATAATACTCAGTAAATCATACGACCACTAGATTTCCTCATTTTGCGTTTGCAAATAATCATTATTTGACATTTATCATTTTGTTGTAGAACTAAAAATCATTAAGTCACTTGCTGATTTTTTGTATTACAAAATACTACAACAAATATTAGAAATATGAGATATGAAACCCATTAGGCCATTTTCCAGGCAAAATAACAAACAAGTAATAACTTGTTTTTTTATAGGTAATTTCGTTTTCTCATATTATTTTATTTAAAGTTTTGTTGTTCTAGGTATATAAATAGTGTTAGGTAATAAATTGATGGATTCGATTTACTTTGTTATATTCATACAGTTTAATTATTTCTGAATTGTTAAAACATAGTTTTAACAGTGATGCTGTTAATTTGGAAGATTAAAATTAAATGTTCCTAAATGGATAAATTATTATCCATTTCCACGAATAACCCAGAAGATTATTCCTAAGGAGTTACATTTATGGTACCAAAATATAAAATCGAGTGCTTCTGTTATAGAGAAAATAATGGATGCTGCAGTACAGGACAGTACTGATGACGAAGTTGAAGATTAGCTCTTGCAATTTTGGTCTATAAAAAAGTAGTGCCTCTAATATTTTTGTAGGGCTGAGTTTGTTTATATAAAATTCAAAAACGTATATTTTACAAAATTTTTTTTATAATATTACATTTAGATCAATAACTAGAGTTATATTTTTTTTGTTAACTCATAAGTTAATATGATTTTCATTTAATTAAAATGTCATATATTCAGTTGCAGTATTTTTATTATGTGCAAAAATTCATTAAGTACGAAAAACAAAGTTTGTGAGACACCTTTGATGAGACACCAAATTTTGATTTTCTTATATCTCCAGCGGTTTTAATAAATTATGCAAAACAGATCTGTTGCTTAAATTTTTTGGACAAGCAAACATAATTAACAATTTTTCATTTCCATTTATCTCTGAAACTTAAAAATGTTACTTAGTGAGTTTTCGCACCAAACCGACGATATCTTCTTATAAATCAGTTAACAAAGGTTAATTAAAGACTTTTGGACTTTATTGTAGGATTCGAAAATATTAACTCGTAGAAAAAGTATTATGAGCGGTATTGATAGACAAAGATTAGAACAAGCTTTAGTTGAATTTATTTAAATTAACAGTGGGACTGAAATTATCACTGGTATTCATAGACAGATAAGCCCGATGTCGGTGGATGTTCCTAATCACTAAGTTGTGTTAGTTATTCAAGCGAAAGTGAGCAAGCGAAATTATTACATCAAAGTGGTTTGTTAAAATGATATACCTACTCAAGCGGAAGCTGGCGAGATCAACTGTGTCAAAGGCATTGCCGCTGACCCAAGTAGGTCATTATAAATTGTTTGTTAACGGCATTACTTCAAAGCTCAAATAGGTACGTTTGTAGAATGTTTACTTTCACGAAGTTTCGAAAACGACTCCTGTCAATGACATCTAAGTAATTCCACTAAAAAACTGACTCTAATTAAATGACCGAACAAACCAGTCCATGCAACCGTAATAACACCGGCTTATGTCATATTTATGTTCATTGATCGAACTGTGTTTTTGAAGCAGGGTAGTATTCTGTGTAGTTTGTCGTATTTTGGTAACGTTTATTTTAAATTTTTTGAATCATATCACTTTTATGCATTACTTGTAAGTAATTTACGTAGGTATATATTTAAAAGAAACATGTACGCAGCACACCCCTGCATAAATATTATTGAACTGATCTCAGAAACAATTTAATTAGTTTCAAAATCCTATAACCACATATGTTGGAAACAAAATCCGAGCTGATAAGCCATATTAAGGTGAAACCGCGAAAGGCTCATTATATCAGTTATGGTTCCTTAGATCGTACATACACTTACTTGGATAACTGTGGTAATTCTAGAGCTAATACATGCAAACAGAGTTCCGACCAGAGATGGAAGGAATGCTTTTATTAGGTCAAAACCAATCGATGTTAACATATTTTTATAATATATTTTATGTTTTTTTATAATTTCATATATATATATATATTTAATGTATGTGCATCGTAATAATTTGGTGACTCTGAATAACTTTTAGCTGATCGCACGATCTTTATAGTACCGGCGACGCATCTTTCAAATGTCTGCCTTATCAACTGTCGATGGTAGGTTCTGCGCCTACCATGGTTGTAACGGGTAACGGGGAATCAGGGTTCGATTCCGGAGAGGGAGCCTGAGAAACGGCTACCACATCCAAGGAAGGCAGCAGGCGCGCAAATTACCCACTCCCGGCACGGGGAGGTAGTGACGAAAAATAACGATACGGGACTCATCCAAGGCCCCGTAATTGGAATGAGTACACAGAATGGTAAATAATTGACTTTTTTCATCGAATTTGAAATTTCTCATTTTTCCTCCAAAATTTTTACATCTGTGCAATTCGCATTTTTGACGAATCCTTTAGGTTGTTGATTCCGTATATAAACGGATATGGTGTACTTACGTGTGTGAAAGATTTTAACATTACTTGTCAGAGACATGACATAAGAAATATTCACATATATTTTTGAATGTGAAACAAATTGAGGTTTCGCTTTAAATTTATTTTCATACCTGATGTATACAAATAAATAAATAAGCGTGTTTGATACAGTTCGTTTCCCACAGATTTTATACATAAATTTAAGAAAAATATACATTCATATAATATACATATGTATATCCCAGAAACGTATAGTTTTTTACGAATATAGTATTTATTTCTTTAGGTTTTTCACAGTATAAAATATTTATAGGTTCTTAAATCTTTTTTAACATACAGTGCAATTCATCATATGTATATCGAATTTTATATTCTGTAAATTTGTTACGTATTTATGCATTAAAGCCCAAAAGTGATTTTAAATTTAGATTTATATGTTGTGAAGAACTACAGAACTCGAATAGGTTATTTTTTATTCTGCGCTACATTTCTTAATATTGAAAGCTACTTATGTATTCAACCTCAGTATAGCACCTATATAGGGTAGGTATATCGAACTACCTATATACAGAGATGTACTGAAAATAAATTCACACAGTCAAATATACTTAAAAGTTGTTTGTAAATTGAAGCTATTTTGTTAAATTATTTAAGTATTGTTCGGTAGAGCAAGCTGACGATAACAGTACTGATATTAAATAGTCGTGAGTAATTGTAGTCTTCTTTCTGTAAACGAAAAATAGGGGCTACATAAAAGCTGACTTTGAAAAGATAGAGAGATAAAAGTCACCTTTCTTACAAAATGTTTCAAAAATTTGTCTCAGAATTTTCTTATCAGCCTGCTAGAACTGATACAAGAAATCATTTACCTAAAAGTTTACTTCTGAAAGATACAAATTGAATACAAAAATAACAGCTCAAACAGTCTTTTTCTGTGGAAAAACTGTGGTAAATATTCGAAATAGTGAATCAGCGAAAAATCAGCTATTACAGCCACTGTCATGACACGACTTGAATCCGGGACTATGGCAGAAATTTGCTTTGAGGTCCTTAGAAACCGAAAAAAATATTCACTGAAATTTATATACATGTATATATATATATATATATATATATATATATATATATATATATATATATATATATATGTGTGTGTGTGTGTGTGTGTGTGTGTGTGTGTGTGTCCGCCCGATAACTCTCGAACGAAATGTCCTACTTTTACAAAATTTGGTGAAAATATTGGAAGTCCCAAGCCGTTGAACAAGTTCGCTAACCAGATACGTTTGATAACCGGAACATGATCTTCGGGGCATTTTTCGTGAAAAAAAATAGTTTTTTGCAAAAATTTCCCCTTATTCAAAAGTTTTTGTGAAATTTTTTTACACCATTGGAGAGAGGAGAAAAAATCACATAAAAAAGGTCTTTAAACAATTACTCCATGTCAACTAGTTTCCAAGAAAAACTAACTTTTATAAACGGAAATTCGTTATGTTATGCAGGATGCTGTGACCGGGGTATTTTAATGTAATCTCTGGAATCATCTTTATTTCTTTATTAATTCCGGAGTGGATATTTCTCTGTAACCATATACCTATAGTATAATTTATGATAAATGTGATTGTCACTTTGCTTCATACGGGAAAACTAGCTAAATAAATAAGTAGCCGCTGGTCGTTTATTCAATTTTCGACGGGCAGTAGATATGTAGGTACTACATATCATACAGACGAATTGTGTGGACAATAGAATAAAATAATAGGTTACGGTAACATAACGAAAATTGGATACAATCAGTCACCCGGGGGACTTGATGAGTTTTTGATGTTCATTATGAATTTTTGCTCGTCTCTTGTCACTAATATATTAATAGAATTTCTGACAATGGAGAAAACCTCAAATTATCATCATAATGGGTATCATTGAATAATTTTTACATACAGTGCTTTTAAAAATTACGGGAATCAAAAGTGATTTTATTATATTGTATATAATTTATATAATTTTTTAATGTTTGTAAATTATATAAATTATATACAAAATATTGTATATAATTTATATAATTTTTTAATGTTTAACAAAAATATGAATTTACAAAGTAGCCCTGTTGCAACATTCTGCATAATAAAGGAAATTTTCAAAGATATATGAGCGAAAAAATTTTCAAAATCAGTTTGGTATACCCCGTTTGAAATACAGTTGATCATGAGAGTAGATAGGCTAGGACAGTACGATGACACCGTGCGTTTCAAAATTGATCGGGTGCCTTGCGTTATTCTTATATTTGAAACAAATATAAGAATATTCGAAACAGATCAATCTTCTATTTTATTCTAAAAACAGACTGTTAATTTAAAATTTACGCAAGTGCAATAATGAAAAAGGTAAAGCCAAGTAAACGGAAATTATTTAAATTCATAGGTGATGAATCCTGGTTAAATTTAAGTGAAATGAACCATAGTTAATTTTTGGCGCCATTGGAACCCCGGGACTCTAGAAAATTTGATGTTAATTTGGAAGATTTTGTATAGTTAGATACTCTATTTATCCGCTTTTGCAGGGTATAAAATTAGTAAATCGATGCTAAATATATACATATACAAAAAATAAAATTAAGAGCTGGCAAAGGCGTTGTCCAAGGGAAAGGAACGAGATGAGAGTTTGGGGGAAATATGAATTTTAGGTACAAAGACCGTACAAATTTTCAACAGTGCAAATCTCAATGATGTCGTTTCCCTTACACGGTTGATGGAAGTCCAGTCAAGGACCTCCACTATCCGGTTTCATTTTGATCCAGATTTATCGATTATACCGTACACAAACTAAAAAATTAAGCATATTGTAAATAAAATGTTTGATAAAATGTAGTCTTTTGAATAGCAAGGGTTTCTTTTTGCGCCCGATGGTATGGACTGTAGGTTCTATGAAAAAAGGCGAGTAATCAAAAAATAAGTATGATTCGTCTGTTTTATCCAAACTACCACGTTGTCTCCGTCGATAATCAGCGATTGGCCTTTTTGGTAAAGGATTTGGTAAGGTACATAATAAGGGAAGACCGTATTCACTAAATCGATCAGACACTTTTATTTTAGATTACGTGGTTAATTTAAGTTAATTAATTTAAACTATATTTTTTTATGAATATGTGAGAAATCTTCTATTTAGAATAAAGTACTATTTCTAACTAAGTGAATTTATTGGTAGGAAATTATGTATATGCATGTATACACAAGATTACTTGATAACATATTACTAATAACTAGAAAAACATTCATTTTAGCGAATTTCCAAAACTGGAAATTCAGCTTTTACGCCAGGTGTCATGGTGCGACCTAAGCCCGGGACCATATCAGAAATATGTTTTGAGGTCCCTAGAATACGAAAATGATATTCACTAAAATTTATATATATATATATATATATATATATATATATATATATATATATATATATATATATATATATATATATATATATGTATCCGCGCGATAACTCTCGAACGAAACGTTTAATGCTTATGAAATTTTGTGTGCGAATTCGATTTTCCAAATCGTTGGATGAGTTCGTTGGCCAGACACGTCGGATGCCCAGAAGTAGGTTTTCCGGGCGTTTTTTGTCAACAAAATGAGTTTTTTGCCAGAATTAAGCAATTTTTCAAATTTTTTTTTACACCAAGCCATAGTAAAAGGTAAAATGCATAAAAAATGTTTTTATACCGTTGCTCTAAATTGCTTACTTTTCGAGAAAAACTAGGAAATATGTCGTTCTCCATTTCACTCGCACTCGCATTCTTTTTTTTTCTGTCTCATTTTTTACGAGCTAAATTCGAAAAAAACCGCTTTTTAAGTAGCGTGTCATGATTTTTTTAATCCAATTTAACGATTCGGCTATATTCTTTTTCTTTGTCAGTTAAATGTTTTTATAATGTATCTCTATTCCATTTTTTTTTAGATAAAAAATCACGGCGCAGTTTTTTATGTGATATGATCAGAATTTAGATGATGTTTACACCTTCCTAAAATTAATAAGAGCTTGCTACAATCGCATAAAAGTTACGTTAAATCATATTCAAACAAAAATATTTTTACGTAATTTTCTATCCAAATGACAATACTACGTTATAATTATATGTATAAAGCCATCATTTTAGTGGTAAATAAATTTGCACATTCAGTTTTTTTTTTCTTTTGACAACAAAACAAATAATTTTAAATTTTGACAAGTTGTATCATACATTTTTGAAAATATTAAATATTTTAAGGCAAAAATGTATTAAAGATCTGAAATTTGTTTAACAAAAACCATACATCTGCTCGTTTTACCTTAAAAATCTCGGAAAATAGAATATTTTCAATAATTAACTCAGAAAAAGCATATATGAGGTAATTTTCATGATATTTTTTTGAAAATTTCAAAATAGTAGGGTTACAATGTTTTTTTTTTAATTATTTTGTAGAATTTGGTAAACACACATCGTAAAAGGTACTCGCCTTGAAAAAATCAAACAAGTATTTAAAAAAAAAATACTATTTCTTAAAGAAAATATTAAAATTATGTACAAATGCCGTCCTGACCAACTGATATATTGGAACCGATTTTGAGCAGCTGGATTTACTACAGGCAAAAGCTCATACTGAATACACACATTTTTTAACATCCTTTTGAATTTTGTAATTCAATCATTACAAATAAAGTCTAAATAAAAAAAATCTATATGACCTGTTTTTTCTCAATTTTCTAGCATCAAATCTAGCGATAATTAACTAGCGGGTGATTGTTTGAAATTATCTATCCATTTGAAAATTGGGATCCAGTGATGTTGTACATTGGCACTACAAAAGTGTGGGTGAAAAATTTCATTTTCACTTTTACTGAAATTATGTCATAAATTCATATTTTCAGAATTTATTCATTTGACAGAAAAATTCTAAATTATTAAAAAAGCCAAATAATTAATAAAAAAAAAAAAAAAAAAAAAAAAAAAAAAAAAAAAAACAGAAAACATTTATTTATATTTGCATTTTTATAAAAACATGTAGGTATTATATTTTATATGCACTTTAACTAAAATGTCAAATATCACACGTTGTTAATTTTCAATTTCACTCATAATATGCTTAAAAATCAAAACTTAAAGTTTATAACATTCACAATCCGTGTAGAGTGTCCATACGTCTTGGTTTTCCCGGATTTGTCACGGTTCTAGCTCCGGTGTCCCGACAGACTTTTGACTTCGATTTGTTCCGATTTTTCAAACTACTAATTTTTTATTTTCATCATCTAATAAGTACACAGTTTTTCATTTTAAATAATGAATAGTTCAGTATCATATTAAAAGATCAACAATAGATTCATTTACAACCAAACCTAAAAATATGTTTAAAAAATTAATTACTAATTAAATTTTCCAAGTTTTTTCGATTTTACCTTAAACACGAACTTCCAAAAAAACATTTTCTTTTCTTAACTTTCCATCATATATGTATCTACATAAATAAATTGTAATATTATTTTGCTTGCTTCTATAATACTGAAGTTCCTGAACAATTAAAAATTAAAATGACTGGAATTTTATTCGAACTTTTAAATAAAGTAGCTAACTAACGCGGACAACCGATAGCGCCACAGTACAGAAATTGCCAACATTTAAATGTTCATGTTTTAATACATTGTCTTGAAAATAAAATTGTCTAAGAAGCTCACTTTCATAAGAAATTTTATAAAAATTTAAAAAATATATATTTCCTAGAACAGGGGGCGATTTATTTTGAAAAAAAAATTAATATTTTATATAAAGGGCCATTAATAGGTAATCTATAGATATAATACAAATGTAACGAGACCGTTTCTGTATAGGGAATATTTTTTTAAAAATTGTGTAGATACTGTAAATAGTTATCGATGTAGATATCAAAACAGCGATTTTTAAAATTTTTGTCTGTCTGTCTGTCTGTCTGTTCGTCTGTTCACGCATCAAACAAAAACTACTGGATGGATTTTAATGAAATTTGGTGTGCTGACAACTTATTACCCGGATCAACATCTAAGATACTTTCTACTTTCTACTTCGAGAAAAGGTCTCATTCCCACGGGAAAATGGAAAAACCATGTTGAGCATGTGCATACAGTACGCAAAAACTATTGAACGGATTTTGATGCAATTTGGTGTGGTGATAACTTATTAGCTGAGTCAGCATCTCAGATACTTTTTATTTCGGGAAAGTGGCTCATTTCCACAGGAAAATAAAAAAACTTTTTGAGCATGTGCACATATTACGCGAAAACTATTGAACGGATTTTTATGAAATCTGGTGTAGTGATAACTTATTACCTGCGTCAACATTTAGGATACTTTTTATTACGGGAAAATATTTCCTTCCTTCAGGAAAATTCAAAAATTATTTTGCTTTTGTGCATGTATACTTAAAACTATTGTTCTATGCGAATGCTTTATAATTACTATACTTATATACTTGTCATTTATTAAATTAAATTTACCATAATACAAAATTTCTGGAGACTAACTCTATTTTAAATTAATTTAGAAATTTCGAAAATTTAAGTGCCTATATTTCCGAGAAATTCATTTTGGATGAAACTTGTTATATTTATAGGATAGATACTAGTTTGGGATGCAAATATAATAAAACAATAAAACGTTGGAAGTCCAAAAATTTTGTATGAGTTCTCCAGTCAGACACGTCCAATTCCAAAAACCTCAAAAAAATGAGTTTTTTGCAAACAACTTGCCAAAATTTAAAAGTTTTTCCAATTTTTTTTACATTGTGGTAAAGAACCAAGAAAATCACAGAAAATACATTTTGAACCATTATTCTACGTAAGCGGGTTTTCGAAAAAAAGTAACTTTTATGATTGGAAATTCGCTATGTTATGCAGATGCTGCGACAGGGGTATTTATATATAGGTATGATATAATTAATATCTACTTGCATACCAATTCATCGATTGAACACACAATATTACTTTTGAAATTAGGTATTTTGTCTATGAGAGGACTGCAGAAGTTTGTCCATGTAGAATGGGCAATATTACTATACAGGATCTTTCATTATAATAATTGGAAATATTTAAACTGGAGAATCTTGGGCTCGGAATATGACGGTTTAACCCAAATGACTTAGATAAAATGTGACTCCTTACTGAGCTACAGGCTGTTTTATTTAAAATTTTAAAAACAAATTTTGCTCAGTATTTTAAAACTGTCTATTCGACGTAGTTGGTAGAGGAAGTGTAGGTGCCTTACACCATACTAAATAATGTTAAATAAAAGTCTCTGGCTAGTACCAGAGGCGTACAACCGAGGCCAATGGTGCGGGGGGGGGGGGGTAACCTTTCTTAAATTCTACGCCAATGGCGGAATTGTCACTTTATCAAAATTTTTCGATTCACTAATAGTTTCTGTGTAAAAAACATACTTTTACTACGTAACGATAAAATCATTATTTGGGATATTTAAAGTTAAACATAAATTATTAAAAACAATTATTTTGATCATTTATAGTAAGTAATATGAACAGAATTAAAAAAAAACTATTTTACACAAGTGATTCGGGTTAAATCTTCATATTCTGAGTCAAGGATTCTCCAGTTAAAATATTTTCAATTATTAATTAAACAGCCTGTATATACAAGTAATTCTATGTTATTTCTCTCAGTTTTGTTAGATACATAAACAATAGCTGCTTTATCGCTTATCGCACCTTTTGGTACAGTCACTTCATTCAGGAAATAACACTGTTTCTTTCTGGTAAGCATAAACAAGCCAAGATAATCATATGGTCGTTTTGAAACCGAAAATTGTAGTTTATTTTAGGAACAAAATTTATCTGTCAGGAAAAGTATTTTATCCACCTTCATATGCTATTATATCAAAGCCATAAAAACAACTGATTTAGGGAACACTATTTAAGAGTAACTATCAGTACAAGTTTGTCTTTTTTAGCTAGCCATTCCTAGTTAGTGAAAAAGTGTTGAATTTATTCACTCTGTCCTACTTTTAATTTTATTTTATATTTAAAAGAACAGTGCTTTAAAATGTAAAATATAACAAAAATTAAGTAACATTTTTCTATACTAAATTATTCGTTTAACTATAACTAATTGTAGTAATTAAACTTAACTAATATGTACATGCATCTTTAACAACAAACAAGACTAAAAATACTTTACATATAATTATTCCAGCTAACATTATTACTCCTACTTCACATAGTATGTACCTATTCAAAATTATAGCCAAGATAAATTTCAAACTGGCAAAGTAGCTCAAAAAGCACTGTTTATAGAGGAGCACGCTGCACGGCGCACGAGTCAGAATTTATTTTGTAAACATAATACTGTACATGTTTGTGCACAAACAGGGAACGTATACAAATATAAGTGACCTAATTTTGCATAACTTATCGACCTAAATGCATGGTAATGTACCATTAGTTTATGACTCACACATGTCGTCTATGTGAATGCTTCAATTACTATAGGGTGATAACAAAAAATTTAAATAAGCTCACGTCACGACTTGTAAATTTTATAAAAATATATTTGCGGTGCTGCACCGTTAGAAATATTTTGTAACACGTACATGACATAGGACTTTCATTAGACGTGTTGTGTTTGCGGACAAGTGGAGCTTACGTAAAACCGATGGAAAGAGAGAAATCAATATGGTATTGTTGCTTATAAAACTTGAAATCTACTTCACTCGTGAACACACTTTGCAAGCTCGTCTACTTGCCCAATAAAATATCACTTTCCAGACTTGTCACGTAAATGAGTAGGTATATTATTACTATCTATCGGACATCTTTCGGATCAGACAGAAGCGTGCTTTGCATATGCAGTACTATATTGCCCTTGATGTGATTAATGTAAATAAAAGGTGAATAGATATTTTAACAAAACATACGAATACAACACATACATACATATGTGTACGAAAATATTATTTCTACCTAATTTTCGGAAATAATTTTTTTATTTATTTTTTTTTTGTCACCTTACAACTGAAATATTCAACTGTATTTTGTTTGTGAATATTTAAATCTATCCTTTTTTACTGCTTTCAGTTTTTCTTAATAATAAAAATTTTAGCAAATCTGTATGCATAATACGCATGACTGGATCGTCTAAATGTTTAACAACTTTTGAATAACATTTAAAAAAAAAAAACTAATATTTTTTTGGAATTTTCTTCTTTTCCTTATTTTCTTCTTTTTGTTAAAGGAAAAAATGTCGTTAGTATTGTATGTTATATGGCAAAAAATTTAATTTTTGATTAGTTCAGTCAAGTGCACCAATTCATGTAATTTAATTGTAATATTTTACTGCAACAATACGGTTCTGACCTGTTCAAAACTATCCGCTTTCTACTTATTACTATGTTCTAATTACGAAGAAAGAAAGTGTCACTTCCAGTATATATTGGACATTATCATTTGTACTTTATTTTGGGACATCTGTATATTATACAAATTACGAAAAAGCTTAGAATATATTTGTATGCAGATTTGTATGTAGGTACGTATTTACGTATATGTATGTAACACCCAGAGTTTGTTATCATTAACTGATATGTGATAACACTGCCTGGTAAAGTTATGTAAAGTTTTGTGGTGATAAATTTTCGCAAAATTTATACTACATGCTACCCATAATAATTAACAAGTACCCTAATTATTCTTCAGTAGGGTATACATACACATATAGGTTTGCAAACGAGTGTAAGACTAGAGATGATCCAGAGATGATTAATTTATAAGCCAAGTCCGGACCATTTTTGTTTCTGTCATATACATATTACTAACATATGGAAGCGAACAAAAATATTAAGGGAGGAGTTCAAATAAAAAAGCAACTTTTTTATTAATGATTATCTTGCTTGTTGAAATTTTTTTCAAATTAGGGGTGGTTTCAAAGAGAAAATTTTGTTTTTGTAACATTCATTACTCTTCCCTGTGGAGGAGGGGGCCCTTTTTCAGAAGTTTTTAAGCGTTTACAAGGAACGGCATATCTCAAAAAGTAATGAATATTTTTTAAATATTTTTTCATTATTTTATTCCTAATGGACCTGTCCATAAAGCTGAGTATGGGTTTCAGGTAATTTTAAAAATTAACTATAAAATTGTAATCCCAAACTTCTAAAAATTATAAAACCCAATTTTTTATTTAAAAAAAAAAAATGTTTAAAAATAGTTACAATTGTTCAAATGGAAAAAGCATACTCCACTTTATGCGCAATGTGTTTATGAACAAAATTTTAAAAATAATTAAGTCTCTATCTTTTCTAGAACTTGAGATATTGAGAACTTGAGAACTTGAGAACTTTCGGGAAACGGTAAAAAACAAAAATAATAACAAAAGAAGCGGTTTACTCACTGTTTATTAAAACGTCTACAAAGGCATACAAATAAAAGAGCATTATCTCAGTGCATACTATAACTCAGGTACACACCAAAACTAAATATAACTGATTAAATCGCGAGGGGGGGGGGCAAGCGTTGTCTGCAAAGGAGCAGCAACTTGGCTGTGTAGCGGCTCACAAATTAATATTTTTCTATTTGAAAAAATTTTTTTGTCATGTTTTATATATCACCGTGTTTGTAAAGAGCCACAGAACAAAATAAAAACAAAAAACGACATTCGAAAAAAATTAGTTTATTAGCCGTTTCTGGCGTGAACTGCCTCCTTAGGGTTATTTTAATGATAATATAAAATACCTGAGTCAGGCTTTTAAAAATCAAAAAGAAAAGAAGAATAATATAATATTTTTTTTTTAATATTTTCAGTTAAATATATTTAATTACTTTTACTACTTAATGTTTGACAAGTTATTAAGAATTGGTTATAATGGCTTATTTTATGCTCCACTAGTCCCATTGATCTGGTCAGCAATAGAATATTTTCAAAAAAATTAATTTTCGATACTTTTCGAACACGTAAACTTTTGATCATAAATATCTCGTAAACGATGCATCGTAGCTCAAAAATAACGAAATTTTTGAAGGTTTAAGTGAAGCAAGTTATGGGTATTCCGAACATATTGGGACTGTCGAAACCTACTTTTCGTTATCGAAAATTATCGATACCGAGTTACTCATCATAAACTGATTATAATTCATTAATTCAGACTCATTAGTCAAATTGATTTTGTCACCAATAAAATATTTTCAAAAAACTAGTTTTCAAATACTTTTCGAAAACGTAAACTTTTGATCGTAAATATCTCGTAAACGGAGTATCGTAGCTCAAAAATAACGAAATTTTTGAAGGCTTAAGCGAAGCAAGTTGTAGGTATTCTGAACTTACTGAGACTGTTAAAACCTACTTCCCGTTATCGAAAACTATCGATATCGAAAATAACAATATTTTTAAGATTTTAACATGTACATTTTTACATATTCGTTATTATTTGTATTATGAAATACTCTAAAATTTTTAGTATGGTCCATTTACAGCACATTCTAGTTAAATCCACTGTGCAGGTCTACATCCTGTCTGCACTTACTGTGGAACGTCAAAATTAAAAGCAATTACAGTAGAATTTTCAATTAAAAATTACAGTAAAAATCAGCATTTGACCTTAATTTGACTTTGATCATTGACTTCAAGGTCACATTCGGATGCAGAATTTTCCGTTCTTTCCATTTCCGAGGTTGAAAAGGGGAGGTTGAAAAAAACAGGGTTGATTTTCATATGACTTCGATTCTTGACCTTGAGATCAAAGTCGAGGTCACCATTGGATGCGCCGTAAAAAATGCTGAAACTTTTGTTACCATCATTTATCCAAAAAATGCTTTCCCGCTGAGACTTTTCACTGTTTCCATACTTTTGACTAACCCTGTACAACCTGCAAAAAATTACTGGGATCAGAGCCGGCTTATATTTTTATAAAGCGCAAGAAGGTAAATCTGAGAACAAAAAAAGTAGAAGTTTTTTGCAATCAGTTAATAATGCAATATAATCTACCCTAGTGTCTTCTCCCTTATACGTTTTGAATATTACACTCATTTCTAAAAAACGCAAAAACTCGTCTCGCGTAATTTTTGCGAATCTTTCTATTTATAATGGTGAAAATTTGATACACTGAACCACTCAACCTGTACAAGAAAATTTACCCCCATTTTCACGCTTATGAACCCCGCGCAAGTTTAATCTATACAGGTGAATACATTTTTCAATTTACTCTGTTTCTAACAGTTTTCAAGACATCTTAATAAATAGGTATAATTTGAACCCCCAACTTTAGGGCCTAGTTTCACCTCGTAAAAGTGGAAGATGGTCGATGAAAAGTACGGGTCCCTTATCTTTGCCGTTTCTATTCACCAGCGAAGTTTCATCAAAATTGTGAATTATGTACACTCTCACTGCATCTCCTTGCAAATCATAATTATTTCTAACAATCAAGAGGAAATTTCTGTTGTTAAACATAATCTATTAGCAAACAAGATTGGTTAAAGAGACATGAAATTGCAGGCTTAAAAAATTAATTTTTTTCTTTTAAAAAAAGAGTCACTTTTATTGCAATATGTACGTATCACTCTTATATACGTACCACTTACCCACCTATGTTTTAAAAAAAAAGAATATTTTTCTTTTCTATCAAGAAAAAAGATATTTTTTGCGCGCCAAGAATATTAAAAATTTGCTTTAAAGTAAGCGAAAACAGTCTAAACGAACAGAAAAATAATAACTTCTTTCTATATCCCAATCAAATCTTGATTTGTACCATCCCCGCATACGTCCCGTAAAGTCGGTTGGAGAATAGACTTTATATAATATGTCTTTAAAGAAATTAGTTTATCTAAATTATAAGCGCCGCCCACAATAGATTTGAAAAGGCTTTTGTGTGATAAAATCTTAACTTGAGAGAATATGTCCGATCAGCTTTTCATATTTTTTACTATTTCTGTTCTTAAATATCAGTATCTACCACTAGTAAAACATTCTGTTTTTATGTACAAAAGAATGAGGATTTCTTCACACACTACATATTTTTAGGTGGGCCCTTTTTAGACAGAAAGGAAACATAGATTTTGAATATGAAGCCTATCTGTCATTCTTGTTTATCTTTCAAATTTACATATTTATTTTTAAAATTTAATTTGTACAAGGAAAAGTGCACGGATTGTCAACATTATTAGTCTGTATTTAATATCAAGTAGAGTGGTGTCAATAATATTTTGAATTTGGTAGTCATAGATGAAAATGTTTTACCATACATTTGACGATTTTTAATTTTGTATAATTATCGAACTTATTACTTAACTATTTTAATGTAAAAATTGTTTGTTTCGGCATTGCTGACATCAAATACGAGTCTAATGGCGATTGTTAATGCTTAATTACATTATTCTAGTCATATAATATTCTAATATTCGTCTAATGGCGATTGTTAATGCTTAATTACATTATTCTAGTCATATAATATTCTAATATTCTCCTATCTGTCTCTTTGAAATGTTTAGATCACATTTTAATTATGTACTATAAAAATTATGTACTATTAATTATGTACTATAAATAAAAAACGATATTTTGTCTGGGAAATTTGAACACATTGTTAACCTAGGTCTCGAACTGCTTTTTTTAGAAACTTAGGACCCTATACAATATCCGTAAATGAAGAATAGACGATACTTTTTAAAAAAGAGAGTTCGAATTTTTAAATTTTTTTATTTACTAGCCGTACCCGCGACGTTGTTCGCGCAAAACATTGTTATAAACTCAATAAGAAGTATGTAAGTGTAATAATTATACAGAACTTGCAAAGAATAATAATTTTTGTGTAATGCGGGCACATGCTCAAAATGGTTTTTCTATTTTCCCGTAGGAATGAGGAATTTTCCCGGACTAAAAAGTATCTTAAATATTAACCCAAGTAATTGGTTATCACCACACCAAATTTCATCAAAATCCGTCCAATAGTTTTGCGTAATACGTGCATATGCACAAAATGGTTTTTCTAATTTCCCGTGGGAATAAGGCCCTAAGTAAAAAGTATTTTAAATGTTGCCCTAGGTAATAAGTTATCACCACACCAAATTTTATTAAAATCTGTCCAATAGTTTTTGCCTAATATGTGCACATGCTCAAAACGGTTTTTCCATTTTCCCGTGGAAATGAGAACTTTTCCCGTAGTAAAAAGTATTTTAGATGTTGACCTAGATAATAAGTTATTATCACACCAAATTTCATTAAAATCCGTCCAATAGTTTTTGTGTGATGCGTGAACAGACAGACAGACAAAAATTCTAAAAATCGCTGTTTTGGTATCTACATCGATAACTATTTACAGTATCCGTACAATTTTCAAAAAATATTCCATGTACAGAAATGGTCTCGTTACAATTTTCTTATATGTATAGATTTGAGAATCTGAGCACAGCCTCAGTGGGAACGAAAGGACAGATACACACATACATATGTAGTTTTAAAACTGTTACCAATAATGTATACATATACACAATAGGCGTATATATGTAAATACCCCTGTCGCAGCATCCTGCATAACATAGCGAGTTTCCGTTTATAAAAGTTAGTTTTTCTTGGAAACTAGTTGACATAGCATAATAGTTTGAAGACCTTTTTTATGTGATTTTTTCTCCTCTTTCCAATAGTGTAAAAAATTTTTACAAAAATTTTTGAATAAGAGGAAATTTTGGCAAAAAGTTAATTTTTTTCACGAAAATTGCTAAAAAAGACATGTTCCAGGCATCGTCCAACGGTTTTGGACTTCCAATATTTTCACCAAATTTCATAAACGTGAGACATTTCTTTTGAGAATTATCGTGCGGACACACACACACACACACACACACATATATATATATATATATATATATATATATATATATATATATATATATATAAATTTTAGTGACTATTTTTTTCGGTTTCTAGGGACCTCAAAACAAATTTCTGCCATAGTCCCGGGCTCAAGTCGCGTCATGACAGTGGCTGTAATAGCTGAATTCCATTCGCTAAAACTGTCAACAGTTATGTACTTATTTGAAAAATATGTATATTAGAGGTACAAATACATTCACACACATAGATATACGTATATATACATTTTGTACTATATAAGGCGTTAAATTGGTTCCATATCAATATACCTATCATCAATGACACAAATAATGCATTTAAACAAAATATCTTGTAGTGTTTCTTAGCCTATGGGGTAGACGTACCTAAACTGGATCTATATTTTTTCTTTAAGTAATAATAAATTTATAAACTTTATATTAAGTTTCTTAGGATAATACAATTACGTATATGTTTTTTAAGCCGAAGTTTCCTATTTTTATGGACTAGTTTCCAAAGGATATTAGTCCATAAAAATTGAGAACTTCGGTTTAAAAGAAATTATAAATAAGAAATTTATTTTCTATAAATGTGTACATGTTTGAAAGCAGATGATTTTATTAAAAGAATCCTCAATTTGATACATTATAAGCACTAACTGGTTTATTTTGGCTTTTTCAGATTATTTTGAATAATTTTGTAGATTTATATTATTAACATTAAATACGTCTAGAAAGTATTTTTCGTGTCCAGATCAATATTTTATTTGAGGATTGTTCACTTTTTACGGCAAAAATTAAACCAATTCTTTCAAAGAAATTAAATTATTTTTTATTGATTGCCATCAATTAGTAGTACTCATGTTAGTATTCATATCATGCAACTAATAAACGTTAACTTTTTTTAGCGTAGGTCAATCTTAAGGTCAAGAATATCGAAAACTAGCAACATGACACATGTGACCGATTTAGGGAAATAGTAAACAGGTTTATTAACCAGTCTTATAATTTAATTACTTATTTCAAGATTTCACTTGAATTGAACTACCTGGAAACGATTCTATAATAAAATTGATAAGTAATCCGTAGATCCTCTATTAATTGAAATATATAGTTGTTTATATAATTGATTTTGTATTTTAAAAGTACCAAAAGACTTTACTGACCAACTTTTGGTACATTCATCCTATAAAGATTTTGTTTCACGAATACATTCAGATGCAGACATCTTTTTGACCAATATAAGTAGGTATGTATATCCACATACGTATATCTCACTATTGCAGTTATATACATACATACATACACATTATATGATTATACACATACAACATAGTTGTAAACACACTAAAATTATAGAAAATAAATTGACTTTTTTTTTCTTATTTTCTCAAAAACTAGCAAACGTAGAATAAAAGTTTAAAGACTTTTTTATGTGACTTTTTCCCGTCTTCGCAATGATGTAAAAAAATGTGGCAAAAACTTTTAAATTATAGCAAATTTTGGCCAAAAACTCATTTTCACGAAAAATGCTCAAAAAACCATGTTCCTGAGCTCCGACGTTTTTGGCTGAAGAACTCATCCAAGATTTTTGGACTTCCAACGTTGTCACCAAATTTCGTAAAACTAGCAGTTTTTCCTGAAGAGCTATCGTGCTGATACATAAATACATAAATACATATATACATATATATATATATATATATATATATATATATATATATATATATATATATATATATATATATATATATATATATATATATATATATAAATTTTAGTGAATGTTATTTTTGGGCTCTAGGGACCTCAAAACAAATTTCTGCCATATTTTTGGGCTGAACTTCGACTATGGCTTACACCATAATAGCTGAATTTCCAGAATTCTTTCTGGAAATTCGCTAAAAGGTCGTTCTTCACAGCACCTTTAAGTATAAGCACACGCTCAATAGTATTATGCCGTCAGCTTGTGCAGTTTATTAAAGTCTCTTTAGATGATAATAGAGTTGTTTTTTAATTCAAAATGTTAAGTGATTAACTGATAAACATGCTACGATGTAGTAAATAATTGACGTGTGAAAGTACCAAAGGCACTAAGTGCGAAAAAATAGCTTTTTTTTCTTTTAAAAATTAGTCTTCAAAACGTACTATATGACATCGCCAAAACCCTAACAAAAGTTAGAAGTAATATTTATCATATTTTTAATTTTTAACTTGACAATTTAACTCATGTGTATCAAGTGCCATAAGAATAATGTAATTTTTTCACTTTTACCGTGCAAAAAAGTTACGACAAAATTTTTAGAGCGAAAAAAATAGTACAAAATATTTCATTGGTCATTTCGTTGTAGGTAAACACGAATAAAAACAAAACAAAAATTTATATTGGTAAATTTAAATGATTTCAGAATCATGGTAACAATGTATTAAATAATTTAATTAATAATATGAATTACACTAATTTATTTTATTCGTTAAATTGTCTTACTGTACTACATTTTAGATTTATATTTTTTCTGAATAAATTTGCGTTTTTTATAACTCAAATTTCTTGCCTAAAGCAATTTAACTCGAAGAAATGTCAACCCAAAAACGCTTCAGCTCCGCTGTTTCGTTTTTGTTAGTTGACAGTTCTTCTCGTTAAATTGGTATAGGCAACAAATTTTCGTTAGACAAACCCAAATTTATTCGAAAAAATACAAACCTCTCGTGTAATAATAAGTAAATAAAAAATTGGATAATGTATTATATCTAAGGAGTTTTTATTCCTTATTTGTGTAATAACTCAAAATATATGAATTGATACTTAGTGCCTTTGCTACTTCCAGGCTTCAATTACTTTTTACAAATTAATATTTTAAACTGGTTCAAATTATAGGCACAATAGGTGACACAATAAACAAATTAAACTTGTAAATAAACAAAGTTGAATGTCGAACGAGCCCTTCAGTATAATCTACAATAAATTGCTCCGTAATATTGTATAAGATCAGATTTTGTGGAATGTTACTGAGTGTGTAGGGGCCACTTTACTATTTTGTTTACAATTAAAAAAAATAGATCTTTGGGATATGTGTATGAATCAGTATGAATGTATTTGTACAATACTACAAGCCCCATGTCATAATAAACTCGACAATATCCGATATCAACCAATCAGAATCAAGAAGAAAATAATGTTGATAAGATCTTGTGCGAACCATGTCCTGAATTGACCAAGTTTGTTGTTTAGTTGTGTTAAGGCTCCTCTACACGATGGGCCATCATGGGCCACTAAATGATTGGCCATCATTGGCACCATCATTATTCAGTGGTTGATATAATCATCCATAAAATTTCCGTGTTCGTTTAATATTGTGTAAATTATTGTCGAGTTAATTACGGCTGCCGGCCTTTATTTAATTAGTGCTTATAATCATCATATGAATGTGTATGAAAGAAAAATGGTAAAAAGAAAATGGAAGAATGGTGGATGTTAACCATCCATCGCAACAGAACAATCGAATTCAAAAAAGACGGTTATTAATTTGAGTCATAGATAAGATAAAACTCATATAGGGCACTCTTTATGAGTGCACTAAGCACTCATAAGACATGTCTTGTTTTTCAGGGAAACTATGGATAACCAGCTTGCTGAGCTTTTAGCAGAGCCGTCTGGAGAATTTGGCAACTTTATTCGCATGTCATTAAGCGATTTTGAATATTTAGTAAAAAAAATATCACCACTGGTTGCGAAACAGAACGCTGATTGGAGAGACTCAATACCAGTTAAAATAAGACTTGCAGTCACATTACGATTTTTAGCTACTGGGGATAAGTCTCCTCGTGTGTCCACGCTGTCATCGTTAAAAAGCACATGTAGGGGAGACCGGGTCAAAACCGTATAGCTAAGGATTTAGGGTTGTAGATCATTCATTTGAAAAAATAAATGTATGAAACCAACGTTTATAATTAGTCAGTTTCATAAGGAACATAGTCATATAAACATATTTTGGATAATTAAAATTTTAAACAAAAATAACACAAAAAATTAAAATCACTATTTATTACGGTTTTACCCCGACACATGGACAAAATCGTATACTATACGCGACACCGAAAAAATCGGTTTAAATCGTCCTAAGCCTTTGCGTGTTGAAGAACCCAAATCCCACTTTTTTGTTTGAATTTGTTGACTCAATCTTATATAATGTTGATTTTTATACCTGACATTTCCGAGCAGTTTTGAAGTACCCCATGGTTCCATCAAAAACAGCTTCAACGGCTTTTCTAATGTTATTCTAATCCCATTTATTTTACCAGTAGTAGTCCTTTTATGATTACGTGGCATCTTTTTGCAACTAATACCTAATAAAAAAATTAGTTTACTTCATATTCATACATCCAAGTCAAAATTGTATATAGGCCGGTTTTACCCCGTACAGTTTTGACCCGAAGACCTATGTATAAACATACAACTCACTACTACATATGTAAATTGATTTCGCCGGTACAAATATTGTAAATTACGAGTAAATACACTCATTTTAACATAAGTCATTGGAGACTAACTTGTAATACACACAAACTTAACTATTTTTACTTGAATTTTCACAAAAATAAAATCAAGTCTACCGAAAAACACTAAAATGGAATATTTTGAAAACGTTCGTGCTTGCCGCTACAAGTATTTGTTGGCAAATAGCTTTCATTGGTGGACGTTGTTGAGCAGCTTGCGTTCCGGAAATTTTAATTAATAACGAAAATAGATCTACTATACTGTTTTACCCTGGTATACGATTTTGTACAAGTTTCCCCTACACTACAGCAGTCAATTTACAAACTGAATTGTACGTATACACTGCCGAACTCCTTTGATTTGTGCACGAAAAACCGACAACACAGCCATCGTCCACAACTACTCGCAATGATGCCTGATTACAAAGGAATAGGACGTACACGCAATGGTTATCGTGGTGATGATGGTAATCGCTTGATGGCCCAACATGGTCAATCGTGGAGACGATCCTGTATATAATGCGTGAATGAAATTGAACGGATCATAATATGGTCCATTTCAGTTAAATTTAACCATGTTTCGTAACTTTGAATTTAAATAATTTCCGTTTTCTTGGCATTATCTCTTTTATTATTGCATTTATGTAAATTTTAAATTTGGAGTTTATTTTTAGAAAAGAATAGAAGGTCGATTTGTTTCGAATATAAGAATTATTTAATTTCTTAACGAAAACTCATGATCAATTTTATCTGAAAAGAGGTATATGTACAACAGCACAATGATGGTGCCAATGATGGCCAATCATTTAGTGGCCCATGATGGCCCATCGTGTAGAGGAGCCTTTAAATTTACACACTATATTGTTTAAACAAAACAGAATGTTTATAATACGCAGAAAATGAATTAAAATTTTTTGAGCATATTATAATTTTTATCTGCAGTCCAGTACTCAAGATATGTAAAAGGCATAAACTCACGTGACGCACGGGACATCGTACAAAACGAAGTTTATGTCTTATATTTGGAGTACTGCATTTCAGATATAAATTAAAATATGCTCAAAAAATTTTAATCCAGTTGTCCCATGTTATAAACTTTTTGTTTTGTTTGTTATTAATTTCATTAAAAAAAAAAAAGTTTTTGTTGCAAAAATGTCCCGTGCGTCACGCGAGAATTGCCCATATATTTAAGTTGTGTCATTAAAAACCAACTTTAAGATTTAAAAAAAACTGAAAATTATTTTCTTTTATGTTTTCGAAACATTAAAAAATTATTTTGTTCAATATTACCAAATATTACCAAATACAGTTGAACCTGGATAAGCGAGAGTTGAAGGGACCGCAATCTATTTTTCTCTTATAGAGTTTTCTCACTAACCCGAGTTTCTAGCTTACACAGGTACGGGAGAGATTTATCTCACTTATAGAGGTCTAGAAAAAATACAACCAATATGTATTGAGAAACATGCATGTATTGTATGGATACTACTTATTAGAATAATATACATATACGTATTTGAACATAGATAAGCTTAGCTTACAAAAAGAAAAAAAAACATGCTTTTTGGCTATTTGAATAGAAAAGTTTCGTGAATTATAAGAAAACAAGAACATAATTCCATTCAGGCCTTCTAATAAAATATGTAGAAGTTCTTTGAAATTTAAGAATGAGTCATAACTAGAAAATGTTAAATACGTTTAACTGTCTCTTATAGAGGTACAGGCAATTCTCAGTCTCAGTTATAGAGGTCCACGAGCGAAAAACGACTCTCACTTATACAGGTTTTTGTTTCTCACTCATAGAGGTTTTAGAGTGGTAAAGTGACGGGACCTGGCAATTACTCTCACTTACAGAGTTTTCTCGCTTAGCCAGTTCTCTCTTATCCAGGTTTGACTGTATAATGAAACCAAAAATATTCTTAAAATATAGTCCAGAATCTAGCGAATGTCGTAGGATTTTTTTAATAAATTGATTTTTATAGATTTTGTTAGCGATTTTTGGTCAATTTTTTCGAAAAAACAAAAGTTCAAACTAACGCCCTTTTTTAAAAAACAATTTGTAGGAAAAATCCTACGACGTTCGCTAGATTTTGGACCATATTTTAAGAAACTTTTTGATTTTTTCCAAATTAAAAATTGTGTAGCGGTACACCCATGTCGACGGTTCGAGATTTTTTTTCCCGTGTGCGATTGTGTGCGCTGCTGTACCGCCATTTGAAAACTAAAATAAAACATATTTTTTGTAGTTAAAGACTATTACTTTCATATGCACAAAACCTCATATCTCTATCTCTTTCCTTTCACATGAAATTTAGTGAACACAAGGTGATATTACCCCCTAACACTAAACAGTTAACAGTCGGTCTGAACATGGTTTTGTCAGTGAAAAATAAACTTAGAGGTAACGACAAAAAACATTAGATTTTAAAAATTACAGGTAACACTCAAAACCTCATGATTTCCTTAGTTGCTTTCCTAAAAAAGATAAACTATTAATTTACACATGAGAACATTTTATTTCATTTTTATTATATTAGGAAAATTGTGAAAAATACCTACATCTGTAAAAAAAACTTAATCATAGTTAACGTCTAAGTTTCTGACTGTCTCTTGATTTTGATTCACATTGTGGATTTTATTTTTTTAAAAACCGTATAAAAAATCGCATAAAAAAGTCGCACAAAAAAAGGGGCATAGAAGATTTAGCTGTACTATATCCACCAAATACGAACTGATTGTTAGTAGACATAAACTACTGGAATATAGGTATTAAGGACTAATTAGACTGGTGCACGGAACACTGTCCATAGTTCAAAAATATGTGAAATCCGACAAAAACAGATATTTGGGAATATCTGTAAAAAATGGCGCCAAGAATATTATGTATTTGTGTCTAAGAAAAAAAATAAAGCTTTAAAAAATAACTCAAATCCATTGCTATGCCAAGAACAGATATAATTATAATAACTAAGCTTACGTACAGATGGTATTTAAAAAAATAATCTAAAAAAATTATTACTAATTTTCGGAATAAAAACTTTTGTTGTACTTGGCTCAAGATTTAACTTGATATTAATAAACAAAACAAAAAATCTTGAGCCAAGTACAACAAAAGTTTTTATTCCGAAAATTAGTATTAATTTTTTTTAGATTATTTTTTTAAATACCATCTGTACGTAAGCTTAGTTATTATAATTATTGTTCTTGGCATAGCAATGGATTTCAGTTATTTTTTAAAGCTTTATTTTTTTTCTTAGATACAAATACATAATATTCTTGGCGCCATTTTTCACAGATATTCCCAAATATCTGTTTTTGTCGGATTAGGTATAAGGAATGTGACACATCGTTACGTTTTACCTGATATAACGTTACTGAAATCGACGTTTTCATTCACCACGTGTGCAACTTGATAGTTCATGTACACAATTCGTTCAATATAATCCCAGACTAAAAAGCTATTACTAAAAATATAAAGTATAAGGTTGACCGGGGTAATTGTAAATGGGTTTTCATGAGTTGAGATAAAAGCGTTGTTTTAGGTATTTGTTATTTTATATATCACATTATGGTTGATTCATTTTTAATTCTATACTATTCAGGATGCACCATACAAATTTTACACCATTCACATTTCCCCGGCATGGTTTTGTAAATCTTGTGAATTTTGGGGTAAAAGCGAATGCCATCAGAAAAATTATTTAGAATGCTTGACAAGATAAGTGAGGTACACCAGAATAAACCCCGAATTAAATTCTTCACATTTACCCCACTTTGAAAATTTCTTTATAAATTTTGATCATACTTTAACGTTCACAATTGCCCTTTGTTTAATGCAAGCTACCCATACCGCAAATTTGTATAAAAAATCAAGGTTACATAAAAATAACAAAAATTGTAGGAACAAATTTATTACAAGCTAAAAATGATATTTTGATGAAATTTTGACATTTTATCATATAAGACAATCAAAAAATTACATAATTTTCACACAAAAACAAGGAAAATGAGCCTTTTTCAAGGCAATATGAGTTGTTTTTATAAGTTGTTATTGAGTAAAGGAGCACAGCAATGATTTCGTAGATTGATACACAAAACATATTATTTTCTCTTTACACACAAATTCTGTTTTTGTATTGTTTGTACAACCGAAATATTTCCAACTCTGAAAACAACACTACTGAAATTTTTGACCGAATGGGGGCATTTGTGAATGACGTTCACAATCACCCCTTATTGTAATTCATAATTACCTCACAATTTTAAAATAATGGGGTAATTGTAAGTTGGTAATAAATTGTCCAATTTCTTTAGCAATTAATAAGGAACTCTCTCAGGGATCAAACCACTTCGTTAGAAATACTTTTAACCATTTCTTACCTTTTAAAAAAAGAATGTATTAATAAAATTTTTTTTGAGGATTGGTAGAAGATACGGAAAATTTTGCATGTGTTTTTTGAAAATAAAAAAGAGTTACTACTGCTTGGAGAATTGTTATCAAATTTTAATAACATATTAAAAAACGACAGAAAAAATATTAAGAGTTAGCTGATTTTTAACAATATTAATGTTATCCTAGAAATTATAGGTGCCGTTCACAATTACCCCAATACACAATTACCCCGGTCAACCCTACTAACATTACTGTTCAAACAATGTAATATCCAGTTTTTTAAAGTTTTTTTATATTTTTAAAAATTTGGCCTGAAGAGGAGTTTTTACTCGGAACTTACGTAGCCAATAAAACAAAATTTTTTTAATATAATACGGTAACCATTTATTCGAAAATTCTCTATTTTAATAATCAAAATAAAATAACTTGAAATTTATATGAGCTGAACCTACAATGTTGCAGATATATTTGAAAAGTTTATACTCGGGATGTATTCCATGAAGAAAATGATTGACTGTACCTAATATACAGTATATGTATTATATATTATACCTTTGAATTTTGTTGAACACGTCATAACGTTCAGAAATTATTACTTAGAAATGTTTAAAGCGAAACAAAGCATGTTTATAATAATTTAGTTTCTATCTGACCAGTGGCGTAACTAAATTCACTGGGTCCTGGAGCGATTTAAGTCCAAGTTTTTCTCTCAGATCTGCATACTCGCATCATTTTATGAGTCACCTATGCTCGGTAAAATATAAAAAATCGTGAGTGTGCTTAAAAATTTATGTACAATATTACAAATACAGTATTACAGTATTAGAGTATTACATACTTACAATAAATTAAATGTAGGAATAGTACAATAATCCAGTTGTTGTTTAAATCAATAAATTATTACTTTCTACAAATTAATAATTTAAACTGGTTCAAACAATGAACACAATACCTACGTGACACAATCAACAAATCGCTACAACTTGTAAACGAATACATAGTATCGTATCGTATAATAATATCAATCAAGTCTACAAACTTTACAATATTTACTTATTGTACAGTACATTGTAATTTTTTTTTATCTGATAGAACATATTGTACAATCTTTCAATATACATCCATGATCCGAAATAAGGAACGGCAATTGCGTATGTATTGGTCACACTGATATAAAAAGAAAATTACAAAATATTATAAACTACTTTTAATATAAACAAGCCCATTATATATTGTACATATACAGGGTGTAGTTTTACCGACTCTCCTGAGTTAGGTTCGTATGACAAGTTTATGAGACAGCACAATAGTACCGATAAGAACAATAACGGTAATTTTAAATGATAAACTTTTTTTAACGAAACAATTAGTATGTATCATTCAGTATGGTAATGGTTCAAAAAACTTTCATTTTTTACAACAATAGAAACGGCTTGGCAGGTTAGTTATTAAGTTTTTAAGAACATTTGTCATTTAAAGTTACTGTTAATTTTTCGTTTCAGTACTATCATGCTGTCTCATAAACTTGTCATACTATCTTTAATTGATAAGAGTACCAATCGATAAGAGTATCCAATACATACATTGCCCTTCCTTATTTCGAATCATTGGTGTAATCTATAAAACAACATTATATCAGATTTTGTGTAATATTATTGGTGCATTCTTTGCATCATTGATGATATGCAACCACAATTTAAGAAAAATAGGTTGTGGTGGTCGAGCTGGATAAATAGTAGCTGACTTCGTTTCGTTTAAGTCATATTTATTTAAATCGTTACTAATACTTGAAAAACATTTTCTTTTTTCCATTTGTTCACGGCGTTTTCGGCATTTTTCGGCTTTTTCGGATTTTGTTACGCTCTTTTTGTTATGTGTTCTAGTGCGACCGCTACACTTGTTTAATTGTAGTTACGCCACTGTTTCTCGTTCTTTCCCAACAAGAACAATTTCATTGGAAATGATATATTATGAACTTTAATAAAATGAATGACATGCATACTTTTAACTGATGTGTGTTTAGTTACATACTAGGGCCTGGAGTACATACATTTTATATACGCATATACTACTGATCAAAATTAAGTTGAATACTTCTATAAGTAAAATACATATTTCAGCAAAAACTGATTTAAATTTATGGAAATTCTATTTTAGAGATCAAAATAGGTCAAAATACAAGCGAAAATTTCATCGTTGTGGTCATGTCGAACTAAATTTTGCTATAAAACTACATAGCGCCAACAATATCGGTTATCGGTGTTTTAGTTAAAATTTTTTTATTCCGAAACTACAGGCGACTTTCGTTATCAGTCCGCTTACGGGTCTGCAGGAGAATATAATTCAAAGAATTCCTGTACTCCCACTTGTGCTTAGTAGTCGACCGCCGTAACTCGCACTTCCCCTACTTTTCAAGCGGGTGAGTGTGTACTTATTTATAATCAAATAGCCCGGACGTTTAGTGTAGTATTACCATTTGTTAGAAGCGGTACAAAATCTACCTATTTTTAATAAATACATTTACTAATACATATTTTCTAAATCCTTTTTTAAAAAAAATTTAAAAGAAAATATTTTAGTGAATAGAAAGATTCTGATAGGATGATTTATGAGTTGTGTTCACATGAAGAATTAAAAATTTTTAAGTTATTAATAATAACACAATCAAATAACTTTTAAAACACAAATGACTTTTATTATTAAAAAATAAAGAAAAAAATTAAACAAAATAATAAATATTATCCTTCAGAGTACCATTATAGGGGCACTATTTTACCATTAAAAATGGTAATATTAATATCACCACATAATGTGTACTCAATGAATTGTAAATTAATAATGAATTGTTTTTAATTTTTTATAAATAAATTGAATATTTTTATGTTTTTACAAAGGTTTCTACAAATTAAATTGTTATTAAATTAATCACAAATATTTGTTTAAAAAAATAAAAATTATTTTTGGAATGATTTCCAATAACAAAAAATATGTTGGAACATTGTTTTCAACAAGTTGCACTATTAAACATCAACATCAGTGCTCCGGTCTCATAACGAGAGACTGAAATGATTTTTTTCGGTCATGGATAGAAAATGTTTATAATAAAAACATAAATCTGCGGACTCATAATGAGTGGACTGATAACGACAGTCGGCTGTAGATGCGAAATATAATTTGAAGTTTTAACAAGACTCAAGAAAGGAAGATAATGAATTCAGAAAATTCTGAACAAATTTATTAATGGGTGGTGGTAGTTTTAGTTCGCATTACTTAGGATTTCTATCATTTCTTGAATAGGAAGAAATACAATGTTCGCCAACTATCTCTTCCTACAAAACTTTATATGTTTTACATGAATAACCAATTTTTATATTAATGTGTAGAATATAAGTAAAAGTTGATTATTTTATGAAAACTTATTACTCTTATTTCAATTTAATTGATTACCAGTTTCATTTTTTAAATCAAAATTAAACACTGGCCATACATTCACATTATACTTTAGAATTTTAACTTAATTTTGTTTGTATGTATACCTTCAAGTGCATATTTTATATTCATGTTGAGTATTCATTTGTTAAATGTAATATTTTTAGAAGTTACTATACCAGTTTTTAAATATTTAAATGTAACACAATAGCAGCCAACTGTAACTATATAACCTGTACTACATATAAATATACTATTTACCGAGAACCGTAAGTGGTTTGTTTGAGAATATTATACATATTTATTAACTTCCCTCTCTTTGTTATTACTGATAATAACAAGGATAACATCCAATTCAAAGCATACTTTCGGAAGTTTCTATTGAATGACCTAATTCCTATTAAAAAAAATTCGACTAAAAAGTGTAAATGTGCCTTGGTGTACTCATTTTAGTACTTTTCAAGATAATCAGGGAAAGTTGGAAAAAAGTGTAGTCTGATACAGCATGTTACAAAAAAAATTACTAAAAATAAAAATAACAATTAAAAATACTAAATGCTAGAAAAATAATTTAATTTTGGTTATGACATTGGAAATTAAAATATATATATATATATATATATATATATATATATATATATATATATATATATATATATATATATATATATATATATATATTTAAGGGCAGGGCTCCTCGACTACAAGGGTGCTCGCCTCCTGTACTAAAGTCGATCTCCCGTGATTACTGACAATTTTACTTATTTAAATTTAATTGTAAATTTTGATAACTACAGGGGGTAGCGTGCCAATAACTAAAACTGGTGCGGCCCACTTCACCCTTAGGGTATAACGCCGATATGAAATGAAATGTTGTTAGTAAAGCCAAAACTCTAAGTATTTTTACAAATCGGTTTCACCCTGAAAATAAAGTAATTTTCTGAAATATATGGCGTGTATGTAGAAATACAAGTAAACAATAAGTTTAAATCTAAATTTATTTAAATTTAAATAATTTTATTACTAAGTTAACAAATATTTTAACAGTTAACAAAAATAATCGTAGTCTGAAGGTTAACAAAATTATAGAATATTTAAGAAAGCTAAAATTAGAAGCACGCGAGTTAACAAACAATTTACGTAATAGCCTAAAAGTTTAATAATTTTAGTAACATATTTCAAAACAAGATGCCGTCAGGATGACGTAATAAATTTAAAAAGGGGAAAAGTTTATATTAACTATAAACGAAATTTTCTATAATAATAATAATAATCATAATAATAATAATAATAATAAGATTATATATGTGTTTTAAATAGTAAATATTCATATCGCATTCTTTATCCAACAGAAATGATTAATTAACATTATCTGAGGTAGCGATATTTTTAAATTTTGAAACACGACAACGTTTCAATGAAGAAATAATATGACTAGCATGGAAAGGCCAGTCATATAAAATATGTTAAAATAATAAAAACATATAAGGATAAATGATTGTTAATATTTCCCAAATTGTCTTGTTTTGTGTTTCCGAAATCCAAATGTACGCGTGACGCCATGTTGAAAAATAATTTAAAAAAAAAAATCCTTACACGCAGTACTTGTTCCAATACTATGTCGACATATTATTTTTAATATAATTCTTATAATTTTGGTATTGTTATATTACTAATATTTAAAAATTAAGAAAATAAATGCCATTGTTCATGTTCGTTCTGGAACGAGCGAGCAAGGCAACGCGTATATCTCACTTCACTATATTGCCAAAAGTGAACCTCACGTATCGTCGTTTGAAGCAGTGAAACAACATGCTATGATGTACTCATTCAATATGTTAATGCGCGTATTAAATTGTGTCGCGAAAGGAAACAGTTCCCAATTAAATTTTTTATAATCTATACATGCCACCAAATATATTTAAACTGATAATTTAATTTAGTTAATTTCAAACGAATATTTAAACTGGCTACTTGGAACTGATTACTGAATTAATACTTGGACGGAACTAAAAACTATCTTTTATTTTTGAATTAAGAAGAGCGACAAGCTAGACCAAATATATTTTTCGAGCCTGCGCTTTACATATCATAGAGAAGAGATCCATATATCAAAATCTATATCGCATCAATACAATGTAACACCAAAATTGCCAACAAAATACGCAATGTTACCCAACACGCCAACTGAGCTGTCATTCATGACAAGCATACAGGCGATCTGCCCGCGAAAGAAAGTCATATCACTACGTTGTGGTTTAGATAACACTGTAAATATGAGGGGCTCAGAACTATAGTGGTGTAAGTCAAAATATGTTGTTTTAAGTTATTTAACGTTAAAGTTTGAGTGAAGCATAGTATGTATATGGAACTATAATAAAATAATGGTCTCTACCGGCTTTATTGTAAAAATAATGACTTTGTCGTTTTGGCACTGAATAAAGTTCGGGTTAAATAACAATAATTTGACACTATGTCCAATTTAAAAAAAAAATTGACTTACAACACTATAGTTCTGAGCCCCTCATATCTCACATGTAGGTATAACTTTCTTATACTTAAGTAAAGCAGTTATGGAAATACAATAGAAAATTGTGAGAAAATGTGGTTCCAGTGTGCTTTATTACCATGCAAACATCCAAAGAGTACTTATCAAAAAAAGTACATATCAAAAAAAGGTACTTACCTAAACGATAACATATAGATATATGATTCTCTATCGGGGGCGATCCCCTGTATCTGATTATATCCTTTTTCGATTGATCCCTTGATTATCTCGAAAACAATAGAGATAGAACAAAAGACTTCATAAAAGGAACTTTGTATGGTAATGAATTACACTAAATACACACACATACTTTTTCTGAGGTAGTCACTCAATAGGAACCCTATAACAATTACATTGGGTCGAATTTTATCCTTGTTAATGTTATTATTTCTATTATTAGGACAGGAACATTAATAAATGTGTCTAATATTCTGGAGAAAAAAAGGTAAAAAATTAAAAAAAAAGATTAAAATTTTGTGTATAGATTTCAAATTTACGTAAAAAAATTTAATCGACCTATTTTTGTACAATTTCGTAATACTGAGTACATGTATATAGGGGTAGTGTGATGGTGACTGTATCGATATTAATCTGCTTGAATGGTTCGAAACCTTCTTCATGGTGAAAAGTTTAAGACAATTAGAATTACGTGGAAATGAGATTCTCGAACTCAAAATTCAGTTTGAGTAACAGTGGAGAGAGAGATAAATCACACTCTTAAATTACATACTATAGTTTTCACGTACTTATTGTTAAAATTAACGCAAAAATACTCATATTTACAATATGTTGTTTTAGTGCTAAAAAATTAAACCATGTTTTAGTATCATTAAACAAAGAAACTTAAATTGTAATATCTTCTTAATCTTGATGTATAGATTAATAAGCGGAGGAGTTTGGTGTTAATTAAATATAAATCAGTCGAAATAGATCTAACAATAGGTCTAAAAAGAATATTTGTAAAGAGAGTTTATTTTTTTATAACCGCAATTATAATCATTATTTTTAATAACAGTTACGCAAAGTTCCAGTATGATAAGTTTGTTATCGTAGCTACTAAGGTGCATTGATTCATACCGTCAATTTCGTTATAGGTACTGACATCAATATAACTCGCTTTTCACCACAAAAGCTCTAAATTAGTTATCACTAGCGACCAGCGAACTGCGTTAAATTTTTTCTTTTCTGTTTGTATGCAATATTTTGCTGAAATTTTCCTCAAAAGAATATCTTTCTCTACAGTTTTATGTGCCTCTTAATATTTTTAGTCGAATTTTCTCCGAAAAATTAGACTTATACAGTCTATACGATAAGAGCTGCGAGAGGCGAGAGTAGGGGCGCTATCCGTTTTCGGACCCGTAGAACACGAATATGTAGAAAAAAAAATGTCTGATATATATATATATATATATATATATATATATATATATATTTTCCCGCCACCTTTTAATTTGTGTAGGGCCCCCCTATGGAAGTTAAGAGATGAAATTTGGTAAATGGGGCTCATTTTCGAGGCACCTCATACTATCAAAGTGGGGTCAAATTTTGGGCAAATTTTTTTTCTGACCCGACCTTTAAGGGGGTGGTGGGGGGCGGAAAAGCAATAAAACTTTTCCAAACCGGTTTTAAATAATGTTTCGGTCAATTATCTACAACATATCCAAAATTCAGCTTCCTAGGATGATATGGTGGGAGTAGAGGGGGGAAAAACGATTTTCGCTGGATCTAACAGGCCCCCAGCCCCCCAGAATTAACGTAGAGGGTTGAAATTTGGTGTGTTGATAAAGTTCGTACCTAGGTTGTGCTTTTTGGAGGTTTTAATATTTTACCTCCACCCACCTCATTTTTAAGCTACAATTTCATGCATTTTCGACGTTTTCGAAGTTTGTACCACTCGCACAGGTCACCCGAATAAACCTAGAGGGCTGAAATTTTGTATTCGGATTGAGTTAGTATCAAGTGCCTTTTGGGGGTCTCGACTTTTAACCCCTACCCCCACCATTTTTATACCCAAAAGAACATGATTTTTCTTGTTTTATAACAGTTTCGTTCGGGTCAAAATCTCCCCAAATAAACCTAGAGGGCTGAAATTTGGTGTACAGGTTAAGCTAATAGCCAGACACTGTTTTTTGGAGGTTTCAACTTTTAACCCTTACCCCCACGATTTTTACGCCAATATTTCTTTAATTTTTTTGCTTGTTTTCTAACACGTCTAGAGACTCCATAAGGAAACCTAGAGGGCTGAAATTTTGTACGTGTATTCAGTTAGTATCCAGCTAGTACCTTGTGGGGAGTCCGGATCACTTTTCCCCCCACTTCTCCCATTTTTACATCGGAATTGAATGCTATTGTTAAATGTGTTTTAAAAGCATTATGTTTATTCTAAATACAAGTAGGCGAATAGTAATTTTAAAAAATTTAAAAAAAAGTGAACTTACTTTTATGACAAATGAAATACATACATATTAAGTAATTTAAAAATGTTATTAAAGTCACTGTTTATTTATAAATTAGGAATTTTGGATTTTTAGTATTTATAAAATAGAAATTTTGGATTTTTTTGGAAAGAAAAAATATCTTTATAAAGGCCTTCCAGTTTACTATTTAAGGTCCTTTTTTAATTTTTAAAACTAAAACATAAAGGCAATTAGCGGATAAACATGGGCAGGAATGTCCTCGTACGAATTGTGTTGGCTTTTTTTCTGCTACCTGTTTTCGGCACAAAATTGAAATTTACTGAGATACAGCCCTTAAATACTTAAAACCTTTTTTTAAAGCCTCGATCAGCCGAACACTCATCACCAGTTTTGAAACCAACAAAATGACAATTCGGTTGTAGACTTTCAATCACATTTCGCTTGTAGACATTCAATACCGAAGATGAAGGGGAAAATTCGACTACCGTGATGGGGCCCCGCTGCTCACGGCGTTTTTACAATACGGAAAATTGTTTTGAAAATATTTACAATTAAAAAGCATTTTATCAGACTCTAAGGGATTTTATTTTACTGACCCCAACATCTTTTTCGATTTTCTCCACCAAAAATATCCATCGTAATCTATTCAGTTAATTTGTTACAATATTGATCTCTCTGTTAACTGATTTTCGGCTAGCCTGTATAATATACGAGTATGTTACAATAATAAATAAATGTTGATACACCCTCCTCGGTGTTGTTGGTTGATACGTACGTATGTATCACATTAACGGCTGTGATATCCGTCAGTGCTTTCGGTTGTTAAGGATTTGTAAAGTAACATTTAATTTAATCGGAAAAGTGAGAAGATTATAAAATTGAAAGCACGAACGCGTGTAATGTGCATATACGTATATAGATAGAACAACTTGAAGGAGCAAAGCACTGTGGTATTTCACACTTGTGAGTGTGAACATTTTTAAAATATTCCATTTCAAACAGTAATTTCGAACAGCAGATGTCGTCGTTATCATTTTCTGTTAAAATATTTAAGTACATTGGCGTGACATGTTTTTTTTTCATGTTTGTCGCGTATATCCTAAGGCGATTTTTAAATAAAGAGAAAATTATTTGAATTTCACTTTACATATTCTGTTGTTGTTACGGCTAAACTTTTTAACAAAATTTGGGCAACCAGATAGTATATATATAATTATATATGTACATGCAAACATAGTTGCTTTTTTTGAATGCCATTAGAGAGAACAACATTTGCATTGCAGTACAAGTAATTTTTTTGAACTGACTTTGTTATGTAAAATAGTGTTTTATACACGCTTTGTTTGCTATAACATAAAATTAGTGAAATTTTTATTGTTTGCAGTGGTCGGTAAATTAAAATCTGAAATGACGTATTTTGTTCAGTATCGTGTTCTAGGGGTTTTAAAAAGGATTTAAAATTCACTCTCGTCTCGATCCGTTAAAGTAGAATACAGTATAATAATCTAATTTTTTCGGTGAAAATTCAACTAAAAATATATTATTATGGAGACTAAAATAAAGAAGAGGAATAAAATGTATTACATGTATTGAGTTAGCATCCAGGGTGTGCCTTTTAGAGATTCCACCTTCTCTTGCTCACCACTGTCCACTTCCTTTGTTTTTACACCTAAATTTAATGGTATTTTCATCTATGCTTGAAATAATTTATTTAAGTACGGTGCAATTAGACCCAAACCTCAACATCCGAAGTAACAGTTTCACTCCAACTCCAAATTGTTCTATACAGCCCACATATTATTTGGTAAAAAGTTACACCATTTTGAGCGTCGGATTTCGGAGGAGGGTAGAAGTAGGCAAATTAACGGTTTTTGTCAGTTTGTTTTTTTTTTAAATATTTCGAAAACTATGCAGCTTGGCGCAAAAAGTGCCTATACAAAAATAATCTATATTAAATTGCGAACAAAAATAATCCTGTGCATAGTCTTGCTGAAGTGAAGAGTTCCAGAGTTATGAAGGGTGTAAAAGTAGCAATTTTTAGATTTTTTGGAAAAAATATAACACATTATCACTAAGGAAACTAATTTTTAGTCGAATTTTCTCCGAAAAATTAGACTTATACAGTCTATACGATAAGAGCTGCGAGAGGCGAGAGTAGGGGCGCTATCCGTTTTCGGACCCGTAGAACACGAATATGTAGAAAAAAAATGTCTGATATATATATATATATATATATATATATATATATATATATATATATATATATATATATTTTCCCGCCACCTTTTAATTTGTGTGGCGCCGCCCTATGGAAGTTAAGAGATGAAATTTGGTAAATGGGGCTCATTTTCGAGGCACCTCATACTATCAAAGTGGGGTCAAATTTTGGGCAAATTTTTTTTCTGACCCGACCTTTAAGGGGGTGGTGGGGGGCGGAAAAGCAATAAAACTTTTTCAAACCGGTTTTAAATAATGTTTCGGTCAATTATCTACAACATATCCAAAATTCAGCTTCCTAGGATGATATGGTGGGAGTAGAGGGGGGAAAAACGATTTTCGCTGGATCTAACAGGCCCCCAGCCCCCCAGAATTAATGTAGAGGGTTGAAATTTGGTGTGTTGATAAAGTTCGTACCTAGGTTGTGCTTTTTGGAGGTTTTAATATTTTACCCCCACCCCCCTCATTTTTAAGCTACAATTTCATGCATTTTCGACGTTTTCGAAGTTTGTACCACTCGCACAGGTCACCCGAATAAACCTAGAGGGCTGAAATTTTGTATTCGGATTGAGTTAGTATCAAGGGGGTGCCTTTTGGGGGTCTCAACTTTTAACCCTTACCCCCACCATTTTTACGCCAATATTTCCTTAATTTTTTTGCTTGTTTTCTAACACGTCTAGAGACTCCATAAGGAAACCTAGAGGGCTGAAATTTGGTACGTGTATTCAGTTAGTATCCAGCTAGTACCTTGTAGGGAGTCCGCATCACTTTTCCCCCCACTTCTCCCATTTTTACATCGGAATTGAATGCTATTGTTAAATGTGTTTTAAAAGCATTATGTTTATTCTAAATACAAGTAGGCGAATAGTAATTTTAAAAAATTTAAAAAAAAGTGAATACAATTTTTTAACAAATGAAATACATACATATTAAGTAATTTGCAAATGTTATTAAAGTCACTGTTTATTTATTTATTTAATTATTATTTAGCAATTTTGGATTTTAGCGAATTTCGAAAACTCGAAATTCAGCTATTACAATAGGTGTCATGACGCAATCTGAGTCCGGGACTATGGCAGAAATCTGTTTTGAGGTCCCTAGAATACGAAAATGATATTCACTAAAATTTATATATATATATATATATATATATATATATATATATATATATATATATATATATATATATATATATTTATGTGTTCCCACGATAACTCTCGAACGAAACGTCTAACGCTTATGAAATTTTGTGTGCGGACTGGATTCTGAATTGGCTTGGCTAAGTTCGTTAGCCAGACACGTCGGATGCCCAGAAGTAGGCTTTCTGGCCATTTTTTATCATTCGATCTTATCATAAGACAGTTCGATTTTTACATCGTTGAAAAGGAAAAAAAAATTATGAAGAAAATGTTCTTATAATTTTCTTTCTATGTTAAGTAGTTTTCGAGAAAATGTAAATTTTCACTTTTATTCTTTCTTTGTTAGTCTAATAAGTAATTTATATTTATATCTCAGTTCTTTATGAAATATAAAAATATTTCACTTTTTTATTAAAGAATTTTGTGAGAACAAGTGAAAACTGTTCACATATATGTGATATAACACACATACATGTATAGGGTTTTGTTTCTCATTTATTGCATTATAATTAGCATGGTTCTATCTCATGTTAAAAAATGTAAATTAAACAGATTTTCTAAGCTAATGTAATGAAGAATTTTTTTTTTTTTTATTGAATTTTTAAGTAAACAAGAAATTGAAGATTATGTTATGATATAATATTATTAAATATATGAAAAAAAACAAAATATGTACAATGTACATATGTATGTACGGAAAAATATTTTGAATCGATTTTGAAAATTTTTCCACTAATAATTAATAATGTTAAAAAATTAAACCATTTCAAAAGGATTTAAGGTATTTTATGTGAGGTCAAGGTTTTCGGGACCTAAAAAGGCCAGAAATTAATTAACCAATCGATTTTAAAAATTTTTTCACAGTTAGTAAGTTAAAGTATTTGAATTAATTAATTAAATGATGTCCGCAAGAACTGCCATAAATTATATGAGATCCTTAGAAATCTTTTCTTACTGTTAGAGTACTAGACTTGAATGAGTTTCGCCAGGATTTACTGATCCCATAATTGTAAAAAATAAACTAAACGACCAATTTTAAAAATTTCTTCACTTTTACAGAGCTAAACTATTTTAGATAGATTTAGAATACATTATGTAAGGTCCGCCAGGGTCCATAGGACCCAAAAGTGTCAAAAATAAACTAACTGACCGATTTTGAAAATTTTTTCACTGTAACAGAGCTAAACTATTTTAGATAAATATCGATTACGTTATGTAAGGTCCGCCTGGGTCCATAGGACCCAAAAGTGTCAAAAATAAACTGCCTGATCGATTTTGAAAATTTTTTCACTGTTACAGAGCTAAACTGTTTTAGATAAATATAGATTCCGTTATGTAAGGTCTGCCAGGGTCCATAGGATCCAGAAGTGTCAAAAATAAACTAACTGACCGATTTTGAAAATTTTTTCACTGTTACAGAGCTAAACTATTTTAGATAAATATAAATTACGTTATGTAAGGTCCACCAAGGTCCATAGAACCCAAAAGTGTCAAAAATAAACTAACTGACCGATTTTGAAAATTTTTTTACTGTTACAGAGCTAAACTATTTTAGATAAAAATATAGATTACGTTATGTAAGGTCTGCCAGGGTCCATGGGATCCAAAAGTGTCAAAAATAAACTAACCGACCGATTTTGAAAATTTTTTCACTGTTACAGAGCTAAACTATTTTAGATAAATATAGATTACGTTATGTAAGGTCTGCCAGGGTCCATGGGATCCAAAAGTGTCAAAAATTAACTAACCGACCGATTTTGAAAATTTTTTCACTGTTGCGGGACTAAGCTATTTTAGATAGACATACATTACGTTATTTAGGGTCCGCCAGGGTCCATGGGACCCAAAAGTGGTAAAAATAAACTAACCGACCGATTTTGAAAATTTTTTCACTGTTACAGAGCTAAACTATTTTAGATAAATATAGATTACGTTATGTAAAGTCTGCCAGGGTCCATCGGATCCAAAAGTGTCAAAAATAAACTAACCGACCGATTTTGAAAATTTTTTCACTGTTGGGGAGCTAAGCCATTTTAGATACATATACATTACGTTATGTAAGGTCTGAAGTGTCAGTAGGACCTAAAAGTGTCAAAAATAAAATAACTGACCGATTTTGAAACTTTTTTACTATTACCGAGGTAAACTATTTTAGATAGGTACAGGTTGTGTTATCTGAGATCCACAACTGTCCTGCGGATGCAAATGCGGCGTAGAATGCTACACAACGGGTTTTGAATATATATATATATATATATATATATATATATATATATATATATATATATATATATATATATATATATATATATATATATATTACATAAAGTCCGCCTAGAATATACGGTCGAGCTGATTTTTTAATGAGGTCCACCGGGATCTTGCAGATCCGAAAACGCCAGTAATAAGCTATCGAACCGATGCTTAAAAATTTCTCACTGCTAGAGAACTAAATTATTTTAGATGGATACAACTATGCTGCACAAAATTCGTTCGGGTTCTTGGGTCCCCAAAAATACCAAAACTAATTACCCAACCGATTTTGAAAATTCTTTTACTCTTAGAAAGCTAAACTATTTTAAATAGGTACAGGTCTTAGATGAGATCCGCCAGTGCCCAAGATTTGGAAATTCGCTATGTTATGCAGATGCTGCGACAGGGGTATTTATTATTTATAAAATAGAAATTTTGGATTTTTTTGGAAAGAAAAAATATCTTCATAAAAGCCTTCCAGTTTACTATTTAAGTTCCTTTTTTAATATTTAAAAGTAAAACACAAAGGCAATTGGCGGATAAGCAGGGATGGAAAAGCGCTCGTACGAATTGTTTTGGCTTTTTCCCTGTTAACTTCTATCGGCACAAAATTGAAATTTACTGAGATTCAGCCCTTAAAAACTTAAAATCTTTTTATAAAGCCCCGATCAACCGGACACTCATTATCAGTTTTGAAACCACCAAAATTACAAATCGCTTGTGGACTTTCAATTATATTTCGCTTGTAGACACTCAATACTGAAGAAATAATTTTTTATTTTTTATTTTTTTTATTTTTTATTATTTTTTTTTTTTTTTTTTTTTGAAAGAAAAAATATCTTTATAAAGGCCTTCCAGTTTACTATTTAAGGTCCTTTTTTAATATTTAAAACTAAAACATAAAGGCAATTAGCGGATAAACATGGACAGGAATGCCCTCGTACGAATTGTGTTGGTTTTTTTTCTGCTACCTGTTTTCGGCACAAAATTGAAATTTACTGAGATACAGCCCTTAAATACTTAGAAACTTGTTTTAAAGCCTCGATCAGCCGAACACTCATCACCAGTTTTGAAACCAACAAAATGACAATTCGGTTGTAGACTTTCAATCACATTTCGCTTGTAAACATTCAATACCGAAGATGAAGGGGAAAATTCGACTACCGTGATGGGGCCCCGCTGCTCACGGCGTTTTTTTTTATACAGGATTGTGTTTTGTAAAAGGAAATTGCGATTAGTCCTCTTTAAACATAGCACCCATCCTCTTCTAAATCTTCGTCTATGATGTTCGTATCCCTGTTATCATATCCTAGGCCTGAGCAATTACCGCATATGCTTGAGTAGTTTAGACAACTCTTTCTGCATTCGCAGTTACGGACGCATTCGTCTTTGCAAGCGCACACTACGAGGGAAAGTAATTCCTCGGGAGCTGCAGGACGCGCTATTGTAATTGGTCTCAGGGTGTTCGTCAATCTTCTTACACTCCCACTCGAGCGGATTCTTCTTCTTATTCAACCACTGCTGCACCTATCACCAGGTGCAGCTGTAGTTAAAAATATTAAAAATTGATACTTTTTCACCCTTCGTAACTCTGGAACTGTTCACTTTAGGAAGATTATGCGCAGGACCATTTTTGTTCGCAATTTAATGTTGATTATTTTTGTGTATGACACTTTTTACGCTAAACCCCAAAATTTCCAAAATATTTTAAAAAAACTGATGAAATCCATTGATTTGCCTACTTCTACCCCCCTTCCCCCAAAACCCGACACTCAAAATGGTGTAACTTTTTGCCAAACAATATATGGACTGTATAAAACAATTTGGAATTTCAATGAAACTGTTACTTTGGATGTTGAGGTTAGGCCGTTTTTTTTGAATAACTGCACCGTACTATTTTCATAATAAGAATATGCAAGGAAGCATAGTAAATTTAAAAAAAGAAATGAGTTAATTCTTATCACAGACTAGGATTCACTCGCGGCACGGTCGCGTGGCAATAAAAGGGCTCAACGGCGTTTAGCACACTCTAAATCGTTAGAAGTATGGGCACATTTTAATCCAAGGTGTGCTCATACTTTTGACATGGCAGTGTACCGAAACATTAAGTACAGTACCGTGTTAAAAGGGTGGGCACACCTTGAGCGAAGGTGTACCCATACTTTTGACAACGTAGTGTGTGCTGGAACTCGCTCATTCCTGTCACTCGTGGCTTTTGAAATTATGACATCTAGTTAAAACGTATAAAGTGTACTTTCATTGCGTCTCTACTGAAAACTGTTAGTTTCCTTTTGGAAATTTTCCCACAGAAATAAAATGTTTTCTTCGGGTAAAAAGTAGACTATAACATAGTTTTAACAATATGCAAAGTTCGAATGAAGTCAATGACCCTTTTTTATATCGTTTTAAATATATTTTCTCACGGGAATAAGATTTCTCACAGGATTCAGATATTTTCCCGAGGTAGAAAGTACTTTGTGTCGTTTTTCGTTCCCTCTGTAAGCAGTATGTAAAGTTTAAAATCAATCTTCCATTTTTATTTTTTTTATTTTTCCATTTTTATTTTATTAATTTTTTTATTTTTTTTATCAAAGCATATTTTTATTACCTATAAAAATTAAAAAATAAATATATACATCAATTGTATCATAAGATATGTCTTTCAAATAACTAATTTATCAACTATTATGAGTCGATGGACATGTGTGATCTTACAGAATGTGAAATGAGATATGTACTTATTTCCTCCTTAGCCATATTTGTAAATTTTCTAAAATTTGTTAGTAATTTTTCGAATAAAATCTCAATAAGTAATAAAATTAAAATATTTTCTGCAAAATAAATTGTTAATCATTTATTAAGTCATTCGAAAGGCATTCTTTAATTTAGTTTACGATTCAATATATTAAACATACGTTAATGATACATCGTCGTCAAATTGACGCAGACTACTTTAATATAAACAATACGACAGCAACCATAAACAAAACTTATACGTTTGCTGTGTTATAATAACAAATAAATTAAATAACAGAAGTTTCACAGCAAGCAGACAACGACAAGTTGTAGTATCGGAACAGGTAGAGAAGTTCATTCGTCATTTTGACGAGTACGTATGATTCTAGGGTTAAAAAATAATAACAGTATTTAAATATATAATGTACCTACCTGCTTTGCCCAAAAAAGGTTACTCGCTTTAGGATACCTATACGGGCAAAGCGTGTTTTTGCAGACGTTCTGTATTTTCTTTATTAAAAATAAATCTCGTATAAAAATTTTTTAAGCGAAGTTTCATTTTAAAGTTCGATAGCTATTCTACCAGATAATATAAAAAAGATCTGCTTATCGAAGTCAAAAGCCATTTTTTTGGGCGTTAAATTTTAGCTTACCCGCTTTGGGCTACCTTCCCTTAGTGTTGGAAGTTTTTGTTTCATTATTTTATCCAAATAAATAAATCAGATTAAAATATTTCATAGAAAATAACAATAAAATTGTTTATTTGTTGATAAATTTTATGATTTTAATTTGTAGTTTCGTTTTATCATTACAAATTTATCTATCCTATCAACACTACCTTTTGGTATATATAGAAATTTTCATTTTGTCCGTATCTTCCATATCAAATTATTTTTCGTAACGAAATTATGGATTTAAAATATAATCAATTATAAAATTATTATTCCCTTGTTTACTTTTTTCATATGGCGTTGTTATTTTTTGATATTTATTAACAAATATTTTATATTTATTAATATTAAATGCAATATTTACAATATAATGTCTGGATTAGACAGAATAACAGCATCATTTTTAATTTTTAATGTTAGATAATATTATATTATTATAGGTAAGTACTATTAAAATAAAATATCATATTTGAAAATCTAAATTTATTTTGTAATAAAATTTGTATTATCGGAGACATATTTTGCATACAATAAAGTGAAAAAAAAAACTCAGATCTCTTCTAGTGGGTATACAAAGTGTTGGCGAGAGAAATGATCGGCCTCTGAGATGAACAAAATTTAAAAATAAAAAAAAATTTGCTATAAAACTTATTTAACAACATACAACTTTTTACTTTTACCCGGATCTCTTACCAATAATTCCAGGCTCTCTTTTTGAACCCGGGCCCCTTTATCCTAGATTTCACTACTTCTCTTAATGGTTTTATTTTTTTAACTAAGGTAACTACCATTTGAATATAATCTCTTGCTAATGAGACATCCTGTACGGCGATATATTATTATCATACAAATCTGAAAAATCGGCAAATAAAATTAGATTCATTAAAACATATAAAATATTTAATATTTTCGTATAGATATATTTTAACAACAGAAAGCCGAAAAATTATAAAATTTAAAATAACAAGTGCTGATGTGCAAGCTGTACTTGTGCAAATAGTGCTCCATACTACTAGCACTTGTTATTATGGGTTTGATGTAACCGCATATGAGGGTTGACAAAAATCTTATCCTTCACGAATAAATTTTATTTCTGAAAGAAACTATAATTCTTGATTTAAAAACGATCATATCTTTATTTTGGCCTATTTACGCTTAGGTACTTAGGAAGGAACATAGATATTATTATTTACTAGGAGTGTGACAACGCGTACCTCCTGTTTGTCTTTCAACAAAAATTGTCAACGACATTGGTTATTACCAAAATAAACAGAAAACTTTTTACAGGTTTTCAAATTTTCATAATTGTATCCTTTTAGCATCCGTGGGAGGGGTATACTCGCATTTATACAAAATGCAAATGATTTATATAGGGGAGAAGTGGCATGAAAGGAACGTTTTTGTTTTCTAATAAATAAAGCGTTTTAAGCGTTCTAATAAATAAACGAGATAACAAATTAAATATTTACGAACGGAATTAGAAACTTTAGTTATCTTACTCTTGAAATAAAATCCAATAATAAACATTTCTTTGTTATTAGTTGTAATTTTTGTCAGTTTTTAAAAAAGTGCGTCTTGTCCCTTTCATCAATAGACTATATTGAAAGGGACATGATAATTTATGAAAGGGACAATATTAAATATCATTCATCTTGTTCAAATTTGCACCTTATTCACATAAGACATACAGTTCATTGCGCAGGTGATCTTACTGAACTTACATATTAATAAATTTGATTCAATAATGGAAATAAGCAAATGATTTCAGTAATCGATGATTATTAATTGCGTGGTTTTAGTAATCGATAATTAAAATCATTGTTTTTTATTTGATTATTTTTGTTCGAAATTTTTAAACAAGAAGAAAGTTTAAAAAAAAATTAATTATTAGCACTAAGAAAATAAAGAAAAAATTGTGACACGTGGATATTCAAATAAAACTAATTCGAAATTACTAGTTTTAAAGGTAGTTCCTTTCATAACTTGTTTGTTCTGTCCCTTTTAATTTGGTTGTAAAGTATCACACCCAAATTAAAAATTTAACCTTTAAATCTACAATTTTATTTAAAAGATACCTAATCTGTTGTTTTCGTTTAGTTGAAAGAATAACTAATTGTATATAATTACAAACATTTCAAAAAATACTTACAGTATATCAGAAAACGTTCCGAAAAATTAAAAAAAAAAATTACTTTGGAACATAAAAAAATTTACAAGTACAGCATTACTATGTTTTAAATGATAGTAGCTTGAAGTCAGGAACAAACATATCTGCATTAGTGCTGCCACACAACACCAATACGTTTGACTTGCCGAGATTTGAATTTAGCGCCTAATCTAAATTGTCCCTTTCAATACGTGTCCCTATCATACCACTTTTCCCCTAGTTGGAATGTAAAAATGAAATTTTGTCATTTATCAAAGTTATTATAATTTTTACTATCCTTTTTAAATATATTAGGTAGTAGATCTTGTAAGAGATAGCTATATTACAAGCTTGTCTGCTGTGCTGTATTACGTGCATTCCTATCGCATGAAATCATTTTCATTTGGTAAAAATATTTCTATACCTCTGTTCGAGTAACTATCGCTTATCGGTGACCTAGGATACCCTACCAATTTCAGAGGTGCTTAAAAGTGAAAATTAATAGTGCTGATATACATAAACATAAAAAATTTTTTAATTTTTTAATTTTTGCATCTGGGTAAGAAATCCACAGAATTAAAATTCAACTTTACATCTATATAATTGGACCACCTCACTCTATTTTTGTGCTAAATTTCAGATTTTCGCGTCGAAGAGTTTCAGAGAAAACAGGCTGTAACAGACGAATGGACACCGAAGTGGTTCCATCGATGTTCAATTTTATCAGTTTTGGTACGGAATACTTGAATTAAGAGTAATTGATATATTAAGCAAAATAAATAATTATTTTTGTATAATTGTATAGCTTTGTTTTAAATAATTGTTTAATTATAACGAAAATCCTATGGTTCTACATGAAAATATTTATATACAAACCCAAGGACTGCCTTAGTACCTACCTCTATTGACTTTTATTTTTTTAAGATTTTAAAACGAAAATGATACTTTAGCTAATAATTTTGTAAAATATTTGAAGCTTTTTTAGCCATAAATTTTATTTATTTTATTATTCACAAGTTTCAGTAGATGAATTTTTGTGAGATTCATTGCATTACACAGTTACTTATAATTTTATATAAAAACCACATAGATTTAACCTTGAGAAGAAGCCACATAGATTTAAGGTTTTATGGTATGAGGTTTAGTTTTTTAAATGTGGTAATATTGAATCCTATATTAAAGCATTGATTTTTAAAAGCATTACCAACTGCAGGCGACGAAATTTCAAAGCGAAAATTTATTATTTTTTAATATATAGAAATATAGTTTCAACATTAAAATATTTTGAAATGACATTAAATATTTTTTTCTACAATCTTGGTGGAAAGTAGGCTTTTGCGCTCTGTGAAGAGAGCGCAAAATGGTTATTTGCCGAAAACTCGTTGCCGAGCAACGAATTTCTATTTTGCGCTTTAAAGCGGAAAAGTAATACTTTGTCGCTCGCTCAACGTATATTTAATTACAAATCGGGTAGACGTTGTTTATATTTTCTATGGTAACAAATAAATAAACAGATTCTAAAATTATTATGTTTATCGTGATCAAGTCAAATATTAATTTTATTAAATTTCAAAATAACTGCTAAATATTAATCAAAAATAATAAATAACTATAATTAATAAATAATAAGAATAAAAAATTTGAAAAAAGATGTACATATATGATGGAAATATGTAATAGTGACAGTGATTTCTCTAGTACACCTCCAGATATTTCTGAAGCTGAAAAAATTTTAATATTAAAGTAAATATTAACGTCCATTATTATTGTTTCAAGTATCTTTTAAATAAAAAAGAATTTTATAAGATTGTAGAAAAAATTTAGTGTGTAATTCGAACACAAAATGACTTGCCGCTCTCATGAGATTAACGCGCTCCGCCTGGCGGCGTCGCGCGTCAACATTCTCAATCGCCACCATTTTGCACTCTTAATACACAAATAACTATTATAATCATTTTCAATAAAAGAAATATTTTATTTATACAGTTATTTAATCAGTATATCTTTGGGTAAAATATTGCAATATTGGAATTAGGAAAATAATAATGAATATGGTATAAAAGCGTTGCCATCTAATAGCAGTAAATAAAACGTTGCTTAGATTCCTAACTTAACCACTACAATTCCACTTTTGAGGTTGATAACATCGTACGCGAAACGTTTATAGTTTGATTTTAACACGTTTTCAATATTTTCGATCAAAAAATCTAAGATTTAGTCGACCGGATCGCTACTGAATTTTGAGTATCGATTCTTTATTGGCTAAACTACATCATACAAATTTTTTATTGAATTCTCTTTATTAGAACTATTTTTCTTTTAAATTCTAAATAAAAAAATTCACATGTCGCCATAAGTACCCATGCATTTTCACCCAACTTTGATAATTTTTTTCTCGATTCTCAGCGACCAAATATTTTTTGTTCTTTCGTAGGATGGCAAAATACCTCTTTGGGAATCGATATGCAAATTTTCATAATTTTTTCTTCAGTCAGCCCTCGTGTCATAACAACTTTAACGATCAGAAGTAGCAAATAGGCTATGTTTGGTTTAAAGTAGTTATAAATTAATTGAAATAGAGAACTGAAAAGCCTTTCGAAACATATTTCCACAAAAAGTGTAAATTATACAGAATCTAATATGCAGAATACCTTTGTTGTTTTCATGAACTTATAATTACGTTCGAAGATGAATGCAAAAAATGCTGAACAATGTACAAGGCGGAAAGAAAAATTAAGGAAAACTTTGAAATAAAGGCTGTTAGTATTGGGATCCATTAGACAGATGAATCAATCAAATTGATTATGGTAATAATTTTCTTAATATTTATCAAAAATATTACGCTGAGTTTGTTGACACTGAACCAAAGATGGATTTGATTGTTTAAAAAAATAGTTACTTATATTTGAAGTTTTATGTCTACTTTTTGAATTGTGAGGCACCTTTTCCCGGCTTACCCCAGTATACCTAATATTTATAGTAATGAAATAAAATCGGGACCATAAAGTACACTTAAGGACACAAGACAACTACTTAAAATTTTAAAATCGAATACAAAACTGGCTCATTGCACGTAAACGGTATCGAAAACTTTTTAGTGTCTTTCATGGCTCACTTATTATAAAAAGTGTAGTTTTTAGTGGTAATTGTAAATTTTTAAAAAATTGATTTATTTGTCACAACAACTGATGGAAATATTTTGTAATTCATAAAATCTGACACCAATAACCTCACTGACAAGAAACAAATTCATTGCGAGATCACTGTCAATCACTGTCAGCCAGTACAATAAGCATGTTTATATGGAAGTACAAATAGTAAACGTAATTTATAACGAATAACAACACAAGTCTCTGACATTCCTTCACCTTACCGATAACATACCAAAAATTTTACAAAATATAGAGTGGTGTTTGAAAAATTGTAAGCAAAAATTAGAAAAAACAAGTCCAATAAATTATCATGGTGAACGAATTTATTTTACAGCCTAGAGACTTAATCCTAAATTTTAACAAATTGTAATTACAAATGTTTTTGTAAGTGATTTTTTTTAATCCTTTTTAATTTAAAGTGAAATAAAAAATTTAAACACTATTTTTTTTATCAAATGCCGGTAATGCCATGATCCCTTGAAACCCCTTTATACGCTCTTGGAAGGCAAGCATAATCCACCATCTTGAATTTAGTACTATAAAGTTCGATAAAGTAGCTCCAGAATAACTAATCTTACGGAAAAGTATTTTAGACAAAGTTAAAAAGGATACAATTTTAAACAAATTCTTAAAATGGGAAACTTTTATAAGGAAACAATTGTCGCAAGTTTTTAGCGAATTTCCAAAACTGGAAATGCAGCTATTACGGCCGCTCTCATGACACATTCTGAGGCCGAAACGATAACAGAAATATGTTTTGAGGTCCCTAGAATACAAAAATTATATTCACTAAAATTTATATATATATATATATATATATATATATATATATATATATATATATATATATATATATATATATATATATTTATATATATCCGCGCGATAACGCCTGAACGAAACATTTAATGCTCATGAAATTTGGCGTGTGAATTGGAATCTGGTTTGGCGCGGCTAAGCTCCTTAGCCAGACACGTCGGATGTCCAGAAGTAGGGTTTTCGGGTATTTTTTGTCAACAAAATGAGTTTTTTGCCAGAATTAAGCAATTTTTCAAATTTTTCTCTACACCAATCGAAAGTAAAAGAAATATGCGTAAAAAATGTTTTTATACCGTTGCTCTAAATTAATTACTTTTCGAGAAAAACTAGGAAAAATGTCGTTCTCCATTTCACTCGTACTCACAGTCTTTTTTCTGTCTCATTTTTTACGATGCTACTTTCGAAAAAAAAGGCTTTACAAGTGGCGTGTCATGATTTTTTTAATTCAATTTAACGATTCAGCTATATTTTATTTCTCTCAGTTAAATACGTTTTTCTAATATACCTGTTGCATTTTTTTTTTTTTGAGAAAAATTACCAAGAAAATTTGTTTTATGTGATATGGTCAGAATTTAGATTATGTTTACACCTTACTAAAATTAATAAGAGTTTGCTACAACCGCATAAAAATTACGTTAAACCATATTCAAACCATAATATTTTTACGTAATCTTCTATCCAAATGACAGTACAGTTATATTTATAATTTATAAACACATTTTACTCGTAAATGAAATTGCACATTCAATTTTTTTTTTGCCAAAAAAGCTTTAAATTTTGACATATTATATCACACAATTTTGAAAATATTAAATATTTTTAGGGCGAAAATATATTAAGAAGCTAAAATTTGTTTAATAAAGGCCATGAATCTGCTCATTTTATCTCAAAAATCTCTGAAAATAGAATACTTTTCAATAATTAACCCATAAAAAGCATGTAAGAGGTAACTTTTATGATATTCTTTTTTAAATTTCAAAATAAAATGCCGTTTGATAGTAAGGTTACAAATGATTTTTTTTATTTTGCAGCATCTGGAAAAAAGAAATCCTAATGAGTACCATTCTTGAAAAAATCAAATAAGTATTTACACAAAAATACTATTTATTAAAAAAATATTAAAATTATGTACAAATGCCGTCCTGATCAACTGATATATTAGAGCCGATTTTGAGGAACTGGATTTCCTCCAGGCAAAAACTCATAGCGAATACATACATTTTTATAATATCCTTTTGAATTTTGTAACTCAATCATACCAAAATAAAATCTAAATAAAAAAATCTATATGACCTATTTTGCTCAATTTTCTAGCATCAAGTCTAGTGGTAATTAACTAGCGGGTGATTGTATTGACATTTTAAGGTAAAATATAGTAATTTTAACCGTCTTCAAAAGAACGTTTCGATTTTAACAATAAAAAAATTTTAAAAGTGCTTAAGTTCTGGCAGGATTGTGAAAAAGGGTCTGAAATGTTTTCAGATGTTGTTATATGTATACAAAAAATATTAATGTTGTAAGTACTTGCTAGAATTATAGGTTTTATGGGTAGTTTTAGCGAATTTCCAGAATGGAATTTATCATCGCTATTACAGCCACTGTCACGACGCGACCTGAGCCCGAGGCTATGGCAGAAATTTCTTTAGCGGTCCCTAGAAACCGAAAATACTATTCACTAAAATTTATATATTTTTTAGTTTGACATTACTTCAAATAATTTTTTAAATAAAAATTGTCAGTTTTTGCCAATATAATAGATTCAAAATAAATATCATTGTTATAATTTCTAAAAAAAAATTCTTGAGTTATATAAACTGCATTTTATTTTAAAATAACAAATGTAAATTCGTCTATATTTTACATTAAACGTATGAAGTAACATTTGTATGTCATTAAATTCATAATTTAACTTTTTATTTGTAATCATACAAGAAGTGTTTAATGAACAAAACGATCCATAAAATTTTTTGGACTTAAACTGAAACTGAATTTGAAATTAACGTAGAATTTTATGAAGTGGATGAAAGCACAATAAAAAATAAAATTTCTGAAACAGTACTATGTATAAACAGAAATTACAACTATGTATATTTTAACCAAAAATAAAATTTAGTTTTTTTTAAATAGTTTACACTTTTATACAACTATAATATCATCATGTATTATTTTATATGGAATTTAATTATCATTAATGACTGTTAATTAATATTTTAACTCCTCACACGACAATTAAATGTTCATTTTTCCATTTAGGTTACACAAAACATTGAACGAGTGATGTCTCCATTTAATAAATCATGCAAGCAATCCATTTATAATTTAACTAACATATTCTAGCCTCTATCCCCATGTAACATATCGTTAAAAAACCTAAAAAATAAATTATTTTATTATATACACTATTTACTTAAATAAATGTCAGTTGATTGATAACTTTTCGATAAACAGTTTCGATAGACAGTTGATGACCTTTCGATAAACAGTACATATTTCCAATTTTAAATTTATAATTTAATACCAGCTCCATAAAATATTTAAAATAAAAATTATATCTACGCACTAAAATTTAAAAAAAGTATAAAATATTATATATTTTGTTAACAAAAAAAGATTCCATTTAAAAAAGTTCAAATTTGAATTATTTTATCAACAGAGTAAAGAGAGGTACATCGACATCATGCTAGATGGCACAGTAGATGATTGCTTTAACGCGATTGTTAAAGCGGTAAACTCAAATGTTATTTAATAATTTATTCGAATGTTAATTTACAGAAATAATAATTGTTATTATACAATTAAAATCTTTTTAATTTTTGTTTTTATTATTAACTAATGTTTGAATAAAAAAATATAATGTTTTCTTTTTTTTACGTACCAAGAAAATTAAATTATTTAATTATTATTTTTTGATAATTTAAACATCACTTCAGAAAATTAATCTATACATATAACAAAACTGTAACGAGACCATTTCTGGACATGGAATATTTTTTGAAAATTGTATTGGTGCTGTAAATAGTTATCAATGTAGATATCAAAACAGCGATTATTAAAATTTTTGTTTGTCTGTTTGTTTGTCTATCTGTTCACGCATCACGTAAAAACTACTGGACGGATTTTAATGAAATTTGGTGTGATTATAATTTATTACCTGGGTCAACATCTAAGAGACTTTTTACTCCGGGAAAAAAAGTATCTTAGATGTTGACCCTAATCTCATTCCCACGGGAAAATGGAAGAACTATTTTGAGCATATGCATACATTATGCAAAAAGTATTGAACGGATTTCGATGAATTTTGCTGTGGTGATAACATATTATTTGGAACAACATCTAAGATATTTTTTACTCCGGGAATGTGTCTAATTTTCACGGGAAAAGAGAAAAACCATTTTGAGCATATGCACACATTACGCAAAAACTGTTGAACGGATTTTCATGAAACTTGGTGTGGTGATAACTTATAAACTGCACCAATATAGAAGATACTTTTTAATCCGGTAAAATATCTCCTTCCCTCGGGGAAATATAAAAACCATTTTGAAATGTGCATGCATTACGCAAAACTATAATATTGTGTATGCAAATGCTTTATAATTATTATACTTATATACTTCTCATTTATTTTATACGCGAACGACGTCGCAGGTACAGTTAGTTCAAAATATTTGTATTTAAAATTCAAGTAGAATACAGTTAGGGAAAAATTAGTTTGGATTAAAATGAGAGCGGGATCCTAAAAAATTTAAGTAGTATACCCTGTTAAATATAATTTGAAAGAACCACCTCTAAGGAATTTTAAAAATTATTTTTTTTATAAGTTTTGAGCCAGTTGTTATAATAATGTAACTCGAAATTTTCGACAGTTAATCGTACTCTAACTCCCCATCCTCAATTCCGATATTCTAAACTTCTAATATAGCTAAAATTTTGATTTTAATAAGGTTAGTAGATATTTACCCATGGATTACAAAAAAAATTGCAGGTTTTTTCGGCAGCGTAATAGTTGCTAAAAAACATTTTAAGTAACAAGAGAAACACTGTAATAAAGAACGTATTTACTGTTTTAGGATAATTTGGAACAATTAATGCAATTTTTAGTTATCGCTGCAAATTTGGTTTAGATTTAAATATACATAAATTTTTCACTGTTAGAGAACTAAACTATTTTATTTCGATATACGCTATGTTATATGAGAGTCCAAAGGTTCCAAAAATGCCAAAAGTAAATTATTCAACTGATTTTGAAATTTTTTCGCTTTTATAGCTAAGCTATTTTAGATGGATAACGGGTATGTCCTCTAAGGTCCTAGCGTTTCAAAGGCGTCAAAAGTAAACCACCCAACCGATTTTAAATCTTTGGAAATTCGCTATGTTACACAGATGCTACGACAGGGGTATTTTTTTATAAAATTGATAACTTCGAAAGTAAAATATTTGTTTTGTTGTCTAAAATTTCGACTAATTACTATTTACAATTTATAGCAAGCAGTTTAGCATAATATTATCTAGAAATTTTTTTGTACTTAATTTTCTCACCTCTCACAAAGTAGTCAGTAAGAATTTTGACTTGTAAGTGAAATCACTTGTGTGTATTTTGAGTATTTTAACAATATGCATAATATTTAGGTATTTATTTATTCTTGCAATATTATCATCAATAAACTTAAACATCATTGCTCTCAAACAATATTTTTGTTCTTATCTATTTCACTATTACATCCAAATATGTTACATCACCTTCGTTCTGTTTCTATATCAACAATTTTTTTTGTTTTAATATGCCCACATATCTTATACCTTTTCGCAGGGCCAGATCTAAGGGGGAGGGCAGCGGAGGCAAGTGCCCCTTGCAAGTTTTTAGGGGCGCCAAAAATTCAAGTTGAGGAACGCCAAAACGGTTATTTTTTTTTGCTCGTAACTTTTTGCGGGAGAAAATTTAAAATATATCGGTGCGCCAAAATATTTAATTTGGCGTTTTTCTCGGGGAGGGCGCCAATAGCAAAGTTTGCACACACCCCCGGCCCCCGTAATAATTGTAGGTCCGACCCTGCCTATTCGTACCTAAAAAATACAACATTGAAACATGGTGATTATCGCATGTGAAATATATAATTTTATATTTTATTGACTTTGAACAGTAGTTTTTGTGTCAAACATAAATAGAAACCTATTAATATTATATTGGGAAAATGGGAGAAAAAAACTGCCAACAAATAAATCACAATATAATAACGGAGATAAATAACACTTAAGTTATACCAATCATCGTTCATACATACATACATACCCCTTTGTCGTATATTCTAGCATCGTCTGGCTTGAGAAAGAAAAGGTTTTCCAAGTTTGGATTGCAGCCAAAATAATATTGTTGCAAGAACGAAAGAACATCATGTTTTATGTGTAATTTAAAACGATAGTTTGTGTAACTATGTGTTACACTGTGTCTACCCTTTTTGTAGAATATATAGTTCGATGTACACGATGTACAAAATTTAATAGTCATATAATTAATTGTAGTAAAAGTAAAATAATAATAATAAAGTAGTTTATTGAAATCTTTCCAGTCATTAGAATCAACAATAATTATGGAAAACACTGAAAGAAATACTAACCTATATTTTTTTCAACTTCTTGAATTGTAATTTCGCATTTATATAGTTGGTAAATTGATACGTAGGCAACATTTACCGTTCTGTTTTTCACAGATACTATAGTTACAAGAAATAATAGGTCACAAGAGCTTACTTACCTTCCTAGGTACCGTCAGTTGGGGCGAATGTAGACGATTTTTTCAGTTTTTTGGCAATAAATTGTTCAGTTTATCTAAAAAATTCTAAAAAAATAATTTAAATGCTTTAATATCACGAGCATATAGGGCAGTAATAAAAATATCAAAATTGGTACTGCAACATTTTTTTTTTTTGTTATATAGTGTCTAGATTCGCCCCATATGTGGGGGCGAATCGAGACTGTGCCTTATTTGCAATATAAATCACATTCAGTCGTGCATATGGGTAAAATCGGACATAAAAAGATAAAAATAGCTGAATTTTCAATCTGAAAATTCGCTAAACTAAATAACTGCATCAGCGAATGACTTTTGATGGGTGAAATAAAACATTTTGGATTTAAATGAATTTTATTTCGATTTGCCTTTGAGTCTATTATGCAAGGTCGATTCGGATATATGGAAATATTCAGCAGCTTGTCTAAGCGATTTTCTTTTATTTTTAATATCGGAAAGCAGGGGCGCAACAATTACATATCTACAGAGGGTTCTACAAAAATTTAAATTATCAAATTTTTTAATAACGCAGTTCTCTGATAACAATAGAAAATGTTGTAATAAAATGTCATCTCCGAAAATTTGATTTTCAAATAAAAAATATTAGTAAGCCACTAAAAATTTTACTTTTTAATATAAATAAAATAAATTGAAGGAAAATTTCCGGGTAATTTTAGGGGTCCGGACCCCTTGGACCTCCCCGGTTGTTGCGCCTCTGTTGAAAAGAGCCCATTTTAGGTTATCTAGACTACAGTTTATGTAGTTTATACCCACTTTCTTTTTATACTGACGCAACATGGTATATGAATTCGCCTCACCTATAGACAATTTTTTGTTAATCAATTTATAAAAAAAAATTAAGCACAATACAGCTTTCATTTTTGGTACATATATTGTCAAAAAAACGCCAAACATTTTGTTGCTAGTCCCTACTTTATATATCATATATAACTGTTTTTTTTGTACAACAGTTTCTTTACAAGATATCAAAACGCGCGTTATTTTTAAAAATTATAAACAATGCGCCTGTAAAATAACAAAATACAAAGATGTCACGTTCACCGCTTTTCTTTGATGAGTAACTCATAACTGACAAAATTCAGTAGTATAAACTGATCTATGACCTTGTACGGTCATAACACTGACGAAGAAATATCGAGAGGCAGGTCTGTCTAGATTCGCCCCTACTGTCACGGTTCGCCCACTCTGATGGTACGTAAGTAATCGCTTACTGTCAATTAGTAGATTTCTCTATGGAAATAATTTTACAGACGCCTAATATTAATTTTTAGATATTCAAATTGCACACAGTAAAAAACTTTGTGTTTAAAATTTTTGTGTTAAATAAATAACACAACCCTGCGTTTGTGTAACATTTCGTGTTTGTGTTAAATGAAAATATTAACACTAATTTCGATTTAACAGAATAAAAATATTAACCTGTTTTGAACAACAAACAAATAACATAATATATCTATCAAAATATATATAATAAAAAAGATGAGAGTAGTTCTTATTATTAAACCAAACCGAAAAATTATAAGTTTTTTCAGTTATTGACGAATAATATTATTAAACGTTTAAAAATGAAACAATTTTCTTACATTTTAAGGTTATTTTGTTACCGATTCAGTTACAAAAAATCACGTAAGCTTACTTACATGTAAGATTGAATATTATATAATACAATCTCAAATATGCTTACATGATTTATTTAAACTGAATCTGTAACAAAATAACCTTAAAATGTAAGAAAATTGTTTCATTTTTAAACGTTTAATAAAACTATATTCGTCAATAACTGAAAAAACTTACAATTTTTTTTTTTTTTTTTTTTTTAATAATAAGAGCTACTCTCATCTTTTTTATTATATGTATTTTTGAATTGTTACAAAGAACTAACTTACTTTGTGTTCTTTGAGTCTCATTTATAATAATATAAGAACAAAATCGTTATAATTTTTGACGACTTTCAAATATCTTAAGCTTCAGTGGAATTAAAATGTTGAATAAAAAACTAACTCTGATAAATCTGAAAAATTAACACAAAATGTATGTCCTCTTGTGTGTTAAATCATTGACACAAATCTTGTGTATAGTTTTGACACATATGGTTTGTGTTAAAATTACACAAAAAATTGAGTGGACCGTTCTGGAATGTGTTAATTTTAACACAAAATTTTTCACTGTGCATTTTCGATGAATTTTATTATTTCTTACGTATTCGGTTGGAAAAATAACTCATACCTGTCCCGTAAGTTTATTTTTATCACTGATTTTTTTCTGCATCAGTTAACACTTCAAATGATTAAGACGAGTTAACTCGTCCTGCAATATAGCGACTCAAAACGCTTTGATATGTATATATTCATTGGTACAAGTGCCGCTGTCTGTGATAGATTTTTCGAAATACGGTATAACTGGAAGTTATGTTTAATTTTACCATTATTTAGTATAATTTATATTTTTCGAATTCTTAGGGTTGACATTTTTTGATGTCGGCCTCTCTCATTTTCTTTCCATTTTTGTAACCTTATCTATTGTACTTGACTGTTGTTACTAGCAGTAAAAGGTTCGCCATTTTGAGACAAAAAAATTTTCTCTACACGGAGAGAAAATTCCTATAAAAATTATTGTGCTCATACTACAATCGACGTGTAACAGGCGAACATATCCAATTTTTGTACGGTAAAATTATAAAAATTATAGTTATATTATTGTAATTTTTATAATTTTACCGTACAAAAATTAGATATGTTCGCCTGTTACACGTCGATTGTAGTATGAGCACAATAATTTTTATAGGAATTTTCTCTCCGTGTATATGGTTAAAATAAAAGCGTTAAAAATGAATACTAACTAGATGAAACGTCTCAATGTTCTGTTCAACTAACGAAATTTTGAAAAACATTTTTTCATTCAACTATATTTAAACCTACCCTATGTTTAAAATTGTATGTAAGATTTAAAAAATTTAAATTTCACCATATTTTTTCAAGACTAATTTTAAAGTAACCTTTCATCGATATACGTATATTGAAACTTATATGACCAATTTTCTTCTTTCCCTAGCAAGTAATTAACACAAATCTGATTGCCGAGAGAAATATACATACATATTAATACCATTAGTTAGGCAGATTAATGCAAAATATTGGTTAGATGTGGACACGCCGGACAAAACCACCAATTTTGGTTTACATATTGATTAAGTTCTAATCTTTAAATTTTGAATAGGATCCACTCAATTTCATCACCTACAAGGCGGTCATCTTGAGTAATGTCCTCCAAGAACCTGTAGTGTCATTGACAAGTAAATATACTTGCTAAATGTGGCCGCGACGTCGTTCGCTTTCTCAAAAATTGCTGTTTTGATACATCTATATCGGTCACTATCTACACCAGTGTTTCTCAACCGCTGGTCCGAGTATTCCGTCAGTCAGCCGAAAGTTGTGTGAAATTATTCATTACAATTTTTGTTTTAAATCAGCTAATCAAAAAACATATTTTAATGTTATTTGCTACTTCAATACATACATTTTGTTACTTCCTCGTTCTTAAAATTTAATTATTAATTGTTTTATAAAGCCGGACCTATCGATTCTGATGAAATTTGAATATGTAATAGGACAAGCCTAATTTCAATACTACGTTATTCTAACCGTCTTAAAATACTTTCCATGAAGTTCTTGAATTGTTCGAATAGTACGATTATGTCGACACAATTACCCTCTAATTAACTAACCCTAGACTTAATATTAGGAAATTAGGCAAAAACAGGTCAATTAGATATTTTTACGTAGGTTTGAAATATGTAAACAAAATTTTAATATATTTTATTTTTTACTCTCTTTTTGAAAAATTAACTTTCAAATTTTAATCCACAACCACCTGTGTTGATGTATCTTCAACAAATTTCATATCAATAACTAGGTCTTTAAATATGGCAACATGGCTGATTCAAACTTTTTATCTATGTCATACCATTTTCGAGATATTTGAAAAAAATTAAATTTTTACTCCAATTTTTGAAGTCATACCAGTTTTGTGTATTGAGCTTAATTTGACTTCTGAGTTATTACGTTTATAAAAATTAAAAAGGCCTTATTCAAAGTGCTTTGTAAAGTAAAGTAAATAAATCAAAGTATCAAAGTACAAAATAAATCAAAGTATCAAAATACGTTCGATTTTTTTTCCATAATTTTAATGGAAAACGTAAAAATAAAGTTGAATGAAAATTCCTAATGGTTCCGGAGATATTTACATAATTATAATTTGTAAACGAAGTAGGAAAAAGGGGGCGTTTCTTTTTCACGCGCGGAGTTTCCGCGAAATAACTTTTTTTAATGTTGTAATACTGATATCTCAAAAATTAATTAACTTATGAAACTAAATCTTGGTTTACTGTATTCATTAATGTATTGCCCAATATGCAAACTAAAATCGTGGGCTTAATAGGCACTTGTTCAAAATTTATCGCCTCCCGTAGATTAATTTTTATGCCCTAAAACGTGATTTTTTTCTAAAAGCACGCCATAGTTACAATTTTTAAAATTTTGACTTTATTATAATTTGCATACTAGAGAACGCAATTTGTAATAAAATGCTGTTTGAAATTTTTGTTTCAAATGTCTTGGACCGAACTTATCAGTGTTACAGTTTCACCTTTTTTGCGCACCTCCACTTTCACGCCCTTTATAATAAAAATGAGGGAAAAACAAAAAAAAAATTAATAATATAAGGAAAGAAATGTACCTCTAGTTATAAAATCACTGAGAAAAAAATGATTCGAAGTTACGATTTTTTTGATCAAAAAATAAGAACACTCCCTTAATGAAGGTACTTAAACATGGGTTGCATTTTTAATTAGATTACCTATTGCATCGAAAGCCTGTAGCGAACTTGTAATCTGTAAAATAGCAAAAATGGTTGTAGTGGAAGCTGCTTAAGTAAAAAGAAAGACTGGAAGTGCACAGAACATTGCAGCTGCATATGTCAAGGTTTTTTTTACAGTATCCACGGCTAATGATTATCGATTGATTATTTTTAAATTTACATATATTTGTAAAAAATGAAAAAAAATTTGACGGGAAAAAAGCTCCTATAAACCCCTTTTGTATCATTTAGTCTTTTTGGTTTGCGGGCTTAACCGAGTGATATTTCACGTTTATACCAAATTTCATAAAAATTGCACATTTCCCTATGGGAATATTCAATAAAAACATTTTAAACATAATTTGTCTATATATTTCAAAATGGTCGCCATGTGGCTGATAAGGTTAAGTGGATCCTACCAAAAATTTGAAGCTTAGGGTATGAGTAGTTAGTAAAAAAAAATGGTATTTTTGTCCAGCATGTCCATATATTTTTATTAATCTTCCTGACTACATAGCATACTTAAATTTTACAATCTAATTGACAGTTTGGCGTGTAGTTTTAGGCGTGTGCGTAATCTTCTTCTTGTCAAATAATATCTATTTCTAATGTCTGATTGAATTATCTACATATGTTACGCTCAAAGGTCGAAATCGCTCATTGAGCGAAAAAAACGACCACAACGCCTTATGGTCATTTAAAATCATCCACAACGCGAAATTCGTGTTGTGGCACTTCTAAAAACAGCCACAACGAGTTGTGGCTAACTCAAAAAGACCACAACGCGAAATCCGCGTCGTGGCTTTCATGAGATTTGACCACAATGCGACGTAGTCATTTAAAAAAGCCACAGCACGTTCTGGACGGTTAGTTGATGCCATCGTGGTATGATGGACAGGTTGTTATTTGTTAACTGTCGCATTGCAACAAAATATCGTCGAATTTTTATTCATTGTTGACTGTTATTTCCAAGTGTGAGTATCAGTGTGCTAATTATGGCGAATAAAAAGATAAGGAATATATTTTATGATAGTTGAATGAGTTTATGAAGACAAATACCGATAGCGGTTTTTTCATTAGTAACAAATGATACGCAATTTTACTTCACGGAACAAAAGAGACTCAGAATGACTCGCGTCGTGGCTTTCATAAGATTTGATCACAACGCGATGTGGATGGTTAGCTGATGTACCCGCACGATACGGGGGACAGGTTATTATTTGTCAACAGACGTATAGGGTTCAGAATGTTAACTAATAAAAGTGTTAAAAATAAGGGATGAAAATGTATATAGGAAACCGTTGAGTCTAGAAATGTAAAATTTTACACAGGTCTTTTTTATATAACAACGGTGAGCAGTAAGCAGGATCAATTATTAGAAAATATATTCTTTACCTTTTTGTTGGCCATAATTAGCGCACTGATATTCACACCTCGCAATAACAGTCAACAATGAATAAAAATTCAACGATATTTTGTTGCAATGCGCCAGTTAACAATTAACAACCTGTCCATCAAACAACGATTGCATCAATTAACCGTCCAGAACGCGTGGTGGCTTTTTAAATGACCACGTTGCGTTGTGGTCAAATCTTATGAAGGCCACGACGCGAATTTCGCGTTGTAGTCTTTTTGAGTTAGCCACAACGCGTTGTGGCTGTTTTTACAAGTGCCGTAACACGAATTTCGCGTTGTGGATAATTTTAAATGACCACAATGCGTTCTGGTCGTTTTGTTCGCTCAATGAGCGATTTTGATCTTTGAGCGTAACATATATACTAATTACTTAATAATATCCATTTATTTATTTGGAATTTGGTAAGCATTGTGTTAATAATTATGGAGTGTAAGCAATATTCAGATTGAATTATTAGTTTATTATTTAAATTGATCTAGTGTAATATCTTTAAGTAAAAACACAGAAAAAAGTTCTTCTTTTTTTTCAGTTTTACACTACACTGGCCGATAGAATTGACTGTGTCTGTACATTTATATAATCCGTTTCCGTACTTTATGATTTAAATGTACGAAGAAAAACTATGTCATATTGTCAGATCGCCCGCTGTGCATATCATATTAATAATATCTGAAGTATTACATACAGAAATACAGGCACAGAGCCCTAAATTCAGAAAGGAAAAAGCACGGATTATTAAATTTATTATTATCATAGTTTGATAAGCTTTTGTCGTTTCCTCTTTTTTCATGAATGTCCATGGTGAATGAGCCATATTGAAAATGTATTTTATTGTTGAAATAATTATAAATCGTATAGCAGTAAATTGATAAATTATGCTTTTTATGTCATTTATTATCTTATTTGATTTAGTTTAATATTTGCAGCTCATCCTGGCTTTACTTAGGTGTCCATTTTGATTCAATTTTGGTGTTTCATATAATTTCCCACATACATAATTTATATTTAACAACTGTTATTATTTCATATTTTATAGGTGTGACTCACGGTTTCATCTGCATAAAAATATCTGAATTGTGAGTTCAATTACTTTGAAATCAGATATTTCGAAATTCTGTCCGAAATTAGCTATTTATAGTAGTGATTGATTTCGTTCGCCAAACGACTCTAAGATAGAGATATCATCGAAAGTAACTCTTTGTCTCGTTCCGGCTCATTCTGAAAATCCCACTCGCTCCTAATCCCGAAAAAAATTATTAAACTCCACTCAATCCCACTTCCGCCCGATTTAGCAGTTTTAATCTCGTTTCCGGTTTTTACCTCGAGTCCCGCAGTGAAGTTATATTACCTTCAATGTCACTTTTGTCCGTTCTCAATTCCATAAAAAGATTCTAATATCAACTACACATCATTAAATATATAAACCCATTATTCAAAAGGATCTGAAAAATATTTAGCAAAAATTGTTTCAATCCCCCCCCCCCCCCCCCCGTTTAGCATCTCTGGTTGTATCTCTCTTTTTAGTGAGTTTTGAAAAAAAGTGTATATAGAAATATACCCTTCGTGCTATTAGCACAAAATTCAGGATCGCCGTGTATATAGGTTCCGATACCTTAGCACCCCAGCAATTATTTTTTGAAATTTTATCTTCACATATCGTTAGTTCGTCTTTTGTTCTTTATTGTTCGTCATTTATTATTGTTTGTTTGTATATTATTTATTTATAAAAAATTACATAAAAATGCAAACTCAGACTAGCTCCCTACATACTAATTGTGGTTCTTTTTTATTTCTACTGGCCTTTTATTATGAATAGACGTTTGTTCTTATATAAACGACGTTTGTTCTATCATCAAAGTGACTTCTTTCGGCTTTAATTAACAATTTTTTACATTTCTTAATTAGTTAAATTGTCATGACATAGTAGTAGCATCGCGCATGCGCCAATTTTATTTTTAAGCGGTTTTTTCAATTAGTAACGATGTTATGTATAAATTAGTAACGAAAATAAATTGTTTTATTTATACGCCATGTGCAGAGTTCTTTAGTAGTTACTCTGGGGCGCTTAACAATCAAATAAATGAAATATTTTATCGTTTTCTTCTCAACGGACAAATTTAAATAAATCATTCATTTTTATTTAACATTGGCCCAAAATCTTAGTTTATCACGGCTACACTATTAATTCTAGTAATTTTAATCGTTTAATATATTATAATTAATTTTTTTTTCTAGAATATTCTTCCTCTTCAGTAAATTAAGTAGTGTAATGACAGTGGTATTACTAATACCACTTTATTTAAAGTTTATAAATGTCCGTGAAACTTTAAATAAAGTGGTATTAGTAAAGTAAAAATTGTCTTTTTATTTTAAAATGGAATACCATAAAGTAACGCTCAAATCTATCAAATACATTATATTTTCAATTAAAATAAATTGAACGGATTAAATTAATTCTTCCTATTATAGCTTATCATTATCCCTTTAATCAACCATAATAATTTTTGATAATTAAAAAAACTTTTAGAATTTATCGTAGGGTAAGCATCTGCATAGCTAAGTTTTAGAGCACATAAAGAATACTTTGTATAACTTTCTTAGATTCAGTCATTTTTCTTTTATTTTGAAAAGAACCGCTTAAAAGTAAAATTGGCGCATGCACAATTCTACTACTATGTCATTACAATTTAAATTTAACTAATTAATAAATGTAAAAAATTGTTAATTAAAGCCGAAAGAAGTCACTTTGATGATAGAACAAATGCCGTTTATATAAGAACAAACGTTTATTCATAATAAAGTACTAGTAGAAATAAAAAAAAAAACCATAATTAGTATGTGGGGAAGCTAGTCTGAGTTTGCATTTTTATGTAATTTTTTATAAATAAATAATATACGAACAAACAATAATAAATGACGAACAATAAAGAACAAACGACGAACTAACGATATGTGAAGAGAAAATTTCAAAAAATAATTGCTGGGGTGCTAAAGTATCGGAACCGTGTATATATGTATATAGGTATAAAACAAAATTATAATGAATATATTAAAAATAAAAGGTAAACCGTGAGTTTAATTTAGTTGCCAGTATAAATCTGTATTTAGTACATTTCCAGCTGTTTCTTCAACAAAAATGTCTTTAAAGATAAAATTGGTATAAATTGAGACCATTGTTAAAAAGTGGTTAAATGCAAGCTAAACTTCAGTATAATTATAGATATGACCAAAATTTATAAGGAATTTCTTGGTTATATTTAGCACTGCTGGAAAAGTTTTTCTTTAAAGATGATTTAATAGCAAATCTTTATAAATGTTAATACATTCGGTTATCGAAATTTGCATCAAAAAATGTGTATTTCACTTAATTTTACAATTTTTCTGTCACATTAAGTTATATCATGTAATATCAAAAAGCTTTTTAACATAAATGAATATAAAAATCTCCAGACACGAATCTAACCAAACGTATTTTAATATAAAAAAGACAGATATGAAACAAAGCAGCAAAGAGGACGAAGTAGGCACATAAAATTTATTAAAGGCAACATAACATCATGGCACAAATTGCGGTCATGTACTATATATATATGTATACCACGTATGTACCCCATATGCGGTCTATTTTAAAAAATAAACATTCATTTTTTTCCACCACTATCCTGTTAGAGCAGATGGTTTGGGAGCAGTTGTTTCGAATTAACTCGAATGGAACTTTTCGCTGAATTTAGCAGACAGCGGTAATTATGACAATCCATGTTCACAAATAGTAACCATACTGGATTTTGCTTAAAACAATTTTCTTCATAACAAATTTGAAAATAATGTTTTTGCAATCAAATAAAATTTCTTTATATTTTTTGACCCATACCCAGAAAGAGATGTCCAGTAAATTTTTTTTTGTAAAATTGATATTTTTAACTTCTCATAGGAAGTTATTGTAATGGGTCCGATTTTACGAATCGCTAATTTTGACATATCTCCACGTTTCAAGGTCACTAGAATCTAAATTCATCGTTTTTAGCGTGATGCCTGTGTGTGCGTTCGTTAGTTCGTTTGTTCGTTCGTTCGCTTGTTCGTGAATTTTTTTACGTCTCGTCTATCTCGAGAACAAATGATGACATCATCTCCGGACTAATTTCATTAGATGCGTAATCAAAAAATAAAGACCGGATAGTTTTCAGCAAATTCGGATTAGCGGTTTGTTTTTTGTGGTAAAAAAACGGAATTAAATTTATTAAGATAACATAGATTATATGGATTTTTTACCATAACATTATTATGTAATGGCCTAAGAACCTTCCCTGATGTTAAAAACGCCAGTATTTTACTATAAAATTAAAAAAAAAAACGAAATAAGAAACTTTTTTTGAAATATATTTTGTCTCGCATATCTTGAGAACAAATGATGTTATCATTTGTTTGATAAGGGTGGAGCCCCCATCCTTAGGTACAGAAGGCGAAGCCCCCGGTATGGTGCAGGGGCAAAGCCTCTATTCGGGGCCCAGGGGAAAAGTCGCCTGAAATGAAAAAAGAATTACTCGTATTTATGTACAGTAGTCTCTAGTCTTTAAGGACACCCAATGGGAAGTTGACAGTGTGGGTAGACCTGTCCCCCAAATTCTTAATATCAGTTTTTAAAAATAGAGAAAATGTAAATGTTCTGTTTTCTGACAGTATTTTAAAAGTGGCAATCGTTTAACAAACTTCTGATTCGTGAAAAAAACACCTTCATATTGTAACTATTGCATAAATAACAATTATTATATGTATAAAAATTTGAAAATAACTGATAGTGTCAAAATACGAAAAAATTTATGTTTTCTCAATTACTTAAAATTAATAAAATGGAAAATATCAACTTTACCACAAAAAGTTACTGAACATTTTTTGCTGAAAATTTCTTGCTTTGATTTCAAAACGTAATTTTTGTTGTGTCTATAAAGCTAGGTAGCCCCGCCAAGTCATAACCCAGAGATCTCACTTAGGCTATATTTTTTTGCTATTTTTTTGCGAGTTTTTTACCAACGAATTGATTTTTTTACCGCAGTCGTTACCGAGATAGGATGGTGGGACTGACTTCAGATTCAAGTGAGCACCGCCGTCCCTATATCTCCGGACCTGCTGCACATATTCAAATGAAATTTACGGTATATTTTTTTGCTATTTTTTTACCAACGAATTGATTTTTTTGCCGCAGCCGTTACCGAGATACAATGGCGGGGCTCACTTAAACCTGAAGTCAGCCCCGCCACCCCCGTATCACCGGACCTGATGTACTTATTCAAATGAAATTTACGGGATATTTTTTGCTATTTTTTTGCTATATTGTTACCAACGAATCGGTTTTTTTGCCGCAGCCGTAGCCGAGATACAACGGCGGGGCTGAATTCAGACTTAAGTGAGCCCCGCCATCCCTATAACACCGAACCTGCTGCACTTATTCAAATGAAATTAATGGGATATTTTTTTGCTATTTTTTTTGGCAAAAAATCAATTCGTTGGTAAAAAAATAGCAAAAAATATCCCGTAAATTTCATTTGAATAAGTGCAGCAGGTCCGGAGATATAGGGATGGCTGGGCTCACTTAAGTCTGAAATCAGCCCCGCCATCGTATCTCGGTAGCGGCTGCGGCAAAAAAATTAATTCGTTTGAAAAAAAATAGCAAAAAAACAGGAAAACAATATAGTCTAAGTGGGATCTCGGGGTTATGACTTGGGGGGGCTAGCTTTATAGTCACATTTTTGTTTTTTAATTTTTCTTTCGATATACCCAAACAAAACTATTTTAACCCTTTGCGCTTATAGGACATGTTTAGCATGACAAGGTGGTTTGACCATTAGGTCAACCATATTTTTCATGTAAACATTAAAATCTGGATCTGTGAACAATAGATGGCGTTGACCCAACTTTCGAAAATAACAAATCTAACAAAAAGAGCATTTAAGATATTTAATTCGAGCTTTGAAAAAAAAGATTGCAAATTTTTTCTTAAAAAGTAGGAATAAAAATCATGCGTCATGTCATGTGTTACATGTCTTACCAGCTAGCCGAGAAACACGTTTATTTTTGCTTGAGTGCAAAAGGTTAAACAATATCCGAGCAGGTTATCATCTGATACAATAGCATGAAGTGGCATAACCGGCATAGATTTAGAAAGTGAATTCAGTAAAAGAATTCCATTGAAATTAATTCGGAACCAGTACACCCAGACCACTCGCTCTATGTCCTGTCTTGTTGCGTCCTGTTATTACTGAGGTCTACATATTGTTGCCATATACATATATGTAATACACAAACGTTTTGATACGTATTTGTATATCTTTATCCATATTTACAGAAAACTATCAAATTTGCACTGTTTTATTTGCTATATAAGCGAAAAATCAATACCGGGGGCCCACATAAAGGTCGTTTATTTTTTGTTGATCCCTCTTTTAAAGCTTGTAATATATTTTTTCTGTGCTTTTTTGTCCGTATCACAATTTTTATTGTTATTACATTTGTTTATTTTTTGTCTAACGTATCATGTATACTGATGTACAATTATGGTCGAGATTGATACTCCAGTTGTTTGAATAAATGTTGAAAACTTTAAAAAAATGTAGAAAACTTCCAGGAAAGAACTAAATTTCCAATTTAAAAAATTTAGAAAAAATGTTGAATTTTTTTAATTGACGGTTCTTAACAAGGGGTCAAAGTAGGATGTCTACCAAACTGTGCCCACTGTAATCAATGGGTGACGTAACACAGCACACATACAATCACAACATCAATGTATGGACACGAATATACCAATGTGTAATATATTTTGATGATGATATATGCAGTTCGCATACATACACTATATACTATGATGGCCACCGTAAGTTACCACCAGTCAACAATTAAAAATAAAGGGCATAGCCAGGAAAGCGGCTCTTGACGCAAAATTGATTGTTTTTATAGGAAATAATACTTCTTAGCCCCAGATACATTCCTGCCAAATTTCAACCCTCCGAGGCTAATAGTTTACGAATACAAAAATAGAAAAAAATTTTCAAAAAAATTTTTTTTTGACGAAATTACTGAGCTGATTTATTTGAGTTTAATATATATTAGGTACCCACCTTAGGCCAAGTAATAAAAAAAAATATCAACGTTATATCCCTTTATTATAGTAATTTTTTTAAATTTTTAAATTTAAGAAAATTTTTTTTTGGCACTTAGATACTCGTTAGCGACACCCACCATTTTTTGTTCAATAGTTTGTCTCTTAGTACTCTATGACATATATTTTTATGGAAAAATTTTAGTTGGTAGAACATAGTAATATTTTAATACAAATGCGTGCCATGTTCGGTACTACATATATTACTTATGTATAAAAAGGACCATAAAGTAAAGCATCTGCCTTATTTCTAAAACACAGTAGAACTCTAAGGAGTGCAATAAAATGTTCTCTTCCCCCCTGAGTTGCAGTTCTTGGAGTTCCTGTGACGGTCTAAAAAAATATATATTTTGAGCTGTTATAAAAAATATGTTTTAACTTGCTAAAAAATAATTTTTGAAGGTTAATTTTACCATGAATTTGAATATTTGAATGAAATCAATAAAATTATCTCAGCGTACGTACTAATTAAAATTATATTTAACTCAACAAAAATGATAAGTTTTAGAAATTTTATTCAAATAAAGATACTAATAATAACAATAATACGTCTTAAATGTTATATTGCTTTAATAATAATAAACATTAACTCAATAAAATAGAACAAAAAACTTCAACAATGTATAGTAATAACAACATTCCGGCTCAAACCTGCTGTAGTTATTACAGGTACATATAACTAACTTGAAGAAAGTAGTGTACAATTGTACGCAATATGTAGCTCGTCCCTCTCACTTGATGTTTTTGTTGCACTTCTTAAGGAGGTGCAGAAAGTGGATTTTTTCTTACACAATAAACAATGAGTGTATTCACATCATCGCTCTGATATCGGTCCGATATCAGTCACGGTTGGCTCTCGCTCCAGTTTCACTCCAATATCAATACCGCTCAGGTAATATTTTATCGGAGCGATATCAGACTTGTTATAGTGTAAACACTTTTTTGATTCTGCTCTACTTCACTTGCATTCAGTTGTTATGAAAAAATATTTGTATCGAACTGAGACCGAACTGGGAGTGTAGCCAGAGCAGCATTGTAATGTCAATAGAGAACGAATAGGTACCAGCATGGTATCAGCAGTGTAATGTGAACACAACGAGATTATATCGAATCGGGAGCGTAGTGGTATCGGAGTGAGAGCAGAGCGTTAATGTAAATCGGGCCTTAGCCTCAGAGATGGATCGGTCTCCTTCCCCCCATTCTGTGGCCACCTTAGTTTCCGGATTTGAATCCATTAGACTTTTTTTTACTGGGATTGCTTAATACTTACTTTAATTCAGTAAGTATTTTCATTCGAATTCCTTTTTTTTTGCTATTGTCGCTATCTATCTCACTTTAACCAATGCAAATCTACTACCTATCCACTTTCTATCTCCAGTCATCATCTATCTTTGGTTTACATAGGCGCAAAAGTATCTGCAAGTAACTGAAATAATTTGAAAGTAATTATTGAAATAATTTCACAATGACCTTTTTTTGCAGTAAAATAGCAATAACTCTTTTTTCTAAAGTAAAGAGAAACAAATATTAGACCATTTTAAAACTACAATAATTGAGCAATCGTTTACATAACTTGCCCGGCTAGGCTGGTATATTTCTTTTACAGCATGGAGAGTCAAACTAGGCAAAAAAAAAATTTATGTATGAATCGACCTAAAAGGGTTTATTGTTTCCAAGATATTAAGTCTATTACTCTTACTTTGCATTGTGTTCTACAAAAGAACCCTTTAGGATTGCGTAATAAAAACAAAATTTCAGAAAATCAAGTCTTGCAGCTGTGATACTCGAAAATCTGATCAAAATTGGCGATTTTACCGAAATCCATAAAAGTGCCAATATCTTGAAAACCAACGATATTTTACCAGACGATATTTTGATATTCTGAGCAGGCGTGAGAATGTGTTCAAATTGTCTGCTGTCACGTTGAATCTAGCCGGTATTTTTTTAAAAAGATCTTTTTATTCGTCTTGTACATCTTGCAACATTTATTTGTTGTGCACATTCATTAATGCGATGTCTTAGCTCATTTAAATTATTTATTGGTTTTGCATAGGCTTTCTTCTTTAAGCAATCCCAGTTAAAAAAAGTCTAATGGATTTAAATCCGGAAACTCAGGAGGCCACAGAATGGGGGGGGGGAAGGAGACCGATCTATCTCTCAGGCTAAATTTGGATTGAAAAATTTCTTACTTCACGTACATAATGAGTTGGACAGCCATCGTTTTGAAACCACCTTACTGCAGGTGTAGCCAAAGGAACATTTTCTAAATAATTGTGATAAATTTCTCCGCTCAGATTTCCAGGCAATTTAAAAGGACCTTATTTAGCCGTTAAGTGTTCTGATCCACAAATTTACCTTAAAGTGATATTGTGACCCTTCTTCTCGTAACTGAATCTAGTCTATCATCTTTCCAAGGGATATCGTTAACTTTTGGGACACCCTGCATGTATGTATGTATTGTAATTTGTATTAGCAAGTTCTCTTAATTTATTTTCTAATTTTAAAAAACTTCTCTCTAATAAAGCAGTACTTACGGGTACTGTCAGTATCATTCTACATTTGGGTCTATTTCTTTTAAAATATTTTCTACTAGGTGTTGAACAACTGGTTCACATCTTTAAGACAGTTGGGCAAATTTTCAGTTATTATTCGCAATTCTTCAAAATTATAATTCATAAATTTCACTCTTCAAGTCGCTACTTTCACCCAATCGCAAAACTTCTAATCGAAAGCTTGACTCTGTTTAACTATATTTTACTTTGGCATGGACCTTAATTTGTTTACGTTATAGAAAAAAACTAAATTTTTTATATGGTTCAAAAGCATAAACCATGAATTCATGCTAGGTATTAACCACTGTATTAACACAAAAAATTATTCTGTACCAATTTTTGGGAGGCTGTATAGATTCATTGCCATTTTCATAATGAAATATTGTTTTATTTCAGTACGGAGATAGGGTGTGGTGGCCTGATTACAGATATGAAATTGAATTTCGATTCTAGGGGTTAATTTAGGGGATAACCTGGAAAGTAAAAACAAAATTTTTTGCCAAGAGCACCGAGTAAGGTCTCTTGGCAAACGAAAGCCTATTAAAGCTCAAATTTAGTAATATTATAATATAGGTATATTAGTACATACTTTTGTCCATTTTTTTTTTTTTTTTTTGGAAAAACATCATAAAAAAGGGGGGTTCCCGGCCTTTATTACCAGAAGGATTGTTCAGAAAAATCTAAAAAAATTTATGAACATTAAGAATAGGGTGTAGATTGAGCGAAAATTATCAAACCTTAATTTCCTTGCACAACTTCCTTAGTATGTAAGAAGAAAAGTTGATGACATATTTTGCTTTAATCCAGATGTAATCAATAATTGTGTTACTATTATGTTAAACGGGTATTTTGGTAATTTTTTTGGGAAGAGAGTTAAAGAAATTAAATAAGAAGTAAGGAATAACTGATAAATTTAACCACGAAAAATATATTATAAACTGCACCTGAATATTATCTAATAATATTTGTAAAATTTTGTTAGGTATATCTATAAAAATAATAAAATTCAAGACATTCAAAAAATTGCTAATATTTAAACAATTTTCTGACTATATTTTCTAATACAATGTTCATAATAAATAGTACTGCTAATAAAATTTATTATTATTGAAAAAGAAAATGACCCTTAGTACATTTACATACCTTATTCAGTAAATATCACTGTTCATTTTTGGTAAACGTAAACAGACCCAGATAATTATACGATCTTCTGAAATCGAAAATATGATTTACTTTAGGAATAAAATTTATTGATTAAGCAAAATATTTCATTCACTTTCATATCCTGTTACAACAAATTCATAAAACCAACTGATTGTACGGAACACTGTTAGCGCAAGTACAACTTCCACTTGACAACTTGTTTTGAATAAATCTTTATTTTCGTAAAAATAAATTTGAATTTGTCAACTAGTAATCCAATAGCACTAAATTTTATCTATACATTAATTTTATAATAGACATAAAAATTTTTTAAAAAGAGATTCTTGTAGGGATTGCCGAGGAGAACATTTGTACAAAATGTGAACTCCCGGAAATGTTTTTTTTTTTATATTTAAACATTCATAAATAACGTTTCTTGACCTTTCACCGCTTTCGTATCGAAAACGGTGATAGATACATTAAAAAGTGTTAAGGCCTTTTTTGTAGAGAATCGAATTCTCTACAAAAAAGTCCGCGAGAGCACCTGTCTATCTTGTACAGGTGAAAAGATACAACGCTCCAAACGCGCACTCAAAGATTCACTTTTTCTAGCGTTCCGGCAAGGTTCCGGACGGCACACCCTCCCGGAACGCTAGAAAAAGTGGATTTTTGAGTGCGCGTTTGGAGCGCTGTATCTTTTCACCTGTACAAGATAGACAAGTGCTCTCGCGGACTTTTTTGTAGAGAATTCGATTCTCTACAAAAAAGGTCTTAACACTTTTTAATATATATATATATATATCACCGTTTTCGCTACGTAAGCGGTGAACGCTCAAAAAACGATATTCATGAATCTTCAATATTGTATAAACAATACAAAAGAACATTTCCGGGAGTTCACATTTTGCACAAATATTCTCCTCGGCAATACATACTAGAATCTCTTTCTAAAAATTTTTTATATCTATTCTAAAATTAATGTTTAGTTAGATAGGGTTTAAAATTAGTGCTATTGGACTATAGGAAAAAGTCTGCTTGAAAAACAATAAACTTTGTCTTTAGATATTGAATAAATTAGCCATCAACACTGTTAAGTATCATTATTATGTACCTACCTACTTAATTTTCTTGCTCGTCTACTTCAGGTTTTAACATTTCCATTAAACATTCATTCAAAATACTAATTTACCTATGTACGTGTAACAAAAACAAGAAATTCTGTGGTAAATCTGTGGTCAGTTAAAAATATTATCGTGCATGTACAGCCATGTATGAATGAATAAGTGAGCATTAAAATCATTATAATTGTACAAAACAATGAACATACTGAGGTGGGTGTTTTAAAAATGGTACGCCGCCTACCGTTACGAACACAGGACACAACTATAAAGTTAAAATTCATGTAAAAATAATTGGTACATTTATATGAATAAAATCAAGCGCGCCAGCGTCGACTAACTGGCACAAAATAAAATAATGAAAAAAAAAGAGAATAAAAAAAACTAATTATATTTTGAACTGGGAGGGTGAAATTACAAAGCCATTAATTAACTTTTTGTCGCTGTGTCACAGTAAGTGACCAATGATGACTTTGATAAATGATTTATAATAATGACCTTTTTTTCCATTTCGCCTGTTCCTTTTCCCCATTGTGTATAAAATGTAATCGAGAAAAAAATTATATTTTTTACATAATTATTTCCCGCAATATTTTATCTATTATTTTAAATTTTCTTTGCCAACAATCGAGAATAATATGCAAGTCACCATCATCTACTTTGAACTTTTTGACGATTTAGTGATGAATAAAATATGATTTTATAATGATCGGTCGCCGTAACTCATCAATTAGATACTTACACAATCGTTCTTTTAATTATATGAAAACGTTAAAGAAACAATATAATCTAATTATTAATGTTAATTTTTTGTAGCATAATGTAAGTATGCATATAAATAATATTCAGGAAAAAGTGTTTTCTTTTAGGCAGTAAAGTGCTGTTTTACTAAGATTAATGTAATTCGTCAACATTTAGTTCGGAAACTAAACGTGATCGTTTTATGTGATCGGATTATCTAGCAAATTCTAATGTTGTCATCAATTCTAATAAAAATTTCTGCCTGTTCGTAACTACTGCGTTTCAAAACTGCCACGGCTTTCAGTTTGGAGTATTTTTTAATAAGAAAAAATTTATTTAAATTTATAAGGTTTAATATTTTACCTAACATTAAGCTCTGATTCACACTATTATGCCGTTGTCGTTACGATATCGATACGCTCTCAGTTCGATAAAATATTCTTACACAAGAAACAATGAGTGTATTCATATCATGGTTCCGATTCAAGTACGGTTTCAAACGCTGTCCAATGTCACTCCAATACCAATACAATTCAAAATAAGATAATATTTTATTAGAGCGATATCGAGGCAATATCAGACTTGTATTGATAGTGTGGACATTTTCTTGAATCCACACAGGTCTGGATTTTACCGGAGCGAGACTGGAGCGGAAGTGTATCGATATCGGCACTATAGTGTGAATCGAGGCTAGGTGTTACAATATAGGGTGAATGCGGGAGAGATGCCGCACATTTTGAAAACACTTGATAATCTTAAAGTATGCATGGATTTGAAATTTGGTACACAATAAATGTAAACACATTGTTCTTTAAAATTATTTATAAATAATTTTAAATTTTGAGTCATAAAAGATTCATAATTAACATTTTTTTAGAGCCTGCAAAGGGGCGTCTCTGCCACACCTATGGGAGAGATGCCGCATCAAAAAAGGAGAGACCCCGCATAGTTCATATTAAAAATTTTGCATTTTACACACACCTTCATACATGATGCACGCCACATGGAACCATTTTTGGCACTTTATACATCTTAAGCAGTCAACTTTTTCTTTGTTTCTGAGTACTTTTCGAAACATTCAATACACAGGCAATCATCATTATTTTCGTCATCTTCACTAATATGAGAGCTCTTCTTGATCCATTCGTGGCATAATTTACAGTCCAAAAAAAATAGGATAATTAAGGTATAAGTCTATTAATATGTAATATGATGCGGCATCTATACCAACTTTAAATGCAGCATCTCTCCTTTTTGTTAGGATAGATGCCGCATGTTGCTATTGTAAGCATAGTGCGGAATTCTAACCTAAAATTTTATACAGTACTTTTAAAATATACCGAAATTAATAACAAAACTCGTTTTCATTAAAACAATGAAATATACATTCTTAAATTCGAATAAATTAAATGCTTGATAAAATATTATGTTAAAAAAACTTACTTTCCAATAATAAAAACTTGGATAATTACTAAACTGATGGACTAATCATAAATATTACCATATACAGCTTAAATAAATAACTTATTTTAAACATATTATAATCCATTAATAGCGCTATCTATCAATCAACGGACGAACTATGGATACTGCGGCATCTCCCCGACGCGGCATCTCTCCCAGACTTACCCCATATATTTTTTTCAATATAATAATATGCGAACAGTATATACATAGTCTGAATTTATGCTGAAAATAGGGAAAAAACCCACAAATTTAGTCTGTCTCGGGATTAAAATTCCCAACCTGCCAGTCCAAGCTTTAAGTATCCAAGCTTTAACACGCTCACCCGCTTAGTTGGTTATGAAGATTAAATTTTTGAATTTCGTTTTAATACATTCCGAACCTAAAGAGATAAACCATCATAAAATGATTCTGTATTATGTAATTTTGAATACTAAAGCAGTAAAAACTAATAGAAAATGCACTTCAATAACAAAAATCTAATACAATAAAACAGTATAAAAAACAGATTTTAAAAAAAGTGCGAATTGTTTTAGTACTTTATTTTTTCATATACATTTATCGACAAGCATTATGAAATACCCATTATTTTAATTTTAACTTTTCCTCTTTTTCGTTCCCATGTACTCAATGAAGAAAGGTTTTTATTGCTACAGGATAAATATTATCTAGTTATAAACGCGAAAGTGATTTTTATTGCCTTGAGGTCAATATTATCCAATATATACGATAAAAAAATGTGTTTTTTCTCTCTATTTTATATAAAAAGGTCATCAAAGTGAGAAGCTTTGAATAAGGGATCAGAGATAAACTTAGCTTTTAACAAACGAATTCTTCCTAACCCTGTCTTTGTAAAGAAAAATCAATTGAAAATTTAACAAAGAGTAGTTTTGGAAATAATTTCAACATTTTCCCATATTTTCTTTCTTTTTTTTTTCTAAAAAAAAAAAAAAATTGGCTACAATATATGCCGTGCGTTAGGTCGATATTGATCTAAACGTAACAATAGAGTTAACGTACAGAAATTTTTTTCTCAAATTAGGGACCTTAAATTATATCACTATGAATAGACATATATTTTCAATTTCCTTTTATAAAAATACGTGCTGGGCGTGTAAACTACTAGTTTAATTAAATTAATTCAAATCAAAGTGTTGCAAAGCCGCATGGTTACTCCCGATACTGGATTTAAAACTCTATGGCAGGTTTTCTGAGAGGTCTTTCTTTTTGTCAGGAGTCAAAATATTATACGTATATCAAATTTAAAACGAGTAGTTTACAAAAAAAAAATGTGTCCAAGTGAAAATTATTGTCAAAAAAGTTTAAGTGTTTCTAATAGTTTCGAAAAGCTTTCTATGTCTCTTTCACACCTAAAAAATTTGCAACTTTTGAAGCAGATCTTAAATTCTTTTATTAAACTTAATTATAATACTTTTTAGCTTTATAAAAAAAAAAAAAAAAAACCAAAAACAAATTCGGTTTGCTACAACATTTAAATTATGTTTCAATTAGTTTTCATTAACGTTAATTAAAAGCCTGATTTTATAATTTTTTGTTTAAATTCACAAATTTACTCAAAAAATTCACTCAAAATTTTTCAAATTCACAAATTCCTTCAAAAAATATTAGTTTAATTATTGAAAATCAACATCTGTAATTCAAAAAAAATAAAAGAAGATTATAATCGTCGCACAAAATTGCTCAAGATTTTACCAATCCTTGATTAAAAGAAAATTGAACAGCCTTACTATAGACCATCATATTAATTTAAGAAATACTTCAACGAGTCCCACTAGAAAAAAGTTTCTCAAAAAAAGTAATTGGGATATGTCAGATAGTACTTAAGCGCTGATAAGGTAGCTTTGTTATTGAATTTTGTAGGAAAAGTACACACACACACATGTATATATATATATATATATATATATATATATATATATATATATATATATATATATATATATATATATATATATATATATATATATATATGAGTTTTGCAACTTCAAAGATTGTCTCGGACTAAGCACATTTTGTTTTCTACTTCCACCCAAAATTATATTGATATAAAAAAGAGAACTACTACTTTGTGATTTTATTGAAAAATAGCTTGCAAAAAGAATATACGTCATTGAACTCATCAATTTAGACCAACGGATGGACATTTAAAGAATGTAAGGTAAATAATATTATAAGAAAAAGAGTTTCAGAACGAATGTTACGGAAGTGTTCCCCTGCGATTTCGTTCATTTTAAGATCTATTGTAATACTTGACAAAGTAACAAACATATTTTAATTGTACAAGCCCAATCGCATATTTAGGGGGTAGAACACTTTCAAAAATTTGCTGAGAAATCAAGTTTTGGTATTTTTCTCATACTAATCCTTAAACAGTTTTAATGAAAAGTGGTCAAAATATTTAAACTGAGGTAACATTACCATAGAATTTCTTTCATTGGGGTCACATCTACTCAACATAATAACTATAACGTAATTTATATTTTTACTTGTACTTTCAAACTGCGATCCTAGAGATTGGACACATACAATTAGAATATGTTCGTTGTTTGTCAAGTACTACAATATATCTTAAAATGAACGAAATCGCAGGGGAACAGTTCCGTAACATTCCTTGTCAGCTAACTCTAAACCAGTAGTTTATATACTGTATTGAATTTTCGATCATGTAGAACTATAGAGAATTGAAATCTGAAGTGCCAAACAGTTAGCGCGCATGGGCATGAAGCTTTGCATATGAAAAATTTAATATATAAATTATTAGCTAAACTTAGAAATACTATTTGTCGACAATGCTGGAAAATTTTTACTTCTGAAGACTGATTGTATCACCAGAAACAGCCAAAAGTGTCCAAAACTAACAAAACTAATTAAACTCATTAGCTTATTCCAAAATTATTGGAGCATAGCTGGAAAAGGAATTATAGGGAACATAAAAGTGCATATTGTCTAGTTAGTTGTCGAAAAGATTACTAAAAAATAAAATTCTGTAATCTAGAACTTAATACGTGCAACTGCTTTTAGATTTACAGTCACCAGTCGTACTCTGTGTAACATAAGTGTTCAGCTTTTATTGATATTAGATTACTGTACCTACGTACATCCTGAAATTATTCGGCAAATTTTCTAACACACGGGTAATATTGTATGACTGAAACAATGAAAAACAAAATAAAGCAGTGAAATATAACATAAAACCGATGTAATTATTTTAGAGTTCGTTGCATCCTTTAGTTGAATTAACTAGTGTTTAAGTGAATTCGAAAATATATTGGATTAATTAATTGTATTCGTTTTAATTAAATTTCGTTTCCTAAAGCGATCGGAAATAGTTGTTCATTGTTCTAGAAATAATACGTTATCATATGTTTCCTTTGGACATATAGTTAGTTACTTACTTGAACTCATATCATAAGAACATATAGGAGAATTAAAAGATATCATCTGCTATTGTTTTATCGATCTACAAATATTTGGAGAATTGCAATTTTCTATCGCAATCGAGTACCTACCATGCAGCCAGTTACTAAAACTATTGATAAACTATTCAGTGTTTCTAATATGACTATTGTCATATATCGGTAAAATAATAAAGGATTTGGAGTAATGCAAATGTAACATTACATTGCTTAAATCGATTCTAGTACGTACATAACTGAATATTTTTGCTTTGGCAGTAATTCTGTTATTGTGATTTGAACGTAGTTATTGAAATAACAGTATATAATATGAAAAATTGAAATGTAATTTAATCGAACCGAATAAAATATAAATGGTCTAGAAAACATAACGAAAACAATAGAATAGATAATACTAAATCGAAAATGGATTTAGGAATGTAATATATTAGACTATTCCTATCTTGTCATGAAACTGATCCACATAATATATAGGAAAATTTAGGTGTGGAAGGATAAGATTCTTAACCACCCCCCCTCCAGCCCAATTGTAGTTTAGAAAATCTTTAGATAGAAGATTTTCTTTAATACCTAATTTACCTAGCAATTCCTCAAATGCTTTTCCTAGGAAAAGTTCCTAGGAAATGAATCATTATTCACTGTGATATCTACAGTTAATAAATACTGCTTTAATGCTTATTATATGAATCACGCTGTACAGTAAATGATGGGTTTATATTATTACTTGGAAAAATAAAAAATACATTTCTTTTTTAAAAAGAAAACAATATATACCTCTTTCTTTCTTAAAAAGACTTCAAAATATTTTTTTTCTCGCACCTACATTAGCAAGAGTATAATTTCTGTAATAAAATTAGAATTCTGTAATTAAAAACTACACTCTTTTAATTTAAATTTTGTATTCAGTTTTATTTAACGCAGGTCATTCAAGGTTAGAAACTAAAAAAAGACCATTTTCTTTCATCTGAAACCCTTTACATTTTATCAGGCATTCCTTTAAGTGTAAAAAAATATGTTATTTTTTCTGCTGACAATCCATTTTATACGTGTTCTTAAAGTCGACGCTTAAAAAAGTCTCTTTTACGGTGCACAGCACACAGTCTCAGTTTTACAAAATTAGAAAATTAAACGGGGTTCTGAAAAGAACAAATTTTCTGGGTCACTTAAACCTAATATTACACCGGTTAAGAAGAAATAAGTAATTAAATAAAATGAAATAAGAATAAAAAAAATTTGAGTAAGGTAAAGTAAAGTAGCAAATTTATGTGAAGGTCTGAGAAGTTCCCATATTTTCTCACATACACAAGCATTCACACATAGCCATAGGTACTTATACACAAATAAATATAGTCAGTGTAAAAATGTACACATTTACAACTATGTATGAACTTGTTCAAAAATATTCAGATTCCTGTGAACTTTTAGAGTAAATTTATCAACACCAACAAACAATTACACCAATATCCAGACATACACGTACATATTATTTCACACATATGTGTGCATATATGAGTACACATCGATTTCACGATTTGATTGGTTACAGAAAAAAGCCAGATAGTAAATTTTGACGAAAGTTCCAGAATATTCTATTCAGAAAATAGCAAAGATGTCGAAAAACTGACTTCGTCATTTGATAGTCTACCAAAGAAGGGACTAAACAGCGGAACTCAGTAAAAGTTCTAGAAAGTTCTATTCGGGATCTAGCAAAGATATCGAGAAACTAACTCCACTATCGAACTGTTCTTCGAATAAAAGCATAAATAACAAAAATTAAACAATGTTCTAGAATGTTCTATTCGAGAACTAGCAAAGATATCGGGAAACTAACTCCGCCATCGAATTGGTCTTCGAACAAAAGCATAAATAACAAAAATTTGGCAATGTTCTAGAATGTTATATTCGAGAACTAGCAAAGATATCGGGAAACTAACCTCACCATCGAATTGGTCATCAAATAAAAGCTTAAATAAGAAAAATTGAACAATGTTCTAGAATGTTCTATTCGAGAACTAGTAAAAATATCGTAAAACTGATTTCACCATCGGATTTGTCCCCGAATGAAAGCCTAAATAACAAAAATTGAACAATATTCTAGAATGTTCAATTCGAGAATTGGCAGAAATATCAAATAATTGATTTTATCACTCATCTAATTATTAAATAGAAGATCAAATAGCGGAATTTAACAAGAGTTAAGATTCTTTATTTAAGGAAAATGTAAATATTATACTTTTTGCAATTGTATACGTTGGCGTAAGTTGATAACTAAAATTTTTGAATAGCACCACTATTTAACTTTTTCGCCAAGGAGCAATCTACTGATGAAGTCGCTTTCTCAATATTTTTGTTAGTTTCCGAATAGAATATTCGAGAACATTTCTCAAATTCCGTTATTTAGCATTTTCTTTGATGACCTATCTGATGGTAAAGTTTATTTCTTGATATCTATTCTAGGTGTTGAATAGAATGATCCTCAACTTTTGTCAAATTCCGTTATTCAAATATTTCTTTAATGGCAAATCCCATAGTAAAGTTAGTTTTCCGATATCTTTCCTAGTTTCCGAATAGAATATTCTAAAACTATTATTAAATTCCACTGTTTGGTCTATTTTTCAATTGCTAACCAATATTGAAGTCGGTTTTTTAATATTTTGACTGGTTTCTAAAAAGACTATTTTAAAATTGTTGTCAAATTTTGCAGCTTATGCATTTTTATAATATACTTACAACTACAATGTACAACAGTTGTGTATACGAGTATATATGTATTTAGTTGAAGACGTGTGTTCTTGTAAACATGCATTTAAGGAAGTGTATATGCGTGTGTATATCAATAATGAAATGCGTATGTGTTTGCATATTATTTAGCGATATTCTAAAGGATGCTCATGCTCATGCTCATGCTCATGCTCATGCTCATGCTCATGCTCATACTCTACTTGTTCATACTTACTTTGCTTCATTTGTTTACAATAATTTTCGTATACCTTTTCCAATAATTTTTGGGATGACTTTTCGAGAGGGTGTTATTAGTGACCATAAACTTTCAAGATGTTAAATTATTTTTTATTACTCATGCGGGAGAAGTACTAACTTAGCGCACACATTTCTGTACGCAAAATAGCTGTTTGTCCACTGTACTCTTCCCGCATACTTTTTTGCGTGTGGAAAGTAACTTTCCACACGCAAATTGACAACAAAACACGCAAAATTTAATCAAAACACGCAAAGCCGCCTCTTAATTTTTCATTTAATAAATATTTCATAATTATTTCTATAGAAACCACCAACTATTTCAATAGAAACCGTTGCTTGTGAAACAGGTAACAAATTTAAATACAATTGGAGTGAACATAGGGTGGTATTTGTTGTAAGCAATAATAGTATATTGTGCAATAAGTGCGGGAAATTGTCGATTGCCCACGAAAGCGAAGTTGAGCGCACGAACGTAGTGAGTGCGCTCATTCGCTTGAGTGGGGCAATCGACAATCCCGCACGAGTTGCACATACTATTTTTTATTACGAATTTCACATACTTTTTCCTATTATTATCATTATTTTTGACATTTTTATTACTTTTTAAAATAATATTTTTAAGTGTTCGTCTTTTTTTTCTGAATTAATTATCGTTTAAATTACTTTGTTGGTGGTTTCTATAGAACTAATTATGAAATATTTATTAAATGAAAAATTAAGAGGCGGCTTTGCGTGTTTTGATTAAATTTTGCGTGTTTTCTTGTCAATTTGCATGTGGAAAGTTACTTTCCACACGCAAAAAAGTATGCGGGAAGAGTACAGTGGACAAACAGCTATTTTGCGTACAGAAATGTGTACGCCAAGTTAGTACTTCTCCCGCATGAGTAATAAAATATAATTTAACATCTTGAAAATTTATGGTCACTAATAACACCGTCTCGAAAAGTCATCCCAAAAATTATTGGAAAAGGTATACGAAAATTATTGTAAGCAAATGAAGCAAAGTAAGTATGAACAAGTAGAGTATGAGTATGAGTATGAGTATGAGCATGAGCATGAGCATGAGCATGAGCATGAGCATGAGCATGAGCATGAGCATGAGCATGAGTATGAGCATGAGCATGAGCATCCTTTAGAATATCGCTAATTATGTTTTTGTACCCCCTTAAAAAAATTTTACGGACGGCCCTGGTGATCCGAAATAACGTACTTCCTCTTATTCGTACCGGCCACTACGTTATATTGGAGTTCCTATGTACATAGGTAGGTACATATCTGTTAATGTATGATATCTTACATGTTATTTACATATACCTACATAAATCGACAATTGCTGAATATTTCGTTTTCAAATTTTAATTGATGATCTTTGGGTTGCAAAGTCTTAAAAATATCGGAGGAGAATATTAAAATATTTTTCCCTACGCAGGGGCGTATACAGACGAGCTTATTGGGGGGGGGGGGTGTCACGCGGAAAAAAATATCAGTTCTTTAATAAAACTGATGAGTAAAAAAAAACAGTGGCCACTGATTGTTAACATCAGTTCTTACTTTATTACGTCAATTATACCGATATAGTGTCCAATATTAAATTTTTAATTCTCAGGGGCGGTGGGAGGTGTCATGTCTCCTTGACCCTCTTGTAGGTATACGCGCCTATTCCTACAGCCTTGAATAATCCCTTAAATCAAAAAGGGAAATGTCCTAGAAAAAAATTAGTATTTTTTTTTGCGTGCAACAGCTATTATTGACTCGAATGTATTACGAAACTCATCTCGTAAAGTCGGCTGGTGTCTCACTTTTATCTTTGTGAATAATAACTATCATCATTATACTCTCATTGAATAATATACTGTTGTACAAATATACCTGGCTCACTGACTGGTTTAGAAAATAGTTACAAATTACATCATTTAAGTCTAATTTCTTACATTTCTAAAGTGTGTAATGAATTTTTGTTCAGATTTTCGTTTAAAGCGAAAACTGTTTAAATAAGAGAACTCCATATTTTTCTGCGTCTTTGTTACAGCACTGAAACAGTATAAATGGTCCTCATAAGCTAAAGAAAGTTTACTGGCAAAAAATTTGATCCTATTCACTACGGTCTAAGTTAGTAGTTTCCAATAATGGGGTATGTAGTTTGTTCATTTCTATACGATATATATTCACCATGCAGGATACCATTAATATAGAAATATTTGATACTAATGTATTCACCTCAAAACTTGTACGTAGATACTCATCCGCGTACGTGAATGCAAGTGTAAATTCCTAACAAACATAAAGCAAATATGTAAACCAAACATTGCAGAACAATTTTCAGACAACCAAATAAATATTAACAGTAGTATTAACAGTAGGCAAACCTCCATGAACTGTTGTACGTAGGATACACGAGCTCCAGATATCATCTATCTGTTTCAGAAACGATTCATTTCCGCATATTCTTGTATACTAGTACATAATATATTAGATATGCGTATACTACATTTTGAGAACACTACTATGTGTTTGTGAATGTTGGCTTAATTGAGATATAACCGTAGATCAGAGGTTCCCAATAATTTTTTTCTACGGACCCCTTCATCCAATCACTATTTTGACAGGGACCTCTAAATCCAAAGAGATTTTTAAAAAAATTGTAGTCTCTCAGATAGTTAATGACACTTGTACAATAGTTTATTATGTCATAAGTTGCAAAATGAAGGTGTTTTTTTCATGAGTAGTAAGTTTGCCAAACGAGGTCGCAGGTCGAATTGGATAATTGCGACGAATAAAAAAGACACTCATTTTGCATATGTAACATAAAGTTCCCATAGGTACATAGCGGCTAACCTACAGATTGATAATCTATTTGACATTTTTTTTCCAAAATGGAAACTGCGGCTGCAGTCGTGGGCACCAATTTCCGCCCTTTTTTAAAGACACTTTTTTCAAAAAATTATAATAATTATAAAAAATAAATAAAAATATTTTTTGTATTGTTAAATAGTGGTATTAATCGTAAAAAAAATTCCTCCATTCCCCCATCCTATCCATCCGAAAAAAAAATCGTGAAAATTGACTATTTTTCAGCCGATGATCACACTGTGATGGTACCTTATGACTCATGCTCAATTGTATTTGAAATTAGGTATAGTTAACTTTTTAACACAGAATTACAAAAACGTAATATAATCCTTAGATTTATTAATTAATGATACACCGTGTATATGATACAGAATAAATATAATATCATAATGAGTATAATGACATCTCGCCGACTCCTTACTAATCGTCCGCGGACCCCCAGGGGTCCGCGAACCACCTTTTGGGAACCGCTGCCGTAAATAATGTAAAAGTTGATATGTTGCTTGACTATTGGCTTTAACACATGCAAACAAGGTACTCGAAACTTTTCATGATTGGAAGTTACTGAACTTGAAGAGTAAATGTATAGAGAATTTCTAATATAAAGTATGTAGGCGGTATGTTTGGTAGGAGATTTTGATAGAATTTGCCCCATTTAAAATCAATACTTTAAGATAGTAACTTGTCACATAAGATTGAAACACAATAGCTTAATAGAAAAATATTCCAATATTTCTGCCAAAATAAATGTGTTTCAAAAAAATAAAACAGTTAATACGTAACGTACGTGATTACATTGTACTTCCAAAACTTGGCATTGCCTTAGGCCACTGAGAGTTCGTATTTTGGGAGAGAAATATGGATTTTTCTACTCTACTGGAATTGGGAGAAAAATTAAGATTTTTTTTACTTGTTTCGTTTGTCAAAAAGTCAATTTGAGAGAATGATATTAAAATTATGTTTCTAAGAAATTTTCAACAATTTTAAAAATTTGAATTTAACAGTTACAAATATTTTCCAAACTTACTATATTTATTTTTGATTTTGTTTAATTTTATTTTTTATACATAATTTTATACAGTTTATAATTAAATAAATTTTTTGAATGATTGAATTTTCATTTTCTTCACTTGAATATTTTTTGGGCCAAGCGCAACCATGTTATTGATTGTGTTCAATACACATTATTAGGTAACCATCCTAAATTTCATTTAAAATTAAGCATGGGTCATCACTAAAGTATTTAACTCATTCTTACCTCGGAATAGATTTAAACGTTACTTTATGGTATTCCATATTTGCTATTACATAATACCTAAATAAAGCATTTTCTGTACCAAAAATACAACCTTTATTATAAAACTCTTATGATACATTTCTATAAATATGATTATTATCAAATAAATTTTACCTCAGATACCATTTTATATAACCTAACCAAATTTCTTTCAGGCATTCCTCAGAAAAATTTGAGCAAATATGATATTAATAATTCGTTTGAGTTAGCTAAACGAATCCAAAACGAAAAATACCTTAGGACTACAAGTTGATTAGCTTATTGTTAGATGTGCAATCACTTCTTGCAACTTGCCCTACGATCATCTTTTTGGACTAGTTTGAGAAGAACTGAGAACGCGTACAACCTTTACCCATTTTGGATTTCAGAACGTTTTTGAAGGATTTAATAATAAATAATTCCTTTTTTACCACAAAATACGCGGAGGGTGTCTTTAGGCAAACGGCCAAATTTCCAATGGATAGTTCCATATTGGTTGCTGCGTGCATTGTAGTTATAAATTTGCTAGTTAATGACCGTCTAGAAGAATTAGATTACACACTTAGTATCCCTTTTCTATAACGTCGATGCTATACGTTAGCGTACAACATATTCTTAATGTGTGCAACACTTTCCTCGAAAAATTACAATTTACGGTTGGGCTAGAAGAGAATATAAATTTAACCTTTTTAGATGTTCTAACTACTAGTAATAAAATAATAACATACTTGATACAATGTGGTATAGAAAATTTAATTGTTTACCTAGACTGATCAGCTGGTATCCTAGACACACACACAGAGCCAGCTTATAAATAGGCCACCCTAGGCCATGGCCTAGGGGCGGCAGATTTTTAGGGGCGGTAAATTTTTAAAATAGGGCGGAAAAATGAGTAATTAACGTTTTTTTTTTGCTCGTTCCTTATTTTTTTAAGAGAAAGTTTATAAAAAAGGTAGGAAAAGGGGCGGAAAATTTTTCAAGGTGCCTAGGGGCGGACTCAGGGTTAATCCGGCCCTGCACACACAGCGTGCAAATAGAGCTAGATATGTCAAACAAGATAAAACCGACAACAGGGGAAGAAACACCATTTTGACATAATAACATATGGCTCCCGTGTTCGTTATGACACGGGATTATAGTTCCGATACGCATGGTGTTAGAAAAATTCTAAAAAGTTTTTTACATCTTGCGTAAAATTATAGCAGTTACCAGTAAAAAGTTATTAAAAGTAATATAAATTTGGAAGTAAGGATTCTTTTTTGTTATGACTTCTAAGCTACATGAAAACATTACTCTCGTAATGCGTTTGCATAAATCAGTTACTAAAATCGAAACTGTATCTCCTACCGTTTATGGAATCTCCATCTTGGATATTTTATTTAGGACAACTATATACAATATTTGGTTCACAACTCTCTTTATACTTCCATACATGCATATCATACCCATGGAGATCTACAAAATACGCATAAAATCAATGATGATAAAATATAATATCTGTAAGCAACGAAAACCTTTTTCTACCCTCAATCGACCAAAATATATTGCGACCGACCGCATAATGCTGATATCTACTTGTACATAACTAGTTTATTTTAAAATTCGATGACATATTCATTATTGTTGTCACATCCTGCCAAACCAAATTCAATTTATTGTTTTTCCGGAATCCTTTTAGCGACCGGAAAATGTTCGTAATTCACAATTCATGCACTCCTTAGAAACTATTTTAAAAAAAAATTGAAAATAAATCATTGTTCAAATCTAAGTATCGCGTTAAAAAATTTCTTGAAGAAAAATTTGCCTTGCTATAATTTACCCTGGCCAACTAGACTTTTGCTCATTCTTGTAATTCTAGTAGATTCTGAAATATGTAAAATAATTACAAAGCTAAACTAGTTCAATTATATTTACATCCTTTCTAATTGGACGACTTTTCATCATTAAAAATCAAAATACACTGTTTGTATAATGATATCAGTAAAGGCAAGCGTGTATACAAGAGGGAAGATCAAGGGGTCATGACTCCCCCCCACCCCTCGAGAGTTAAGGATATACACTAGATATTATTTAATTTTAAACACCATATCCGTAAATTTACCAGTTAACGTTTTTCTTTTTTTTTTTTTTTTTGGTGGTCAGAAGTATAGAAATTTAATTTTTTTTTTAGTCTGATTATTTTCCGCGTGAGCCCCTCCCCCAAGAACCTCGGCTGTATACACCCCTGAGTAAAGGAGGGGTTAATTTATATAATTTGTCTTAAATACAATTTTAACTAAACGCCTTTTACTTAATAGTTTAATAAAAATAAAATATTCATAATTTTGTCGAACATACAGAAGAAATTATTATGAGGATTTAGGAGTTAGGTCATCGGATATGAAAAAGAAATAAAAAACAAAGTTTAAATTTTAAATTTTGGCGCTACAATGGCTTCGTGCTAGGAGAACATCTTCAGGCGCTCTGTAATAATTAAAAATGTAAACAAATACATGTCAAAGTTGTTAAAATATTGTTTAAATATAGATTAGATTACCTAATTAAAAAGTTTTTAAAAAAATAAATTATGTAAGTACATAGTTACCAGTATTTTTTAGTCGAATTTTCTCCGAAAAATTAGACTTATACAGTCTATACGATAAGAGCTGCGAGAGGCGAGAGTAGGGGCGCTATCCGTTTTCGGACCCGTAGAACACGAATATGTAGAAAAAAAAATGTCCGATATATATATATATATATATATATATATATATATATATATATATATATATATATATATATATATATATGTATATATATATATATATATATATATATATATATATATATTCCCGCTACCTTTTAATTTGTGTAGGGCCCCCCTATGGAAGTTAAGAGATGAAATTTGGTAAATGGGGCTCATTTTCGAGGCACCTCATACTATCAAAGTGGGGTCAAATTTTGGGCAAACTTTTTTTCTGACCCGACCTTTAAGGGGGTGGTGGGGGGCGGAAAAGCAATAAAACTTTTCCAAATCGGTTTTAAATAATGTTTCGGTCAATTATCTACAACATATCCAAAATTCAGCTTCCTAGGATGATTTGGTGGGAGTGGAGGGGGGAAAAACGATTTTCGCTGGATCTAACAGGCCCCCAGCCCCCCAGAATTAACGTAGAGGGTTGAAATTTGGTGTGTTGATAAAGTTCGTACCTACGTTGTGCTTTTTGGAGGTTTTAATATTTTACCCCCACCCCCTAATTTTTAAGCTACAATTTCATGCATTTTCGACGTTTTCGAAGTTTGTACCACTCGCACAGGTCACCCAAACAAACCTAGAGGGCTGAAATTTTGTATTGGGATTGAGTTAGTATCAAAGGGGTGCCTTTTGGGGGTCTCGACTTTTAACCCCTACCCCCACTATTTTTATACCCAAAAGAACATGATTTTTCTTGTTTTTTAACAGTTTCGTTCGGGTCAAAATCTCCCCAAATAAACCTAGAGGGCTGAAATTTTGCATACAGGTTAAGCTTATAGCCAGACACTGTTTTTTGGGGGTTTCAACTTTTAACCCTTAACCTACGTGTATTCAGTTAGTATCCAGCTAGTACCTTTTAGGGAGTCCACATTACTTTTCCAGCCACTTCTTCCATTTTTACATCGGAATTGAATGCTATTGTTAAATGTGTTTTAAATGCATTACTTTTATTCTAAATACAAGTAGGCGAATAGTAATTTTAAAAAATTTAAAAAAAAGTGAATACAATTTTTTAACAAATGAAATACATACATATTAAGTAATTTGAAAATGTTATTAAAGTCACTGTTTATTTATAAATTAGGAATTTTGGATTTTTATTATTTATAAAATAGAAATTTTGGATTTTTTTGGAAAGAAAAAATATCTTTATAAAAGCCTTCCAGTTTACTATTTAAGTTCCTTTTTTAATATTTAAAAATAAAACACAAAGGCAATTGGCGGATAAGCATGGATAGAAATGCCCTCGTACGAAAACATTCTAGGATGTCAAACATTCATTCGACCTAGAATGTTTCGAATAACATGTATCTCCGAACCCTTTGAGGTACAAACGAAAAGAAAAAAGGTACAAACGTGTACAAACGAAACTCTATAAAATGCCGTCGTCATATTTTCAATGTCTCTAAAAACACAAATTTAATTCGACCTAGAATGTTTCGAATACGAAGTATCTCCGAACCCTTTGAGGTACAAACGAAAAGAAAAAAGGTACAAACGTGTACAAACGAACCTCTATAAAATGCCGTCTTCATATTTTCAGTGTTTAATTCGACCTAGAATGTTTCGAATGCCATGTATCTCCGAACCCTTTGAGGTAAAAACGAAAAGGAAAAAGGTACAAACGTGTGGAAATAGAGCTCTCTTAAATGCCGTCGTTATATTTTCAATGTCTCTAAAAACACAAACTTAATGCGACCTAGAATGTTTCGAATATTATGTATCTCCGAACCCTTTGAGGTACAAACGAAAAGAAAAAAGGTACAAACGGGTACAAACGAACCCCTGTCGAATGACACTAATAAAATTAAAACATCTAAAAGTTGGGCGCTGGTCATTTTTTAAATTTTTTCTAGGTGTTTACCCTTCGAGGTACAAACAAAATAAAATGCGGTACAAACGGGTACAAACGAAGTACAAACGAGCTGTATTATTTATTTTTAAATTTTCGAAAGTCGGGCGCCAGGTTCACACCGGTCTATTTAAGTTCCTTTTTTAATATTTAAAAATAAAACACAAAGGCAATTGGCGGATAAGCATGGATAGAAATGCCCTCGTACGAATTGTGTTGGCTTTTTCCCTGTTAACTGCTATCGGCACAAAATTGAAATTTACTGAGATTCAGCCCTTAAAAACTTAAAACCTTTTTTTAAAGCCCCGATCAACCGGACACTCATCATCAATTTTGAAACCACCAAAATTACAAATCGCTTGTGGACTTTCAATTATATTTCGCTTGTAGACACTCAATAGCGAAGATGAAAGGAAAAATTCGACTTCCGTGATGGGGCTCCGCTGCTCACGGCGTTTTTTTAAAAGTGATGAAAAAATGATGAAATTCTTTAAGTAGTTACATTGTTATAAAAATCTAAAAGTATGAAAATATATAAAGTCCAGGCCCATAGCCCTCAAAACTGCACAACAAATCCTTCGTCAGAACAATTTTCTTTCGAACTTAATTTTCGGCACTACCAAAAGTTTGACGCCCAAACTTTTTAACAATGTCTCCAATTACACAAAGACCACAGACGCAACCCAACAGAAAAATATTTCTCAATACTGTATTTGGGACGGTTATCTGCAAACATAAAATCAATTTTAAATCAATCAAATTTATCTCCTGTTTTTTAATATCTTAACAACCTCAGTAAAATTTACTCTAACCTAAAACCTTCAGTTCCTGTTGGAAAACACCAGAATGTGGTATACATGGTACAATGTAAAGGCTGCGATGCGGCGTACGTCGGAAATGCAAAACAGCAGCTTTCAACCCGAATAAACCAGCATCGTAGAAATGTTCAACGCGCCGATTTTCACTCTGGTCTAGTCAAGCATGCGTGACAGCATAACCGCCATTTTGATCTAGAACGTCCGATTATACTACAAACAAGAAAATTCTAGAAAGCGGTTCATTTTAGAACATGCTTGGATTACCTCTATCAAGCCAAATTCGAACGTATGTCCGGATTCTATTCAGTTGGATAATGCCGACTCCCGGATCTTCAAAACATACACACCTATATAAACGGTTTTTTTTGGGTCCCTTCATGCTACTGAAAACCTCTTTTTGTGGTTATAGCTATGTGACTACACGGAGAGAAAATTCCTATAAAAATTACTGTGCTCATACTACAATCGACGTGTAACAGGCGAACATATCCAATTTTTGTACGGTAAAATTATAAAAATTACAATAATATAACTATAATTTTTACAATTTTACCGTACAAAAATTGTTTTTCAAAATTTCGTTAGTTGAGCAGAACATTGAGACGTTTCATCTAGTTAGTATTCATTTTTAACGCTTTTATTTTAACCATATACACGGAGAGAAAATTCCTATAAAAATTATTGTGCTCATAGTACAATCGACGTGTAACAGGCGAACATATCTAATTTTTGTAGGGTAAAATTGGATATGTTCGCCTGTTCCGCGTCGATTGTAGTATGAGCACAGTAATTTTTATAGGAATTTTCTCTCCGTGTATTGATAAACTTTTTTTATATTTTTATACTTTTATATTTTTATAATAATGTAACTCGTTACGTAAAAAAATTTCTTATATTTTTCTATCATTTTTTCATCACTTTTTAAAAAAAATATTTGTAATTAATATGTACTTACTTATTTTTATATTTTCAAAAACTTTTTAATTATTCCAATCTATATTTTTACAATATTTTTAACAACTTTGACATGTATTTGTTTATATTTTTAATTTAATACAGAGCGTCTGAAGATGTGCTGCTAGCACGAAACTATGGCAGAGCCAAAATTTAAAATATAACCTTTGAATTTTATTTCTTTTTTATATCCCGTGACCTAACTCCTAAATCCTCATAAGAATACATAATGGTGTCATCTAACTTTTAACTATTCATGCAGAAGAAACTTCCATTCGTTGTATTGGATAGGGTGGCAATGGTGGAGGTATGCTAACAGTTGCTGAATGTTTTCCTTCCATTCGACTTATTTTCCAGCTTAGTAGTTCCATTTGCGTAGGTTCTGGTGGTGTTATGTAACTATATGAATCTGCTTGTAAACTTTTAAACGTCCACAGGCTTCCATCGGAACAACTACGAGCAAAGAACCATTTTGAATGGCTATTCTTTATTCTATTTTGCAAAACTGTTCGATATGTAATATCCGACGTTGTTGGTACTGAATATGGTTTGAATTTGTTATTCTTTTTAATGTTTTCTTCCATCGTGGTATTCAATTCATAATTTTGATTTGTTGGATAATCGGTTAATGAATTGCCATCATCAAAACTTAGTTCAGTATTAGACGCGTTCAGTGAGTGGTTTTTACGATTAGTATGTTTAAAAGTATTCATATTTGTTTGCGACTTTTTCCGACGAATTTCCATTAATGAAATTCCCGAAACAATTCCAATGATTAAAACACCAATTGATACCGTTGTTAAAACCAAAATAACATATTTCTTGTGTTTCATTTGAAGCCATAGCCTATTTCTGTATTCAGGTGACAGTGTGATTGCTTTGCATTTAAATGGAGATATTAAAATTTCAGATTCAAACTTGATGCAAATTGTGTAAGTATTTTCGAATTCTAATTTTAAAATAGTTAATGGATCAGACAAATTTTGTAAGCAACTGGTTTGGTTAGTTTCATCAAAAATATAATTTTTATTGTTATCCCATGTCATTTTATCATTTATCCAAATTATGGAATAATTTTCTACTGAATCTTCTAAGTAGACTTCTACTTTGGCGTTTTCAGTTTCTATGAGTGAAAAATTCAATAGCACAAAGAAATTGTCAAATTCTTCATTGAAATCGTCATCTTGAAAAATAAGATCAGTTGAATCCATGCATTCTAAGGTTATTTTCTCAATTATTATTGTGTTTGTTGGTATTAGAGAATGTATATTTTTATTTGCAACTGTCACATTAGATATTATGGAAGACTCTCTGTGTCCATTTTGTAACTGATTTCGTATCTTAAATAACGCCGAGAGAGTTAAAATAAGTAAAAATGAAAATGTGAGTAGATCGATGTAATGCCAGTTACGCCACATTTCATCTGAAATTGGCTGAATTTGAAGTGATCTGCAAATAATAAGAAAATCGTCTAAATAAAGTGGCCACTAAAACTCTGTTTACGTTACTTTGGTGATGGAAATTAATGATAGAGTTGAACAAGAAATAAGACACCCCTGTCGCAGCATCTACATAATATAGCAATTTTCCTCCTGTTAACTTATTTTAGTTAAAAAAATAATTTTTCAAAAGACTGCAAGACATAATAATTAATAACAGTGGGATTATACGTCCGTTTTTCCAGACTTTTATCTAATACAGACGCCACTTAGAATTAGTTTTTTATCTACAAAAGCACCAGCCTTGAGCCAACAGAACTCAATTTATTAATTAGGAAAATAATTCAAATCTCACTAACAATAAATATCTTAAATGAGTACGATGCATTACAGGTTACAGGTACGCACACAAAATTCATGGTCATTAAACGTTTCGTTCGAGAGTTATCGCGCGGATACATATATATATATATATATATATATATATATATATATATATATATATATATATATATATATATATATATATATATATATATATATATATATATGTATATAAATTTTAGTCAATATCATTTTCGTATTCTAGTGACCTCAAAAATTATTTCTGTTATAGTCTCGGCCTCAGATTGCGTCATGAGAGCGGCCGTAAAAGCTGAATTTCAATTTTTGGAAATTCGCTAAAAGCTTTAATAAAACTGATTAGTGATCAAACTAAAAATAGATGCAAAATAAGTATATATAATATGGTAAAAAAGGCTGTGTCTCTTCAGTAATTAATTTCACTCCTCGCCACTGAATTTAATAATAAATTAGTTAAAGAAGTAAAAAAATTAATTGGTTGATTACCTTTAAAAATACAGTTATTCTGAAACTTTTATTACATTTTTTCAAAAAACTGTAAACTGTAAAATTTTCTTTACACATGTGTTAAAATATATAAATGTTTACCTTTAATTTATTAATTTAATTTTTTTTAAATGATTTGCCTTAAAATTTTTAATATTTCCAAAACGAAATGTATGATAGGATGTATTTATATGAAAATTTTGTGTCTGATCTATTAATAGTTATGTCTAGGAAATTGATGGAATGGATCAATTTTATTTCTCTAGTAAATTTAATTTGTTTATGAAGACTGTTGAGGTATTTTAAATAGTTGTCCAACTGTCTGTCTGTACCTTTGAAACCGACCAGGATGTCATCAACGCTTATCATTCCTCACATACCATTGGCCGTTTTCTTTATAACGCCAAAGAAAAATCCGACGCCATGAAGAAATATGGAGTTTATATTGTTCGGATTGTAATGCTTGTTACATAGGTCAGACCGGTTGAACGATTGAAACCAGATATAAGGAACACATTACCACCCAGAAACACATTTCCAACTTTGGTATACATCTACTAGAAACAGGTCATTCGGTAAAACCCGATCAACAACCCAAAATATTACATATTCGTAAAGAAGGCCGCAAACTCAACATTTCGGAAGCCCTGAAAATTGACAAATTGAACAAAGGCCCAAATCACATCATCTTAAATGACCAAATAGATCTAAACAAATCGCCTTTATTAAATTTATAACACAATACATCTGACATTTTGTTTTTGAATAGTTTAGCTGACAGGGACCCGTTTTTTAATATTTTTATTGATTCCTGGTAATTAGTATTTATAGTCAAATGGCTTTATACAATAATTCTGTTTCTATAGTAGGGGAGCCCATGATGCTAAATGCGGACATTCTCGAGCGTCGTTGAGACCTATTGATTCTGAAGACTAGATGATATGAAGAAAAAAAAGTTATATGATGTATATCCTTTCAGTTGTGGGGGGGGGCGTCTACAGATGTTCAAAAGGGTAAAAAAAAAACTGTGACACTGAAATATTCGAGCGCGTCAGATATTGATAGTGCATATAGGCCACGTATCTCTGATAACGGAAGTATGTTAATCTGCCGGGGTGACCGTATGGAAGAGTAGAAATAGAAAAAAAAAATAAATTTATTCGAGCTCGTTAGACATTTATAGGGAATGCTAAGTGACGCCAAAAGAAGCTCCGATTCAAAATTCTGACGATTCGGACGTAACGTAAGCTCGCGGTGGCTTTTTGAAAATGCAAAAAAAAAATAGTCATTTTGAAATACTCGAGCGGTCAGATTTTCATATAGACGGTTCAGCATCATGCCCGAGACGTGCTGACACATAATCTGACGATAAACGAAATAAATTGTCAGAACTAAACCTGACAATTTAAAAAAAAAATTATTCATTTTACGTGAATTTCCTTTTTGGAAATACACTCATTAGAGCGGGTGCCATGAAAAGATTTTAGCTCGGGACTATGGTAGAAATTTCATCAAAATTGCGAATTGACAGTTCAAAACCTTTCCTTGTAAATGAACTAGCTTTTGAGAAAAATTAAGAAATTTGCTGAATTTCTTTACAAGAAATGCTTTGCACCGTTATTATCATTAAAATAACAATATTTATATCTGTTTCACTTTTCAAAATAAAAATAAACTAACTTTGCAAGAACGCGTCATCACCGATTTTGAAAATTTGTTCACTGTTAGAGAGCTAAACTATTTCAGATGGATGTAAGTTATGTTATATGAGATCTGTCAGTGTCCGGGGGTCCCAAAAGCGCTAAAAATTAACTATTCAACCGATTTAGTTGCACAGCGTTTTCTCTAAAGCAGCTTCCACATTCTCGCCGAGGTTGGACGAGTCGAGAATGTAGAGGGTCATTTGGTTGTGCTTCGCGGTTGGTGTTTCAATGCTATTCTTATGCCTCGGCCAACCTCGCGAGGAACTACTTCGTCCAACTTCGGCGAGAATGTGGTAGCTGCTTAATACAAGCTACTAGACAAAATTATTTTTTAATAGATATAAGTTTCAAAGCCTTCTGTATTTTTAGCTCCAAACATGACCTACGACCGGACATTTTGCTGTCTGGTCATACGTACAGAGTCGGACTCGGACAAATTACGTCATAATGGGACAGTCCGGCCGAAAACCGGACGGTTCGCAAACCTGACTGAAAAAATAATGTACTTAAATTTTCAAAAACGTTAACAAAAAGAAAATTTTTATAATTTTTTCTTTAACATGACACCATAATCTATTACTTTTTATCAATTACACAATAATCTATTGCTTTTTACCAAATACAATTAATATTTTGCAATATTTCACTATATTATTAATTATGGTTCAACTAATAATTTTATTTTTATAGAAATAAAATCATATGGTGCATTTTTTAATTTAATTAATTTTTTTATATTATCACATTATTTTGTAGATAATTTTATATTATTTTTCTAGATTGCGTTTATACATATATAATTATACGTTTTTGATGTAAATAATTTTTAATTTCTAATTTTTATGGCCATTAATATAAACTTCTAAGGTTACACAATATATGAAAATGCTGAAATTTTTCACACATTTCATTAAGATCGTCAGAATACATTTTACTCTATTTTATAATTTAATTTCTCCAAATAGCTAAATCTTAAAATAACGAATTTTCCTAATTACCTACTTCAGTTTGAAATTCAGCAGTGTTAGTACAGGAGGTACTGGCGCATGAGTACCACTATTTGTATTTCAATATAGAATATAAAAAAAATTTGTCCGGGTGAAAAATAACAATTCCTTGCAATTGTATAAAAAATTTCGGTTTAAACAATATGGCCACGGGTTGCCCCCTGGCAATATGCATTTATATTATCAGTAGGGCAATGTCAACAGGATCGCATAAAAAAATTGTGGTGGAATAGTTTTCGGTACTCATGCGCCAGTACCTCCTGTAATATGTTGGCTAACAAGGGAAGGGCAAGAAGTCGAAAATTCAAAAAAATCTGAAATTTTGTCAGTATATAGAGGGTGGTAATTTTTAGTTTACAACTTGGAGGAGGTGTTTCACCCCCTAGAACTGTGTGAAAGAATATATTTATAATATATTTATCGTTAGGTCTCTATGTAAACACAATATCGCCAATTTTTAAATTTTTAGGTACGCACTTGAAGGGGTGGTTTGAAAATTTGTGGATGCAAAAAATAATGTTATATTTATTACTAAAGCTCTGTATAGTATATATGTAAACAAAATATTATAAATTCATAAATTTTTAAGTACACATATGAAGGGGTAGTACACAGTTGAGGGGTGGTTTCGACCCTTAAAAATGTGTAAATCAAAAAAAATAATGTTATATTTGTTACTAGAACTTTTTAAGGTACCTATAAACAAAATTTCATCGATTTTTAAATCTTTGTGTTCCAACTTTGAGGGGGTGGTTCACCCCTTAAAAACGTTTTTTAGCAGCAACTGATATTTTTTATGTTATTAGGTATCCACTCTCTACATATTGACAAAGTTTCAGATTTTTTTGAATTTTCGACTTCTTGCCCTTCCCTTGTAAGAGGTTTTAAATAGGTTCTATACATTGTTTGAAATCAGTCTGAACACAGATGCGAAAAGTATAATTTGTAAAACGTAATTAGTCAAAAAATATGAAATAAAATAATGAAAATTTGGGAGTTATAAATTTCGTACAGTAAGATCTTTATGTAAGTAAATCACGTCGATTACCACTTACATACACAATTTCCATAAGTTTTACATTTCGGTACAATGTTCAAATAAATTTTATAGATATTTCTTAGGGGTGGATATAATGTTATATTTCAAAAAATTTTAATTTCCGGGAAAAAGCCTAACATTATTATTAAGTAAAGAATCGATAATATTAGGTAGTATTTTAACAGAAAATATATTTTACCTTTGTTTACTATTTTTATCAAATTTTTGTCGTTCACTTGAATTGTAGTTCCTTATAACTCGTTAAATAGCTAAAAATTGAAAAAATATCGTTAACAATCACAGCAACATTAATAAATAATCAGTATTATAGCAGTTATGAAACTAAATTATTAAGGTTATACCTAATTTGTAATATTATACCTCTCTCCAATTTTTATATTTTATCTTTACTAATGTTAATAAATGTGATACATATTTTTTAAATTAAAATTGTTGTCATAGTTTAATGCATAAAGAGAGCTTTATCTAGTTGATAAACATCTGCTTTTGTTGGATTTTGAAAAATTTGCGAAGAATTCACTATTCAACTTTTAATTTAATTAATTTAATTTATTATTATTTTGTCTGATCAATAACACAAATAATATTTAATTAAATCTATTGTTAACAATGTCTATTTGAAAAACTGACAAAAAATTGGTTTAGCAAGTATTTGATAATTATAATAGCCCTGATGCAGCATCCTGCATAACACAGCGAATTTTCGATAAAGACAGTAATCAAGTTTAGATGTTTGGTAATTTTTATTTTTATTTTTTTGTTTTAATTTCTGAAAGTATGCACTCTTACAAATGTGTCCTTAAAATTGTAGTTCCTGCCATAATGAAAACTTTTTTAAACCAGAATGTTTTTTTATACTTCAAATAAACGTAACCCCAAACGCAATGTTTTTGTTTGACAAACATATATGTAGAAACAAAAAGTTCGTGAGAACCATCAACTTTCGCTACTAGATTATTATGTTGAAACAAGATACTTTCAGACATCGTCGTCCAAAAGAAAATAATAACAGCATTGTATAAACCAGGGGTTAGCAACCTTTTTTGGATGGCGGGCGATTAAAATTATTTTTAAGCGGTCCGCACGGTCAGATATTTTGTAATGTGGTATGTAGCTTAGAATAACTGGAATTTGTTTTGAAGTCGCTAGAAGTCGAAAATGACATTGACTAAAATTTATATATGACTGCAACCTATTTTAAATCATTTAATATTTTGTATATAAAAGTTTCAATATAATTTTTTTTTTTAACATTTAAAATTCAGTTGCATTCCGCCTCTGTTCTATTTTCGATTAACATAATACATATGTACTATTCCAAATATATTTAATAAATAATTAATTAACAATGCATAAGTGTTATGTAACGCATCAATAAATAAATATCTTTCTAGAGTATTCTATGACGAGTGCGCAAGCGACGTTGAACAATAAAGGCAAACTGATTTAAGTTAGCTCATAAGAGCAACCAGAAGAACACAATTTGAATTTTAAGGCTTTGTAGAAAGTGAAATATTGGTGATAGAAATTTGGCTCAATTAAATTTTTTGTCCAAAATTTAATGCTTAATAAGGTGCTTTGATTCATTTTATGGAAAAAAAATTTCTTCATAGTTTGCAGGAGTAAACAATATAAAAAATCTTTTTACCTGTGTTATTTAAATGGGAAAACTTTAGCTCGTTGATGCACCTCTAAAAATTGGAATTTTCAGCTGCGCTTTGGTGAGGATGTTTGTTGAGACGTATCCTACAATATTTTGAGCGGAGAGCGAAAAGAAAACAAAATTTTCTCATTTTCTTTTTTGGCACACCCTAATATATATATATATATATATATATATATATATATGTATGAACACGATAACTCTCGAACGGAACATTTAATTTTTATGAAATTTGGTGAAAAGTTTTTAAATTCAAAACTCTTGGACGAGTTCGGATTCGCAGAAGTTGGTTTTTCGGGCATTTTTTTGTCAACAAAATGAGTTCTTTGCTAGAAATAAGCAATTTTTCAAATTTTTTTACATTAATTGAAAGAACGAGGCAAATTAGGTAAAAAATGTTTTTAAACCATTCCTTTAGGTTAATTACTTTTCGAGAAAAACTAAGAAATATGTCATTCTCCATTTCGTTCGCACTCACAGTCTTTTTTTTTCTGTCTCATGTTTTGCGATGCTACATTCGAAAAAAAAGGCTTTATAAGTGGCGTGTTATGATTTTTTTAATCCAATTTAACGATTCGGCTATGTTTTATTTCTCTCAGTTGTAAAGTTTTTTAATATATCTATTCCAGTTTTTTATAGAAAAATTATCAAGCATATTTGTTTTATGTAATATGGTTAAAATTTAGATTGTGTTTACACCTTACTAAAACTACGTTAAACCAAACTGAAATAATAATATTTTTACATAAGTTTCTGCCTGATTGATAATACAGTTATGATTACAACATATAAACATATAGCATTTTAGTCTTAAATAATTTGGGGATATTCATTTTCTTTTTGTTAAAAAAAAAAATTATTTTGACATAATATTCTTTCATTTCGTTTTGGAAATATTAAAAATTTTTAACGTGAATCATTTAAAAAGAATTAAACTAATTAATTAAAGGCAAACATTTATATTTTTTCAAAAATGTGTAAAATTTTTTATTTCTTTCACTAATATATTATTATTATTTAGAATTTTATTCTTTACGGTAGTTGAACATCTTCGTCGTCTTATTCACTTCGAGCCAAAATTATAGCCGCGTATATCAAATGATTATTTAATATCTACAATTTATCACACATTTTATACTATTATAAATGAATAGAAAATATATTAAAGAAAACTGAAATTTGTTTAATAAAAGCCATACATCTGCTTAATTTACCTCAAAAATGTCTGAAAGGCAATAATTAAAAAAACTGTTTTTCAATAATTAACGAAGAAAAGGCATAACAAGAGGTAATTTTTATGATAATTTTTTTTGAAAATTTCAAAATAAAATGATGTTTGAGAGTAGTGTTACAAATGATTTTTTTATTGTTTTGTAGAATCTGGTAAATAGAAATCCTAATAAGTACTCGTCTTGAAAAAATCAAATAAGTATAAAAAAAATACTTTTTCTTAAAGAAAATATTAAAATTATGTACAAATGCTGTCCTGCTAAACTGAATGTATATTTTTAAAATATCCTTTTGATGAGAATATTATAACTCAATTATAACAAGTAAAATCTCCGTAAAAACTTCTAATTTTCTAAATTTTCTAGCATTAAGTCTAAGTAGGGCCGAACCTAGAGTTATTAGGAGGGGGGGGGCAAATTTTTCTGTTGGCGCCCTTCGCGAAAAAAAAATTTTCCCTGGAAAAGGAAGTGATCACCAAAAAAATAGTTACCTGGACCCTATCAGAAATCGGCACTGTCGACCTTTTCTTTTTCTTTTTTTGCTCATCACTTCCTTTTGCAGGAAGAAATTCACTTAGACCCTATCAGAAATGGCCACTGTTCATCACTTCCTTTTCCACAAAAATTTTTAAAATATCACTGCGCGTAAAAAAATTTTTATCGTTTCCACAGATTTGGCGTCTCTCGTTTTTGGCGTCCCTAAAAGCTTCCAGGGGGGCACATGCCCCCGCTAGATCCGGCCCTGAGTCTAAGGGTAGTTAACTAGGGAGTGAACTTCAAGGATGTGAAATTCAATCGATTCAGCTTAACATAACTAGGATTTAATAGTTCTATCGACGAAATTTTTATGCATTTATAATTTCTCTGATTGTAAGGAGTGGTCTACCCGAATTTAACTACTTTGTAATAGTCAGTGTCGGATATTATGCAATTTAAGAGACAATGTCAAAATCAATGACAAATCCTTAAACTTATATACAAGGTATAGATGTTATGGATATTCGTAACTGTAACCAAAATTACCGGATATCTGAAATAATAAAATATTTGAAACCGAAACCTTATCCGAGATAAAAGTTTCGGATAATTATAGATAATTGCCTGTAAAACGTTGACGATATTGACGTTCTACGATGTGGTATGTAGGTTAGTAAAGTTTGGTGATGTCAGTGACCAGCAGGATTTTAAATTTTTTTTAAAAATTTTTATATTGACTTTTTACCATTGAAAATCGATAATATAGAGTCGATTTTTTGTTCCCATTAGTACATTACTACTACAAAATTACTTTGTTATTATATGGTCCAAAAATTATTCTCTTTATAGATTAACGACATTTATAACTCAGCTATATTGGCTTTTGATATTATCAAGATACCAAAAAAAAATTTCAAACGTTGTATAATAACTAGAGGTCGAATTTTTCGTGTTTAAAAAAATTTAACTTTTGTAATTGTACTAGCTGCGGCCCGGGGTTTTATATTATTATATACCTACCCCAAATTATAGGTCAAATTACCTTTAAATTTGATATTACGAAATTCTGTGAAAAATTATTTATTTATAGTGCTTGGTTTCCAATGTAGGCATCTGGAATTCAGTGTCTACACTGAAAATTATATGTTTTAAAAAAACATATAATTATTATTCTACATAAATTTATTATGATCTGGGGCCCGTTTCTTGTAATCATTCGCAAATAAAACGTATAATTATGTAATTGTCAAATTACGTACGCTTTTTTAAAAAAGTAGTTTCTGGAAGAAAAACCTATAGGTACGGGATAATTTTATTGATTACTAGCTTCCAAGAAAAACTAAATTTTTAAGCGGAAATTCGCTATGTTATGCGGAATGCTGCAACAGGGGTATTTATATGTTATAATAACATTGGAAAACAAAAAAAGGACAGAGTATTGTGAAGTGTACATAAGCAGAACAAATTGTTTGAAAAATTATGTTGCTTGGTGGGCCGCACAACACCTTGCAACAGGCCGTATGCGGCCCGTGGGGCGTGGGTAGCCGACCCCTGGTTTAGGCCAAGGAAAAACAAACTACCGTATGACGTGCGCCCGAATAAATTTTATTTTTTGTCAACTACAATAATTACCTAATTGACAAATTTTTGTAATTTTTAATTTTTATTTTAATTTTTTTAAATTTTAAATAATTTTCAAAGGTGAAGAAACACATTCGTGGACGTCACATTCTTTGCGTTGACTTGAGATGGAGGTTATTCACGATTGACTCAAACTACGTGTCCGTCGCAATTTTTCAAAATTGAAGATGAAAATTTACAAATATAATGTTTCTATCAATACAGATTATTAATTATTAATTAATACTTTTTTTTTGCTTTAGTAACGTCAGAATTTATTTCACGTCGTATTATTTTCTTTTTTTTTGTGAGAGGATTTTCTTGCACAATTTAATTTTGAAGGATTACTTGCCATGAGTTGTTCTAATTATCAGACAAGAATTTTTTCTGTCGTTCACGACGAACGTAACTTAATCTTATCAGATTAAAAATGGTGCGGACTAAAGAAAGAACTGGTAAGAAAAAAAGAGAAAATTAAAAAGAGTTTCAAAAACGCCTTCTTATTCCCATTTACAACACTTTTTTTTTCATCGTCATTAATAATAATGTACCGTCTACCCAGGTATGAAATAAATATACACTTTTAAAATTAAAAGTACTTCTCTCATCATCGAGATTCTCTTAATTAACGATTTGGTATAGTTTATTTCGAGGCCAGATGCCATAATAGGAATTTGATATTATTTAGACATTTTGGAATGTTTAAAATGAAATTTATTAAATTACGAATAAATAATTGTGTATACCTAGAATTTTCTATATACCTGCCTAGGTACGTGTATATTTGTAAATACTTATGTAAATGACAATAATAAAACGGTTAGTTTTAGTAGGGGCACATGCAGAAATGTCCGATATCAAGCAAAATTGGGTAAATACTGAATCAAATTTTGTTCGGCGTTATGTGCGTTACTTTCAAAAGAGTTACTTGTCAAGGATTTTAAGAGGGCAGTATTTTCCAGCCTTATACGCCTAGACACTATGGAACCTTTCGACTCACGGTCTTTTTTCCATTAATCCTTTTAAGTGCAAGTTTTAGCCGAAGCTCGTTTTGCTGAAATTATTAAAGAACCTGGTATTACATACTTTATTGTGAAGCGCTACATATTGCCGATTTCGAAATAGGGTACGGTCAAGACTTAATAGTTTTTCATGATATTTCGTTCGCTTTTAAGAGATCTTTTACAAGTGATGTGCTAAGAAAAATACACTTTTGGAGAATTTTTTTATAGAGTATTTATTGTAATGAAAAAAATTTTTTTTTCTCATTAAACTACATATAATCTGTGTAGGTACCTTGATTTCGTTACAAGAAAGTATCTTGATTTCTTTTCTTTTTTGACCTTCCATCTGCCGTTGGATGCCGATTGAAGGTCAGAGGCTCAAAAAGAAAAGACGTTACGAAAGATTTAAAAAAGAACTATGGTAGAAGTTCACTTGGAATAAAATTTGATGCATTTTATTATAGTGTTTTTTATAAGACTATCTAGAATCAGCCTTTAAAATAAAAAATTCGATTTTTGTCTGATAGGCTGATTCTAGACAGTCTTATAATTTTTAGTATTGTCTTTCCTATGAACTAAGATTTTTTGATATATATGTTTTAGAAACCGAGAAATCGTTGGCGCCGTTTTGAATTACAAAATTGACATATGATTTTTAACAGGCCTGCGAGAGCAGATGGAAGGCCTACAAAAATGGACATCGATGGACAGATAGACGAACCGATAACCAGATACGAAATCAAAATTGTTTAAAAAGTTTAAAACAAAATGCGCGTGAAAATTGCCATTTTAAAAAAAAATTCTATAAATTTTTGTATTAAATATGTTTCAATTTTCGAGTGCCACAATTTCGAAGGCATTGACACCAGGTTCAAATATAAGGACCATCTCTAATAACTATAGTGAGATAGTTATTTTCGAAACGTATGCGTAAAGAGAGGTATTCTAGTAGGCTTAAACTGGGAAACGAGTCTAAGGAACTGATACATACACAACGAGATCGAGTGCGCTGTATACCACCACGAGCCATCAGGCGAGTGGGGGTAAGCGCACGAGATCACGTTGTGTATGCGGCAGTCACTTTAGCGAGTGCTCAAATTTCAGCCTACTGGATACCTTACTTTACGCATACGTATCGAACATAATTTTTTATAACGACAGCTTCTAAAGTTTAATAGAGAGAAAAAAATTAATTATTTTTGAGCAATTTTAGAAAATAGTAGGGTTAATTTTATTTGGTAACTAGCTGTGGCCCGTGGTTTCACCCACGTAAAATTATCTTAATTATTGATCAAATAATTAGATCAACTTTAAATTAGATATTCGGAAATTCTGTACATCAATTATTTATAATCCCTGGCTCCGCTCGTCAAACGACTCTAAAGTAGCAATCTTCATGTTTCAATAGCATGGCTAATTTCCGCCCCTTTATGTACCTAAATACCCGTATCAATAGGTAGTTTTAGGATTATTTCCATTTTAGGCCTTGCTTGGGGCACCAAGACCCTAGGGGACAATTTTAATATCACAATTAATTTGGGGCTTATTTGATGGCCTTGGCAGGCAATTCTGACCCCCAGGTTCATTTAAATTTGATATTCTAAAATTTTGAGCATAATTCTCGCCTAATAACCCTAAATTAACCATATTCATATTTCCATAGAATATTTAATTTTCATAAAATATTGTCAAAATCCAACCGTTTAATCTTAATCCTATTAGATAGTGCTAGGGGTTAATTTTGAACTCACTTTACATTTAAATTAAATATTCTAAATTTCTTTATAAAATCAGTTTCTTCTAGTGTTCCGCTCCGTTCGTCCAATGATCTTGAAATAGATATATATGCATATTTATAGCGTACAGTGGAAACTCGATATTTCGTCACTCTGTAACTCATCATATTCTATAACAAGTCGTCGCTCCTAAAAAAATGTACGTAGTGTAGTTGTTATTCTAATTAACTTTTGAAATTTAAATAGAAAAAAATTAAAGTTTGTCGTACCCAGTTGTAAAAATTCCATTAAACAAAAAAATACTCAAAATAAAGGGATATATTTCTTTAAATAAGTAAAAATATTTAATTAATTTTTCTCTTTGTTTTATCATTTTCAGACATATTTCATAATTCGTCTATTTCTGTAATTCATCGCCCCTCCGGTCTTGAGCACGATGAATTGTCGAGGTTCTACTGTATTTAATTTTCATGCCCTGAGACTTTCCGTAGACAACAATATTGATAACTTTAGAAGCATTTGAATTTCGAAACCTTTTTGAAGTCCGAGTGTTTTGGAGAACATTTCTACACCTGCATTAATCGTCCAGCCATTAATTTATTGCGTTTTATATTATTCCAGAACCTTAGGCAACAATTTTAATCTCACTTAATTTTTTCAAAATATCAATATTGTTTAAGTAAAATTTAGTCAAGATTCGCCGTCTTTATTAGACCATTTTTGGGTCCTCAGCACCCTAGGGGGTCATTTCAACTTCACATTTGTTTATTTCATGACCTCAATACTGTTTTAGCAAAATTTGGTAAAAGGTCCATCCATTCTAGAGAGCTTTCATTTTTTAGGATCTCAATACTATTTCAGCAAAATCTGGTAGAAATTCGTCTAGCCATTTACTTTAGAATAGTGTATATTAGAATATAGGGTATTACGTATCCACCAGTGAACCAATTTTTGAAAGTTGCTCTGCTCGTCAGACGACTCCAGCGTAGCCGTATTCTTATTTCAGAAATATAGGTACATAATTTTAACAACTTGTGACTTTTCTGTAGAAAACCATACTTATATAGATTTTTTCGACTGGAGTACTTTTGGTCATTTAGTTTTGCGTAATTTTTATTGTTTCAGACTCCTGGGGATCAATTTTAAATTTTATTCTGAGATTTTAAAAGGGTTTGTGTAACATTTAGTCAAAATTTCTCAAAACCATTTATTTGAATTTTTTGAAAATAGTATTTTGTACAGAATAAGTAATTTCATAGTAGACATAGGTAAAAATATTGGTGGTATGCATAGAAATATTTATTAATACTTAAAAATTACAAAAAGTATTTTTTCCAAATGCTTAGCAACAATTTAAAAATTGTATAATTTTTTGATAAATTGGCCACAGATTGCTGTATTACAGTAATAAAAAATTAATATTTTACGGTTTTTCATAAATTTCGACGGTTAGACAAAAAATTTTGCAAAACCCTTTCTTAGCGAGCGCCTACGTCCCAATAGGCACCTACATGCCAAATTTCAAGTTTGTACGTATTGTAGTTTTGGAGATTTTGTGATAGGTGAGTAAGTAAGTATATGAGAAAAAAAAACTCGACGAAAAGTTTTGGTAATGAATGTATTTATGTATAGATACTAATATTGGTAGTAAATATACTACATACTTTGCTGCGTAATTGAATACCAACCAAAATTAATCACCCAACACTTTTCGTCTTGTAGAAAATATTGGTATATGTATATCTTTCAATTACATATTAATGTGAATTATATGGTTATTGCTAATCGTCTAATTTACTAACTATTTTAATTTACTATACAATTAAGCGAACTGTTAAGTTTTTGGTGAAACATTTTATACAATTTGTACGTACGCTACAACATAGTGCTGTACACTACAAGGATAATTAACTTTTAATTAAAACGTTGAGGAAAAGTAGACAAATTATTTTCTAGTTTCAGACCGCAACTGCATACTTACATGCATGCACCTACACACAAATATACACCATTCGACTTACATATTATATCGCCACTCGCCAGCCGCCCACTCACTAACAACTTAGTCTGATAATATGGAACATGTTAGTCGAGTTAGAGGCAATAGATACAACCCTGCACCTTTAGCTATATATTATATATAGCAACAAAACTAATATATATAAAAATATTACACTGTAGGAGTGTAAAGGTGGTGCAGTACTTAAACTTACATTATAAACAAAAATATAACAGAGGCTTCCTATAAATTAGAGCAGATTGTTGTCCTTTATGGTTATGCTAGTGGGTTACCAAAATTATTGAAATACGTAACAAAGAAAACAACAAATTCTCAGATATATAATGTGATTAGGACAGGAATTATTAAATAACGAAGGAATAATATTAGTCTGTTTGAATTTTTCGTTCAATAATTTATCTAAAATTAGCCGTATACCCACCCGATAGAATTTACCATCGGCAACATCCCAGGATATCAATCAGTGTCAAAGATTTATTAAATAAGATGTTATTTATCTTAATAGCCATAGTAACATATTTTTATATATCTCTAACTTAAACAATAACGAATTTCCCTACAAATTTGCATCCCCTATTTACAGGGCTATTCTGTAAAAAAATCTCAAATGCTCTGTAAATGCAAGGAGCTCTAGACACGCGGCTTTATCGTCGCTTTAATGGCTTTATCAAGCCATAGGAAACACAAAGTTTTCCTGTCATTTTACATAAAAGCACGTGTGCTGTGCGTGATAAAATCTCACAACCAGTGTTTCCTGCTGGGAAAGTCTTGTAAAACATCAAATATTAAAAAAAAAAAACAGCTCACTAGGTCCTCCCCCTACCTCCTGGACAATGGCATGGCTCGTTCAGTGTGGATGAAGATAAGTTGGGGGTAAGGAACCGTAAGAAGCATGTGTCCTTAACGAAACTGTTCGTCAACTGCGATTAAAATTTAAGGATAACTTGTCTTTAACTTTACAGTTTACCTTTTTGTGACAGCGGTCATGTTTTTTGATTTTTGGTATTTTGTGAGACTTTTCCATACTGATGAAAACACTGGTAATGAGCCTTAATCGCACACGCATGCCTTTTTTAAGGGTGAGAGGAAGGCGTCGCCATATTTTATGGCTAAACAAGCCCACTAAGGTGGTTGCAACCCCGAGTGTCACTAGAGCCCGTTGTTTTTAAATCTTTAAATTAGCCTTACTTGGCCCAATCTTGCGAAATATTTTTAGATATATATTTACTAAATCAAAGGCGTAGATTTCAAAAATCTATGTCTCATTTTGGTCCAAGGTCGCGTTTTGTGCGTTTTTATAGGTCATTTAGAAATTTTTGCAAATATCGTCTTCTAAACACCGTGTTTTGGAGAGCTGCATGCACTTATGGAGCTCTTAGAACCCTACATGCATATGTATAATACTTATGCACTTGGGAGGAATGAAAATGGAAAATCAGGAAAAGTCCAAAGTTGAACAATTTGGTACAACTCGAAAACGCAAAGTTACCTTGCCTTAGTATTGCAGCTATGGAATACATGTGCAAAGGTGAACCCTACCATGGCACTCCCGATCAAAGTTGGACCTTAGGCAGATTCACCTATCTTATCCGGAGGGGTCCTTTACCAAAGCACGCATTAAATTTGTTTGTACAAGACCAATACCTACTTAAATTTTTAGTGCTCAGGTATTACAACCTACTTGGTTTGGGTTTGGATTGAGTAGTGAAATAAATTTTATGGCTGTGTCAGACCAAACTTTTAAGTAGGTACACACAAATATCAAAATTTTTCCACTTAATTTTTGACTATATAAATAGTTTTATCAACAAAGTATTTACCCTATTTTGCTTGATGTCGGTTATATTATGTCTCATGCCTGGGAGCGACAGTGTTGGATATTCGCCTCTAATGAACAAATACCACTGAAATTTTTTTTCCAAATGACAGTGGTAAAATATTTGTTCATTTCTAACGATATTTAGTTTTGAAAATTTGAGCGGTATTTACCATTCACTTACAGTAATCTTTGTCATAGATTAAAACCATAGAATCTAACAAATGCTTTTTAACTACAACGATACAATTATCTACCAATTCAGTGCTATTTAAAATTAATCATACTAGAAAATTTTGCTAGATTTAAAATTTTCTTAAATAATTTAAACCACATGAGGTGACCGAAGTATACTAATGAGCGTCATGATCTGGAGTGGGGGGGGAGCATGTGCTCCGGGCGGCAGGTTTTGGGGGCGCCAAAAAGTAATTCAAAAGGGCGGTAAAATTAGGTGTGACGTTTTTTTTCTCGTCACTTGTTTTTTGGGAGGGAAAAATAAATCTTTTTTTCTACAGGGGCGTCATTTCTAGAGCCTGCCCCGGGTGCCAGTTACGCTAGATCCGGCACTGAGCATCATCTTACGTTTTCCTTGAGGATTTATTTATCTGGACTTGCCATCGTTAGTTATCTAGGTTTTTATTTTTATTTTTTTTTCAACGCTATCTCTGTATAACATAAAAAACATAACCAATTCAAGAACATACTGTATACGTAGTATTAAAACTACTATAAGCAGCTTTCATATTTACAGAATATTAAATATTTAATTTATTATTAAATATTCTCACTCTAATGTGGAAATAAGTTTTTTTTTGCTTTTTTTAAAATAATTTGTTTGAAGGAGATTCTTTAAAAATAAAATTGAGTGGGTAATTATTTTAATTAATTACAGAATATGCACATAAAATTATTTTAATATCGTCTTGTAGATACAAAGAGATTTTATCGAAGCTTGAACGACTATAAAATGTACAAAATTTAATGATTTAATTCCCTCAAAGGAGTTATTTTATCCCAAAAGTTGTTACGTGTATGTGATTGATTTAATAACGCCACCTCATCAACCGCACGCACTAAACAAACTTTTTGCCTCTAAACATTTTGAATACTTGTTTGTAATAGAAAGAGATTCAAGAAGTAAAAATTATCAGATAAAATTATATTCAATCAACGTAGTTTTAATTGGGATTTCAAGAGTTTAATGATTTCGTTTTAACCAATTACCCAATTTTTCCGGTTCCTAAATCATTGGGTAATTGGTTAAAACGAAATCATTAAAATTATATTCTATAAAGTTTTAATTAATTATTTAATTTATTTAATTAATCTAATTAATATCTGACTCCTCATAGAAATCACAGAGTAGATAGTAATTAGAGAAAAAACATTTTGTACAATTACGTTTTTTTTTTGCGGATTTGAATAATTATAACGTTGATCAGTTTATTTGGTTTGTGGAAATTTCAAAATATACGGTTCACGTATTTCGTTTCAGTATACCTACAAGAAATTGGAAAGAAGATATCAGAAGGAACTTTTAAACTGTTACAATATAAACTTAAAATTTTTGAACCCCATATTAAGGTAGTAGTCTGGTAACTTGGATTAAAAAATCGTTTCTTTGCTTAATTCGAAAGTGGAATACTTATATTGAGAATATGCTATGAAAATTTAAGACCGAAATTCGAAATATGAACCCTGTTACAACGAATTTTCGAGAGCGCCGCATAGGTGCACGCCAAAGATGGGCCGGCAGCTGCAAGCGGTTAGGCATCGACGATTAATGTAAATAAGAGTTTATTTATGAAAATTTGTTGCTGAAACTTTAAACGCGTTTTTCTCAAAACAGCGTTTTTACGGTCGGCCCGGGTCATAACTCTTTTTCTATTCAACCGATTACTCTGAAACTTAAACTGGTAATTCGACACACTTATAGTTCTCGTCGGAACTAGAAGTAATTTTTGTCACCCCTAACTTTCCATTTTACAACCCTTTTTGTACGACAGAAAATTGATTTCTTTTTTCGAACTCCGCCATTTTGTTATTTTTCGATAAAATTCCATAATTCTTGTTCTGACCAGAATCGCATATCTATAGATTAAGACTAATTAAGAATTTTTTATTTGATTTGACCCCAAGAGTCAAAATCACCAGGATCATACACGTCCTTTTTTTGAGGCGCCAACTTCAAACGATAAAAATAATAATAAAACAAAATTTAATTTATTCAAAACAAATTTTTTTGTTATCTTAAAATGTAAATAAAAATATATTAAAAATTTAAAACATTTCATTTTTTCTTTTTCAAAACACAAATGCCCCTAAAAGTAGGCATCAAAAACAGCGCGAGTTGCCAGACTACTACCTTAAGTATGACTGAAAGCGTCAGTCATGTCATATATGACATGACATTGATTGTGAAGCTTCAAGAAAGTAAATATTTGACATCAGATCAACTTAGATGAAATTGAAAAATTTTTTCAATATAATTAGCATGATATTTTCTGCTTGAAATCGAGAAGTAAAAATGTTAAATATATGCTACGAGGTCATCATCTCATGAAAATTTCGTTACTTATGAAAATTTTTTCGTAAAGCCACATCCGTCACCAATTTTAACTTTTTTCTCTATATGCGGTATTGTAGTGCTTCAAATTTCGATGTTTTCAGAACGGTTGTCACGACATTCTAGTTTTTGAAAGAAAAGCTTACTTAGTCACAAGATAAACAGAAATAGCGATTATTTCCAAGGTATAATGTTTCACTATAAGAATATCCGAAAATAACTTGTTCATTATTTAATGTGTTTTTCCTTCAAAAGTTGTCAACAGACACAAACGAAAAAAAATTATCAAAAACAGGACTTGGTTATTGATTTAGTGATATCGTATTGGCAAAGCGAAAAACATAGTGGAAAATAACGCAAAATTTTCTTTACTATCGTTATAACTAATAAATCACCAAAAAAAAAAAAGAAAATAGAACTGAAAAATAATAGAAAAGCGTACATTCATATATGTCTGGCACAAATTATTTCTGTTTGGTATATATTCCTGTAACTTTTTTTCTATTTTCTATCGTAAATTGTTATGATATTGGTTTTCGCTTTTATTTGTTTTTACATAGGTTTTCTATGTTAAAAATTTAGTTTTATTTTTATTTTTAACATTAAATTATATTTGCAATTTAAATGCTAAAGGAGTTCTGGAAATTAACGATGTTGAATTTCCTTATTGCCAAGAAGGTCAAATTAAATTGTGTCAAGGTAGTCTAACTGGCAAAAATAAAGCTATATTAGGCAAAAAATAAGGCTACCGAAAACCTTGAGCCCACGATATGGATATGTTGACTAAAATCAACAATTTTATTTAATATTTGTTATTTTTTACAGAAACCAAAATTTTAGCCATTTTTCGCCATTTTTGGTGGTTTTTTATTTTTTATTTTTTTTTTACATCAAGGAAATTTTCCGTTCTCCATTTACTGTTATTAACAACCAATTTTCTTAATAACTTTATAAGAGTAATTCGATAAACTTAACATCCTGTATAATCAATACATTAAGTTGAAGCAAGCATTATCATAATTAATAAATTAATTTAAATTTACAAATTTGTTTAATTATTTTTTAATATCATTGGATGTAGGTAAATAATGTACGAGTGAGAAGGTCCATTCCCTTTTAATTTGTTACAACAATTTGACGTAAAACAATGTTTGTTTTCATCTTTGCTCGTTAAGGAAATTTTTTTAATTTATCATTCAATTGTTAATTTTTAAGTGACATAATTAACAAAGGAAATTTGTTTTCTTTATACAAGCATTTGTTCTGAAAATTTTCTTTTTCCTCATTCCATCTTTTCTTTCTGTGTATTTTAATGAATATAACAAATATCCCATTCCAAGTTCGAGGGCCACTGTTTGGTGGACCTCCCTTGTTTCAAAGAAGAAACAAAAAAAATGGTGTAATGTTTTCATTTGCGTTAAATGTTGTTCTAACGCTGAATGGCTTAATGATATTTTGCCTACAGGGGTTGCCTATCCTTGGAAAGGTTCGTATACATGGTAGACTTTAAGATACGCATAAAACAGTTTTAAAAAATTCAGAAAGAAAACTAGGTATTTTCAAAAAATAGGTCCCGGTATATTAAAAATTATAAGTTATTTAAGAATTAACTTAGTTTGCCTATTGTATTTTATTCGAAAAATTGAAATAGGGAACTTTATTTCTGTAAAAAAAATATGTTTAATACCATAATTTTTTTACAATTATTTTGTAATTTTTGAATGAAAGCGGATTCTACACATGTCCTATAAAATTCTTGTTATAAAAGTTCTAAAATATTTTTTTTTACTTAGGTTTTTAACTTATTCCGGACCGGATTTATCCTAAGTGCCGTCCTAGGGATCTGTAAAAAATGTCGCCCCTGGGCAAAATGTCAAATTTTTTTAAAAACGAAAAGAAAAATAACTTTTTTTTATTTAACAACTTTTCTCTAAAAAAGTGCGTGACCAGTAAAAAACAAATTAAATACATGAGCTTCCTTACATTCTCACGTTCCAAATTTTGCCGCCCTGGGTACTAGTTTCTAATGCTCCTAGTGTGAATCCAGCGCTGAACTAATTTTTATTTTGCTCTTTTGGCCAATTTAGGTCTTCGTACCCTAATAGGGACCCTTAATTATTAACACGTTATCTGAAACTGAAGAGCTAAAGTATAATTAGTTATATTAATCTTCAAAAAAAAAAAAATATTTCCTTATTTAATACCTAAGCAAACACTTTAAAAAAATATAAATAGTTAAATGGAATTGCCCTTACTGGCGCTCTAACCAATTTACTCAATTACAGATAAAATGGTTTATATTATTCATAGTTTTTTAACTAAACCAAAATAGTGTATTGCATTGGTTTTGTCTGTAATAATTCAGGTGTCTTGGGGTCGGTTATAACAGAACGTTAATTACTAATCTTGAATGAGACATAATCAATACAAAGTGCCCATTAATAAGAGAGGCAATTTTATTTATCTTTTCTTAATAATGACTGCTAAAATTCAAATAAGATTTAGTGCTACTGAACTTTAATAGAAAATAATTTTTATTTTAGCACCTACGTAACATATATATTTTATACAATTCTACAGTGTACTTTTAATGTCGTTTCTTTGCATATAATAAATACGGATCATTTTC